>OX123182.2:105507114-106707114 GCA_944739405.2 Euclidia mi
GGCATAAGCAATTTCCGTCACAAAGAATGGAAATCACTTGAAAATTGTTGATGGTAGCATTAATCAAATCTGAAACCGTTTCCACCCGTATTTTTTAGCAGTAGGAGGACCATCCGGTACCAAATCTCCAACAGGCACGTCATTTGACCAAGATTCTTTGTTCAAACTTCCTCTGAGCATTTTTCAATTTTCTTCCAAGAACCATAATTATAATTGAAAACACAACTATTCACAAAAAATACGTTATTAAATCAGAAACTTAAGTTACTAACTTACGCTAACTTCACTTTTTTCTTTATCTGTCAATATTTTACTATCAAAATCATCAAAATTAAAAATATAGATAAACAACTTTTTATAAGTAAGAAAATAGGTTTTATTTGTTATCCAGCTAAGTAAATATTTCTGTAAGAAGCACTATTTATTTCGTTTTGTGTATGGGTGTGATTAATCCATCATAATTTAGAAATGTAATAATGACGTTTATAATTTTGGTCGAAATTGTAGTTCTGGTAGGAATGGCTGATTTGGTAGCAATCGTAAGTAACCTTGCTACCAAAACTACAATACATATATGCCAAAAATACAATTTCTACCAAAACGACTATTCCTAACGAAAATACTATTCCTATCAAAACTACTATTTGTACCAAAACTACTATTCGTACTAACACTATCATATCTACAATTTTTTCAAAACTACCATTTCTACCAAAACCACCGGTGCTGTCAAAAGTACTACCTTTTCTCTTAAAACTACTATTCTTACCAAAGCTAAAATTTCTACCATAACTACCACTTGTAATAATATAATTATATGACAATAGTACTATGAACCGCTGTAATATGTTCCACATAAAAAAAATTGGATGCCCGAAGAAAGTCCGTAATTTAAAAACACAAAAATTTTCCTAACATAAAACGTAAGGAAAATTACTCAACATCAGAGATCAGTTCACCCAAAATTAAGGGTTAACTGGTAACATTCGGGGAATATTACCTGCCATCAGCGATAATTCACTATAGTGATAATTTGACCAACATCGGGTATAATTTTACACACCACCACACTCACAACCGTATGGAAAGTAAGGCAAGGTCAGCTTAAGGAGGCATAACGTTTCTTCCTGGTGAAAAGAAGTTTAATTGTTTTTGGGGCTGGTTTAAA
Organism: Euclidia mi; assembly: GCA_944739405.2. Taxonomy (NCBI): domain Eukaryota; kingdom Metazoa; phylum Arthropoda; class Insecta; order Lepidoptera; family Erebidae; genus Euclidia; species Euclidia mi. The sequence continues at coordinate 105,508,283 of OX123182.2, forward strand.
TTAAACGAGGTCCGTGAGGTAAAAATGCGTGTATTTGCTTGTACCACAGTTAGGGAAGAAGTGCGGGCGGGGCCGCATAGCGTTACCAACACATAAAATATAAATCTTACACACTAATATACATGTGTACCAACACAGAAAAAATGTTGGGTTGCCAACATACTGCCTATCTGAGAAAAACAAAAACAATAGCTTACACAGAAACTATTTTTACAGATTCAAGTTAAACTTGACACACAATGCAAATCTTTATTGTTATAAACAGTAAATAAAATTGTTGTTTTAATAAAATCACTGTTTAGCAAATAGGTAAGTCTGAAAATAAGGTACATTAATGTATATAATATAAGCTATGTATGTAGGCACCAAACACAACGAAGAATTGTAAATTTCACAGAAAATTCGTTAAAGAAAACTGAATACATAGTTACTACTATGCAATATGCCTTCCTATAAAGGATTATTGCTTAAATTAAAAACAGAAGTTAACAACAAATTTTTGAAATGTTGATTGATTAATGCTTAGCTTATTCGACTGGTAATAGGCAAACTTTTACAATTGAACGTTTATGTTTTTTACCATTTGCTGTCTGTACTTCAACAACTCTTACTTTATTATCAGCACCTGGGAATACATTGACAATTCTAGCTAAAGGCCAATACAGAGGACTTGTATTATCTTCTTTCAAAATAACTAAAGAACCTATTTTTGCATTAGGATGCCCATCTCTCCACTTATTGCGTGTTTGTAAAATATTTAAATAATTCTTATGCCAAACTTTCCAAAATGAACATTTTATTTGAGTACAAACTTTCCAAAATTGCAATTTATTCCTCTGATCCTGCACATCCTGTTCAGGGTAAGTATTTAAAGCAGATCCTATAAGAAAATGACCAGGAGTAAGACATGCAAAGTCAGTAACATCATTGGATAATGGCGTTAACGGCCTACTATTTAAAATAGCTTCAATTTGACATATTACAGTATTCATTTCTTCATAAGTCAGTAAATTTTTCTGTACTACTCGCTTCAAGTGGAATTTCATGCTTTTTACCCCAGCTTCTGCCAAACCAGCAAATATAGGACTATAACAGGGCAAAAAGTGAAAATTTATACCTTGATGGGATGCAAAATTATGAATTTCCCCTTGATGTATTTTACAATTTTGTAACTTATACAGTTCAGTTAACTGGGTATTAGCACTCTTAAATGTTGAAGCATTGTCACTGTATATATCAGTTGGAAGACCCCTACGTGAAATAAACCTTTTGAGGCAAGCTAGAAATGTTACAGTTCGTAAATCAGAAGCTAACTCAAGATGTATAGCTTTAGTAGCAAAACATACGAATACACATACATAAGCTTTAGTTTCTAGAGCTTTTCTAATTCGACTTTGTTTTATCATTATTGGTCCGGCAAAATCTAAACCTATTTTTTGAAATGGCCGGCTTACATTCACTCTATCTTTGGGTAAAGACCCCATGAGCTGCTTAGCTGTATTTGCTTTTAGTTTTACACATACAATGCACTTATATATGACCTTCTTTACTTCGTTTAAACCATGTACTATCCAAAACCTTTGGTTAATAGTTGAGAGTACGAGTCTCTGACCTGCATGCAGGTTTTTTATATGTTCACTTTGTATTATTAAGTGTGTGATTCGAGATTGTCTAGGCAAAATAACTTGATGCTTATGAGCAAACGGTATGGAGGCATTTTCTAAGCGCCCACCTACTCTTATTAGACCATTGGCATCAATGAAAGGACACAATTGTCTTAAAGTACCTTTTGTACTATTATTACATTTTAAATCCTTAATAGTATCTTGCATATATTTTTGCTGTTCATATTTAACAATTAGTAACAATGAGTTTTCTAATTCTTTACTAGTTAGATAATTTAATGTATTTTTATTACAGTTTGACTTAAGGTTATCAACAAAACGCAGTATATAGGCTAAAACACGTTTCATTTTATTAATATCAGAAAATTTGTCTAAAAAATCTAGACACATATATGCTTCGTTTACCGTACACACCATAGCGCGTGAGAATGCAGAGGAGGCCTTAACTTCAGGTAAGTCAGGAGGAGAAATCTCTGTTTGAGTCCCTATTTTATACTCACTATTATGAAGAAGCCTTGGGCCAGACCACCACATAGCGTGGCTGTGCAATTCATGCGGTAGGATGCCTCTGCTTAAGCAATCTGCAGGATTATTCTCAGTACCTATATACGACCAAGTATAGGACTGGGTAAGCTGAAATATTACTTTTACTCTGTTAGCCACATACACATTCAATGTGTTTACATTAGTATTAATCCATGCTAAAACAACTTGAGAATCAGAGTGTAAAACCACTTTATCTATTTTTAATTTAAGTTGCAATATTCTGTTCACTCGAGCTGTTAACTTAGCAAGAAGTACTGCCGCGTTAAGTTCAAGCCTTGGTACGGTTAAGCTTTGACTAAGGGGATTTACTCGTGACTTGGAACACAATAAAGAAGTTTTTACATCACCATTAAAATCAGTAACACGCAAATAAACACAACAACCATAAGCAGTAGAACTGGAGGCATCACAAAAACCCATTAGTTCAATTAAGCGTGCATTTTTTAAATTAACATAACGCGATATTTGTATAGGCGGCATGATACTTAAGCTGCAATAGAACTCTTTCCAAGCATTTAGCAAGTGCTCAGGAGGCTGCTCATCCCATGATATGTGCGCTTGCCATAGCTGTTGCATGATCACTTTAGCCTTTAACACCACTGGGCCAGCAAGACCAAGCGGGTCATACATTTTACCAATAAAACTTAATATTTCACGCTTAGTAGCAGGCATATTATCATTATTATTAGCATTTCTTGTAGCAATAGCAAAATTATTAGTAGTAGCAGGCATATTAACGACATTATTAGGGGACGAAAGCATGAAGGAGTCAGTGCTTATATTATAATGAATACCTAGAGTTTTTAAGAAAGTTTTATCACTTTGTAATTCAATATCATCAAAGTGTTGCTGTGACTTAGGAATTTCATTTAATAATTCTGGACAATTTGAGAACCATTTGTGTAACTGAAATCCACCTTTGTTTAGGAGATCACAGAGCTGGCGCTTTGATTGCAATAAAAGTTCTGGGGTGCTTTGTGAAACAAGAGCATCGTCCACATAAAGAGAATTGTCAATAATGAAAGCAGCTAAAGGAAACTCATCTTTATACCTCATGGCTAGCTCCTTAAGGCAGCGTGTAGCCAAAAAGGATGAACTTTTAAGTCCATATGACACTGTGTTTAACTGTATACATTGAATAATATCAGTAGCATTGTCCCTCCATAGAATATTTTGAAGACTTCTGTGTGTAGGATTTAATGAAATTTGCCTGAACATGTTTTTTATATCTGTTATAAAAATATACTCATCAAGTCTAAAAAGTAGCAAAATGTCTAATAACTCGTTTTGAACCACAGGCCCATTAAGTAACATATCATTTAATGACACTTTTTTATTAGTTTTCATGGACCCATCGAAAACAACTCTACACTTAGTAGTCCTTTTATCAAACCTTAGTACAGGATGATGTGGTAAAAAATAGACAGGATCTGAATGGAGGTCATATTGACTGATGTCTATAATAGTACCATGATCTTGCTCAATGTAATCATGAATAAAATCTTTATACAGTTGGAAAACTAGGTCATCTTTTTGAAGTCTCTGTTCTAAGTTTAAAAATCGTTTTAGTGCTAAATTAAAAGAGTTACCAAGATTTTCATTAATAGATTCTAGTGGCAATTTAAGAGGCAAACTAACTTGAAATTTATTATTTTTAGTGTCTAAAGTTACTGTATCATTGAATATTTTTTTCACAAGCATCATGTTCTGGCAAAGATTCAGAAAAATATTCAGGTATGCTTTCAGTATTAAAAAAATCAGTTAAACAGTCATTTAAAGTATTGTCACAAGTTTTGCAAAATAAAGAGGTTACTTGTTGTGGCCCTTGAGAGGCTGGCAAAGACCCAGCGATTACATAACCAAATTGAGTGCGAAGTACTGGAACAAATGGTGCACTAGGGCTGGCTTCCTCCTGTGCCTGCTCATGGAGACTGGCTTGATGCTCAGAAGGCAGCAACAGCTGGAAAAATAAATCAGCTCCTATAAGTATATGTATTATACTTGGCATATTAAAATCTTTGTCGGCCAGCTCAATGTTTGGGGGGAGCTTAAGTTTGCTCATGCTGATTTTTCTTTGAGGTAATTTTGATGTGATAGTATCTAAAACAAAACATGTAGCAGAGATTGCAAAGTCATTAGTGAGAGACTGCAATTTTAAATTTACTCGCTCTGTTACATTATAAATTTTGTTGCCAATTCCAACTACAGGAGTAGCAATAGCCTGTGGCTGTACACCTAATAAATTTACAAGCTCCTTGGAAACAAATGAAATTTGAGATCCACTATCTAAAAGAGCTTTTACATTATACTCAACTCCATTACTCGCTATAATTTTTACTCTAGCGGTTGGTAAAAGAACCTGTTTGTCGCTCACTTCTAAAAATAAAGTGACGGGAGATTGAATATTTTCTTGGTGAAGCAATTTGTTATGCTTCTCTTTGCAGATGTCACATTTGAAAAAGAATCTGCATTTATTATTATGCTTGTTAAGGCAGATTTTGCATAAATTGTTGTCTGCAACAAACTTTAGTCGGTCCACAACTGAAAGAAGCTGAAATTTAGGACAACTAAATAATTTGTGAGGTGACTTACATAATAAGCAGGCTGAGGTTGACTTCATGGAAGTAGCCGCCACACCTTTCATTGTAGCCACATGAGAGGCCTTTGGAACAGCATTGTATTGTACCTGTTGTTTCTCTGCATTTTCAAGCGCTAAGGCACGTCGCTCTAGAAATTCAATTAGAGAGTGGGTTGTGCATTCATCATGCAACATTTGAAATTCCCTATTGCAATAATTATCTAACTTTCGAGTTAATATGCAAAGTATTAATGGATCCCATAAGGATACATCATGTTTTAAATTTTTTAAAGCACCTAACTGTTGTTTAATTATCGAGACAAACTGTCTAATGTTTTGAGCCGTTGACTTTATGACTGCTGGCATGTCTAATAAGATATAAATGTGTTCAGAAGTTATTTTATATACATTATCATATCGATCATTGAGTATTTTACAAGCCTCATCATAACTTTCAGGCAGGAGTGGTAGGTTTTTTATTAACTCAAGAGGTTCGTTTTGTAAACAACTACGTAGATAAAATAGCTTCTGAATTTTTTGCAAACTATTATTTTTATCAATTAAAGCGTTGAATAAGCTTATAAAGGGTTTATATTCAGAATATTTACCCGTAAACGATGGAATGTTTATTTTAGGTAAGCGTGTTGATGCAAACTGGTCTTTATTTGAAGACGCTGGATGCGGCGCAGAAGATGCCTCAACAGACAAACGCTTGATGATAGATAAAGTTTCAACATATTTGGCTTCGACAGCCTCCGAATCATCACTTGACGGCTCTAAAGCACATATTTCGAGATTAAGCGCCTCGTACTTTTCGAAGGACGATCGTAACCTTTCTTCTTTGACACTTAACATGTGCGGATTAATGTCGATATCCGCATTAGAAAAGAAATTAAAACACTTTGTTAGTGCCCCTTTCAGAACGGCACGCTTTCTAATTAAAGCAGATAGCTCTGCCTCTATATTCGTACTCTCGATCATATTTGCAGCGCACGCACTTATACACGTTCACTGAATTAATAATTATGACGCTAAAATAATACGCACTTGGCAAGACAGAACTTAAACAAAAAACTTAAAGTTTTTACACAAAGTTGTTGAAGGTAAAAATGGCGGGATGGCGTCCTGTCGTGGCGTTCGACGGCAAGATGGAAGATGGTGGCGCCACGCTCGCAATTACACGCAATCGGCAATGGTAGTGTGGCCAATGGCGTTGAGGCGCGGCCGCTACAACAAAAAATTTTGACCAATACCGTGACTTCACTGCACACTGACACTAGTAGTGGGCATAGAGAATCTCTATGGTAGTGGGACACACAGCGCCGTGCAGCGGCGAGTAGCAGAAAGATCTCTTTCTTTCTGGAAACGCCGATTTTCTCCAATCTTCCTTTTGGCGGTTAAAATTGGAAGTTCCGCTGTTTTTCTTTTGTAGGTAATGGAAGTAATATATGATGAGTATTGAATACACCGTTGACGGCTTCAGCTGTCGACGAGTTTGATCGGTAATCACTCACACGACGGCAACAGACGTGGAGATTGTAACCGTTTCGGGCGTCGTAAAAACTGTCCTGAACAACGATCTTGCACTTTATTTGTTTACACTCGCGGTACCTCACCATTCGAAGGACCATGAAAAGAAGTTTAATTGTTTTTGGGGCTGGTTTAAATTAAACGAGGTCCGTGAGGTAAAAATGCGTGTATTTGCTTGTACCACAGTTAGGGAAGAAGTGCGGGCGGGGCCGCATAGCGTTACCAACACATAAAATATAAATCTTACACACTAATATACATGTGTACCAACACAGAAAAAATGTTGGGTTGCCAACACCTGGCAGTTACCACAAGGAACTTATTAGATGCCATAAAAATATTTTTGAATTAAGAACCGTCCATGTAGAGAGAAAGCAATGGAATCTTAAGAAATTTATATATATTGAAAAATAAGTTATGTCCACACCTATCTTCCTTCAAACTTACCCAATTTAAATGAGCATACCATCAAATGAAAGAGCTCTTTTCAGCGCGTGTTTAGGCCTATAACGAAACGCCTACCTCAATGAGAACCAGATATATAGAAGCAGAAAGTCATTGACTACGGCTACGAAAACGTAAAAAATGTATGGGAGAAAACTGTTTTTGCATATAACTTCATGAATGTGCAAGTTAGGTAATTTCTAATGCTTGATGACAAATCCATGCAGCGAGAACTTTCATTTAAAAAAAAATCATGCGAATCGGTTGCGTAGAACGGGCTGGCCGACTCGTATTATAAAACACAAATTCTTTTAATATATAGATTATAAAATAAGCAATATATGTTAATATAAAATAAAGGATTACAAACGAAAAAGACCCCTTTTTCTTTAATTTATGCTCCTCCAGCTTTCCATACGGTAATGTTATGGATTTCATTTGGCAATAAAAATACCATAACTATGACTGGTGAACTTTTACTTATATACCTATAGGTTTTTACGGAACCCTCGGTGCGCGATTCCGACTCGCACTTAACCGGTTTTATTTTAATAAAATCATGCACCGCACAAAGAGGAGAATCCCCAAAGTATATCCAAAGAAAGCACCACTATGTATTGGCGTTGCATTTTACATCAGGTACCAATTGGTACCGTTGTTGCTTATTGCACGTTTTCTTATAGGACTGTGCCTCACACCGTTGCATTATTTTATGCACTTTGTAGATATCTTAAATATTTGAGTTTGTTAAGATTGTCACACTATCACGCAAAAAGATATTAGAGCTTACATTTCACTACAGTCCGTGTGATGACGGAATAAGAATACGGAATGTCACCACCCTATATCATCCCATGGGTGTCATAAGAGCCGATAGAGGGAACATATTATGCAGAGAACAGTACTGTAAGAGAAGGAAAACTTGATATAAACCCTATACCAACCCGTTTGGCCAGCGTGGTATAGTAGGCCAATTCCTTCTTTCAAAGTAGAGGCCGAGTCCAGCAGTGAACTGTAAAGTCTGATGATGAATGATTTCACTGCGAGTAAGTCAAACAGTTCGCCATCGTCATGATCATCCTGCCGTAATGCACTGCTGGATATAGGCCTCTCCTACGGAACGCCACTGAGCTCAATTTTCGGCTCCGTCGTCAATCGAATAGTTCGGCTATACAAAATCGCTCTGTATGTAAGTAGTACTCTGTATAAACTTTCATAGAAGTGTTGCTACAGACACTGAAAGATTTGAGTCATCTTAAGCTTCTACAATATTCTATATGTTCAAGTATTCGATAAGTATAAGTATTCGCGAATGTAGACGGTGAAATGAAACATGTTCAAATTATAAACCACGAAAACTTGTAACATAAAATGTTTACAAAATCTGAAGTATTTCGTACCTTTAGTTATATTTATGTAACGGATCTATATCGCGTGATTATTTTAAAATATACATAAATAAATTATCGCATATTTCCCTCGACATTTCGGTGTGTGTTACACTAGCCGTGGTCACGAGATGATAAAGTTAAAAGTATTTATGTTGCGTACCCAGGTGTAAGGGCAAAAGAATGGAAAAATTAAAAGCTGCCTTTTCTATTTTGTAACATACATGACTTATTTTATGACTGTGATGTCTTCTTGTGAAAAAGAATACTCTTGCACACAGTTCTTCAATTTTTCCTTCCTCTTTACTACATTAAATTAATATCAAATTATGTACTACACTTAAACCGTAAAGAAATCATTGAAAAAAATCAAATGGTATTGACGGGTAGGTGTTAAAATTTTTAATGACATACACACACATATAGTTGCTATGACTATATTTACCCGCACGCTTTTTAAGTTCAGACAAAATATATTTGGCCCCAAATCGCCCCAAAAGCTCTTCGGTGTGAGAGGCGGCCGCGTGTTGTCTAGCCAGCGGCTATCTGCTTCGTGTAACTTATAAATAAATAAAAGATTGGATTACCCAGCGGTGTGCACCCTAAAACACCTCACTATATCGACAAAACGACCAATAAAATCGATGTTTCTCTCACAAAAAGCTAGTTTTAAAACGGATGAATTTAATATGAAACATCCGAGCTGTGATTACAAAACATTGGGTATAAATATTTTTGTACGCGTTTTTATAGAATTTTGGTCGTCATATTTTTTTTAAATTCCCAATGCGTCCGTAACTGTGTTCGTAAAATTTTTATCGTGAATTTATTTTTAAATAAGGACAGCCGACCGGTGGAAAAAGTTCGATAAATATTTATCTACGTGTTAACTGTCGCTTGACAATTCAAATAAAAATAGTGGTGAGGGCTGTTTGTCAGCAGTTACCGCCTGTAGTATGAAATGCAATCATTGGAAGTATTTTTTACTCAGGTATAATATACTAGAGGATGCCAGCAGCTACGCCTGCATTTTTTTTTAAATTTACCCGTTTTGGCCGATCCCGTGGGAATTTCGGGAAATCCCTTCTTAGTGCACCCCTACAGTCCCCAAGGAACATACATGCCAAATTTCAGCTTCCTTCGCCCAATAGTTTCGGCTGTAGCGTGTCTGTCAGTCAGTAACGCAAGGATTTTATATATTAAGATGATAAAGTTTGTGATCATGACCACATTACAGGCGAGTATAGAGGTGCAGCACATTCGCATTGTAATTTAATGTATAGAGTGTGTTCATTTATACCTATTATATTCCATAATTTGGCTGGGTATGACTCTCATAATATATTCATAACAGAATTATCGAAATATGATGGTGAAATAAAAATAATTGCAGAAACTAAAGAAAAATATTTAACCATAACTAAAATAATAAATACAGGAAAAGGAAACAAACCAATTCAAATTAAATTTATAGATTCATTTCAATTTCTAAATTCAAGTCTTGATAATCTGAGTAAAAGTTTAACAGAAAGTGATTTTATTCATCTATCATCGTATTTCCCAGATAAAAAGCAATTCAATTTATTACAAAAGAAAGGTATTTATCCTTATGAATATATTTGTTCATGGCAGAAATACGAAGAAAAACAACTTCCTGCAAAGGATGATTTTTATAACACTTTACAGTTGAAACATATATCTGATGATGATTATCAACTTGCTCAAACAGTGTGGAAATACTTTAACATAAATTCTCTTGGTGAATATACTGACTTATATTTAAAGTGTGATGTTCTATTATTATGTGATGTATTTGAAAATTTCAGAAAAAAATGTTTGTTGCATTATAAACTCGATCCTGAGTATTACGTAACATCACCTGGATTGAGTTGGTATGCTATGCTTCTTTACACTGGTGTTCGCTTAGAATTAATTCATGATTTAGAAATGTATAATATGTTGGAAAAAGGTATCCGTGGAGGGTTGGCTCAATGCTCTCACCGATACGCCAAAGCTAATAACATTTATTTACCTCATTTCGATAATTCCAAACCATCCTCATATTTAATGTATTTAGACTGTTATAATCTATATGAATATGCAATAACACGAAAATTACCAATTTCAGAATTTAAATTCATGTCACATTACGAAATAAATAATTTCAATTTATCTGATATTTCAGATAACGCTGATTATGGCTATATTTTAGAAGTAGATATAGAGTATCCAGATCATTTACATAATTCACATAGTGATTTGCCTTTTGCTCCTGAGAAATTCATACCTATTGGAGGGAAAACACAAAAAAATAAATTTGTATGATAAATATAACTACATCATTCATTATGTTCATTTAAAAGAATGTCTTAAAAATGGTCTAATTTTAAGAAAAAATCATAGAATACTTTGTTTTAGACAAGAAAGTTTTTTGAAAAAGTATATAGATTTGAATACTACGCTACGACAGGCTGCTTCAACATTCTTTGAAAGAGACTTCTTTAAACTTTTAAATAACTCAATATTTGGTAAAACAATTGAATATAAACGTAAACATGTCGATGTTAAATTGATAACCAATATTTTTAAAATTGATAATTTTTAAAATTCCCAATGCGTCCGTAACTGTGTTCGTAAAATTTTTATCGTGAATTTATTTTTAAATAATGACAGCCGACCGGTGGAAAAAGTTCGATAAATATTTATCTACGTGTTAACTGTCGCTTGACAATTCAAATAAAAATAGTGGTGAGGGCTGTTTGTCAGCAGTTACCGCCTGTAGTATGAAATGCAATCATTGGAAGTATTTTTTACTCAGGTATAATATACTAGAGGATGCCAGCAGCTACGCCTGCATTTTTTTTAAATTTACCCGTTTTGGCCGATCCCGTGGGAATTTCGGGAAATCCCTTCTTAGTGCACCCCGACAGTCCCCAAGGAATATACATGCCAAATTTCAGCTTCCTTCGCCCAATAGTTTCGGCTGTAGCGTGTCTGTCAATCAGTCAGTAACGCAAGGATTTTATATATTAAGATAATTTACAAAAAAAATTACAGAAGAAACAGATATTTGGATCTTCCAATCGATTTGTTGTATAACGAGTGTTGATATTTCAACACTCAGGGTTTATTACATATTTTAATAAATTCTGTATGGCAAGAGATTTCCGCTTGCTGTTGAAACATAGCTATGTGTACATTCATCTGAAGATAATCTTGAGCTATGTTCTTACCATTAGACCTTTTAACTATGTGCTCTCTTCTGCCAGTGCAATGACATGTTGAGGATCTCACAACTTTTTACGATAGGAGAACTGGCTTGGTTTTTTTGACAAGTATAATTTTTATGGGATTATTTATTTACGACTTATTTACCATTTTATTTTTTAAAAATATCATTCGAATTTGATGTCCTAAAAACCTTACAGACCTTCTCACAAAACTAAGGCTAAATGTACCACCCGACTAAGGCCGGTACCAATGGAGACGGGACATTAGACCGGAAACCGGTGATCCAGATCGTCAGAAAGGGAAAAACAAACGACGTTAAAAATGCCATCTATTAAATACTAAAAACTAAAACCGCATTAAGTAATTTTAAGATTTAAGGATACATAGGGACAGATAGACAGAAGACAGACTTTGTTTATACGATGTAGTGAAGTTCGTTATTTATTTTAATTCGACATTAGTTGCGACGAATTTCGAGACAGATGTTTTAAAATCTTGGAATAATCTACATACTTGTAATAAATTGTAAACAAATAAAACCAGAACTAAACTTCGAACTAGAATATTCTGTCGATTTTATCCTGTTTTCCTTTTATCGTGTTGATCAACATACATAATTATATTACAAACCTGGGTTTTAGGCCAGAATTCGTAAAATTCCTCTGGGAATCAGGAAAGTGTTCTAATAATAAGCTGCGATGCAACTGTTTGATCGAATTAGTTGGTAGTTTGACTGTTAACTTTGTATTTGTTCGAAGGTTGAACCAACATCTAATATACGGATAGGGCGAGCTAAATATTAATTACATGTATACGGTATTATGAACCTCATTGTCGGGCAAGCTAAATCTACACTAATATTATAAAGAGGAAAAATTTGTATTTTTGTTTGTTTGTTTGTAATGGATAAACTCAAAAACTACTGGACCGATTTTAAAAATTCTTTCACTATTAGAAAGTTACATTATCTGCGAGTAACATAGGCTATATTTTATTTTAGAAAAAAATAGGGGTTCGTAAAATATTTGGGATTTTCGGACCCAAGGTGTAAAAAATCATCCAAAAAAGTTCCCTAATTGGCGTACGCCGCCTAAACTGTAAAAGATAGAACTATAAAATGTTCTAATTAATTAAATACCTTAAAAATATCTACAAAAAAGTCCGCGACACACTATACCTATCTATTTGGAGTTAAGCACAAGAACCATTCTTTTATTTAAAAATCTTGAATTTTGTAGGACATCATTTAAACGCATTTATTTTACATTTCATTAAAATTTGACGTTTGGTTTGAAAGTTATGGCGAAATCAATCTATACATATAAATAAAATTGGAGTGTCTGTTTGTAATATTAAAATAACCGCGTTTTACTAAATGCATATGGATTTATACACGGTACATATACCGAAATGACATTTTTACAATTTTTGTCTATCTGTCTGTCTGTCGGTCTGTCTGTTTGTTCTCGCTAATCTCTGGAACGGCTGGACCGATTTTGACCGGACGTTCACTGGCGGATAGCTGATGTTGGTACATCAGCTATCCGCCAGTGAACGTCCGGTCAAAATCGGTCCAGCACTCCTTGGTAGGAGTAACGGTACGCGAAGTAGTTGCCTCAGGACGCGGATGAAACCGCGGGAAACACCTAGTATTAATGATATGTTTACAGTACTTAAAATCCACCCTGTTGAATTGAGTGTATCATAAACTATTTTAAACTTTATATTCATTTTTCAATAAATAAATAAAAATACCTATTCGGCTTGTGGTCGCCGGCAGGTTCGCGGCAAACTATGGTTACAGTAATTTGCGTCGCTTCACCGCAACGTAACGTAAACGAACATTGCGGTGATTTTAATTGATTGGTGGCAAAGCGTGAATCCGACATATTCTCTCTACACGCCACAGGTGGCGAAGGAAGAGCCCGACAACAAACAGGAAACAAAAGTCGTGGTCATATAAACAGAGGGTTCATAAGCCCCTACTTTGACAGATGTATGTCGTTGGAGAAAACAGAAGTATATATTATATCTTAGTTGAAACGTCAAATAAACTTGTTTATCGTACATGATAAAATATTATCATGTATCAAACAAGAATACTAAACAACAAACAGCGAAATAAAATTAACAAAATGTTTTAGTTCGCAGTTAGTTACTCCTTATAACTGTTTACAAAACAAACCGTGTCTCTAGAAACTCGTTAGAAAACCAAAACCTTTTTATAATTCAAATTCTTTGCTGTTATACTTTTTAATTTCTCCCCGTGAACTTCACTGTGAGTTGCAAGTAGTATAGATACTACTGGTAGTCTACCAGTAATCGGCATTTGGAGCATGCTCTTTTATTAGGGTTTGTAATCCTCCATACACACCCGACATAACATTTGCTCCATCGTATCCCTGTCCTCTACATTTAGTCAAATCAATTCCATATTCTTTAGTCAAATTTAAAATGACAGTTTTCAGACCTGCAGCACTGCAATCGGTTACTGCTATGAATCCTAAAAAGGACTCACAGATTTTTATTTCTTTCGGCACATTATCATCATTTTCTGTAACCGAGATATATCGAAAAACTACAGATAGTTGGTCAATTTTTGACAAGTCTTGTGTTGTATCCAGAATTATTGTCAGAAATGGAGCTTTTTTAATTTCTGAGATAATACTGTTCCTAACGTTAGTACCAAGCAAACTAATAATTTCGTTTTGAATCGTAGGGCTTAAATAATTTATTTCACCTTTCGGTTTTAGAAAAAGTTCTTTTAAAGTTGCATCATAGTTAGATAGCAGACGTGAAATTGCCATAAAATTGCCAGAATCAGAATCATGCCCCCTCAAAGGTAGATTACAAGATACTAAAGTAATTATAACATTAATTATACGATGCAGTACATCTCTCCAGAATGTAATTTTACTATCGATTTCACTTTTCAATAGAGTATCGATGGTATTTCCTTGCAACCAATTATTATAAGAGAGTGAGGCACTAATATGCTGCTGTGACTTTTCATGGTCAAGAATAGTTTGTGTGAAATTGCTTCTAACCGAAACACCGTTAACCCAAGCAGAGGAGTACGATTTGTTTTGACGATCTGCTAATAACCAACAGAAGTGACAGTACGGTTTGTTTAAAACGTTAGAATAACATAACCATGGTCTTATAATTTTTATGCCTGCCTGATTGAAATATGAATAATAATAAGCTGAAAAAGGTCGGTTATTTTCTGAAACTTTTGGAAATGGTCCTTGTGGTTTAAATGGACCCAATTTAAAAATTATTTTTCGTTCGCATTCAGTTAAATTGTCACCAAAATTTCCTCTATCTGATGAAATTATATTATAATCTGCATTATCTGCAGATATATCAGAATCGTTGACTTGGGGTTCCTCGATTTCTGGATGGACATCCGATAAAGTATGTGCTTGGCTTTCTTCTATTTCCGGATGGATATGTGACGAAGAACATGCTTCAGAAGAATCTAAAAATAAACGAGTAATTGCTAAAAAATAAATACGAATGCTTTGATACTAAACTAAAAAGAGTTATATATAAATAAATAACGTTACTAAGGGTCACAGTTAGAGAGTGTTCAGTTCAGACGCACACAGATTCTACGCGGATTGTGCTCGTACCTATTAGTAGATACAAAATCACCTGCAGCCCGTCCGTGCATTACTATACACCTGCGTGCTATTTAAACGCAGCGCGTATTGTAGTGGCCATACAAAACGAGAACCCGAAAGCGAGTCTGCACATCTGAAGTTCTCAACACGCAATTAACGATACGATACAGACTGATAAACAAACAACAAAACAAATCGATCCTATAGATAAGTTAGAATTTTGTTTTTTTTAATCAAGGCACGGAACCCTAAAAACAGTATAATTGTGAAAATCGAGGGGGGAGACAACTTTTTGTGACGGACAGATGGACAGACCGAAATTAAAAGATTTCCTTGTTTATCACTACGGGCCCCTAATAAATGGGTTGGGTAGTAGTGTAGTACTTACCTTTCCAATCTAAATCACTCACAGTATCTTGTCTCTGAAAAAATGAAGAAATTTTGGGCACTTTTTTTATAACCTCGTCCCTTTTCTGTTTAATTTTTCTTTTCTCAGCGCCGCTGGGATAATCTCTTTTCCTTTCACTCATTTCTTTTACAAATCGTTACTAATACTGCTAAACCAGAAGAACAATATTGTTTGTGCTGAATTACAATGTAATGCACATTTATATAAAGCGCGTAAATAAACAGTGCACTGCACTCCGTGGTTTAACATCCAATGCAAAGTACAACAACGTACACGTACATCGCGATATCGATGAAGGATTCCCGGGGATTCCCCGCTGAGTTGAAGATGAAGTAAGTAAAACGGGGAAGTCCCGCAGCCCGCCATAACGATGTAGTGTTGCCAACTTTTGAACGCACGCTTAAGGCGGGAAAAAAAGGAATTGCTTTATAGAATTTTGTCATTTGTAAAATAAAATAAATTAGAAAGTTTTTATTCTTTTTCCTTACACACTTTGGGGGCCCCCGTGGCCCGGGGGCCCCGTATAATTGATACGGCAAATACGGCGGTAGCTACGCCCCTGCTGGTAGATCTACCTATTTACCGTGATATCCCTGAAGTTTTACTTTGTACAACAGCCAATCTAGTAGTATTTACAATGTCTCTAAATAAACGTGATATAGCTGCTAGCTTCTTATTATATAACTTTGCATTGTTACTATTTCAAAACTTATTGACATAATGCATTTGATAGATCGTTTCCTGTCCTGGAATCCCAACGTGATATAAGTATACTTGAAATTTTACATTTTTCTTTTCAATCATAGCGAGCCTCAGTCTCCAATGTGAAGATTGCATCTCAACAAGGACAACTTTAAGATGATGAAAAGCTGCCACACGCTACCATCAAGCCTAGTGCCGGCCGCACACATAGTTCAGTCACGCCTAGGAGGAGGTTAAAATCAACTTATACAGGAGTAAAAAGAAAACATTCAAATCCACACAAATGCAATGCATTCAATACCTGGGAAACCCGAACACCATATCCTACAAACATTATTTTCATTGTGTATATTCGGGGATTGTTCTTATGCACTAATGCGGATATCAAATGGATGTTCAGCGGTTCCGCGGTTTTGCACAAATTACGCACACATCGCACCAAACGTTCTATCTAATCTTTGATAATTGCTACATTTCACCTAAGGGTACAATGTTTTGGAATTCACTACAACAGTGCTAGTTCTGTCCAGGGATATTTGTCCTAAAATGTGTGAATATTCCACCTGAATATCCAACCGTGTGGTGGGATATTTCACACTGTTGTGTTGCATCTCGCATTGTAACACTGAGCTCGCTTGTCTAGTGCAAGTGTGGACTACGAGTATGTATAGAGGCGATTGTGAATTTCTAAGCTGTCCTGTGTCCGCAATGACTGCACGCAGCTGTACATTCATATAATATTATATTATTAGGAGCCAAGTTTCTCGGTACGTCAGTAAACCGAGCGAGCGAAATATTTTACCAGAGAGAATGTATTGTGCTGCTGCTACAATAGCGACTTTAATATCGCACGCATATAGATCTAGTGGTCAGCACACGTAAAATATGTATATATTCAATAAAGATTTTGCATCAAAAAGATTACGAATTGGGTAAAATCTTAAGAGTGTTTCTCCGAAATTGCGTTCTTTGTCTGATTCATATGGCCTAATTTTTTATTCACATTTAAGCTTATAAAACATATTTTTACGAAAGATGATAACCTAAGATACAATGTCTGAAAAAGGCACACTTTTTGATAAAATGGTTTCCGAGATAATTAACTTTAAAACTTTTGGGGCCATATGAATCAGAATCTGTGACATATGAATCAGAATAAGGGATAGAAATGAAATTCTAGTTAGAAAAATCAGTCAATTATTTCTTAAAATCACAGTAAATGCACACGATGCTTATCATAACACCTAAATCTAGTCAATTACAGCATGATATGGCACTTGACAATATCAATTATCACGATATTAATTACTTTTTAATAAACGTTGTACGTCTCGTTTTATGGAAACTAAATCTAGTTAAAAACCGCATGATATGGCACTTGACAATATCAATTATCATTTATAAGAATTTTTATTATGAACGTTTTGTTTTATAAAAGCTTAAATGTAGTCAATCACAGCATGATAATTATAATTATGATACTCGACAATATTAATTATCATTATATTTTTTATGTAAGTATCTCGTTTCATAAAATCTCTAAAAAAACTAAAACTATACATAAATATTATCAAGTACGTTTAAACTTTTAACAATAACCAAAATTATGGCAAAAATTTAATAAAGATAAAAAATAAATACATATTTTCCATCCTAATACGCTCTGCAATTTTCTTCTTCTCTCTTTTTTCTTCCTTAGATAGTACTGGTGGCAGTTTTGTGTCCTGTAATATAAAAACGAAGATAACAAATTTATTAATAATTATACCTAAAAATGCCATTAAATAAGACTCTCAATTTTGACAACATGCAGGCATTTGCCACTACAGTAGGTATGTATACAAATAATACACTAATCGATTTTAAAATTTCGCGATTTGTATACATCATACAATTTTATTTAAAGTCCTGCCGCGACCAAGGATGTTATAAGACGGCCGAAACGTCGGTAAAAAATAGGTATTTATACCTTAAATTAATTAAATAATTATCGCGAATAAGACCCGTTTTAATAAAATTGTATGAAATAATACACTGTTTGAACATATGACTGAAATTTCAATATTTTAAGGGATTTCAAGTTACAGATAATTACTATAAAAGTGGTATATATACCTTATTATTGACTTGACGTTTCAACCCAATTATGAATAATCAATATTTCACTTCATATACAAGGTGGGTAAAAAATTGTAAGAAGAAAATTCTTGAGCGGTAAACGAACCCACGACTCATCACGTTACGTTATAATGGTCTTAAAAGTTAATATATTGTTACAGTATATTACCCTGTTCGTCTAAGCAGTAGTTTGAGCCTATAAACTACCGCTAAAACTAAATAGTTAAGTAAGTAGGTAGTTTCATTAACCGCTCGTTATTGTTTTATTTATATGATTTAGTTATATTAAAGTTATTTTTAAACTGTCATTTAAATTAAGTTTGTTTTTCATTGTGTACCTTTATTTTATTACCTAGACGAACGTAGTTTTATACCATTATATTTGTTTTAATTTCAGGTATAGTCTAATTATGGAAAATTTAGTCGTCGATAGATATGAAACCCCTTTGACGTTTTTAGGACTGCTGCGAAATTTACAGCTACTGTTTTTAGACATGTAAATAACATTAGGTTCATACGAAATGACTTGTTACAGGCGTAACGTGCCGCCAAAGTAACGTTTCATGAACAATATGTGTGACATTCTGATTAATATGGTATTTTTACGATATGAATCAGACACATATCAATCAGAATTTTGCCCATTAACATAGATAAATCATCACATGTATGCAATTAAGGATTGTTATTAATACATATGTTTCTGTTCCCCAATGGCATTATATTTCCCGCAGATTCAAGTTTGAAAACCATTTACCTTAATTATAAAAACGAACATACTTATCAGAAACACATGTGTACCAAGGCTATATGAATCAGATATTTACCTTTATATCTTCGCGACGACACGAACCAGCCACAAGTCACGTCGCGACCATGTCAGCCAAGCCACTGGCTACCGCCAGCACGGGGAGGGGTCACCTGATGTTTCATATTTAGCTGGGTACGTTCGAGTGAAGCGCGTGAATATTAATCAGACTTTTGTGCCGGACACTCACTATTTTTTTATTTATAAATAAACAATCGTAAATATTAGTACCATTTTTTTTTGGTGTAAAGAAACAACTAATATTCTTTCGTAATAATTATAATTCACATCGATTTATGAACAAGAAATAATGTTATTGTTACTAATGTTCAAGAAACTGGGTTACGGACACACCATATTAGTCAGAAGAACTACTTTTAAATATTTTTTTGAAATATTTAAATAAATATTATTAAAAAAGAATTACTTGTGCAAGATAGGCAATAGTCTGAGGTATGTTTTAAAATTAATTGCAAACTGATTTGTCAGTTAGTTACAAAAATAAACCTCAAGACATCGAAAATTTAGGGTTCGGAGAATCACTCTTAAATTAGGCATCGATATCCTGGTCGAGCCATTACAACCTTTTTTTTGGTGGAGCCTACAAACGTATTAGGTAGGCCAATGAGTAATGCCATAAAATGGGTACTTATAGAATATTTCTTGCAAAAGATGCTTGTTGAAAGTTCATTCTTCCCAAATCACTCTTTCTGCAATTCCGGAAAATCCAGTAAACTTCAACAATCGTTAAATTATTATTGCATAACCTTTTTCTTTAAAACACAAGAAACTTCAACGATATTCAAGATTTTTACGATCAAAATAACTGGAAGCGAAGTTATATATATATCCTTTACTAGATTTCGCCCGCGGCTTCGCCCGCATGAAATTTTAATAAAGAGTAGCCTTTGTACTTCCCCAGGTTTCAGACTATCCATATCAAATTTCATCACAAACAGATCTGCACATTAGCCGTGTGGCATACATATAAACAGATAATACTTAAAATTAAGGAATGATTACGTTAGAGGTAGTATTAAAGTGGCGCCCATTGATGAAAAGGTAAAAGGGAGTCGACTGGCCTGGTATGGGCATGTTATGCGGAGAGATGATATGTATGTAAGTAGTTAAAACAGTGATGAATATGCATGTAGAAGGACGAAAAGGGAGAGAACGGCCAAGGAAAAGATGGATGGACTGTGTAAGGATGGATATGAAAGAGAAAGGGGTAAACGATCGGATGACTGGTGACAGAGAAGTATGGAAGCGAAGGACATACTGCGCCGACCCCAAATAAATTGAGACCTGGGCAAGACAATGATGAGTCGTTAAACTTCAGGTAAAGATTAGTATGTAAGTATATTATTAAAGTTATTGAAGAGCTTATATACCTAATGAAGAGAATAGCAGCAAAAAAAAAACTCATAATCAGACCGCCCCCTCCGCCCCGCTGCGCTTAAGCGCGCCAACTCATAGTAAGCGCTTTTAATAACGCTGCGCATAGGTCAATTATATCGTGATAACTTTTAAACTATTCACCCAAACTACTTACTGTAAAAGACAAACTTCATCTACATTAAATACTGAAGACAATAAATTTATCAATTTTGAAAACAATTTGATAACTACTCTAGATTGAGCATTGTAAAAAAGTATCAAATTTAATTATTTTTACGGACCACTTTTTAGTGTATATTGGCTTCTACATAAAAGGTAGGTATATGCTGCCGTGGACTTTTATTAAAGACTCAAGATAAACAA
This sequence comes from Euclidia mi, assembly GCA_944739405.2. Classification (NCBI taxonomy): domain Eukaryota; kingdom Metazoa; phylum Arthropoda; class Insecta; order Lepidoptera; family Erebidae; genus Euclidia; species Euclidia mi. The sequence continues at coordinate 105,529,049 of OX123182.2, forward strand.
TATCACCCTACATTACCTTCATGTAACTTCAACGGTTTAGGCAACGCACGCGAACATAGGTTTCAGAGCTCAGGATTTTTACTGACTTAATTGATCATTTTCCTTATATTATGGCAACATTACACAAAATCTTTATAAATTGTAGCCTGTGTGTTATTTTGATGGATAAACTATATTACTGTAAAGTTTCATCCAAATCCGTTCAGTAGTTTTTGCGTGAAAAAGTAACAAACATCCATACATACATCTTCACAAACTTTCGCATTTATAATATTAGTAGGAAGTAGGGAAGTAGGGATAATATCATTAGAGACTTTCTTTATACACAACATTATCTAACTGTTTTACCACCTTTATATAGAACATGTAAATTACTTTTACCGCTTACTCGTAAACATGCCACATATAACTGACCATGTGAAAAACAACATTTTCGGGGGTCGGTTCCAGCTGTTTCAAGCCTGTCCCTGCGATTTATTTTGAAAATACACACAGGGCTACGAATATCCAGCCCTGCCGAAAGTAAGATAGCCCCGTTGAGTTACTCAAGAGGTATCTGAATTCAGGCCTCAGTCTACCACCCACGGATTCCCACGTACGTGAGGTGTGGGAATTTGGGAATAATGAGACACCTTTTTAAGTACAGAACACGAAGGAACGAAAGAAATCAAAGAAACACATCCACAATTATTATTCAGAAGAAACGACTAAGACACCAATCCGACGAAAACGAAAGAAAATTAACCGAGAACCTCATCAATCCACGGAGAATCTTAACACCGCCATTCAGAAAACGCCATCTATGTTTACATATACAAACCGACCGAGATAGAAAATAATATGGACTAATCGACAATTTATTGAAAAACGGATCTATAGTCATTGTTTTTATCATTTAAAATAAAATGAAATGATTATATAACTATTATATAAACATAATAATTTGAAATAAATGAGATTGACCGTTTAAATTAAGTGGACATTGTAATAAATCTTTACACAGGGACTTTTTGTTTATGAAAGTGCTGAATGAGTATAATATATATAATATATTATACTCTATTATTTTTAATAAGAGAAAGATACCCGACACATAATTATTGTCTTTTTTGCAAGAAACATTTATTTTGCTAGAAAATTATTTGAAAATAGTGACATCTATCGGTCGGAAGGATAACTATAAATATGCTCGGTTCCAGTAATTTATTTATCGAAAATACGTAAAAATATACTGACGAAATTAAGAATCGCCTCCTTTTTTAAAGTCGGGTAAATAGCCATAAAACACTTTGAAGGTACCTATTTAGACTAACTATACTTTTACTAACAAACGTATAATGATCATAGATGGCACCACATATATAACCAGTTTTGGATGATCCCTGTTTTGTTTGGGACTACGTACAAAGGAGAGGTCAAGCTGTACACCGAAAACCACTCAACGGATTGTGATGTAACATATACTATTTTATAGGTTTGAGTATCCTTTGTACATGAGTGTAAGTTTTATTGAAATCAATTTCGCAATTTTAGAGATCTTTAGCAACATAGGGAAAGACGTCGGACAGACAGACAGACATAAATTCTAAAAATTATCAAGTATTGCTTTTCAGCATTTTCCTTGATTTTTTAGCTAATTTTTGTCAAAATATCTTTAATGTACAGACTTTTTCACCTCTACAGTTTTATTATAGTATAGATATTATAATTCAAACAAATGCTTTTCTTGAAAAGAGTTTGTATTTTTGTAGCGAATAAATTTTAACAAAGCCGAACTTTCTATACTTTTGTGAATATCGCTATATTCGTACTATTATCTATTTTTGTATCGTTTCGTTTGAAGATTTAATGTGAGTCAGGCTAAGTAAGCGCAGTTTCGGGTGCTGTTGTCACTCGTCTTATTCTTCTTCTTCACTAGACTCATAGCAAAGAGATCGTGGCCATAACATCAAGTTTGGTAGCACGCTATTGATTCTCCGTCATTTCTCTCACACGCCTGCCTTCTTTGTGCATAGGTGTGCATAGTGGGTCATTAATTGCAAACTTCAATCAACGTCCCTCTCCACATAGGCTGGCGAGAAGGATACTGGATTATTTTCTGCCTTATTTCAACTCTTCGTGTGACGAAATAGTTAAGATAAACATAATAATACTCTTTGGCAAAACCGCCTCTGAGTTGTCAGGCAATGGCAATACCAAATACACAAAAATTTACATCATCATCAGACTGCCATAAATTCGAAACAGCCTTAAAGTACTGTTCTGTATTCACTAATAATAAAGCTCCAATAACTAAATAAATATTGACCGGCAGTACCACTAAATCTATTAAACATATCAACTGACATTACTCATTCCCCTTTCAATCTGTAGCTCACAATACAGAAAAAAAATTGCACAACATTTTTGTCAAGAACAAGACGTCCTGTAAAATCACCTCCTAATAATATAAACGTACCCTATAAGTTAGATAGGATTGTTTTTAAAAGTTTCTTTTAAAAGTTAAACTTAATACGATTCTACGTTATGTTTTCAAAGGTTGAACATTGACTGGATAAACGTTTGTCCGTCGAACATTGTATCGGTCGGATAAACCGAGCTATCGAGTATCTGCACTGGCGACCAACTACTCCGTGAAAATTTTCAATAAATGCATGATCCTGAGCAAGTGGACTTTCTTGGTGTAATATGTATGGTGGCTATTATAGGCAGCGACTCTCTCGACGAGCTCTTCTGGGTGGCCTATGTGCAGCAGTGGACGTCTTTCGGCTGATATGATGATGATGATGATGTGCATATTAAATTGTTATTTATCGCTTGCCCAGTGCCTCGGACGGCACGTTGGACAGTCGGTCTCGGAGGTCATGAAGATCTTTGGCAGACGTTACGTGGAGTCAGTACCCTTAAAAAACTGATACTGATCTAAACCATGGAATCATTTTTTTATTATTATTATTGGTCCTATTTTTACTTGACTACGGCGAAGCCAAAAGGAAGGGTAATGATTTTGGCAGTCTATGTATGTATGTATGTATGTTTGTATGTTCCACCGTAGCACCTAAATTACTGAACCGATTTGAATAAATGGGGTGGCAAAAGCTTGCATTAATTGCTTAAGTATAAAGCATAAAACTAGTGATTGTTCTAGTAAGACGAGATGTCGTTCATGTAATCAACGACACCACGCTTTATTACACTTTGATAAAAGTTACCCGTCGTCGAGCCAAGCCGGTAACCTTGACACGCTTACGTCGCAGGTGCAGGCCACGGTGACTTCCCCCTCCACGTCTCAGGGCGAAGTATCGTTGCGTACGACGTCCATTGCGCGGGCGACGCGCACGCGAGGACGGCACTCGCGCATCTATAATGATCCGCGCAGGGCCAAAACGCAGTGTACGGCGTCTAAGACGGTACTGTTAGCGACAGCGCAAGTTATCGTTTATGATGTTAATGGGTCGCCGCACATGGTACGTTGTCTACTTGATAGCGCGTCTCAGACCAATCTAATAACATTGGAATGTTTCAAACGCCTCGGATTGTGGAATAACTTTAGAAATACTAGTTCAATGGTCAAAGGAATCGGCGGGTCAGATAAACTAGCAAGGGAAAAGATAGATGGCGCTACCATATCCCCCCGGCCCTAAAGGGTTGCCTTTAAAAAATAAAAAATAATAAAATTGAACTTAGCTATGTTGGGTGTACTACCGCAGAACCCATCAATAGGCTAAGACAGCGGTATGATAATAAAATTAATCTAAATTAACTTTAGCGAAAACTACAAACGCAATAACAGCGAAAACTACAAACTAAATACTTAAACTAAGAGGTAGATCCAACTTCAGGCTAGATCTCACTGAGTTGGAAGCGGACAGAGACGTACAACAGGGCGCACGTAGCTCCCCTTAGCGGTTTTCACAGTAACAACAACAATGTATTATGACGACCAACGTACCCTCCTGTATAGGGGATGCAGGACTATTCCACTTGGATCTAGCCTGAAGCTGGTGTAGATATTCCGCACGCCAGCGCCGCCAGAACGACTGCACGAGTTTATCCAGCAGAGTATGTCTCTGGAGCAAGCTTGAAGAGTCTGCTTCAGGGGCCGGAAATGACGATAATGGCACTGTGTTTAGAAAATGTGCAGGGCTTAACGCGGATGGTTCTGCAGGGTCACTACTCAATGCCGTGAGCGGACGCGAGTTGATCAGTGCCTCGACTTGTGCAAGGACAGTTAAAAGCTCTTCGTAAGAGAGGATCTGTTGACCTATAACTTTGAAGAGATGCGTTTTAATTACTTTGACCATGCTTTCCCAACATCCACCGAAATGTGGTGATGCTGGTGGAATAAACTTCCAGTCAATGTGATCTATGAAAGTTCTTCCTGAAGACGAGTACGATATTCCTCTCTGAGAAACTTATAGAGGTCGCGTAAATAAGAGCTTCCGCCCACGAAACAAGTGCCGTTATCCGTATACAAACACTGTATAGGGCCGCGCCGTGAGAGAAATCGTTTAAGGGCTGCAAGGAACGACACCGTGCTTAAATCTGTCGCAACTTCAATATGCGTAGCGCGCGTCGTTAAGCATGTAAAAATACATAGCCAGGCTTTACGGCTTTTAACACCTCGACCACGCACTGGCGTATACTGCAGTGGTCCTGCGTAATCACAACCGGTGTGTGTAAACGCTTTATCAACCTGGTTGACGCGCTGGCTAGGGAGATCTGCCATGGGAGGGAAAGTCGGAAGCGGACGAAATTTGAAACAGACTTCCGTTCGGGTACATCTTCGTCTTCTGCACTGTGGTCAAAGGGTTGCATGGGCCATTCTGACGGATCATGGGAAATCCAAGAAGGTCCACGATGCCACAATGGATGATGCAGAAGATTAAGTGGAGTGACACCACGAGACAAGCAATCTGCGGGGTTCTCGGTACCCGCGACGTGATTGAAACCAGTAGCGGGAACAAGTTCAATCAATTTACTAACGCGGTTGGCGACAAAAGTCTGCCAGCGATGAGGAGAAGAATGAATCCAAGCGAGCACTACTTTGGAGTCGGAAAATGCGTATATTTTATTTATAGGGTTGTGGGGCAAAACTGTGTCTTGAACCTTGAGGAGCAACTGAGACAGCAGAAGGGCCGCGCACAACTCCAGTCTCGCAACCGAAATGGTTTTAACAGGCGAGACCTTAGACTTGGCACAAACTAACTGCACCGAGTAGTTAGAACTAATGCGGACTTGCAAATATACGACTCCGCCGTAAGCACGCTCGCTGGCGTCAGCGAAACCTATTAAGTTGATGGTACATCCATCTACCAACCCAAGATGACGCGGAATAGTAATTTGATTGAGCGCGGTAAGCTCAATACAAAACTGGCCCCAAGCGGTGACAATATGGTCAGGGGGTGTTTCATCCCAATCACACTTTGATAGCCAAAGCTCTTTGATCAAGAGCTTGGCGTACAAAATTGTGGGAGCCACAAAACCCTTTATGTCCCATAGTCGAGCCACTGTAGACAGCATAGTGCGTTTAGTGCACTTATCATCTGGCGGTGATACGTCAAACCGAAAACTATCACAGAATTTGTCCCAGCGTAAACCGAGAACTTTATGCGGTACAGACTTCTCAAACTCAATGTCTGGAGAAGCTTTATGAGAAACTGGTATACGTGCGAGAACCTCCTTAGAGTTGCTTGTCCATTTGACAAGATCAAACTGGCCTCGCTTGAAAAGCTGAATAAGCTCAATTGCTGGCGGAGCGGATATGACACTACAGGCAATGTCATCCATATACAAAGCGGAAGTGTAGTATAGTATAGTGTAGCGTAGCGTAGCTTAGCATAGCGTAGCATAGCGTAGCATAGCGTAGCATAGCGTCTCATAGCGTAGCATAGCGTAGCATAGCGTAGCATAGCGTAGCATAGCGTAGCATAGCGTAGCATAGCGTAGCATAGCGTAGCATAGCGTAGCATAGCGTAGCATAGCGTAGCATAGCGTAGCTTAGCGTAGCTTAGCGTAGCTTAGCGTAGCGTGGCGTAGCGTGGCGTAGCGTGGCGTAGCGTGGCGTAGCGTGGCGTAGCGTGGCGTAGCGTGGCGTAGCGTGGCGTAGCGTGGCGTAGCGTGGCGTAGCGTGGCGTAGCGTGGCGTAGCGTGGCGTAGCGTGGCGTAGCGTGGCGTAGCGTGGCGTAGCGTGGCGTAGCGTGGCGTAGCGTGGCGTAGGTACGGTACCCATAATCACATACCCAAATACCGTCTCAATAGCGGGCGGTAAATCATATCGCTCACTACGTACTATTTTAGTTAGTAGCAAGTGCGGCAATATTGAAGCTCCAATCAAAAGATCAATGCCTGCCGGTTTCGCAAACTCCGCGTCTGCCAGCGGCAATGACTCGAGGTGAGTGAGTGATGCTACGTCTACATTAGCGTTCGGCAATCTGTCAAAGGATTCGTAATAACAGCCCGAGTGACATAGGCTATATAAATTTTATCCAAATTTGCTATTACGGAATTTATAGCTCAGATTCCAAGCTCAAAAAAATTAAACTGAGATAATCATTGCATGTTTGGTATCAAAAGAAAGGTATTGGTGAGCACATTACAAATATGTACATATACTATACTGCTTCAGTCAGAATATAAGTTTAAAACGCGGTTGTACTTACAATTCACGCGGTTCAGACGCTTTGCGTTACCGATTTTTCTTTTTTTCGTCCTACAAATATGATAATGTAAATATTGCACGATCAGTTTATATGCCCCATCGGGACACGGAAAAGGATTAAATAAAAAAAATAAGTGTATAAAAACGATAAACCCACTACGTCAAAAAGGGGTTCAAAAAGAACGAAACAAGAAAATAGCTTATTCAGATATAAATTCAGAAAAGTATAAGTATAGAAATGCTCAAGCTAGAGTCACGGTCGCACCTAATATAGGTACATCAGAATAACACATGGGCCACCGTTTGTCCCGACAATGCTTGCGAATCCGAAAGCAGAAGCTAGGGACCTATACATATTTCTGCTGATATCCTTGTCTCAAACAGACAGACAATTATATAAACCTTTACTTAATTAAACCCGCACGCTAATTAAGAACTTGAGTTAGAAATAAAGATCAGGCCTCTACCCACAGAACCAAAAAACTCTTTCATCAATGCATTAATTAAAAGGCACTTGGAGCCTTTTACCTGTTTTTATTTTTTTGCGTTCTGTACTTTGTCCGCAGCACGCCGAAATGTCTTATCGATCGGGATGCATTACGGTTGTTTTAAATAATGCATTTGGTGGACTGGTGCTTTTTATCGCACAAAAGCAATATTGAAACAGCCGTACAGCTTAAGCCACACAACTCTAGCAAGTTTTTGAGTCGAGAACTTTTGTATGACAATACAAAATCTGGCGAATTCGAGGTGGCTCAATCAGAGTTGCCACCGCGTCACAAAAGAAATCAATAAAAAGTTATCGCTAATGAAATGCAGCTTAAGCACCTGTATGTCTCGGAAGAAACCCTACGTATCAAAATTAAGTAACTAGCCATGGATGACGCTCTCAGAAAGGTTTAACCCGTAACAAGGCAAATTTAAGAAGGTCTCTCAATGACTCAAATGTATGAAGGGATGTTATATTAATGATATAACATTTAATTTTACGAAAGGTCTGATTAGGGACGTGTAATTAAAATAGGTAGAAAGGTTAGGTGGAAGGGATTTTTGGTCGTCACACAATTCTTCCAAAATAAAGGCAAAATATCTTCGGCATGGGTTATACCAGCCATGATCAGAGAATTACTTTAAATAACCGTAAAATACTTTGTTAATTCCCTGAATTTCAGGTAGGTTAATTAATCTTCATTTCAACTTGGAGTATACAATAAACACAATTCAATATAATAACCACAATCCTAAAATCTGCTTACACACTCGAAAAGTTCTAAAACCTTTCATATTTCACAAACACGAGGCCTATGTAATATAAACAACCTTTACATCAAAGAAATATAACCTAAACGTCCAACCTCTCTGCTTTACATCGATGAAAATACAACTCTATGTTAGAAATGATACAGGCTAACAATAAAAAAACGGGCTCAGGAACGTGTCCAAACACTATTGTATAGAAATTGTAACGTAGTAGTCAATATTTAAAGTGTGTAGCTATCGTAATAAATAGAATGGATTTGACTGCACCGATGGCGTAGTGTATTTTAAGCGGCCGACTGACTGACTGACACTACTCCGTGAACTGTACTTCAATTTACTCTAAATTTTCGTCTTGTTTGAGAACAGGCTCTGGACAAGCTTTTATATTAATATGAGCCTGATAATTATAGTTGGTAGCAGCAGCCTGCTTTTCTAAGTACTTTGTAGTGCCAGTGTTCATCAGCAGCGACAAATATCATTAACAAGAGCACAAACATTAAATGAAAAATAGAGTATTTAGTCTACATTCAAAACACAGGCAAAAACATCAAAAATATTTATCTAACAAATAAGTCGACGACCAACCATCAAAACACGCAACGTTTGCCAAATAATCCCTTACCCAACATTTGACAAACTTGGTCGGAAAAGCCAACGAAGCTACTCTGTATTCAGGCTCTTTTTCCCGCTTGCTTTGACAACCCACCTACATAATAAGATTTGGCATAATATGCGTCACTCATTTCCGTAACGTGCGAAACTAGGGACAGATGGCCTGCCCTTATTAATATTAACGTATAGACCGCATTAGAAGCTTATGTATGGTACATTATGTAAGAAATGATGAGCCGTATTTATACTCAGCTTTGGTCGTACGTCATGAAAGATAACTTGCTTATTTGTATACAAATACTGTAGATAGTTGTATATGAACATAACACATTACAAAATTTGCAATAAATAGGATATATAAGAAATGTAGTGCCTTAACAATTAACTACGATTTTCAGTGCGTTGAAAAGATTATCTAAGGAGGGCCTGTGTAGATGCGATTTTAGGTATGTATCCACTGACTATGTTGTAATCTACTTATGATAAAATTAAGTCCCCATATCATCCTGTCAGTCTACTTATGATAAAATTATGTCCCCATATCATCCTGTCAGTCTGAACTTATTGGTATTAATTGATTTTTGTATGGTTTTCAACAATGGATAGTGTAATTTTTGAGGAAGGATTAGGTGTGTAATCTTAATATATAAAATCCTTGCGTTACTGACTGACTGACAGACAAGCTACAGTCAAAACTATTGGGCGCAGGAAGCTGAAATTTGGCATGTATGTTCCTTGGGGACCGTAGGGGTGCACTAAGAAGGGCATTTCTCGAAATACCCACGGGATCGGTCAAAACAGATAAATTAAAAAAATGTGCAGGCGTATTTGCTGGCGTCCTCTAGTACACACATACTTTTGTTAACTTTAATTATCCTTTAATAGTTTATAAAGAAAGCGACTGGTATTTGTATCAACTAAAATTCAGTTTTGTTTTATTACACCTATAAAAGTTAAATTCTTAGACAATAATAAATTTTGCGTTAAATTCAAGCCATCTGTCAAAAAGAGCGTAGTTAATTATCTATGGTACTAAATCTAAACGTGCAATGAGCGCCGAAAATAGTTAATTGAAAATGCCTTTATTGCCCGAAGGGATGTTACACATTACTAGTGCTTGTCTACTATTTACAGTCTGATTCGCCTATTGAAGAAGTTGCGACACTGTGAAATTGATTCTGAAAATAAAATCATCCTCACTACTGCATGCAAACAATAAACCACCATTACTATCTAGTATTCTGTGCATGTAAATATGTAGTTGGCGAAAAAAATGCACTGAAAATATTAAAAGATAGATAGAAACATAGAAAACTCTTTATTTTACACCAGAAAAACAAAATGATACAAGAATACGGTGATCAAATTTTGAACAACTTAAAACTAGTGGTACAAGGGCGGTCGTATCGCAAAATGCGATTTCTTCCAGACAACCAAGAATGGAATACATGATTGATAAATTTAATATTCGAACTTTGGTGATCACTTGCATGGAAGGTCTAGTGCGAGTCGGTTCTCGGCAGGAACAATATTGTTTTTAGAAGCGCTTCAGTAACGGTTTGCCAAGGCCACCAGGGAGTGCATTTGGAAAATGTATGGAAATTGTGCCCATCGTGAAACGACTCGCTACTCGATCAAAAACGTTAGACCCGCTGATGATCATTGCATGCGTATCTTGAAATATGGATACCTCAATGCTACGGTATGTGATATAAAATATAGCTCGATAAACATTTTGATTACAGCACTGCAAAGCCGTTCTTCACATTAATTCCATAAAACTTGCACTCTGATATAAGATATCTGATATTATGCTAAATAAAACAGGAGTGAAAAAAATCGTTTGTGTATAACTCTTATGCAAGATTCCAATAATCATCAGCCCTATATACTGTCCGACTGCTGAGCACGGGCCTCTTCTCACTATGAGAAGGGTAAGGCCATAGACCAGCACGCTCTCCAAGTGCGGTTTGGCAGACTTTATATGTCTTTCGAGAACATTATGGAGAACTCTCAGACATGCAGGTTTCCTCACTAGATTTTCCTTCATAGATAAGCAAGCGATAATTAACAATTTAATACTCACTTAACTTTGAAAAGTCATTGGTGTGTGCCGTGGGTTCGAACCAGAGATCCTCTGTGTGGCAATCTGTCGGTCTCTCCATGCCAATAATAAACAAAAAACTTGCGCTTATAAAGCTAAGATAAGAGCTTTTTACGCAATTGCAATAAGTAACACATTTGAATTTGCAATTTTTTGGGGTTGACTAGCCTGTTGGTCTAGTGGTTGGAGGCACTGGTTGCTAAGCCATACTAATGTTACCAAAGAACGCACGAAAATCGTGGGATCCCACCCAGAACACATCTTTGTGTGATAAGAACTATGATTAAATTCGTTCTGTGTGTGGGTAAAAAGTCATCTGTTATAGTTGACACTTCTACCGATGCGGTGTGAACTTGTATGAATAATAAACACATTTGAAATGATTTTGATTATATCGCAGTAGCTAGGTTGGAGGCGCCGAGCGCCTTGCTGCTCATCAGGTTCCATGACCAATTACTATTACACGGTTCATATTACTCGCCACTCTTTTGGTATAAAAAGAAATTGCAATGTTTACACGCCCAAGAGCAGGCACTATAAGCAAGATATTCTCAAAAACTTAACTAAGTTACGAAACTAACTTGCGCGCGTTTAGGATAATGCCTTTCGCAATTTTATTTTAGACAAAAGCCGCTACGTAACCCATATCCTTGCTGAAATCTTTGGACTTTAAGCTCCTATTACTTTGTTTTCTTGGATACAAGTCTAAGCATGAAATGATACAGCCAAGGCTAAAGAGAACTTTTTTTTTCAGAATAAGCAGTAGGTACAACCTGTCTTGTTCTTAAAGTTTGTTGCCGCCTTTTAGAAATGCTAAGAAAAATGTTTTAAGAACACAAATGCTACCTACTTATGCAGAACGCACATTACGTTAAAACTTTGTACTGAAACACAACATCCGTAAACTAATAATAGTCAGTCCATGTCCAATATTAAGTATTTTAAGTTATCAGCGTGATAATCAATGATGTTACAAAAGTAAAAAGTAATATCATTGATGATAATAGACCAGTCTAAAATTTTTAAAAATGTTTGAGTTTCATGCCATAAAATGAAGATGTCACTAGATGGGCTCCGTGAAAAACTTGGGTCTTGTTTCAGCCATTTCCTGCACCTTTTTATATGTATACTTCAGCAATAGTACTCATAAAAAGTTGAAATTTGTTGCTTGAAAAATTAAAATATTTGCATATTTTTTATATTATTTTGTTAACCGTATTTACTGTATAGTTTGTTGAGTGGCAGAAATAAATGCTGTATACCAAACGACCCAACCGTGGATTAAATTGTTTAATTCAACGATCACCTAAAGCGTTCGAGTTCTACGAGGTATAACCATAGCCATGAATAAATAAAAAGTTAAGAACTAATCAACAAACAAACATAAACCGTGTGTAGTTACAAATTCTGTTCTATGTAGACACATTGTAAATGCAATTTGTGAAAATAATTTCAATAAAAATTCTACCATAAGAGGTACGTAATGCATTTTATTATTAACTGGCTTTCATTAGCACCCCTGATAATTGGCTTTTAGCTTGAATAAGTATACAATTACTAAGTGTGGACTAGGTGTACTTATTAAACTTATGTAAGTAATGGTTATATTCAAAATTCATGATAGTCGTTGTGGAGAGTCGATACCTATCTTTGAATATGATACCTACTACTTTTGTTTAAAGCCACGAAATGTCGCCCTCTGGGTTGTGGAGAACTGCCGGCAGTCACTCAGTGAAAAATCTGACTTCATGCTGCCAGGTGAAAGCCTCATTTGGATGCAAGCGGGATAACGCTAGCACGTAGGTAGATGATGATGAAAGTTCATATTCAAATCAATGCGCTTTTGAAGGCCTATTGAAGACTAACCGATAAGTAATTATTTAATAGGAGGAGCCATTGATAGATCCAAGATTTTGATATTTATGAAGACCTGATAGCACGGTATTATGATTTTGAAGGTTTAAATGCACTAATAGAGTATTTATAAGAGTCACAGTTTTGATCATCGCACTGCCTAGCAGACTCGATGTTCTAGTAATAAGTATTTCGTTATCAGCTGACTTGAGCAAAACAATGTTTAATGTCTATATTCCCTGTCTCTTGGTGAAATATTGGTCTTTTATTTTTTACAATTTTGAAAATAATGATATTGGCAACTACCGCCATGTGTTATCTCCACTCTCGTTTGACTGTTTAGACGGTCATAATAAAAGACACATTTTTAATCCTCGGAGACTTTGAAACCACATCAGGGCACAGACTCTGCGAAACAAACAAGACCTCGACGCCACAACATCCATGCTATGTCTCTATGTAACGGACAACCTAATCCAACGCCATCTATGCAATTTAGCAAACAATCTACATGTATCACTATGAAAACAGCCAACATAATCCGTCAGCTATCTTCAGCATTACATGGCATACGAGTATACGGTGCAATGGGTTGAACGGAGCTCACATACGCCACCTACGCCACATACGACTGAGTAATTGGCCCGTGAACGCTGCCTTCCGTTTTCCAAGTAACTCGAGTTCACGCCTTTGTAAGTTAAGTAAACTTTGCTGTCATATCCACAGCTTCTGCTACAGTATAATCTCTCTTCGTTAATATTTCCAATTTTATTGCCGCATAAAAAAAAAATTGCGGTGCTGTAAGGTTAAAATATCTTTACATTTTAACGTAAACAAAGCTTATTACTTTAACGAGAGGGTAAGCCGGAAGAATAAATATTTATAGTCATAATGCGGTAGTAAAAAAAATCTGACCAAGTTGAACATGAACAAAAGTTAAACAAAGATGAGCATAGAAGCATTAAAAGCCTCTTGCAATTTTAACAATGTGCCTTGTAATAGGTACCTACTGATTCATGAAAATATACGAAGAATGTGTTGATTTAATTTCAGACTAAGTACGTAAAATACAATCCAACGTTATAATTGTAACAAAAAAACTTTGTAGAATTGATATTTGATTAGGTGACAATCAATATTAAGAAACGTTTAACACCAAAAACTGGTAAAATCAACAAATACTCAGACGACAAGACAAAGGTACGTGGGCGCATTTAATGCTTCATTAACTAATCATCAAAGATTTCGTTCGTCGAGTTGAATGTTATTTTTGGCGCTTGACTAACACCTCCGGTTAAGTTGCTTACATTCAACAACAAGGGCACGGGTCAGGGGTTACCTGTCCTCTTTTTTTAAATATCGCTAAAGACCCAATTATTTCCCTCAACCAGATGCTAAAATTACACAGTACAGATAGATACATTGTGGAATATAAACCTCGCAGACGGATAAACAAGAACTAATAAAGTGGACAAAACGCAAAGCTGCTGGACACGAAAAGCCAAATATCATGCTCGCTGGCGTACCTTTGCAGGGGCCTATATCCATCAGTGGACTATGGAAGGCAGATGATGATAATAATTGTGATAATAATGCACTAATGAAACTTAAATCTCATACAATATTAGAGAGACGCGCTTCTAACCAATCTCCCGTATGTTTTCAAGTTAAATCATCAGGCTATAACGAACCGGCAAGCCAGCGAACATGTTTATTAGACACAGAGATGCCTGTAGCAATTTTCCTTCTAACCACCACATACATTATGAGATGCAATATGTAAAGATACGGCTTTGAAAAAATATTTTACAGCTACTTGTTGGAAATTTCAGAATGTTTTCAGACATAATTGGCTGGCTTGAACTTTTTCTCTATTTGAAATTGCCTAAAGTACGATGTTGGACATGTTTCTCTAAATAGAAAAATAAAGAACGTGCTTAAAAAAAAATTGTGCATAAACTTCTTCTGTTTCTTCCAACATATATCGTAACCAAATATAGTATTTTCTTGGGTTTACTTGAATGTTAAACATTGAAATACTTTGGGATCATTTCTACATTCAAGACAAAACAAATGTCACCTCAGTCTTCCGTGACCACGATTCCTGTAAGTCAATTAATCGAAACGTCTGATAATAATAAATGCCTTATGTAGTTTCTAGATCGTTCGATTTAAATACAATCGCAGTCAAATGAATACATCGCGATAAAATTCGTGATTTTAATATAGACCGAAGATAAAGATTCACACGAACTAAGTATATCTATCATACATTAACAGAACATCAACCCTTAATCACTGACGTGTATTTACTGACGTTAACACTGATGTACGTCTGTCAGACCCAAGGTTTTTTTAAATTACTCTAACCAGCTATTCTACTTTTTTTAAAGGCTGGTTTATTTATTTATTGTAAGTTTTAATCTAGAGTATATACTCAATAAAAGAAAAGCACACATTAACCAAAATATTTTTATTTGTCAATCAAAATACAAAATATGAGAAAATTGACAATAACAAAAATAGCCTCCCTTCTAACGGCTCATAAACTTATTTTATCAGTCTAATATTATTACAGACCTGAAATTACTTAAACAACTATATAATAAACTTTAAATCAAAAAAGAAATATGGCACCTTATACTAAAAATAACAACTTTTAACGGCATGCATTACAAGCCGGTTTTGAGCACTGTAAACAAACTGGCTTTTTACAAGCATGACAAATATATGAGCTTTTTCTCTTTTTTTGTTTATAACATAAAGAACAATTTTTACCTGTAGTAAGACGACTATCTTGAGATTCTATTACAATATTAGGAGTTACAGTTGTGCCAATAATACGAGTTAGAAATGCTCTGAGTTCTGAAGAAAGTTGAGGTATGGTTATACGCTCCTCAAGATGCGGCCTAACTTGCCTTTTTGCCACATTTTTCATAAAAATTAAACGATCTTCAGAGCTATAGTTTGATAATATGAAGCTGTTGACAGCAGAAATATCTACAATACGATAAAAAATTGCCAGAGGCCACCGCCTGGTGCGTCTAGAACAGGAGTATTAAAAGTTACATTAACACTGACGTTGGGTCTCACAGACCTTATGGAGTCAATATTTACCTGTTAGAGATGCACCACACGTCCGTCCACTCCCGCCGTGCGCGCGTCACTGCGTTCTAGGAAGGTACCGGGAGGGGCAAGTATGTGCGCGAACGCAATGAATAGTTATAGCTAATTTAAGCAAGTGCTTGGGTCTGACAGACGTACGTCAGTGGTTAAGGGTTAAACTCTGTGACATTTAAGAGCGTAGCTGCACGGGATTTTCCCTCATTATAAAAAGTTTAAGCAAACAATGACGTGAGTAGAAACTGCAAGCGTTTGCACGTTTTAATACGAAAATAAATCATTGTCTCAAAGGAATTAAACGAATTATAACTCTCTCATACTTCAACACTTAGACCGGCCGATCATAGTTTTGTTTCTGGTTAAATTTGGAGTTCCTTTTTAGTACCTACTTATAGTTACATCGCATCTAAATGAAGGAACAAAATGATAAACGAAAAGTTGCCCTCATACTTAGCTCTCTGCATGAGTTTATTAAGCTGCAAGGCGGCGAAAACTCGTTGAAGCATCGTAGAAATAAAGAAAACTACTACCAAAAATTTATAGGGGATACTTTCTTACAATCTGCAATTAGAGGAAGGTAACTACTGCGTTCAATTTATAAGGGTTCCAGTAATTACCTAAGGTACCATAAAAATGTAGAGGAAAATCCTAAAAACGTAACGCAAGTAGTTTTCCGTCTTTCCCAACTCTTAAACGGAGACGTTTTTCTAATATCTGTCTTTAGGAATAAATGTGACACAAAACTAAAAAAGCGAGAATTCCAAGAACAGAGGAGGCTCAGAACACTTTTGGGTTTATTCATGAGAATTGTCCGATGCATACAAACGATTTTATAAGCAATTGAAATTCGATTCGTGATTAAAATATAAATGATACAAATGTGTTTCCATTTCAGTCATGAACACATACAAATTACCATTTCCATAATTCACGTATTATCGTATTCTCTCTGTGCTGTGCTTCGACAAATATCTGCCAGTTCGTTCCACCTTATTTTTTCGAATCTGTTTTGATGTTTCTCTGGGCTGTTGATTTTCGTCCATTCGCCAAGATTTTTTGTTTTCACTGTGAATCTAGGCTGTGATCCGGTTTCTTATTTGGTTAGTCATTTTTCTTTTCCTTGCTAGTATTAGAAATCGACGAACAAGATAAAATGCTTTGAAGCAATGGAATGAGTAGAACACTTACCTAATTCATCGATAATTAATTAATTAGTAATCAATAGGTAGGTAGGTACATCTTTTATATTATGCCATAGATACACCTAAGTGTCGCTAGTTTATACTTGTCCTACCTACCTACATACCTACTGGATGCACAGTATAGGATATTTTTTTTATAGACTCACACCTGTATCCCCGAAGGGGTAGGCAGAGGTAGGTATAACATTATACCCACATTTTGCCATTTGGTCCCACGTAATAGGGGGCGAGCCTATTGCCGTACCGGAGCACATTACCAGACTCCGTGCTGCTACTGAGAATTTCCTAACGGAAAAACCCAATAACACTTTGCCCGACCCGGGAATCGAACCCGAGACCTCCCAAGCCCAAGACCAACGAGGCAGTCAGTATAAGATAAGCACTTAATAATATTTTATTTAAATGCAATTTGGCTGCACATATGACGTAGTGGTGTAACTGGTTGGCTCGTTGTTTAGCACTGTGCCGAACCCCACACACACAAAAAATTATGTGATTCATTAAAATTGTTAGTTAGAGACTCTAACTGGTGTTCTTCATGAACACCTCTAAGTTGAAAAATGTAATACATAGATATAGCACGGATTGCATAGTGATACTTGATGGCACGGGCTGTTTCCGCAACTCCACGTCTTGGCGTGTATTTTGCGTGCAGGTGGGAATGGTGTCTTCATTCGAGCCACCCCAGCTCTTCGAGGAAGGCCAGCAGACTCTTGATGTGGCCCACTGCCTCCCTCAGGGTGCTGTATCTCGTCAGGTACTGCTGCCTGTACTGTGCGACCTCAGGGCAGTCGAGGAGCAGGTGGGCTGCCGTCTCGTCCGCTGCCATACAGGCCCTGCACAGCGGGCTGTCGGTGATACCTATAGTAAAAAGGTGTTTATTAAAGAATCCGTGTCCTGTGTAGGCGGCCGTGACTGTCCGCAGTTGTTGTTTGGACAGCCGGAGGATTTGTTTGGCTATCTTACCGTCTACTGCGGGAAGAGCCTCCTTGGCCTGCCTACATGTTTCAATACCAATCCAGGACTGGTTGTGTTGGGTCCTGGTCCTATTCCTTACCAGGTTGCGATAGAAACCAGAAGGGAGGGGAATAATGGGCTCGGGTCCCACCACCTCTAAAGTGGCCCCTCTTCTGGCAAGTACGTCGGCTGCGTCATTCCCTCTTGAGCCACTGTGGCCCTTGATCCATTGCAGTGTTAATTTATGGTAGAGCCTGTTGAGTAAGGTCGTACACTGTACTAGTTACCTTACCTGAGGTGAGAATGGTCAGATCATCTGCATATCCTATTGTGTAAAAATATCTCGCGTTGAGTTTGTCTATGAGTTCATTGATGACTAAGTTCCACAATAGCGGGGAGAGTACACCGCCCTGCGGGCAACCTTTAGTTATCAAGGCTGTCTGGGAGTCGCCGTGCAGGCGCACTACTCTTTTGCTGAGCATGTTTTGGATCCACTGTATGAGCATCTGATCCACACCATGTCTGGCTAGGGCGTTGCTTATACTGGAGAAGTTTGTCTTGTCAAAGGCTCCTTCTATGTCAATGAAGGTGCCCAGACAGATGCTTTTTTGTTGTATAGCAGCTTCTATCTGGTTCACGACCTGATGTAAGGCCGATTCCGTCGATTTCCCTGAGCTGTATGCATGTTGATTGGCGTGTAGGGGTAGGTGTTTAAGTGCCCCACTTCTTAATTCCCTCTCGCATAGCCTTTCCAAGGCTTTAAGCATGAAGGAGGTCAGGCTTATTGGTCTGAAGGACTTTGCATTTGTGTAGTCTGTTTTGCCTGGTTTTGGTATGAAAATTAGTTTGACTTCCCTCCAATTCTTCGGTACATATCTAAGGGCCAGGCTAGCCCTCATGATTGCCAGAAGTCTTTTGCGGACCGGTTCACCCCCCCATTGTAATAACCCAGGGAAGATGCCGTCCAGTCCGGCTGCTTTGAAGGGATGGAAGCTATCGATGGCCCATCGGAGTTTTCTTCTGTGACCACGGTGTTTGCGTGTCTCCACTCGTGTTCGGTCGCCACTGTTGGTGTATCGTGCCACGTTATTACCGGGGTGAGGACGCAGCCTGGGAAGTGTGTTTCTAGTAGGACGCGTCTTGTCTCCTCCTCCGATGTGGTGTATGTGTTATCCGGTTTACGGAGAGTACCTGGTGCAACCAACGGTTGCTGAGCCAGTAGTTTCCTTACCCGGTTTGCTTGTTGGCAAGATTCAATGCTCCCACAGAATTTCCGCCATCCCATGGTGCGTCTGAATCTGAGGCATTTCTTGTAGCTTGATTTGGCCGCTTTATAAGCGTCCCAATCTGCGTCCGCGCTTGTGTTCATTGCCCTGTTAAGGGCCCTTCTTGATTGCATAGTGGTTTAAACGGTCGCTTCGCTGTTTGGCATTGAGTAGTGAGTGGATTCGATTCGTCAGGGCTGGCGACGGCTTTACGTGGCTTCCGAGGCACGGGGCCAGCGATAATTAACCATTAAGGTATATTTACTACGCACATAAAATTTTAATGTTGTCGTGGCTTAAATCCGATGCCTTGCATGGCATGTTGATGTGATTTAAAGTGTTCAAAAAAGCTCGCCACGAAAATGTGAATGACGTGAGTCAGGACTGTAAGCCATTACTTACCTACGCTTTTTAATACGAACTCTCTTCAGTCGTTTCCCTCAGTGCTGAGGATCGTGACTCTTTCTGACTCTGTCAACTAACTGTCTCCATCGGTTGCGATCCGTTGCTTGATGTAAAGCAGCGTTTAACGGGATCTCCAGTTGCTTCGATATCTGGTCGGACCATCGATTGGGACTACGGCCTCTTGGTCTTTTTCCTTCCACTTTCCCTGTCACTATTAGGCGTTCCAAACTGTCGTCATTTCTTCGTGGTATGTGGCCAAAAAACTGCATTATACGTCGCAAACATGTCGTAGACAGGCGCTGAGTAACCTCTATTTTAAGTTGTTTTAGGATCGAGACGTTTGTGCGGCGGGCTATCCATGGTATTCTCAACATACGGCGCCAGCACCACATTTCAAAGGCGTCGATTCTCTGTCTGTCGGCTGCCTTGATTGTCCACGTCTCGACACTATAGAGGGCGATGGGAAAGACAAGTGTACGAACGAGGTGCATCTTTGTTCGATTTGTTATATTTCTGTCTCTCCACACTTTGCTCAGTTCAGTCATTGCTGTCCTAGCCATGCCGCAACGTCTTCTTATCTCTGGCTCGCTGTTTCCTTTGTTTGTGATCATCGAACCAAGATACCGAAACTGATCCACGGTCTCGTATTCTTGCAGAAGATTAGTGCGCTGGATGGTTGCAAAACGGTCAATCATCACGATCTTGGTTTTAGATTT
The DNA here is from genome assembly GCA_944739405.2 of Euclidia mi. Taxonomy (NCBI): domain Eukaryota; kingdom Metazoa; phylum Arthropoda; class Insecta; order Lepidoptera; family Erebidae; genus Euclidia; species Euclidia mi. The sequence continues at coordinate 105,549,208 of OX123182.2, forward strand.
ATTGATAGCAAGGCCCATTTCCAAACTGACGGCTTCTAAACGGTTCAGCAATTCCGCCAGTTCTGCTTCGGATGAGGCTAAGAGGGTTGTGTCGTCCGCATACCGGAGATTGGATATTTTGACTCCATTTATCTTAGTGCCACTTTTTCCATTTCTCCAATGTCTGGCACATTATGTACTCTCCATAAATATTGAAGAGAATAGGAGAGATCACGCATCCCTGCCGAACGCCTTTGTGAAATTTGAACCGGCTCGATGTTACATCTCCTACAGTTACCGTACCGTATTCTAAATCATACAGCTTCCGTATCAACATTACGAGGTGGGCAGGAACGCCTATTTCTGATAGCACTTGCCATAGTTTCTCCCATTTGACACAGTCGAAGGCCTTTTGATAATCCACGAAACACATGAAAGTTGGGGTGTTGTATTCGTAGCACTTCTCCACGATGAGCCGAATGTTTAGTATTTGCTCTCTGGCACCCCTACCTTTGACAAAACCTGCTTGCTCTCGAGGTATTTGCCAGTGGAGGAAAGATCACAATCTCGCATTTATAATATGGAGGACAATTTTGCTTGCATGTGATATTAGAGCTATTGTTCTATAGTTGTTACAGTTGCGTACCGATCCCTTTTTATGAAGAGGAAGGATGGATGAATGCACCCAGTTAGTAGGCCATTGCTTGGTATGCCATATTCCATTACAGATCTCGTGTAGGCAGGCTACCCCATTTGGCCCTAGGCCTTTCAAGACCTCAGCTGTAACAAGATCAGGCCCTCGTGCTTTATTCCTCTTTATTTTGCGGATTGTGTCTTCAACTTCCGAACGGAGTATATTGGGTTCCTCTTCTATTGACATTTCGCTTGATGAGGACCTCTGAGCTGGTTGTTCCTGGTAAAGCTCTTCGCAATAGTCTCTCCATCTTTCCGAGACTCTGGCAATTTCATGAATCGGGTTACCATCCTTGTCATCTATCACCCGAAGAAGGTTTGAAATTGCGCGTTATTTGCTTTACTTTTTTGAAGAGGTCTGCAGTTTGATACTTCTCTGCATGGCGTTCGATTTCAGTACAGATACTCTCAAGATGTTGGTTTTTATCCCTCCTGCATTGTCTTTGAATTTGTTTGGTGAGCTGAGAGTATTCTTCTTCAAAGTTTGCTGCTCTCGAGCCGTTCTTTAGATCTTTACGCGCTTTAATGTTGGTCCAAACTTCATCCGACATCCAATTTTTTGGCCATAGAGTCTAGTGCTTCGATTATTTTCGACTTGAACTGGTGCCACTGTTCATTTGGATCTAAGTCTGCCGTATTTTAGAGTATCTTTACTAGCTCAGGCTCTGTTATCTTTTGGAACAACTCGTACTCCTGTGGTTCTAGTCTGGTTACGCGTTTCCTTTTCTTGCGAAATAATTTCAAGCGCATTTTCAGGTCCGCAACCAACAGTTGGTGATCGGAGCCACAATCTGCTCCCGGGAACGTCCTTGTGTTCGTTATAGACGACTTCCAGCGACTTGCAACCGTGATATAGTCTATTTGGTTGCGGTAACGATCACCGGGGGACTTCCATGTGTATAGCCTTCTTTTGTGGTGCTTGAAGCAGGTGTTGGTTATTAGCAGTTTATGGCTTACACAGAAATCTATAAACTTTTCACCCCTTTCGTTTCTAGTGCGGAGTCCAAATTTCCCTACTGTGTCGCGGAGGGGGTCATCGAGTTCCGTGTTCCCCACCTTCGCATTCCAGTCCCCTTGCACCAACATTATCTCGCGTTTGGAGATGCTATCCATCGTAGTCTGTAAGATGCCATAAAACTCCTCAATGTCTTCTTGTGATGACTGAGCTGTCGGTGCATAGATCTGGATGATATTAAGAGGAAGTGGGGTACAGTTTATACGGATGGTCATTATTCGGTCGCTTATGGCCAGTGACGAATTGCGATAATTTGCGTGGTACTATTATCCCTATGCCATTCTTGCTCTCCGTGTCGTGATCCGAGAAAAACATTGTGTGCCCACCAGATGTTCTGAAGTGACCTTTTCCTTTCATATGTGTCTCACATAGTCCCAATATGGTGAGCTGACATTCATTCATCTCTCTTTCGACCATCTCGAGTTTTCCCGGCTGCAGCAATCCTCTCACATTCCAAGTCCCTATTCGGTGTTTGGACCGTATAGCTAGTGTCTTGTTGTCTGCAGTTGCGTTTACTGCCTCATTAGCCTGCTGACACACTATAGAGGAGTCTTCGGTCGCATATTTGTCACCCACCGACCCGGTTATCGATGGGCGCCGTGGGTCAGCCGGGTCGCCCGACATACCAGTACTTCTATCATTGACTTTTATCATCATGGAGTTCTCTTGGGAGTATAATCGTAGTGGGTTCCCATTACCTTCTACGTCGGGTCTTTTTGGGGGTATTTAGTCCCCAGGTCTCCGTGGCCTAGGATATCGAGCAGGTTAGTTCACCGCCGCCTGCTGCTCGACGTTGGCGTGTTTTATGGCTGTCATTGTCCTCGGTGAATTTGGACCCACGCTGTTGACAGGCCAACCCTCCTCTTTTCGCAAACCGGGCTTGGGACTTGGGACCGTCTATGGCGGAGTTAAAATACTGTTACGAGCTGGGGTTCGTGATAAATTATAACTCACTATGCCAGAAACACTGCACTTTATTCACTAACACAAACACTAAGTATAACGCTAGATACACACACTTAATTTTCACTTCACTAATAAAACACACTATTCACAACACTAAACACTTCCGACTTATTTCCCTTCGCTTGATCTTGATCGCTTTCCGTATTCAATTGAACTGTCTTGCCTCGCGCGCTCTCGCTCTATTTATACTGGCCGGATAACATCACTAGGCTTTTCGAGACGACTCACGATATTTCTGGAAACGTGTAAGGTGTTTCTAGAATTGCGTAAATGTTCTATTTACACCTACGCCATCTATTAGAGGATAGCTGAATTACCTTCAAACCACCGATACATTCAATCTCATGTAGTTCTCCCATTCACTGATAGATGGCGTTATTTTCAATTCGTAACACGGCCTCCCTCTTAAACGTGTTCGTCTCGAACATCGTTGGACCCATAGTAACGAGCCAACCGGTCCACATGAACTATCTTCGGTGCACCTCGCGACCCCTTCTGGATTCGATAGGTAACGTCGTTCATCCTGGTAATTATGCGATATGGCCCGTCCCATCTGGCTTGTAACTTAGGCGATTTTCCTTTGCTTCGTACTGGGTTATGAAGCCACACCAATGATCCCTCATCGAAGCCTTTGTTATTTGCCTTCCGGTCGTAGCGAGTCTTCATCTTCTCAGACATCTGTTGTCCAGATTCCCTGATGTGCTCGTATACGTCGTTCATCCTGTTGCGTAGCTCGGTTGCGTAATCCGTTATATTGCGTGGAGGTTCTGGTGGAATACCGGTGATAAGGTCTGCGGGTAAACGGAGCTCTCTACCGAAATTGGCAAAAGCTGGTGTTACTCCTGTAGTTTCGTGGACCGCACTGCGATATGACAGGAGAAATGGTTGGATGTGCTTGTCCCAATCTCTTTGTTTGTTCTCCACCACCTTCGCCAGGTACCTTTCCAGTGATTGGTTAAACCGTTCAACCATGCCATCTGATTGTGGATGATAAGCCGTGGTCCTGGTTTTATGTGCACCCATTACGCGACACGTCTCCTTGAACACCTCAGATTCGAAGTTCCGGCCTTGATCGCTGTGGATTTCCAAGGGCACCCCGAACCGACAAAAGACTTCATGCACCAGCTTATCCGCCACTGTGGTAGCTTCTTGATTTGGGATCGCAAACACTTCAGGCCACTTCGTGAAGTAATCCATCACAACCAAGAAGTATTTGTTTCCGTCCTGGCTCTCAGGAAACGGCCCAGCGACATCCAACGCTATGCGCTCCCATGGAGCTCCTACATTGTACACCTTTAATGCACCTCTGCTACGAGTGTGTGGCCCCTTCACAGCCGCACAACTTGTGCATTTGCGGCACCAATCCTCGACGTCATCCCGACAGTGGAGCCAATAAAACCGCTCTCGGATCTTAGTAAGCGTCTTCTTAACTCCCATGTGACCTCCCGAAGCACCATTGTGATAGAGCTGCAAGACTTCCGGCACCTTAGTTTTAGGCACTACCATTTGCAAATGGCACTGGTTACCGCGAGCGTTTTCCCATTTGCGGCACAGAACTCCATCCTGGACGACCAAGCTTTCCCACTGTGCCCAATAACTCTTGGTGATAGGGCTCATTGCTGCGATATCACTCCATTTGGGCCTAGGAGCGTCTGATTTCTTCCATTCGAGAATCGGCTGTATGTCCTTGTCGTCTTGTTGAGCACTCTGCAAAGCTTCTTTCCATTCGTCGCTCAGATCTGTCTTCAACATCCTCACTAATGCTGCCTGCTTTGCTTCCTGCCGGCTACAGTGCTTGCACTGGTCGGGACACGGCCTACGCGATAGGGCATCTGCGTTACCATGGGACTTGCCGCTGCGATGTTGTATTACAAAATCAAACTCTTGCAGTAGTTCAATCCATCTAGCTACTTGTCCTTCTGGGTCCTTAAATTGAAGTAGCCATTTCAGCGCTGCATGGTCGGTTCGCAGGTGGAATTTACGGCCCAACAAGTATTTGTTGAAATGCTGCAATGTCTTTACTACAGCCAAGAGTTCCCGCCTGGTGACGCAGTAGTTTCTTTCGGGTTTGGATAAGGCCTTGCTGAAGTATGCTATAACAACTTCTTGATCACCCTTCTTCTGTGACAGCACGCCGCCAATTCCGGTGTTACTGGCATCTGTGTCAACTATGAATCCATGCTCATTGTCAGGGTAGCCTAGAATAGGTGCAGTACACAGATGTTCCTTAAGCTTCTGGAATGCAACGTCACAGCTCTCATTCCAACAGAACTGCACTCTGTCTTCGGTGAGCTTATGAAGAGGTCGAGCAATGTCAGCAAAGTTCTTCACAAACCGTCGATAGTAGGAGCATAATCCGAGGAATGCTCTGACCTGCGTTTTGTTCTCTGGAACTGGCCATTCCTTCACGGCAATGATCTTATCCGGGTCAGTTTGAATACCGTTCTCCGAGACCACATGTCCTAGAAAGTTCACTTGCCGTCTGAATAACGCGCATTTCTTCGGACTCAGCTTCAAATTAGCTCCTCGTATCTTTGACAGCACTTGCTCTAAGTTTCGAAGGTGATCCTGGAAGGTGCGCCCCACGATGATGATGTCATCCAAGTAGACCAGGCAGGCGTCTCCAATCAGTCCCATAAGCACTCGCTCCATCAGTCTCTCAAAAGTAGCCGGAGCGTTGCACAATCCAAAGGGCATGACGTTAAATTGCCACAATCCTTTGCCTGTGGAGAATGCCGTCTTCTCTTTGTCTCGAGGATCTATTTCCACCTGCCAGTAGCCACTTTTTAGATCTAATGTAGAAAACCACTTCATCCCCGTCAGCGTATCCAGAGTGTCATCGATCCTTGGCAGTGGGTAGCTGTCCTTCTTTGTGATGTCGTTTAATCGGCGGTAGTCTACACAGAAGCGCATGCTGCCATCTTTCTTCTTAACTAGCACCACCGGAGAACACCACGGGCTGGACGAAGGCTCGATTACGCCTTCCTTCACCATACCGTCGATCATAGCTTCCACTTCACGTTCCCGTGCCACTGGCACACGTCTTGGTCGCTGGCGAATTGGTGCTTCACTTCCCGTGTTTATTTTGTGCTGGACTAGTGCTGTCTTCCCTATGTCGGCATCACTGGTCGAGAAAATATCCGCGAACCGGTTCAACATCTTCTGAGCCTCGGTCTTCTCTTCCTCCGACAGGGTACTTTCGCAGTCCTCTAAAAGAGTAGACACGTCGAATCGTGCACCCTGAACCTTGGCGCTGGTAGGTTGCTCTTGACATCTACGCATCCAAGCCGCTCCTTCATAGGTGCCCAATTCCGTCCCTTTCTTGAGCGACACTTCCTTGTCACTTGCATTCAGTGCGCGTACTGATGAAACTTTTGTACCCCTTACCAAGGTTCGTGCAATCTTCCAGGAGGCCTCTTTCTCTAGACCTTCGATTAGTACGCAGCGGTTCCCTCGACCAGAATTTCCTGATAAACAAACTGGTACAACAGTTTCCGACCGCGGGTGAAGAATGACATTCTTCAGGCAGTACACTTTTCCTGAAGTTGCACCTTCCATGAAGACTTCTTCCGAGCCACACTTCAACACTCCCTGGCTAACATCGATCTCGCAGCGATACTTCCGCATGAAGTCCAGGCCCAAGATGCAGTCGTCCACTATATCGGCCACGATGACTTTGTGACGGTAAATTTTGTTGCCTAGCTTCAGATCCACCTCCATTTCACCTCGGACGGTTATGTGCTGACCGGTAGCTGTTCTCAGATTCACACATTCATTGTTCCTGAAGCAGCCCCGAAGAACCCGTCTTGCCAGATGGAAACCGACGACTGTCCGAGAAGCACCCGTGTCCAATGTCAGCTTGCATGGTGTTCTGTTAATTTCGCCTTCGATGATCAGGCTGTTCCCGTCGCATGATTGCGAGATCGAGATACTTGGGGCTCTTCCATTACCAGCCAGCACCCGCCCCGCAGTCCTGGCTTCTACTCGTTTCCCTGCTCTCGCTGCCTGGCAGGCACATCAGGCGACCCCTTTGGTGGAGACAGGGTGTCACCAGGCTGCCTACGCTTTGGGCAGCTCAAACGGATATGGCCTCTTTCTCCGCAGTTGTAGCACCGAGGTGATGACAAGACTTCCCTGATGCGGTGACCTCGGTCGTCGCGTCGCACTGCTTCCACCTCCAGAGCGTGGGCTAAGGCGTCCTTGAGGTCCTTGAAGTGCCCAAGCCTCACTGCTGCTCTTACCTCCAGGTCCCGGATCCCATCCGTAAACGCCTGTACGAGGTTCCCGTCAATAAGCGCAGGAGACGACTGGTATGCCTTCCTGACCAGCTTTTCCACCTCTAGAGCCCACTGCTGCAGAGTTTCTTCGTTGCGTTGTGTCCTGTCCTTCAGCTGAGCACGATAAACGTGTTCAAGGTGCGCGTCACCGTATCTCGCCTCCAGCGCCTCCAGGAGCTTTTCGTAGGTGACGTCTTGCCCGAGTGCCTCCAACACTGTCAAGGCCCGGTCGCGAAGGCCCAAGGTTAGGGCGGTTAAGGCTTGTTCTTTGGTCCACCCATTCGATCGCATCACAGCCTCGAACTGGATCTTGTATGCAGACCATGATGACGAGCCATCAAATGGTGGAACCTTAAATCCACGAGGTGAGGGCGCTACAGCCGCTGATGTCACTTCGAGCCCACGCAACTTCTTCTCCACTTCAGCAACACAGGTCTCGTGGTGGTCGTGTACACGCTTCTCTATGTCGCTGATACGGGCCTCATGCTGCTGAAGTTCCTCCTTGACCGCCTTCAAGTCCTTCCCTACAGCGGCGCTGAGGTCCTTCATAAGCACCACCTGCTCTTCTAGGCGGCGCGCGTGCTCCTCCTTGTCACGCTGGAGCTGTTGTTCTAGGCGGCGCGCGTGCTCCTCTTGACGGCGAGCCTGCTCCTCCTTGTCGCGCTGAAGCTGTTCCTCCAGGCGGCGCGCATGCTCCTCCTGACGGCGCGCGTGCTCCTCCTGACGGCGCGCGTGCTCCTCTTGACGGCGAGCCTGCTCCTCCTTGTCGCGCTGAAGCTGTTCCTCCAGGCGGCGCGCGTGCTCCTCTTGACGGCGGGCCTGCTCCTCCTTGTCGCGCTGTCGCTGTTCTTCCATGCGGCGCGCCTGCTCCTGCATGAACGCCATCAGAGCCGCGATGTCGGGCACCGCCATGGAGTGTGCGCTTGCAGGCTCCACTGCAACCGCGGAGTCGCCTGATCCACCAGACGATGGAGAAGGAACGTCTCCGAAGCGTCTCTGGTCCAGGTCTTGCTGGCGCTGGTTCCTGGTGCGCACTCCTTCAGTTTCTTCTTTCGGCATAACCGGCATAATTTATCCCACTTCTGACACCAATTTGTTACGAGCTGGGGTTCGTGATAAATTATAACTCACTATGCCAGAAACACTGCACTTTATTCACTAACACAAACACTAAGTATAACGCTAGATACACACACTTAATTTTCACTTCACTAATAAAACACACTATTCACAACACTAAACACTTCCGACTTATTTCCCTTCGCTTGATCTTGATCGCTTTCCGTATTCAATTGAACTGTCTTGCCTCGCGCGCTCTCGCTCTATTTATACTGGCCGGATAACATCACTAGGCTTTTCGAGACGACTCACGATATTTCTGGAAACGTGTAAGGTGTTTCTAGAATTGCGTAAATGTTCTATTTACACCTACGCCATCTATTAGAGGATAGCTGAATTACCTTCAAACCACCGATACATTCAATCTCATGTAGTTCTCCCATTCACTGATAGATGGCGTTATTTTCAATTCGTAACAATACGAAGACAAATTAGTTTCAATGGGATTAGGCTTATTCAGTAGGTACCTAGTAATTGTTTTTTTTAAATTTGATGGTCCTTCCGCACTGGCATAAATCCTGTGCCACGGAAGACTAAAGTTTTGAGTTTACCTACCTTCATTAATTCAGCTAACAGACACAAATTACACAAAGATTCCAAACTACAATTTATGGATCACGCAAAGAATTGTTTCGTGTGGGGAATGTGGAGATCGAACCCACGAACCCACAACACTCGGTTCAGGGTCAAACGGGGAAGCGTTTGCTTCGACCACTACACCAACCGCAGTTACATTATATAGATTTATCGTCATCAGTCATCGGAAATGGCATAAGTATAAAATTTTAGGTATTTCTTGAGGTCTAGTTTCACAACTCCCCTGACCTGTCTTAAGGCCGGCGCCGACTGACCGCACGGCATGGTACGGCGTGGCACGGCATGTTTCGGTAGCCCGAAGGACGCCGCGGCCCGCCGTGCCACGTCGTGGCATACCGCGGCAAGCCGCGATGTGCCGCGGCATACCGAGGCGTCCATTATTTTTTTTTTTTTTCTTAGAAATGTATAAAGGCTTTAAAATTTTATCAATAAATGTGGTGAAATTATAAAATACTAGCTTATTATCAAATCTGAAATGTCATTTTCAAATTAATTTCATAAGTTTTATGGGTAAATACTGAGATAAGTGTGATACATAAACCTTAAGGCACTAATTTTATACTAATAATACTAATACTAGAACTATAATATTTAATAATTTAATAATTTATTTATTTATCTTACTACAATAATAGTATATATAATTCTAAGTTAAGTAAGTACTAGATTAAAATGGGTGCCTGTACTAGGTTGGACCTGTGCCACAGGCGGTAAGAGCACTCTCATATGTTTATTAAGTTTACTACTAATTAAAATGTTTATACTAATACTTATTACTGCCTACACTATTTATAGAGTTACATAATTACATGAATACCTACAAGACCGATGCATAGTTCGGAGTTATTTTTATAATATAATATTCAATAACAATGTCATGACAAAGGTACAATTTATTTTAGCACTGCTAGCAAATCTTCGGTTTGCTTATAATCCAAAGATTGTAAATACTTATACACTAATTGCTTACAGTTGAAATAAATTACGTCATATATAAACAGTATTCTGTTTAGTTTGTTATATATAAAAGGCCCTAAGAAAGCATAAAACCTGTTTGTGAAGACGAATTTAGATTTGGAAAGTGCAGTACATACAATATCTTTACGCCTCTTATTGTTAGTGAGATTAGTATCATAAGTTAGCGTGGTGTGCTGTTTTAGAACAATATACATTACGAAAAGCTGTCGTACAGTTAATACATTACATAGTTCAAATAGGCGGTGCGTGGGAAAGCGAAAAGGCCTACAGGTTGCCACTTTTAGAACTGCTCTTTGGGCCCGTTCAATCGGCAACATTATAGATTTTGGAGCCCCGCCCCATGATGTGATACAATACTGTATAATAGACTGACATAGGGCCTGATATACACGTATGATGAGCTTATTATCTGCTATGTAACGGAGCTTTTTAACAACGAAGAAAAGTTTACGTATCCTAGAAGTTAGGGCCGCTATATGTTGCTTAAAAGAGAGGCAATCGTCAAGTATTACTCCTAAGTATTTAATGTTAGTGGTATTATGGATAACAGGGCAAGTGCAAAGGTTAAGTGACAGGTCTTTACAGTTATGAGCATATAAGGTGTTATTACTTAACTGAGTTGGTGGCTTCCGCATAGAGAATTTAAGGAATTTAGTTTTATCTGCGTTAAGCGTTAGAAGATTATATTTTAGCCAGTTGTTTACGATGTTAAATCCGCGTTGAGCAAGATCGAGTACCTTCTCGGCCGTGTCAGCGGCAAAAAGGAGCGCTGTATCATCTGCATATGTAATAATTTTGCCATGATCTAAGGTTTGATTACAAAGGTCGTTAATATAGACTAGGAAAAGGGTAGATGCGAGGATACTTCCTTGTGGAATGCCATATTGAGGTATTTTTAATTCTGCGCTAGAAAACTCGCCGATTCGAACACTTTGATACCTGTCCTTTAAATAGTCAGCAAAGAATTTTAATTGTGTGCCTCTTAGGCCAATAGCTTCCAGCTTTTTCAGAAGTTTAGGTATAGACACTGTGTCATAGGCCTTAGCTAAGTCAAGGAAAATTCCAATGACATACTTTCTCTTCCCCAGTTCTTCTGTCAATTAGTTCGTTAATTGATGTACCGCGTCTGCTGTACACAACTTAGGTCTAAAACCGAACTGAGAAGTGGATAGCAGAGCGTTACTTTCTAAGTATGCCATTAATCTACGGTTAACTATTTTCTCTAAGACTTTAGCTATTGATGGTAATAGCGAAATTGGCCTGTAGTTTGTTATAAGACCTTTTGAACCGCTTTTGTAAATTGGGACTACCACTGCCTTTTTAAGATATGTGGGAAAAACGCCCTCAGCAAGACATAGACGGTAAATGTGGGTCAGTGGAGGCACCAGAATATGTTTAAAATGCTTTAAGATGTTGTTACTAATGTTGTCCCATCCTGCTCCGCTGTTATTTTTTAAAGTTAGTATGACACGTTCCACTTCGTTTTCATCTGGATCTAGCATAGTAAAAGATCTGCCGCTCTTTAAATGGGTTGAGAAATTTGAGTGATTATCACAAAGGTTGTTGCCACATTGACTTTGCATTTGTTGTGCAAGTTTTGTTCCTACGTTGACAAAAAAATTATTTACTTCGTCAGCCGACTATTGAGGCGATTCTTTTAAATTTAATAAACTTGTATCGACTATATTTTCTTTAGAGGTATAGGTAACGGTTTTTAGGTACTTCTAAAGCTTTTTACTGTTATTACCTGCGTCATTTAGTTGTTGTTTGTCGTACTCTATTTTTATTTTTGTGAGCAGATTATTACAAAAATTTCGGTACCTTTTATACGAAATTTGCAGTATAGGGTTGTCGGGACACTGTTTAGCTCTTAAATGTAGCTTGTCTCTATGCCGAATACATCTAATCAAACCTGGAGTTATCCATGGTTTCAAGTTATAGTTTCTCTTACTGACGGAATAAATTGTAGAATTTCTAAAAACGCTGCTTTGCACTGTATTAATAACATAGGCTAATGAATTATTTGCATCAGCACTATTAAAAACTGGGCTGAAGTCAATGTTGCTCAACGTATGTTCTAAACCACTCATGTTTATTTTAGTTTTTACTTGCTGTCGTCTAATGTTCCGTGACTGCGCTAAATCCAGTATGATAAGGACAGCGCAATGGTCAGTTATGGAGGAGTTAGTGACAAGTGTTATTGACGGAAACCTAGTTTTAAGCATGACGTGATCTAAGCAGGAGCCGCTCTGGTGTGTAGGGAAAGCATGAGAAGGGAAAAGGCCATGGTATGCACATAGGTTTAGGTAGTCTTGGGTGCCGGCGTCACAAGTATCAGCATTTAAATTTATGTTTATGTCACCGGATAATATAACATTTTTATAATGAGATAGGCTTTGTAATATGCAAATTAAAGCGTAATTGAAATGGTCTAGGTTTCTAAAACATGGAGGTCTATAAATGGCAAGAATCGCAATATCGGTACCGATATAAATCACTAGACAGTTGTGTTCTTCAACTTTCGGTTCTTCAACAGTGACAAGTAGAGACTTTTTTGCATATATTACCACGCCGTCGTTTTGATTTAAAGATACTGTGCTTTGAAACCTGTTGTACCCTGACAATGCTGGTAGTTTATCGTTTCTGTGAGCTAGCCAACATTCTGTAAGAATGATGACGTCGCTTTCAGCTTTTAACCTATGTAAAAATATGCTTAAACTATCAATATTCTTATAAATACTGCGGATGTTCTGGGTTAGTATAGTTAATGGTTTGTTAAAGTTCGATATGTATTGACTGCAACTTTCCGTATCACACATTTTTGAAGAATGTACAGAGATATTGTCTAATTCACTAATGACTTCGTCAATCATAGTATTTACGAAAACTAGGGTGTTACTAAATCTAATAGTACTGCAAAACTTATAAACAGGGACGGCGCTCTTAGGCGCCCTCACTATAATCTACAGAGTTAATGTACCTTGTCTCTGCCATTTTTCTCGCTGGACACTCGGGGTCGCCTGTTTTGTGGTCACTCGGCTTTTTGAAGCGGAAGCACGTCGCACATTTAGGTGTACTCTCTTTTTTAGTGCATTCATTTGCTTGATGACCTACCTCACCACAATGTCCACACGTATCTACGGTCTCACGGCAGGTCTTTGCAGCATGGCCATACTGCTGACATTTAAAGCATCTGGTCACTAGCGTAAAATCTCTAACTGGGCAAGATGTCCAGTTGATGAAGACTCGTCCTTGGGTCAAAAGTGCTCGTCTAATATTGGCAAAAACTTCTAGTATGAAGTTGCAGGTAGGGGCTTCTCTTTTGCCGGATTTGTGGCTAAGTTTGATGGACGACTGGAACGATTCTCGGGACAGGTTGGGCAGCTTGTCGGCTAGATTTTGCTCGAATATACAGTCATTAACCTCTTGTTCTCGCAAACCCGCTGGTACTCCGATAACTACGATACGTGGTCTTCGTTTTGGTGGCTACTCCACCTTCAGGCCCTAGCTACTAAGCTGTGTCACTTGTCTAAGCTTTTCAATATCGTTCTTGGATTCTGTGCTTACAATCACACCCTCGTTTTTTGTCTTGCGTAGCCCTCGCACCTGAAATTTCATTTGTTCTGGGCAAATGATTTTCTGGACGAGAGATTTTGTTTCATCGCTAGATTTTTTGTTAATAAATTGACTGGGATTTAGTATCAATTGCACTTCTTGCTGAATATGAAGAACGACAATTTATACAAACTGATATGTCGAAGAGAAAACAATTCTAGATACAATATTTATGGAGAACAAGATTTACGGTGAATTCAGGAACTTATTTACCTACTGATTACGTCGTGGCACACTGCAGGACGCCGTGGCATACCGCGGCGTCCCCAACAGGGTTGTTACGGATGCGAAAATTTAAACATCCGCGGATGCAGATGCGGATGCGGATTATTAGCGCTCATACGCACTAGCGGTTAATCGCGGGGGCGGCTAACCGCGCGGTTAGCCGCTTTTCCAGTTTAATATGCAACCGCTTATGATTGTACGCACTAAACTGCTACAAAATTTCAACCGCGGCGGTTGAATGGAGGGCCGCGGCCCGCTTCGCGGCTAGCCGCCATCTTGTGTATAGGTACGCACTGGCGGTCAGTTAGCGGCGAGCCGCAAATTCGTTGCGTGTTTCTAGTAAAGGATAAAGCCAGTATCTTTTTTTATTTACTTTTTCGTTGTTTTCAGGAGTAAAAATAAATAACACAAGCTATCTCGACGGCGTCCATTCTGCTTATGGGCTACGGCGCCACGCGCCTTCGAGCGGTCCAACCGCTGAACGCGGTTTCATCGCGGCTGACCGCTATGGCGGCTAACCGCGAAGAAAAACGCGAAGAAACCGCATTAAGCGGTTGGACCGCTCAAACAAACCGCCTAGTGGTCAACCGCTGGTGCGTAAGGTCCTTAAAAGTACACATCCGCGGATGCGGATTCGAGGCGGATGCGGATGCGATACGGATGCGGATGCGGATTTTGGGCTCTTAAAAGGATAATTATTAAAATTTTAAGTACATAAATAACTGAAAATCTATTTAATTTTAACTTTTCATTTATTTACTTACTTAATCATATTTTTAGACAAAAAATTGCACAAGTTTTTAACACGCTTTTATTAGGTCGTCGTGTATGTAACTAACTATGTAGTGGAATCTTAGGTAACTAATTTAACCATCTTCCAAGGGTCGTAGCGTAATGAAAATTGGCAGCTGTATGTAGTTCTGATGATAATTTAATAATATGGTACTGCCGCACTGATCTGATGATGGAGCCGGAAGATATGACCTGGAACTTCATGATGGAAAAAGGTATCATAGCTGTTTTGGATTTCTTATAAAAGTCTTGTAATGAACTTTGACTACAATTAGGTTTCAAGGTCTGATGATAAAGCCGGAAGATAGGCTCTGGCATTCCATGATGGAATATCGTATCATAGTCGTGTTTGCACTTGTGAGAAAGGCCACGTAATGAACTTTGACTACAATTAGGTTTCAAGGTCTGATGATGAAGCCGGATGATAGGCACTGGCATTCCATGATGGAATATCGTATCATAGTCGTGTTTGCACTCGTAAGAAAGGCCACGTAATGAACTTTGACTACAATTAGTTTTCAAGATCTGATGATGAAGACGGAAGATAGGCTCTGGCATTCCATGATGGAATATCGAATCAGAGTCGTGTTTGCACTTGTAAGAAAGGCCACGTAATGAACTTTGACTACAATTAGGTTTCAAGGTCTGATGATGAAGCCGGAAGATAGGCTCTGGCATTCCATGATGGAATATCGTATCATAGTCGTGTTTGCACTTGTGAGAAAGGCCACGTAATGAACTTTGACTACAATTAGGTTTCAAGGTCTGATGATGAAGCCGGAAGATAGGCACTGGCATTCCATGATGGAATATCGTATCATAGGCGTGTTTGCACTTGTAAGAAAGGCCACGTAATGAACTTTGACCACAATTAGGTTTCAAGGTCTGATAATGAAGACGGAAGATAGGCTCTGGCATTCCATGATGGAATATCGTATCATAGTCGTGTTTGCACTTGTAAGAAAGGCCACGTAATGAACTTTGACTACAATTAGGTTTCAAGATCTGATGATGAAGACGGAAGATAGGCTCTGGCATTCCATGATGGAATATCGAATCATAGTCGTGTTTGCACTTGTGAGAAAGGCCACGTAATGAACTTTGACTACAATTAGGTTTCAAGGTCTGATGATGAAGCCGGATGATAGGCACTGGCATTCCATGATGGAATATCGTATCATAGTCGTGTTTGCACTTGTAAGAAAGGCCACGTAATGAACTTTGACTACAATTAGGTTTCAAGATCTGATGATGAAGCCGGAAGATAGGCTCTGGCATTCCATGATGGAATATCGTATCATAGTCGTGTTTGCACTTGTGAGAAAGGCCACGTAATGGACTTTGAATTATATAAATATTTCGAATAAAATAAAACATTTGCTATATATTCATAAACATTTTTCAAATTTCATAAAAACCAAAGACAACAGCAAAATGATCGCAAGAACTGTGCCTGCTGCTGTTCGAGTACCATACTTCATAGCGTCCACTGATCCGGAGAACTTTTATTACAGTGTGCTGGTTCAGTATATGCCTTATCGCTCAGAAGCAGAACTGTTACAAGGGTTTTATAGTGCAAGAGAGGCTTTCTTAGCTCGGAAAGAACAGTTGAAGGCAATTAGCGGTGACATGGAGCGGCACAGAGAGCGCGACCGGCAGCTGGAAATTGCATTCAATCAAGTGCATGCATTTCAAATCCTCGAAGAGCCTCCAGTATTGGATAATATTGAACACAATGAAGACTATCCTCAACAGACTATGACTAATTATCAATTCGAATCAGTACGACAGGCTATGAATATGAAACAAGGACAACTATTCAATATTATCACGTCAAACATACAGTCGCAACAACAAGGCGATCAACAAAGGTTTAAACTTTTCGTAACTGGTGGCGCTGGAACAGGAAAGACGTTCTTGTTTAACTTGTTGAAAAATCAAGTGAACAGATGTTACGGGAAGCAGGTTACAAAGATTGGCGCTCTGACTGGAGTTGCAGCGCGACTAGTAGGTGGCTCTACATTGCATAGCTTGTTCAAATTACCAGTTCAAAGAGACGGCGTCTTAGTGAACATGCCTCAACTCTCCGGCAACTTCTTGAGAATTATGCGTCAATTGTGGCAAAATGTAGAGTTCTTGTTCGTGGACGAGATATCTATGGTTCCGTATGAGATGTTGTGCATGATAGACGCTCGTTTACGCCAGCTAAAGAATTACGATGAACCCTTTAGCGGCATAAACGTTATGCCCTTTGGCGACCTCTTGCAGCTTCCGCCAGTGCGTGGTAAACAGGTGTTTCAACAGCCGGACCACATGAGACCAGCAACTCATTTATGGCGGTTTTTTACATTAGTCAAACTCAGACAAAACATGCGCCAGCGAGGAGACATGACATTCACCGACATCTTGAACGCCTTGAGGGTCGGAGAGTTGAACAGCGAGCAGTATTGCTGACTAAGGTCTCATCAAATGCTACCGGCGAGTTTGCGCTTGAAAAAGCACTGCGTATTTATCCAACAAATAACCAAGTAGAGAAGTAGAGAAGAAAATTTTACGAACAAAAAGGAACTCAAATGTACGACAAAAAGGCTCGGGGCTAAAATCATGTTGCGATCCAATATAGACGTGGAGAAGGGGCTAGTAAATGGCAGCATCGGATTCATCTCGGACATCGTCTGGCCGCACTTAAGACGTGACCAAATCTATGAAACTGACATACCGTCCATCAAAGTTAATTTTGGAAATGACGGTGAGCACCTAATTCAGCCTATAGGCATCCAGTTCCCGGCCTAGTATAGCTACGGTACGGTGGAAATGCGCATGCTCCCAGTGATTTTAAGTTGGGCATCTACCGTGCACAAGAGGCAAGGCTGTACGGTAGACGACGCAGTGGTGTACTTAGGGTCCCATACTTTTGCGGCTGGACAGGCGTATGTGGCCCTAAGTAGAGTGAAATGGCTTAGTGGTCTCCAGCTTGAAGAGCTAGATTGTTCTAAGCTGACATATAAAACATCATGCAATACAGACGCACTGACGGAGATGGAGAGGATGCGGGTTCATTTCGCCTACTTAAAATAAATGTATGTTAAAAATATTTCATTATCAAAGACTAAAAAGTATAAAATAAATTAATAGTTTAAAAAACACTAGAAAAACACGCTTTTATAAATGCACGTAAAAACAAAAAATAAATTATGGATCGTTCAAGGTGTCTCTATTTCTGGGCTAAACTATGTGTTTTAATTATAATATTTGATTGTAAAAGCGTGGGACGCTGGAACAGGACAGAATTTCTTGTTAACTAATACTAACTTCCTGGCGGAAGCTGCATGAGGTCGAACAAGAGCATAGCATTTATGCCGCCAAAGGGTTACCAAAGGGAACCAAAGATATATCGTCAACGAACAAGAACTCTACATTTTGCCACTGTTGTACCCTTATGTACTTAATTTCCTGAAAGAAGAGGCGTTAAAAATGTCGGTGAATGTCGTCTTCCTCGCTGATGGCGCATGTTTTGTCTGAGTTCACCAAACTGGTACTTTAAGCAGACTGTTTAATGTAGAGGCACTTACTACTCGTGCTGCAACACCAGTTAGAGCACCAATCTGTGTAACCTGCTTCCCGTAACATCTATTCACTTGATATTTCAACAAGTTAAACAAGAACGTCTTTCTTTTCCAGCGCCCCACGCTTTTACAATCATATATTATAATTATAACACATAGTTTAGCCCAGACATAGAGACAACTTGAACGATCCATAATTTATTTTTTGTTTTTACGTGCATTTATAAAAGCGTGTTTTTCTAGTGTTTTTTAAACTATTAATTTATTAGTTTTACTTATGACACAACAGAATTTTGAACTTCAAGTTTCGTTATAAAAAATCTTTGTTTAATAATTAAACTTAAAAATTGGTAAATTATATTTAATAAATAGCAATATTGCAACCTTCTCAGCTTCCATCCTGTTTCTAAGTGGATTATACCTACCTATCAACCCAGCTCCACTAAACAAGTAGTTGTTCGCTGGGAACACTGGCTGGTGGAAGTGATAAATATCTGCATGCTAATTTGGAGAGAATTTTAAATTTACAACGGTTAACCTTCCACCAATTAAGTTAATTTTAATCTAAATCCTGTCTTTTTCTCGTTACGATAAATAGGTAACTAATTCTTTGCGGATAAGAGCATCGGGGCTACTGTTGTCTGGTTCTCCTTCACGTTAATCTTTGCTCGATGAATCTAAGACCATAGTAAGATCGCTTTTTAAGCAAGTCTTCTTACCCGTACAGGATGTTGCTGGTTCAGGATTGAGAGAATCTCCCATTCTCATACAAACGCCTTCTGCGCATTTTTGGACGCAACCACGTGGCATGTGACGAGGTTTTTGTCCATAAACTTGCAGATTTCGCCTCTCAACTCCTTATTTTTGCGATAATAAGGAGTAGGAGTAAATGCTATTAACCGGTGACGGGCAGCAACGTCGCCGGTGCGAGAAGCTACGCCCTGCGCACTTCATGGCGCTCACGAATACAAAAACGGCACCAGTTCTCGGTCGACCCACTATTCGGAGAAGGATACCATATGGGGAGATAATTCAAAGCCACTCCAAGGCGTCATAATTCTATTCTGACTTTGAAATATCCAAGAGTAGCATAATGTGATTTCAAAGATGCTTGATATACATCAAGCATCTTTGAAATCACTTTATGCTCCTCTTATGATGTATAATTACATATATCAATTTACATCTTATTTTAAATAGTTTGGTTTATCTTTGACTATGGACTACGCCTCTAAAATTAAGTGCCATAAAATAAAGCCCCCAATTTCCGGCAGCTTCGTTATTCCCGGCCAAGGACGTGGTGGCGAGCTATGGCAGGCTTCATCGGCGAAGCGAAAATCGGAGCTCACGGCGTGGGGTACGAGAATCAAAGGGCATAATATGCTAGTGAACTTCCTCGTAGCAGAGGGGCTTTTCTTATGAACTCCTTTTGTAAGAAGAAGCCTCACAGGCGTGTGACAAGCAAGGTGAAAGACTACATCCCGACGGACCGAAAGCACATATTTAAAGACGGTGATCAATACGATAAACACCTGAAGCGATCACCGACGTGTACGAGGCTCTCTTAATATAAACCTCAGAACTGAATAAATTAATAGTTTAAAAAACACTAGAAAAACACGCTTTTATAAATGCACGTAAAAACAAAAAATAAATTATGGATCGTTCAAGTTGTCTCTATGTCTGGGCTAAACTATGTGTTATAATTATAATATATGATTGTAAAAGCGTGGGGCGCTGGAAAAGAAAGACGTTCTTGTTTAACTTGTTGAAATATCAAGTGAATAGATGTTACGGGAAGCAGGTTACACAGATTGGTGCTCTAACTGGTGTTGCAGCACGAGTAGTAAGTGCCTCTACATTAAACAGTCTGCTTAAAGTACCAGTTTGGTGAACTCAGACAAAACATGCGCCATCAGCGAGGAAGACGACATTCACCGACATTTTTAACGCCTCTTCTTTCAGGAAATTAAGTACATAAGGGTACAACAGTGGCAAAATGTAGAGTTCTTGTTCGTTGACGATATATCTTTGGTTCCCTTTGGTAACCCTTTGGCGGCATAAATGCTATGCTCTTGTTCGACCTCATGCAGCTTCCGCCAGGAAGTTAGTATTAGTTAACAAGAAATTCTGTCCTGTTCCAGCGTCCCACGCTTTTACAATCAAATATTATAATTAAAACACATAGTTTAGCCCAGAAATAGAGACACCTTGAACGATCCATAATTTATTTTTTGTTTTTACGTGCATTTATAAAAGCGTGTTTTTCTAGTGTTTTTTAAACTATTAATTTATTTTATACTTTTTAGTCTTTGATAATGAAATATTTTTAACATACATTTATTTTAAGTAGGCGAAATGAACCCGCATCCTCTCCATCTCCGTCAGTGCGTCTGTATTGCATGATGTTTTATATGTCAGCTTAGAACAATCTAGCTCTTCAAGCTGGAGACCACTAAGCCATTTCACTCTACTTAGGGCCACATACGCCTGTCCAGCCGCAAAAGTATGGGACCCTAAGTACACCACTGCGTCGTCTACCGTACAGCCTTGCCTCTTGTGCACGGTAGATGCCCAACTTAAAATCACTGGGAGCATGCGCATTTCCACCGTACCGTAGCTATACTAGGCCGGGAACTGGATGCCTATAGGCTGAATTAGGTGCTCACCGTCATTTCCAAAATTAACTTTGATGGACGGTATGTCAGTTTCATAGATTTGGTCACGTCTTAAGTGCGGCCAGACGATGTCCGAGATGAATCCGATGCTGCCATTTACTAGCCCCTTCTCCACGTCTATATTGGATCGCAACATGATTTTAGCCCCGAGCCTTTTTGTCGTACATTTGAGTTCCTTTTTGTTCGTAAAATTTTCTTCTCTACTTCTCTACTTGGTTATCTGTTGGATAAATACGCAGTGCTTTTTCAAGCGCAAACTCGCCGGTAGCATTTGATGAGACCTTAGTCAGCAATACTGCTCGCTGTTCAACTCTCCGACCCTCAAGGCGTTCAAGATGTCGGTGAATGTCATGTCTCCTCGCTGGCGCATGTTTTGTCTGAGTTTGACTAATGTAAAAAACCGCCATAAATGAGTTGCTGGTCTCATGTGGTCCGGCTGTTGAAACACCTGTTTACCACGCACTGGCGGAAGCTGCAAGAGGTCGCCAAAGGGCATAACGTTTATGCCGCTAAAGGGTTCATCGTAATTCTTTAGCTGGCGTAAACGAGCGTCTATCATGCACAACATCTCATACGGAACCATAGATATCTCGTCCACGAACAAGAACTCTACATTTTGCCACAATTGACGCATAATTCTCAAGAAGTTGCCGGAGAGTTGAGGCATGTTCACTAAGACGCCGTCTCTTTGAACTGGTAATTTGAACAAGCTATGCAATGTAGAGCCACCTACTAGTCGCGCTGCAACTCCAGTCAGAGCGCCAATCTTTGTAACCTGCTTCCCGTAACATCTGTTCACTTGATTTTTCAACAAGTTAAACAAGAACGTCTTTCCTGTTCCAGCGCCACCAGTTACGAAAAGTTTAAACCTTTGTTGATCGCCTTGTTGTTGCGACTGTATGTTTGACGTGATAATATTGAATAGTTGTCCTTGTTTCATATTCATAGCCTGTCGTACTGATTCGAATTGATAATTAGTCATAGTCTGTTGAGGATAGTCTTCATTGTGTTCAATATTATCCAATACTGGAGGCTCTTCGAGGATTTGAAATGCATGCACTTGATTGAATGCAATTTCCAGCTGCCGGTCGCGCTCTCTGTGCCGCTCCATGTCACCGCTAATTGCCTTCAACTGTTCTTTCCGAGCTAAGAAAGCCTCTCTTGCACTATAAAACCCTTGTAACAGTTCTGCTTCTGAGCGATAAGGCATATACTGAACCAGCACACTGTAATAAAAGTTCTCCGGATCAGTGGACGCTATGAAGTATGGTACTCGAACAGCAGCAGGCACAGTTCTTGCGATCATTTTGCTGTTGTCTTTGGTTTTTATGAAATTTGAAAAATGTTTATGAATATATAGCAAATGTTTTATTTTATTCGAAATATTTATATAATTCAAAGTCCATTACGTGGCCTTTCTCACAAGTGCAAACACGACTATGATACGATATTCCATCATGGAATGCCAGAGCCTATCTTCCGGCTTCATCATCAGATCTTGAAACCTAATTGTAGTCAAAGTTCATTACGTGGCCTTTCTTACAAGTGCAAACACGACTATGATACGATATTCCATCATGGAATGCCAGTGCCTATCATCCGGCTTCATCATCAGACCTTGAAACCTAATTGTAGTCAAAGTTCATTACGTGGCCTTTCTCACAAGTGCAAACACGACTATGATTCGATATTCCATCATGGAATGCCAGAGCCTATCTTCCGTCTTCATCATCAGATCTTGAAACCTAATTGTAGTCAAAGTTCATTACGTGGCCTTTCTTACAAGTGCAAACACGACTATGATACGATATTCCATCATGGAATGCCAGAGCCTATCTTCCGTCTTCATTATCAGACCTTGAAACCTAATTGTGGTCAAAGTTCATTACGTGGCCTTTCTTACAAGTGCAAACACGCCTATGATACGATATTCCATCATGGAATGCCAGTGCCTATCTTCCGGCTTCATCATCAGACCTTGAAACCTAATTGTAGTCAAAGTTCATTACGTGGCCTTTCTCACAAGTGCAAACACGACTATGATACGATATTCCATCATGGAATGCCAGAGCCTATCTTCCGGCTTCATCATCAGACCTTGAAACCTAATTGTAGTCAAAGTTCATTACGTGGCCTTTCTTACAAGTGCAAACACGACTCTGATTCGATATTCCATCATGGAATGCCAGAGCCTATCTTCCGTCTTCATCATCAGATCTTGAAAACTAATTGTAGTCAAAGTTCATTACGTGGCCTTTCTTACGAGTGCAAACACGACTATGATACGATATTCCATCATGGAATGCCAGTGCCTATCATCCGGCTTCATCATCAGACCTTGAAACCTAATTGTAGTCAAAGTTCATTACGTGGCCTTTCTCACAAGTGCAAACACGACTATGATACGATATTCCATCATGGAATGCCAGAGCCTATCTTCCGGCTTTATCATCAGACCTTGAAACCTAATTGTAGTCAAAGTTCATTACAAGACTTTTATAAGAAATCCAAAACAGCTATGATACCTTTTTCCATCATGAAGTTCCAGGTCATATCTTCCGGCTCCATCATCAGATCAGTGCGGCAGTACCATATTATTAAATTATCATCAGAACTACATACAGCTGCCAATTTTCATTACGCTACGACCCTTGGAAGATGGTTAAATTAGTTACCTAAGATTCCACTACATAGTTAGTTACATACACGACGACCTAATAAAAGCGTGTTAAAAAGCCCAGTCAATCAAGCCTACTCTCAGACCTACATTGCCCCTCCCACCGACAGCATTAAGCAGAAGACGGCCAGAGTGGTCACGGCACTAGGAGATTCGTCTCTAAAGATCTGCTCCGCGTAGAGAAAAAGACAAGGAGTTTAAACTGCCAGCTGAGACTCTCGAACTGATGAAGAAAAGACGCGAGACACCATCCTGTCGGCTGTCTTTGCCCGAAGAACGGGTCGTAAAACGACAAATACGAAAGCATACGCGACGAGACCTCCAACGCTCTAACACTCGGTCCATGGAGGCAGCGATCGAGAAAACCTCGGGGATCTTCGTTCTGCAGTTCAAACGACACAATCAATGCGCACTTTGAGTTGACGGTGCGTCAACTCAAAGTTCGAGATTCTAGAAGACGTTGAAAGGATTTATCGACTCTTGTTTACCTCGCGGGTAGACAGAACAATTGGACCTCGTACCGACGACCACGGTGCCCTACTGACGCAACACTACACCAAAGCCATCCCGAATGTCGAGCACTGTGAGGTGCGGGCGGCTCAAATTTAACTTATTAAAATCCTTTAAGCCGTCTAGGTCTAGACTAAACAATATATTCAACAGAGAAACTGCCGCTGTCATGCGCGACCCATTAACACACACTTTTTTTTTGTTGACTACGGTGGAAACTCTCCTTATGAGCCATCTCAACTCGACGCCAACCCGGCCAGAGTGTGATCGACCGGGCTTGGGACTGGCGGAGGAGGTGTGTGGAGGTTCTCCCCAGGCATTCGGGGCACTAAACCCACCGCGGTGTCCCTACGGATCCCGCGTAGTGACGGGGTCACGCGATTCGCGGATAGCATACTTTTCCGTGACCCCGCCTGCGACTGGCCCGCCGTTGGTGTTGGCAGGCCCCGCCTCGTTATGCTACTTGAGAGGCGGCGCAAACACTACGCCGCCTCCTTGCTTTCTTGCGGACGGGGAGCAGCCCCAGCGCTTGCAGTCCGCAGGCACTAAAACGGCCGCAGAGTATAGGGAGGACGGCAACCTGACAACACCGCATCTCCTCTCCCTCTGCGGCCCCACCGCAACGCATCAAATGGTGCGCCCCCATATGGTCGCGCGAGATAGGGCGCGCGGCAACGTAACACCGACACGCCTCTCCTCTCGCGACCGCACCTGACTTTGAGAGACAGACAGAACTGTCCCCCGCACCCGCACCTTGGGACGCATCCTTCGCAGGCCTCACCCAAGCCCACGTGGAGCGTCCACTCTCGGGATTCCGCTTAGCTTCACCGTGGGTGTCCAAACCACGGTTACTGAGCCGCCCACCGCGACAAGGTGGAGATCCCACGAAGGAGGTGACCATTAACAACGCTGAGAGCTGCCACGTTTTGTCGTAAAATTATTATACCCTATGATATTCGTGCAATTGAGACGAATCAAATGACAATTTGATTCCGTTGTAATTCCTTTATGCCATTAAGAGTGTAAAGTCAAACTAAAGGACATACTTATAAACATACAAACATACCAAAACCAGAAAAACGTTACACTTCTGCAGAAACATTAGAGTAAAAAGGGGGCGGCGAATTGCCGAACGGCCCCGGGCGGCAGAAACCCACGCTACGCCACTGCCCATTCTCATTATAATTAGTGACGACAGGGTCATTACCATCTTCATTATTTAATCTTTTATTTTTTCTTCGGTGACTGGTTTGAAAAAATTACGCTTATAGCGAGAATCTAAATATTTTGAAATTGCATATAAGTTGTTATCTTCCAAAGCAGAAAATTTCCAAAACAAACGCGAAGCACGTGCCACTCTGGCTCCGCCCACTTTCTTTACATGTAGTTACTTGTTGATGTGAATCTGCATCCGCAAAAACTCTGCATTGATTGATGCAGATGTTAATGCGGATGCAGATGTCTAAATTAATGCGAATAATCCGCATTTGCGGATGCGAATATTCGTAACACCCCTGGTCCCCAAGTATCTATGCCGCGACGCGCCTCGACGTCCCGCGGTATGCCACGACGTGCCACGGCGGGCCGTGGTACGATTGTATCGAAATAAAGTAATATGAATTCTAAACTCATTGAAATGAGAATTAAAATGACTTGATCGGTAATAAAATCCTTTGCCAAGCCGTGCCATGCCGTGACGTCAGTGCGCGCCGGCCTTTAGCCGCCCGCATCCAGCGTTTCCCGCAACCCCAACAATATTGTAGGTCCAGTCCACATTGCGAGGGACCAACCTTTGCTACTATAAACCAGAATAGTACCTAACTAGAGTAACCTAATTAGGTATAATTTATATGCTCACACGCATTAGGCATATTTAGAGTCGGTGTAGCTTCGACAGATCTGTAGAGATTTTATAGGTAAGTAACTCACAACT
This sequence comes from Euclidia mi, assembly GCA_944739405.2. Taxonomy (NCBI): domain Eukaryota; kingdom Metazoa; phylum Arthropoda; class Insecta; order Lepidoptera; family Erebidae; genus Euclidia; species Euclidia mi. The sequence goes on from OX123182.2 coordinate 105,574,828, forward strand.
GTCCGTATTTATGCAAAAAGGAACCACACGACAAATTTCGATTTTTGCTTTTTTTGAAGAATACTAGTTTAAAAGTGGTTTATTTTCTTATTCAAAAAAGATCCACATGATTTTTCCCTTGGAAACAAGTTATACAAAAAGCAGAAAGGAACCAAAAGCAAAAACACACATTATACATATTGCAAAACCGAACCATAGCACCATGGGACTCGTTTCATCAAACAAATAAACCATTTAATTCCTTGTCATTTTATACAAAACCGATCCACAGATACTTGGTACCATTATACATTAAAAATATTTCTATTATTAAAAATTATTATAATACACCAAATGGAACCAAGTTTCTGTGGTACCATTATGCGTAAAATAAATTCATATTTTAATGACAATTTTTTTTTTGCAAAATGGAACCACAAGCATTCGGTTCTACCATGTATAAATAAATATTGTAAACAGCAGTACCACAAGTACGTGATTTTATTGTACTGCGGAAGGCGTAAACTTAAAGTTCGAAATTCTAGCTGAAATTGAGAGTTTCTACAAAGACCTGTACGCATCATGGAAGTCCAAACTCTTGAAACCAGGCAAAGATGACTATAGAGCCCAACTTCCGCGCTGATATACGGAGAACATCCCTGATGTCAACCAAGGCGAGATACGAGAAAATCTCGAGCAACTTAAGAACAACAAGTCTCCATAAGATGACGAAATCACCACAGAGCTCTTAAAAACAGGAGGGACTGTAGTCCTGAAAGAGCGGGCGAGCCTCTTTAATTCCATTATCCATCAGGGCCTTACAGCTCAGGCGTGGAGCGAGAGTGGGGTTGTCCTGTTCTTCAAAAAAAGGTGATAACATCTCGCTGAAAACATATAGACCCATTTCACTTTGCAGTCACCTCTACAAGTTTTTCTCGAGAGTGCTAACAAACAGCCTCGCCAAGAACTTGACGATTTCCAGCCACAGGAACTAGACCACATCCATTCTGTTTGGCAGAATATACAGAAGACCAATGAATACAATAAGCCGCTGTGTATGGCTTTCGTGGACTACGAGAAAGCCTTCGACTCTATCGAAACCTGGGTGGTTCTAGTTGCTCTGCAGCGGTTTCGTACCGAAATCGGTACGAGACCGCTGCAGAGCAACCAGAACCAAATAGCACCAATGCGCTACATCGAGGCGTTGATATGTTTGTATGATATCGCCACTAAGACCATCCAACTCCAGCCCCGTCGACGCGATTGCGACGAGGTGTGAGGCAGGGAGACTTAATATTTTAATCAGCTCTTCACCAGCGCACTCAAAGACATCTTTAAGATGCTGGACTGGCTTGGACTGGGCATAAAAATTAACTGCGAATACATATCATACCTTCAGATTGCTGACGATATCGTCATCGTTGCGGAGTCCCTGGAAGAGTTGAGCGGTTCTCCACAGTCTAAACGGAGCCTCTCGACGTGAACTTGTCTCGGCATGAACTGAACAAAACCAAGAGTATGTAAGACGAACTCATCATGTCGGGATCGGTTTATGTCCACGGATGGATGCTAGAATGTGTTCAAAAGTATGTCTACGATGAGCAACAGCTTGTTGTCCAGCTTGGTAGCAATAATTTCGAGAAAGCAATTGACCGTAGTGTCCATTTGGGTTGGGCAACGTTTGGCAAACTACGTCAAGTTTTCTCTTTGCCCCTACCACAATGCCCGAAGACCAAAGTCTATAACCAATGCGTCCTACCTGTTATGACGTACGGTGCCGAGACGTGGACACTCACAGTGTGACTAGTCCCCAAACTTAAAGTCACACAGCGAGTATAAAATCCGCAACGAAGTTATCCGACAAAGAACCAGAATTACCAACATAGCTCATAGAATAAGTAAGCTTATGAGGCAGTGGACTGGTCATATCTGCAAAAATACTGATGGCCGATAGACCATCCTAGAGAGAGACCACGACTCGGTAAGCGTAAGGTAGGGTGGCACCCGGTTAGGTGGACTGACGACCTGAAATCAAGGCTGGGATGAAATGGTTGCGAAGACTAAGAACTGTGTACTGTGGCGCGTGTTGGGAGAGGCCTATGCCCAGCAGTGGATTGCTATAGGCTGCATATCAAAGATTTATTACGATAATACTTAGTTTCATGTATGTATATTGGTAAATCCATGGCTTTACCGATATACATGAAACCCATGGGTTGTGGTTCTTTTTTGCATATGAGGAAAGCTATTAGTTAGTAAATATTAAAAGGAACCACATGCACATTTTCTTAACTATCTAGAAAAATTAAAAGTATCCATAGCAAATTTATATACACATTCTTAAATGAGTAATTTATCAAGACAATTACATAAAATAAATGTAATATTTTACTTAATCTAACAGAGCTGCACATGTTTTTGTAAATCCATTGATATCTCAGAAGTGCGTTTTTGCTGGGTGGTTCCTTTTTGCATAAATACGGACAACTTAGTTACCTAGGTACTTACTCTCTTCCCATGAGAATGACAGCTACACCCATATTTTTTAACAGCGAGTTCAGGATTGCATACCTAGCTGAAGCAGGACGCACGCGTCTAGTAGACAAACGTTATCTTTTTATTATGTAATAGACTGCAAACGATCAGACGGATCGCCTGACGGTAAGCGATTACCACCGCTCATGGAAAGCGGCAATCAGCGTTGCCAACTCTACGTCTTTTTACGTAGATCTACGTGTATTTCGGACCCTTCCCGCGAACCTACGTAATTAAGGCCCAGAATCTACGTATTTGGCAACAGATAACCAAATTTGCAAAATTACGAGATTTTACTAAGAAGGAAGCATTATTAAACACAAACCGCACGTAAAAATGGACCTAAATGATATTTCGGTCCATGTTTATTCCTACCGAATTAGTTTAACACACAGACATAGATCTAGGGCCCAATTCTCCTAAATAAATATAGTTTCGATATTATGTCAGTGTCATACTTACGTCACATAAAGCGTACTTATTCTTCTAAATTATCTGATATTTGAACGAAGTTGTAACGAGATCGTAAATTGAAACAAGAAGTGTCAAAATATGTATCAAGGACGAACTGTTTAATTCAAATTATATGATACCTAATGACATTAGGTTGTCAGAATACCGCTAGGTACTGAGTTTATTTAAAATATAATATCAATGTCATATAAAAATATGAGAATCGGCCCCCTACACAGATGTAGATCTATATCTGTGGTTTAACAAGTACAATAAACTAACAACATTTCGACCAATATAAGTCAATAATATTTGCTTACACACTCGAATCGATGTTGGAAACACTTGTTTTACTCATTTTTACTCTCTTTATCTTAGATATAATTAAAAGTACGTAGATCTACGTACTTTCGGATTTAAAAACTACGCAAATCGACGTACCTACTTTTTAACTCCGATCTACGTATTTTTGAAAATCAGAGTTGGCAACACTGGCGGCAATAGATTCTATACAAAATAAATTTGATTTCTTAGAATTTGTTAATACCAAACCAAATTTTTATGTGATCTATACAGATGGATCTAAAAGTGACACTGGTGTAAAGGCAGCTTATTATGATCCTCAGGTCAATATGGCTAAGTGTATTAAGTTAGATAATAATTGTAGTGTCTTTACAGCAGAAAGCTATGCTATTTTGTTAGCATTGACATATGTACATAATTGTGTAAATAATGTAAATATTTTAGTAGTAAGTGATTCAAAAAGTGTTTTATCTTCAATATGTCATAGTAATTTTACATATAAACTCAATTATATTGTATATAAAATAAAAGAAATTGTACAAAAGGTGAAACAAACAAAACATGTAGAGTTTGTATGGGTTCCCTCACATAGTGGCATACTCGGAAATGAGGTTGTGGACTTGACGACTCGCCAAGATTATGACGATGATCATACGGATATACTGAAAGTACCCTTCACAGATTATTTCTGCTCGTTTAAAAGCAAGCTGCGACAAATGTGGAAAGAATACTGGGACATCACCGCTGAGAATAAAGGAAGGTGGTATGCAGAGATACAGCGAAACTTACCAACAACACCTTGGTACAGCAGATTTAAGTACTGCGATAGAAAGTTCATCACAGTCATTAATCGCCTTCGATTTGGACATTGTCTGGTTCCAGCTCCTCTCTACAGACTTAAAATTTTACATGACAACAAATGTAATCACTGTTTGGAGCCAAATGCCGACATTGATCACGATATTTTTAAGTGTAAAACTTTTAATATTCAACGTCTTTTATTTGTCAGTGACTAGAGATGGGCATATACCCGGTAAAAACCCAGACTTTGGGTAAATACCCATTTATACCCATTTTTACCTACCCATTTTTAATTTATACCGGGTAAAAATTTAAATCAGTCTAATTTAAAATAATTGTTGTATTTTTCAATAAATACTGACCTGTATGTAAGTATTTATTAAAAAATACAAAATTATTTTATAATTTATTTTATTTGCGACCGTCGCGTCGTTAGAACAACATACGCGGACATTGTTTTCTCATAAAATAAGAGAAGAGTTATAGCACTATAACTGTCCAATGAGGGATTTAAAGGAATTGTGCAGTTTTAATATTTTATTTTTACTGTCTAGGTTCCATTGGAATTATTGAACTGAAATGAAAAATCTAAGTAATTGTTACTCATTTATTTGTTTTGAAATGTTTTCAAGATATACCTATGTGTCATCATGTCAGCCTAGAGACGTCCACTGCTGGACCACATGATTGAAAGTTAACTTTCAATCATGTGCAATCTATTATATTTGTTTCTATTTTAAACAGTTTATTTTAATAGAAAATGTATGTTGATTAAAAATTTATAAGATATTTAACTTCGTTTTACTTAAAATCAATACCTATTTTATCTTCAAAGGTCAAGGTCAAAACTAACAAGGTAGATCGTAGTAGTGATGACAAAGCCAATTACAATATGTATAAAAACAGTATTCATTTCATGGCGAAGGCATTTAAATAATATAAAGATATAACTAATTTTTACCCGGTATTTTTTATGAATACCCGGTAAAAAAGGGTATTTTTTCATTTTTACCTATTTTACCCTTTCCTTCCAATTTTTACCTTCCCAATTTTTACCCACCCGCCCATCTCTATCAGTGACATTTGTGATATTTCGGAACAAAACTAGCTAAGTGTTCCCCGCCAAGTTATTGATTTACTTGCTAATGAGGTTTATTTTATTTCTGTTTTTAAATTTATTTCAAATAAGTAGTGTAGAAAATATATAACTTTTTAGTAAATAATTTAGATAATAAGTTTAGTAATGTCTAGAAAAAGAAAATTACTATGTAACTTAGAACTAACATTTAATATTTCGACTGAAGGACGCTGTGTCCAGGTCATGAAATAAAATTAAAAAAAAAAAAAACCAGAACAAGTGCATTGCCACCCTTTGGATAGCGAAAAGGAATAAGAGGAGTAGGATGAGGGAGAAGGAATAGGTAGAGGATGGGACATCCGGCTCTTTTACTTACCGAACGACGCGCAACAGTAGGTACTTCTAGCACACTTATAGGTTGTGTTACTTTACGTCGTTTTTCTGTGAGAGGATAGGTACCTATTTCCCCTGTCGAGCCGGCCCACATATACCTACAAAAGTAAGTAGGTAGGTACCTACTTTGTTTTGTTGACTCAAAAGAAATAAAACCACACACACTTATGACAAAATCCTTATATTACTACAAGTAACTACGTCGCATTCTCCCCAGTGAACGGCGTGTCAAACTGTTCGAAGTACCGCCGCACACGTCGATCGCCGACGCCACTCTGAAACACCGCAGCCTGCAGTTGTTCCACCAACTCTACAGTGCTCCCACTCAGAGGAATCTCCCGGGTGAAGCCTAGGAACGAACCGCGTTCGCTCTCCAGAACGTCGGATACCTTTGAATCATAGTCCACTATGAAATATAATTAAGCTTTACACCTATGTTCACCTCGCTTGTCTACAGGCAAACCACCAACATTTCAGTTAAGTATATAGTCAGTTGCGTAGCTAGGCGGCCTCGCGCTTAGAGGAGCTCCGCGCGAGGCCCGAGTCTCCCACAAGATAGAACGACGATATTGTTGAGGTCGTCGCAAGCGGGTGGATGCGGACTGCTCAAGATCGATGTGTGGAGAGCCTTCAATATTTTAGTTTGCTTTGTTTTGGTATAAAGGACGGTAAGAAACAGGAGCCTCGCTAACGTAACTTCGCCACCCTACATAGCCCTTGCTCTCAAATGTATGACGGTATGTTTACCGTATGACGAGCCAAAATGTTCTGATTAGATACCTATTGCTAAAAAGCTAGTATGGTAGTTAATTGGTTTGCCAGCTGGGGACTAAAATATAAGCGGCACTGTTTAAATCCTATATCTATGACTTTAACCCGAAGTTGAACGGTGACGAGGACCGTCGACTTCACAAGGAGACTTCCCACCATGAGACACACGAGCACGCACAGTAAAAGTATCAAACATTTCTAATTCAGTGGCATCCGTGTCTGCTATGTTACTGCTACAATATAAGCTTAGGTTATCCATCAACAATTGTACTTACCGCCATATCAACGACCAGTAACGCAATAAACACTATATCCAACTTCAGCCGTCTAATCATTGCCCAGAAATCACCCAAATGGTCATCATTTAAAAAAATCTACAGCATATCCACGAGGCAAAGTCTATTGCAATATCCACTCTTCGCCCATTTTGCAATCCAACAAAACTATTACACAAAGCAGTAAAATGTGCAATAACTTCTATTATTATTGTAATAAACTAGCACTGCTGAAAATAAATAAAAATATATTGGAATGAGATATGAAAACAAATGGAATACTAACTCAACTTTATTTTCAAAAATACTGTTATAAATAAACAATTTTTATCATAAATTTCAGAATGATGAGACTTGCTCGAATTTCAAATTAAAAGATCGCAATAAAAGACAAATACAAATTTTACACAAAAATAAGGCTATCTTTATATTAAAATATCGACAATATGTAGTGTTAGGTATATTAATAACTTTTGTATGCCACTACGAAATAAATAAGAGACCAATTTGTTGGACTATGGTTGGCAAAAATGCTTTAAATGCTCACATCACTCAGTGCTATGTAGCGATGAGTTGGCCGGTTCAGCTCTATCCTAATTCAAATTAAATGGCCTAAGCTTGATAAAAATAAATTTGGAGAATTAAGTAATATCGGCAATTTTGGCATTTATGTTTAGCCGCGACGACTCACTAGTTACAATAAAATTATAATAATATGTAGTCGGAGAAGCAAGTGCGAGTCCACCGTAGTGGGCTGGCCCACAAACCTCATGAGTTGATAGGAGTTTCCTTTGTAGAAAATGAAGTCGATGACTTGGCCTTATACCTCTGTGCTTTACCATGTGCTTGTAGAGTAGTGACATACAAAATTTTATTCAATGTGATGTCGTAAGAGAATATATCAAGAATTCAGCCTTCGACGGAAAGCAGTGTGTTGGCGTACTGGAACTCGGGATTGTTCTCGTATTCGGACATGTCGAGCGCCACCTCACAACTCTCTCGGACCACGGGACGGGGATCGTGCAGATACCTGGAACAAACGCGTATTTATTTGTACTTTTCAACTCTGTTCTTAATAAAACTAGCAGCTGCGCGCAGCTTCGTCCGTGGATAAAAATCCCATTACATCCTAAATTTACACACACCAAAATACTATTCTAAATTTACATGCAAACTTACGAGAGCCCTTAGACCTTAGGGCGCGTTCCCACTGAGTCGTTACGATTAATTTATCGTTGGACGCCTGTCGTCTCTGGCTGTTCCCATTAATACGATTGTTTGTCGTCAACAATTTTTATCGTTTAGCGACTATCGTATCTAGCTGTTCCCATTGGATCGCGACGACATTTTATCGTTTCACGACAGTCGCTTTGTCGTTTACACATCATTAGCAAGCTACAAATCTACAGTCGCCTCTACGTTTTCTTGTGTAAACGACGAGACGATATTTTTATCGTGGCTACGATAGATTTGGGGTAAGGGCGCGTTCCCACTTAGTCGTGACGACAGATAATCGTGTAGTTTTAAGTGTCGTGGCTTATATATTTAAATGGGAGTGTTCACATATAGAACGACACGATTTACTGTCGTCTACGACATTTTTTGCAGTGTCAACAGATTGTCGTGATAGTAGGAACGGCTAGCACGGCAGTCGTAAAACAATAGAAAATCGTTACGACTAAAACGTTACCGCAAATCTATCGTAGCCACGATAAAAATATCGTCTCGTCGTTTACACGTGCTCGTTCTTTTTGTTTGCTTGAATAATCTTCCTTCTTTTCAAAAAGTAATACAATATTATAATTTCGTCTTCGTCCATTGAACTCAGGGGCCTAAACGCACTACTGATCTCCAAGAAAACGTAGAGGCGACTGTAGATTTGTAGCTTGCTAATGATGTGTAAACGACAAAGCGACTGTAGTGAAACGATAAAATGTCGTCGCGATCCAATGGGAACAGGTAGATACGATAGTCGCTAAACGATAAAAAATGTTGACGACAAACAATCGTATTAATGGGAACAGCAAGAGACAACAGTCGTCCAACGATAAATTAATCGTAACGACTCAGTGGGAACGCGCCCTAACGTTTAAGTAGTAACGATTTTTTATCGTTTTACGACTGTCGTGCTAGCCGTTCCCACTATCACGACAACCTGTTGTCACTGCAAAAAATGTCGTAAACGACAGTAAATCGTGTCGTTCTATATGTGAACACTCCCATTTAAACATATAAGCCACGACACTTAAAACTACACGATTATCTGTCGTCACGACAAAGTGGGAACGCGCCCTTAATCCAGCCCTTTTGCCCAATCCAAAATTCCGTTCTTAGCGGACGCCTACTATGTATTAACTACTTCCCTGCCAAAAGACAATGAGCACAAGTGGTCCAAATTTTCACCACTATTGAGGGCTATGTAAGCTTAAAGTCGACTAAATACCATACAATTTTGATTACTAGGCGAAAAAAATATATTCACTCAGAAAAAAGTTATGACTGTTTTAAAACTATAGTAGTATAGAGTTGTGTATGGGATTTGAACCCAATAACCCCTACATGGTCAATTACGGTATGGTCATTGGTGTCACTACTAGGCTCTTGCTGCCTAATATATGCTTTTCAGAGGGCACAACAATTATAATGAAGAAAGCGTTGATGATATTACCTTCATAGAGCAAATTTAACATAAACGTTTACCTGTTTGTCTATGATTCACCCAAAAGTTACCATAACTGGCAGCAGGGTCGGCTTGTCTATGCGACGCTAGATCCAGCCGATGACAGTTCTTCATAGCGTTTGTGATTTTTGCTGCGAAATGAGCAAAAATTTTCCCAACGTTTTTTTCTTTTCAAAGTTTTGAAGTTTTAGTTTTTATTAAGTGTTTTACAGTGATTGTTGAGTGTTTTTTCAACTGAAATCACATAGTAAGATAGCTGTTTTGGGCCGTTCGCGTGTATTCGGTGAGTCTGCACAATTTTTATATGTCGGATTCTGTGGCGCAAATCGCCGCTCCGGATGGAGGGCGAAGTGCCAGGAGCTCGAGCTCCAGTCAGAGCAGTTCTTCCTCTTCTTCTGAAGAAGAGGAAGGATTCGCATCACCTCTACCGAATAAACAACCAAAAAGGTCAAAACGGCACGGGTCGAAACATGTCGGAACGTGTTCGGACCCACGAATGGATACATTAATTAATCAAGTTAGCTTTCTTTCCGATTGCATGACACAAATACCACATTTGATTTCGACGATGAACTGTTCTAACAACAGTGTTAATTCGCCTGAAGCTTCTCAATCACAATTTTTAATCAGACCTGAAACAGAGTTAGCACCTATATCTTTAGGCAATATACAAATCAACTTTGACGAAAATAAGATAAGACCCACTGAAATGAAATGAAATGAAAATGTTTTATTTGCACCTCAACACAAACTTAAAAAAAAACACTTAACAAACAAATAAACTTAACTACAAGTACACTAGGAATATAAGAAGGTAGGTACATTATTTCTGTGGACTTACATGGAGGGCAAATAAGGCGCTGCGTCAGCTAATGTTGCAGTATAACTACAACGCTGGTATTCTCGCAGGCCGAGTAAATAAAATAATACACATGAATATTAAATAATACACCTAAATATAAAATAATACACTTAAATAATACACACATTTGATACATTATATATATAGGACAAGAAATTGGATGAAGAACAATAAAATATATAGCATTCTAGTAAATAATAATATATAAACTATATCAATATATTTCATAATTAATATATACATATATACATACACCCACTTAAATATACTTAATAGAAATATTTAAAGAAATATGATGTTATATTGAAAGAACTATTTCTTGTTTCCGAACGCAACTCGTAGGTGTCACTTGATAGTTAGTTCCATCTGTCACGACTGTCAAGTGTCAAGAAAGCGTCTATGCTGTCCATCATTCATTATGTTGCGTACGCGCTAATAGCAAAAATTTAGTTACTACTTTAATATACAATACGCCAAAATACCACAGCAATTAGGTAGGCACATTCATTTTCAATGTCGGTGCATTATAATTAGTACAATAATGGTACCATACACGTAAGAGAAGATGCCCGAATTAGCCGTAATAAAGGTAAGTATGTAAAATTAAAGCGATGATTTTTGTTTATTGATCAAAAATAACTTAAACTTATTTCTAAATGTATGCAATGTTTTCAGATTACGCAAAGGTGGTGGAAGGTTATTCCAACAATTCGAAGATGAGTAACGAAAACTTCCTTCGAACGCATGAGTTCTATGAATCGCTGTGACCATAATGTAAGAAGCCGCTCGTGTACTATACTGATGAACATTGCGAGACCACGTAAATTTGTTATATAAATATTCAGGTTTTTTGTGTAGAACTATGCCAAAGAGTAAAGTTGCCAGATGAAGGTGCCTGCGGGCAGTCATCTTCATTAGATTGCCACTGTTAAGGAAAGGAGTGACATGTGCACGAGGTGGGATGTTGTAACAGAATCGAGCACATGCATTCTGAACCCTCTGGATCACTTTCTCCGTTCTTTTCAATATACACGGACCAAACACTGTATCGGCATAATTAAGTTTAGATAATATTATAAGTGTCTCACATAGCAATATCCGCAATTCAGTACCCAGGTATTGGCGAATTCGGTAAAGCAGCTTGAGACGGTAAAAACAGTTTTTGACTGCCTCTAGTACATGCGTCTCAAAATGCAGTTCACCATCCATGACCAAACCTAGGTTTCGAGCCTCACTGACTTGCTCAATGGGACAGTTATCAACCATTAGTGTAGGATTTTGATCTTGTATCTTTTTGATGCAATCCTTTGAGCCTAAAATTAAAAATTTTGATTTAGTAGGATTAAGTACAAGTGAATTTTTTCTAGCCCAGTCAGATATCCTGTCTAAATCTGCATTCAATTTATTTACAGATTCACTGCAGTTGTTGGGCAGAAATGATATATATAATTGGAGATCATCGGCATACATATGAAACTGGGTATTATGTATATGGCTGGTAACATCTGCGCTGTACAATAAGAAGAGAAGAGGGCCGAGGACTGATCCCTGAGGGACACCCCGGGTCACCTGACGGCAAGAAGAAGTCGCCTTGTTACTATTGCTGGCATTATCCAGTTGGACAAATTGAGATCTATCAATTAGATAACTGTGAAACCATTTTACTGTTGCCGGGTCACATCCATAGTAAGAAAGTTTGGAAAGAAGGAGAGAAATATTAATTGTTTCGAAGGCACGCGAAAAATCAAGCAGGGTAAGCAGGGTACCCATACCCTTATCCCTAGCATCCAGAATATCATCAACCACATCTAGGAGAGTGGTGGTTGTACTGTGACCTTGACGAAACCCTGACTGCCTTTGTGGTATGATGCAATATCTCTCAAGGTACTTCTTGAGCTGATTGCTTACAACCTTTTCCAATACTTTTGATAAACAAGTAAGCAAGCTAATGGGCCTGAGATCTTTAGCTAAGGTTGGATTGTCTATTTTTGGTATTGGCTTAACAACAGCAGTCTTCCATATATCAGGGAAAGTAGAAGATGAAATAGATTTGTTAATAATGGCTGTAATGTATGGAAGACTGTGAGGAAGCGTCATCTTAAGCATTTCTAGTGAGATGTTGTCCACACCAATAGCATTTGATTTGAGACTATTTATATATAAGTTAACTACCTGTTCACTGACTGGTTCTAGGCTGAATGTACTTGTGTGGAATCTGTTTGTCTCATAGTATATCAAATCGGACAAAGAGATGGAATTGTTACCAGGGATATTCAAGAAATGCTTATTAAGATCCTCAGGATTGTTAAGTGTATGTGGCAGATCATGCATCCTTTGTTTACCTGCTTTGTTTAACTGCTGATCCAGTTAAGTTAGCTGAGATAAGTAACCTACAACAATTCAATTCTCCGGCATGGAAGGGCATTCGGTATAAAAAGGATTTACAAAGCCATATACCTTCTCCAGGTTTTATCGGGCTAAAATTAAATGAAGAGCTCTGTCATCTTAATAGAGGAATAGATTATTTGGCTAATACAGAGAATTTGTTAGCAGGTTTGTCCAATGCCGTCTTAGATCAAAGACAACTTTTAAAGTCTGGTCTACAATCCATAGTGGATTGGGCGTCTCATAATAAATCTGAGCTCAGTGCTACCACACTTTGTGATAAACTATTGGAAACATTTGGTCCAACTTCAAAATCTTATGAGAATACTGAATCCACCATGCAAATTATCTGTGGCAAACGCGCAGAATGCATAGAAATAAGGCGTGAACGCATTTTAAAGGAAGTAGGCAACAATAACCTTAAAATGGCTTTGCAAAATATTCCACCTAGCTCTGAACATTTGTTTAATCGAGAAGCTCTTATACCACTGGTTGATTCTCTAGGTGGTTCTCAAGTGTGGCTCAACACACCTAGTTACATGAAAGAAAAGAAACCTAATACAAGTTTTAACAATAGTAATAAAACATCTCATAAGAAAAACTTTAAACATTCTCATAAAAATAACCCACATAAAACAGACAAGAAAAATAAGCGCAATTTTAAAAAACAGCCCTTTCGTCACTCAGGTGGCTCTCAGGACAATTTCTCCAATAATAAACAACAACAGTGACAACCACAGCAGTGCGTTCCGGGGTGGGCAACTGAAAGACCATGTACAGACATGGCAAAAATTGGGAGCGAGCCCACTAATTTTAAAATTAATAGCTCAGGGCCGTATACCCTTTAAACAGAAACCCCCGTTACATTACCCATATCAGAATGTGCTAAAAAAATTTGCAACCAAAGGATCAACCAAAATGACTTGTATGATAAACGACTTACTAGACAAAGGTATCCTAGAGAAGCCGCATCGTATAACACCAGGTTTCCATACCAAAATGTTTTTAGTGAAAAAGCCGGATGGGGGCTCGCACCCCATTTTCAACTTAAAGCGTTTGAATCTTTACGTTACTACACGCCATTTTCAGTTAATTTCCCGTACCGATGTCATCCATTTCCTTCAAGACAAGGATTGGATGACAAAAATAGATCTCCACCAGGCCTACTTTCACCTGAACATAAAGGAGACTCACAGACGTTTCTTGCGGATAATATATCGCAAAGAAATATTACAGTTAACAGCCCTACCTTTTGGCCTTTCTTCGGCCCCTCAAACATTCGCTACTGTGACCAACTGGATTGCGGAAATCCTTCGGAGACAGGGAATTCGAGTCATAGTGTACCTGGACGATTTTCTCTTAGCAAATCAAAACAGATCTCTGCTTATAGATCAAACAAACAAGGCTCTGGAAATTCTGACAAATCTAGGATGGCAAGTGAATTACCAAAAATCACTTGTCATCCCAACCCAAGAGCTGGAGTATCTGGGAATATCCTGGAACACAAAATCAAATATGATGTCACTTCCTATAAAAAGGTAAAAAATATAAAAGCACTGCTTTCCAAACTTCTAATGACAAAAATTACTTGTCCCCGATAGGCACAGAGGCTGTTAGGAATGTTAAATTTTGCCAACCTGACGACCCTGAATGGCCGGCTTCACTGTCGCAGGTCACAAATCTTCCTAAGAAGATTTCAACCAACCAGTCCAAGGCAAAAACGGCTGTTACCTCCACTAGTGACCGCAGAGTTACAGTGGTCGTAAAAATATAGACATGAGCACAAAGCCTATGCACAGGCCAAAGGTGACTCATTTTCTCACCACAGACGCGGCGGACGCGGGCTGGGCAGCACACCTGAACAATATGTTATTGTCAGGCAAATGGAGTGCCTAACAACAGAGATGGCACTCCAACCTGAAGGAGATATTTGCAGTGTATGCAGCCTTATTGCAACAAGGTGCATATGTAAAAGACGGCCATGTATTAATACAATCCGACAACAGAACTCTGATTGCTTTATACGGAACGACGGCGGGACCGGTTCCCTGCCCCTTTTAAGTCTGACAAACAAACTTCTCCTTCTCACCGAGCAGCTCAATGTAACGCTGTCGGCATCATACCTCCCGGGGAGGTTGAACGGGATTGCAGACCGCCTCTCAAGAGGAAAGGCTGTACCCGAGTGGCAGCTCTTGCCACAGGCCAGACAGGCCATTTTCGAAAAGTGGGGAACACCCGATATAGACCTGTTCGCTTCAAAAAATACAGCAATAGTTCCACAATACGTTACTTGGGACTCCAAAGATGGGTCGGCAACCTTTTGCGACGCATTCAGTCGAAGCTGGAATTATCAGTTGGCTTGGGTGTTGCCTCCTCCCAACCTAATACCTCAAGTGCTGGCGCATTTGAACAATGCCATAGGCACATACATCCTGATAGCTCCTCTTTGGGAGCAATGCTTCTGGCTAGCAGACCTTCAGGCGAGAGCCCTGACAGAGCCATTACAAATACAGGACCTGAGAACAAACCTAGTGGATCGAACAACAGGCATGTGCCTCCCTCAAGTGGACAAGTTGTCCCTCCAGGCTTGGAAAATTGGGGGTGGGCAGATGAGGTCAAAGGTTGGAGGACAAATGAATTAGAATTATTGTGTAGCAGTTGGCGCACAAACACAATTAATACTTATAAAGCTCCAATTAAAAGGTGGCTTGCTTTTTGCCACGCTCATAACATTGAAAACAAAAACCCAGATGGCAAAGATGTTGCCAGATTTTTAGCCGATCTTTATTTAAAATATAAATTTGCATATAGTACAATTCTATTACATAAATCTGCAATTTCAACATACTGTGCATTTAGAGTTGAAACACTTTCCAACAATTTTTTTACACAGCAAATACTGAAAGCAATTGCATTGACCAAGCCACAGGACAGTAAAGCTCCCATTTGGGACACCAAATTGTTATTTGATTGGCTAAATACAGTCCCCTACAATAATTCCCTTTTTCAGTTGTCTAGAAGGACTGCTATTATTTTACTTTTAGCATCAGGCCGCAGAATACATGATCTCACCCTTTTAGATATAGCGTCAGAAAACTTCATAGAAGAGGAAGATCAGATAATTTTGTGGCTTAAATTTGGTTCCAAAACTGATTCATGTAAAAATAGGCAATCAGGCTGGTTACTGTCCAAACATCCAAATGAAAACGTATGTCCTATAAGACATTTAAAGAAATTAATCAAAAGTTCACAAACCAGGCGTATAAATACTGGGTTGACCAGTCTTTTTATTTCACTCAAGGGTGATGTCAAACCAGCCACTAGATCTATTATAGGTGGCTGGGTGAGATCGATATTTAAGTCAAAATTGAGGCCCCTCCAGGCAGTGTCAGAGCAGCTGTGGCATCTAAGGGCTGGCGGCAGAACGTCCCTATTGAAGAAATATTAAGTAGAGGCAATTGGAAGAGTGACAAGACCTTTAGAAAATATTACTGCAACGAAATTATTAGGAAAGACAGTAATAACTCAGAAGATTTACTTCGTGCTAATTTTGCCTGTGTATGATTTTTAATATTAAATTATCTAATAGTTAATTATATTATAAATGATAATTGGTTGATTATAACAGTATTGGTTGATTATAACAATATTGGTTGATTATAATACTTTTATTAGTGTCATGTTAAAATTTTGTTTTGAAACTTATTTATGGTGCATAGATTGTTGTTTAAGGCGCATAATTATATCTTCTTGTGTTGTATTATCTTAATAGTGAATTTTTAATTGCTAATTTTCTAGGATTATTCACTGCAATAAACTGCAAAAAAATTCATTATTTTTCACATAGCATTTTAGTACCATCACCAGCAGATAGCAAACAAGTCTTCATTATAATTGTTGTGCCCTCTGAAAAGCATATAATAGAACAGTTTTATACAAAATAAAACAGTTATTATGTGCTGTAAGAGGGCACAACAATACAGCAAGGTCCTTGCTGGTGAAGACACTATGAAGAACTGTCATCGGCTGGATCTAGCTTCGCATAGACAAGCCGACCCTGCTTCCAGTTATGGTAACTTTTGGGTGAATCATAGACAAACAGGTAAACTTTTATGTTAAATTTGCTCTAGGAAGGTAATATCATCAACGCTTTCTTCATTATAATTATTGTGCCCTCTTACAGCACATAATAACTGTTTTATTTTGTGTAGAACAGTTCTATTAGTGTTAGGCAAATATATTAGGATCTTATGAGTATTTCTGATTCTCATTTCTACTATCGCTATTGTTTCGTTGCCATGGTAACATAAGGAATTTGTTTCTTTGTTGAGCATAATATGCTCATCAAAGAAACAAATAGGAAATAGATTAGACAAAGTAGATTAGTCACAAATAGATTATGACATACTAAAACTCTAGGTCAGTTCTATACATTTAAGCACTTAGCAAATAGCAACATTGCTAATCAAAGGCCACTTGTCCAGGCCCTCTGTCGAAAAATAAAGGCTGACAATGCAGTCTTTGACCGCAATCATAACGACTACCAAAGATTGGGGTTAACAGTGGCTACAATTACCTACCTTTACCCGGACGACGCAGCAGGGGTAGGCGTAGGCCTCCCGCAAGGTGGACCGACGATCTGGTTAAGATCGCGGGAAGCGGTTGGATACGCGCGGCTCAGGATCGGTCTGTGTGAAGAACCTTGGGGGAGGCCTATGTCCAGCAGTGGACGTCTCTAGGCTGACATGATGATGATGACAATTACCTTTGTAAAACTTCAGTACATTCGTCAGTGGCTATAGATCCAAGGGCCTCCGCGGCCTCATGCCTGACCATTTCATGTTCAGTGGTGTCTTCAAGAGTTGCCTTCAGGAACGGCACACTTCTATCGTCCTGCATCTGACCAAACACGAAGGCTACTTCGTGACGAAACAGTGCGCTGGATGCTTTGAATCCTGGAATTTGAATAAATATTTTTTATGTACTTAATATTATTATTGGAAATAAGTAGTGTGGCCATATCTATATTATATACGTGTGGATATGAAAGGGCGACAACAAATGACTAATTTTATGTTAATCTTAATCTGAGAATATTAGTATTAAAATAGCAATGGTTTGGCTAGGCTGGGCACTACAGAATTACAATTTAGATTGAGTCATCTGGGACTATACACAATCAGTACTTACCTCAATCTATTTATATTATTTGGGCAAGGTGACACATGTATCAGTCTTATAATTACACTAGAGGACGCAAGCAGCTACGCCTGCATTTTTTTTTAATTTACCCGTTTTGGCCGATCCCGTGGGAATTTCGGGAAATCCCTTCTTAGTGCACCTCTACGGTCCCCAAGGAACATACATGCCAAATTTCAGCTTCCTGCGCCCAATAGTTTCGGCTGTAGCGTGTCTGTCAGTCAGTCAGTAACGCAAGGATTTTATATATTAAGATAATACCAGTCTATTTGTCACATATTCAATACAAAGGACATAAACAACTCATACATTTGGCCAGAATTTATTTGAATATAATATTCTACCACATTCACACAACACCATTTAGTCCCAAACTAAGCAGAAGCTTGTACTATGGGTACTAGACAATGGATAGACATACTTATATACTTTTTTATTTGTAAATACATACATATTATACATAGAAACACCCAGACCAAGACAAACATCCATGTTCATGCACACAAATGTTTGACTTGAGCGAGAATCGAACCCGCGACCTTCGGCCTAGCAGTCGCTTACACTCCCGCGGCGCCAACCGGTCGTCATATCATCGGTCAAATCAATTTATTAGTCAGAAAAATCTTGCCTACACATATTTTTCCCTATGATTCAAAGAAGAACACGCTCAGTACAATCTTATCATGTGTTGCATTTGCATAAGAATTAACAAACATTCAAGCATCAATCACAAAGAACACCAACAGTCAAAACAACAATTTATGGATCCACAATACTGATGCAGCCACATAACACTTTGAGTCCTTCAAAGTGTATTATTTGACATCTATCGACGTCATAACAATAAAACTACTATTGTGTCTTGTTTACTGTCCTTAAAAGGGTTAAACTACTTTGGCACATGTGTGCATCTGGGTATCCAACTCACTATAGTTTGTGTGCTGCTTTATGGGGACAATCTATACTAATAAAGAGTTAGTTTGTTTGCTTGAATGCGCTCACCTCAGAAACTACTGTTCTGATTTGGAAAATTCTTTCTGTGTTAGATAGCCCATTTATCAAGGAAATCTATAGGCAAACAACATAACCCTATGAGCCATGCGAGCGGATCAGTAGCCTTAAATAAAGCAGGTGTAACCACAGGCTCATAGGCTCAGGCTAATGCCATTCAAAGGCTACCACTACAAACTACTAAACTAAGGAAAACGAAATACCAACCTTTACCCAAAGCATTTATACTTTCATCAGTGCCAAGGTTCCTTAAACTAAACATAGCCCTGTATCTCTCAAATAGTGGTTTAGATTCATCCATTAGAATGTTCTGTAACTTTTCAAAATCATTCTCAATGCTCGGTGGAGCTGGGTCTATGGATGAATACAAACTTTTTGATAGTTTCTCGTCTTTAGATTTTTCATTGGCAACCCACTCTAGTCTCTGTAATGCTATCTGACAGGTTTCTGCTACTTCAATGGCGGGATCATCTTTGTATTTTTCTAGCAGCTCCCGGAGATTTGGATCACCAATAGCACCCAACGCTTCACCTGAAAAAGTCAGGGCAACATTTTTTATTCATCATGACTTTACATACAGATTTAATAAGAAATAATCCAGTAGTTTGCAAGCTTTCATATAAGGAATAATTTTATTCTATTCATTATTTCTGTAAACAACTGCTGTGGTTTCACACATGATTCACAGCAGCATGCAAATTAGGATTAACCCTTTATAGGGCATAGTGACCCTGTGGTGGAAAAACTTCACTGTTGACGGATTTAGGTATAATATGGGGGTAGAAAATGATAAATATATATTTTTATTTTTTTTATAATTTTTCTATGGTGGTAAATATATCCCCTTTGCCTGTGTAGGAGGACAGTATAGAACATTACGAGTATGGAAAAGGTGATCTTGAATTAGTCTAATGTACAATAGGTTAGTCTGTGGTCTAGGTAAACAACAAATATAATTAGAAAATAACTTTTATTCATAGGAACAATGACTACTGTATGTGAAAAGCCGTGAAAAATGGCAATATTCATAGTGGCACAGCACACAGCCACAGCCACCCACAGGCATAGGGAATATGTTTCCCACCATAACAAACGAATATTATAAAATATCAAGACACCCAGGGAAAAAGATTTGCGTAAAATCCTTCAGATTAAATATAGTAACACATGCTAAAAATAAAACTTTCCTCAGAAATAAAAAGATTCAAGAGATAGCCCTAACTAGAAAATTGAATACGTAAATTTGCTACTTTTCAAACTTCAACAAACCACCGAAGAAAAATATACTTGATAGTTTACAATTTCTTTACGTCAAAATAATGACAGATTAATAAAAAAATAGCTAAAGTAAAGTAAGTACCGCAAGGATGAGGTTTTGTTACTAAAAAAAAATAAAATCATGGTGGGAAAAATATCCCCTATGCCTTAAAAAGGGTTAAGTAGTGAGTATAAATTTCATGTTTTTGAAACCTAAACCATGCAGTTATCTATCCAGTGATTAAAAACAGGTGAAGGTTTTATATGTATATCTGTTTTCTGATTAAAAATGTAATAAGTAGGAACAAGATAAACAAATAGGATAAAATTGCCTAAAATATTAAAAGGATAATATTTCTAACAAATTATGTGATGAATAACATTCTTCTATTGAATACCTGCAGTGCTCAAGTTTTATAACTATGCATTTGCACATTAAATACCTATTCCATTCACATGACTCATAATATATTATTATGATAACGTCATACACCATGCATGCAATCTCCCACGTACTCCTAATCGGTTTCTTTATCAATTATTTGCAAAACCAGATAAAAACTAACCTGCTTCGTGACGAACTATGGGGTCTTGAGTTTTGTCTTCCAGCACGCTTCTGAGCACAGGAATGGCGCGTACATCCTGCATTTGACCTAAGCAATACGCTAATTCGTGCTTCAATAGCACAGATTCATCTACAAAACATTGGCTGATGCATTCAATAGCGGTCTCGCCACCTAAATTTCTCAACGTAAAAAGAGCTCGGAAACGCTCTTTCATTGGCCTCGTAGGGTCGTTAAGAACTTTGCCAATATTTTTAACAGCAGTTTCACTCGCGGCCGTCATTCTGCGCAATCTGCTTGGTTAAATAAAATAATAACAGAAATTGTGTAAAATACGACGAAAGCAACAACATGCGGTAGTGACACTGACAGCAGCAAGTGAGTGACGTTTAATTCAACTGTCAATGTGACAGTGCATGTTCCATGTTCGAATTTAATCAACATTTTATGGTTGTAGCATTTCTCTTCAACCAGTGATGTTTTTTATTTGATCTAAGCTACTTACTTTCAACGTATACTTAAAAAATATCCAAACAATTATTCAGAATTCAAATGGTCTCGCCATTAGCGGGCAATAGGTAATAAAAAAAACAAAACATTTGTGTCAAGATTTTGACACTAATGTTCTCGACTCTCGTACTTAAAAAAATACGATCTACCTACATTTTTGTAACATTTTATTCGTGTTTGTGCTGCGTTTCAAACTATCAAAAAGTTTGTGTACCATCTGCCGTGTGAGCTCATATTCTTGATCAAATCAAAATTGTCTTCAATATATTCAATTTAAAGGTACGTTCAATTTCATTGGATCCTTAAATTTTAAAGTACAGACATGGGTAGCATATTTGATAGGTAATTGTCATTAATAAAAATAAAACTTAATACGAAGAAACATTTCTCAGAGAAAATAAAGCCTTGCTGGCATTAATATACCGGCTTGACCGATAGGTACATCTATACTATTGCGTTTGCGTTTCGTCTGACGAGTGAGACGCGAACTGCCTGCTCGTTTTCTACCTTTTAAACATAAAAACTGAAATTAGGTAAATCACGCATTCATGAACGACACCATCGTGGCATTTAACCGATTTAAAAATTCTTCACCACATATCGTCAGTTACCTACTTCGTGATACCAAAAAGGTCATTATGGATGTCGTAGGTAGGTGCATTCAACAACGTATGTTTGTGCATTTACTTGAATGACTTTACATGGTTTTATCGTTTCAAATATCTAATATTTTTTTAGAGATCCGTAATTTATTATTTATCATACATAGTAAATTACGGGTCTTAATCACACTTAACTTATCACTACACAGTCACTAGATAGGTAGGTAGTCTGTCTTCTGTCTGTCTGTCCCTAAGTATGTTTAAATCTTAAAAATTACGCAACGGATTTTAAGGCGGTTTTTTGAGATAGAATTATTCAAGAGGAAGGTTTATACGTATACCTACCTAATGGGTATAATAGACGCGGGCGGAGCCGCTGGCGACGTCTAGTTTAAAGTATAAATACCTTTTTGTTACCGACGTTATTATAAGATTCGTTAATTTATTTTGTATGATGTACTTATACAAATCGCGAAAGTTTAAAATCGATTGTGTATTTAGACAAAGAAGTCTTACCTGTAATCTTAATAATATTTATCAGAGAGGCACAGATATGAATTCTCATATCTGTGCAGAGAGGTTTAATTCATAAAAGAGTCAGCAAAGAAGTTAAAGTATGCAGCAGCTTCTGTTGCTGACTGTACAATGTACAATATCTAACGCCTAGTATGTCGATTCTATGACAAGATAGTGTAGTACTTTACTTACTAGTTACTACCCATTGCCCTAGTCAAACTGGTATTCTTCACCGGCGTTTTTATAGTAAGTACCTATTTAGACAAGTCAGTTTTTTTATTTAGGGCAGTGGAGACCTCTTGACTATGTCTACTGCAGTCTCATAAGTCATAACATTGAGATATAAGTACCATATAACTAACTTTTAACTAAGAACAACGTATATTTTAGATATATTTTTCACACAGGTATCGCCAGACGAAATAAGTACACAGCCATGGAG
Source organism: Euclidia mi (assembly GCA_944739405.2). NCBI lineage: Eukaryota > Metazoa > Arthropoda > Insecta > Lepidoptera > Erebidae > Euclidia > Euclidia mi. The sequence continues at coordinate 105,597,443 of OX123182.2, forward strand.
AATTCAAACAAGAGCACCGAACTTCTAAAACCTGGAAGTTTAGTTAAGAATATAATAAAGGAAATAAAACATGTTTGGGTAAGTTACATAAATTTAATACAAATAGGTAATTTTGTATATCATCAATAATCATCATTGTCATCGGCCCTGTATATTATACCTACTGCACGCATACTGGGTACGGGCACGGTAATAATATCTAACAGTATTGTAACTCCATACAAACGCACGAAACTCGAGTTATACCTACGCGCCTCGAGCAGAGTACCCATTAGCACGCCATTAGACTGTGCGGACTGTGCCAAGAGTACCCACAGCCACGATCGTGCCGCAGCCAGCTCGCATACGGCGCGTCTGTAGGTATATAACTCACGAAGGCGGCCGAGTTACAATACTGTTAGATTATATTACCGTGGTACGGGCGTAGGTACTACGTCCTCTCACTATGAGAAGGGTAAGGCCATAACCCACCACTACAGAAATTGATCTCTGTGCTCACCACGCTGTCCAAGTGCGAGTTGGCAGACTTCACATGTCTTTTGAGAACATAAAACATTTTTTACCGAATTGTTGGTACCTATTGTGCCTAATGTAGGTAGGTAGATATATGTTGAGTAATCTATTACCTACCTACCCTTGATGATAAAGGATTATTTGACTGTGTTATAGGTAAGATTTGTAAAGCCCGCTTCCCACCTTGGAACGTCGACTTAAGATGTATTCTAGATAAGTTGAAAGTGTAGATCACCAACAGTCATTTTAATTTAAATTCGGAAGTATCCATACCTGCATTATTGACTTTCAACTGTATCAAGCATCCTTAATATCAATATTGCCAGGATTTCCCGATAATTGCGATGCAATCGCTACAATTATGTAATTACGTTACTTGTTTATTATCAATGACGGCATAAATCTTAATATATAAAATCCTTGCGTTACTGACTGACTGACAGACACACTACAGCCGAAACTATTGGGCGCAGGAAGCTGATATTTGGCATGTATGTTCCTAGGGGACCGTAGGGGTGCACTGAGAAGGGATTTCCCGAAATTCCCACGGGATCTTAAAAAAAGGGTAAATTAAAAAAAATGCAGCCGTAGCTGCTGTCGTCCTCTAGTCATTGATATGATTGTAACACTCATAGCGGGCCTTGCCAGCCGTTCGTAATAGATTTAAGGTTAAGCAACAGTCATGGACGTCGCCATTTGGTGACCGCGTGGCGCATTTACATCAGAGCGCTGCCGTGCTTCAGAGGGCACTTAAAGCTGTCGGACTCGTTCTTTCAGGTCAGGAATTATCGTCATTAGGCCATGTCGAAGGCCTTTCGGCAGTCTTGAAAACTCCAACAGCAGAGTTTGCTACACACTCATACGTAAAAGAAGGAAGAAAGGAGACCAAAGTATTATTTCACCTTGTAGCAAAACACTAGCATATATGTAACACACATAGTTGTAACACTAGCTGTTTCCCGCGGTTTCACCCGCGTCCTGAGGGAACTACTTCTCGTACCCGGTTAATTTATAGCCTAAATTACTCTTTGGTACATCTACTATCCGCCAGTGAAAGTCCCGTCAAAATCGGTCCAGCCGTTCCAGAGATTAGCGAAAACAAACAAACAGACAGACAAAAATTATAAAAATTGTCATTTCTGCCATATATATGCATTTAGTAAAAAGCGTTTATTTTAATATTACCAACAGACACTCCAATTTTATTGTTGTGTATAGATTAGATAATGCCCGCAGCTACGCCCGCACTTTTTTTTAGATTTATGTAACTGTTTCTACCCGTTCCAGAGGGAATTCGGGTAATCCCTTCTAAGTGCACCTTCACAGTCCCCAAGGAACAAGCATGCCAAATTTCAGCTTCTTGCGTCTAATAGTCTTGGCTGTAGCTTATCTGTCAGTCAGGCAGTAACGCGAGGCTTTTATATAATATATATATACAGATTCCATAAAACATTTTATGCCTACTTTACACAAAGTGCATTTTGCGCATTATTTTACACACCACACAATAAAACAAACCTCAAGTTTATTGAAGCACACGTAAATCTGCCACGTCGAAATAAGTTGACACTGATTTATTTACTGAGCTCAAATGCGCTTCGAATTCATTAACTTTACCTATTCAACAGAATAATAATTACCAAATGTAATATTGTATTGAGCTCACCACAGATATGAGAATTAGTATCAGATAGAGCGCATTCGTCCAACTAAGCGTGGCACGTTGACAGCTATGTGTGTGTGACCTTTGGCGACTGGCACTGTACGGACACGCGCGTCTATGTGTGTGAAAAGTTGCCAGATTATGAATAATCTCCCAGTATTCCAGTAGTCTCCCAGAATATAAGAATATTACATAACTATATGCAAAAGCATATAGTTATGTAATATTCTTATATTCATTTGCGGTTTTGAAGAATTTACCATGGATTTAATGAATGCTTTTATAAATACATTTCTTAAATGTAGGTACCGAGTTAAGTTTTAACTACTTCCTAAATCTGTATATATAAAATCCTTGCGTTACTGACTGACTGACAGACAAGCTACAGCCGAAACTACTCGGCGCATGAAGCTGAAATTTAGCATGTATGTTTCTTGGGAACCGTAGGGGTGCACCAAGACGGGATTTCTCGAAATTCCCACGGGATCGGGCAAAACGAGAAATAAGAAAATATGCGCATGCGAAGCCGCTGGCGTCGATTAGTTGAGAAATAAATAGTATGTATGTACACACGGCACCAAGTCAAGCTAAACAGTTGCTGTACGATTTTGATACTTATTCCCTACGCCATAAGTATGTATGTACACACGGCGCCAAGTCAAGCTAAACAGTTGCTGTACGATTTTGATACTTATTCCCTACGCCATAAGTATGTATGTACACACGGCACCAAGTCAAGCTAAACAGTTGCTGTACGATTTTGATACTTATTCCCTACGCCATAATTATGTATGTACACACGGCGCCAAGTCAAGCTAAACAGTTGCTGTACGATTTTGATACTTATTCCCTACGCCATAAGTATGTATGTACACACGGCACCAAGTCAAGCTAAACAGTTGCTGTACGATTTTGATACTTATTCCTTACGCCATAAGTATGTATGTACACACGGCGCCAAGTTAAGCTAAACAGTTGCTGTACGATTTTGATACTTATTCCCTACGCCATAAGTATGTATGTACACACGGCGCCAAGTCAAGCTAAACAGTTGCTGTACGATTTTGATACTTATTCTTTACGCCATAAGAACGGCGCAAAGGACAAAGTGTATAAGCTTGACGAGTAGCAGGGTGTACACGAATATTAGGATATCGTTTGGGGATCGAACTCAAAACAATATAATGTAAGGTATATACTAATGGAAATTGAAATTCTATTACTATATTTATGAGAAAGAAGATATATCTACAATATACTTTTATAATACGGTAATGTATTCTTCATTAACATGACAATCATTATCACATAATCAATTGACAAGTGCATTTTCCCTAATTCAGGCAGAACGGCGTCGACAAAAACTGGCAACACTTACATATTTCTAGCACAAATACGAATTTTATCGAAATTCAATTAGGAAACAGTCAAATTATCAATAGTTACCTGTGAAAAGATATTCCATTTTCCTGTTTTTGTTTTTAGGAACAACTTTTACAGTGTTTAAGAACGCAAGACGGCATTTTGAGAATTTAAAAGTTGAAGTGATCGTGACGCGTGAACTGTATGATGCTTCGTAGCGCACTGAGACGAGTTTGTATTCGCTTTTCATTTTTGTATTTGCTTTAGTGGCCGCACGCAACTGTGCCGCGCGTTCCATCTGACTAATTCTCATATCTGTGGAGCTCACGATGAATTTTACATTTTGTAGGTAACAACACTAACAATCTAATATAATAGGTACTTACCTCATAGTAACGAAACAAAGACAAAACTAAATATGAAGCTATTGTAATGCCCAAATCGTTTTTCAATTGTACTCGTATTAACACATTTGAGTGTCACGTCGAATACTACTGATGTGTCCAATACCTATTGTTGGTATTTTGATCAATTTTAATCTCACGTAGGACCTGTGTTGTCCGGTGTACCTACTCTTGAAACATTGTTGAAACTGTTGGCTAGGCAAGTCTTCGTTTGTTAACGATTTTCCTCAATATAGGTACTTACTTATTATTGGCTTACGTCTTATATACCTATACCTATCCATAGGACATATTATTTTAATGTTGAATCCACAGATTTAACAAACAAGAACCAGATAGAGCGCATTCGTCCAACTAAGTGAGGCACGTTGACAGCTATGTGTGCGTGACCTTTGGCGACTGGCACTGTACGGACACGCGCGTCTATGTGTGTGTAAAGTTGCCAGATTATGAATAATCTCCCACTATTTTACATATAGTTTTTGCAAACGAATATAAAAATATTACATAGGTAATATTTTATATTCGTTTGCGGTTTTGAAGAATTTACCATGGATTTAATTAAGTAGGTAATGCTTTTAATATGTAATGCTGTTGTGAAAATTATTCAAATAAAATATACCATTAAAGTATGCTTTTATAAATACATTTCTTAAATGTAGGTACCGAGTTAAGTTTTAACTAATTTTATTCGTAAATTGAGAAATAAATAGATTATGTTTTGTGATTCATAGCCTCTATCCAGAAGAAATACTTATATAATACCAACTACATATATTTACGAATACCAATCATGAGGTTCAGATCTTAGATCGGCGAATATGTTGTTTATTTTTTGTTTAGAAATTCTCAGTACCTCTAGTATCTGGAAATGTATGATTAATTGCAATAGGTTTGCGTCCTAAATATTAATTAGCTAAAAACATTTTGTCATGCATACAACAAATTATGAAAATTATGATTCATAAATCATAACCAAAAAAAATGCAACTAAAAATAAATAATGGCTGCAATCGATAATTTCTGTTTCTGTACGTAATGTACACACGGCGCCAAGTCAAGCTAACAGTTGCAGTACGATTTTGATACTTATTCCCTACGCCATAAGAACGGTACAAAGATTTATTCTGTGACAAAGGTCAAAGTGTATAGTATATGGGGATCGAACTCAAAACAATGTATATACTAATGGAAATTCTATTACTATATTTATAAGAAAAAAGATAATCTACAATATACTTTTACAATACGTTAATTTATTTTTCATTAACATGACAATAATTATTACCTACATAATCGATTGACAAGTGCATTTTCCCTAATTCAGGGAAAACGGTGTTGACGTAAACTGGCAACACTTACATATTTTCTGCAGAAATACCAATTTTATCGAAATAATATTATAAAACAGTCAAATAATCCATAGTTATCTGTAAAAATATATTCCATCTTCCCGTTTTTGCTTTTGGAAACAACTTTTACAATGTTCAAAAACGCAAGACGGCATTTTATGAATTTAAAAGCTGGATTGATCGTGGCGTGTGAACTGTGCGATGCTTCGCAGCGCACTGAGCCGAGTTTGTATTCGCTTTTCAATTTTGTATTTGCTTTAGTGGCCTCACGCAAGTGTTCCGCGCGCTCCGTCTGCCTTTTGTTCTGTAGTCTTAGGTTGAATCAGAAAAAGTTATTTTTAAGAATATTTTAAAAGACACATTACTCCATTATTGACTGCCTCCGTGGTCCAGAGGATAGCGTATGCGACTGCTGATCGGAAGTCCCGGGTTCGATTCCCGGGTTAGGCAAAAGTGTTACTGGGATTTTCTGAATTCTTAGTAGCAGCCCGGAGTCTGGTGATGTGCCTGATAGCGGCAATAGGCTCGCCCCCTATTACGTGGGACCTGGAAATTTATGGCGAAATGTGGGTGTAATATTACACCTCTGCCTACCCCTTCGGGGATATAGGCGTGACTCACGCCTATATCCCCGAAGGGGTAGGCAGAGTCACGCCGCGTGAGTCAATAACACATTAACAAATAATAACTCCGATTTAATAATATTATAGCAGGAACGTATTACCACATGGTATTACTTTAGTCACAGATTACTAAATAGTTAGGTACTTCGTAACTTTAGTGATATAAAAGAAATGTACCTACCTTAATTTAATGGCTACAACCGCCTTTGAAGCAAAAAGTTAATGACTATTCTTAGTGCCGTACCTACAATCAACATCAAAAGGTTCTAAATTTTCTTCATTCAATTATATTTTAATACGCTTTAATAAATGGGTAAATAAACAATAACCGTGGTTCATATATACATAATTATGAACTTTGAAACTTGAAAATAATAAAACCAACAAGTTTTACGAAATAGCCCAGGTTCTGAAGAAATTCGGTTCAATTGTGAGACTCAGCCAACTACATCTGCTTATGAAATCTGACGAACCGTGATTCTTTCACAATACCGGCGTCGAAAGGTCGAATAAGGCCATTTTTTTTTAAATCTAACATTATATATCAAATATAGCTTAAAACTTAAAGATTCAAATATTTTTTAACAACCGCAATGGTCTATATAAATATGTAATTTATCAAGATTTTTGATATACATACTTACATACTCTACAAACGTGGAGTGTAATTAACTAATGACTTCCACTATAAGTCTAGACGCCTAGGCGTCTAGACTTATTATGTTATAATATACCTCGCTTTATTACCTACCTATAGTAATAATTACCGTGAACATATCATTTGCCAGCACTAACCTGCTCGAAGCTCGACCATCATATTCAAAGTGACCACATTCATATGGTTATTCGGGCCCTTCATACACGCTATTATAAACTAAATCCATAAATAAATACAAGACATGTAGATAAAATAAAATATTGATTCATATGTGGAAACTGACACTGCATATATTATTTACGCAGCATTTACGCAATGCTTAGTTACACAGCGTAGCTCTACATGGCAATTGAAAAATATGTGTCTTTTGCATGCTACGGTTGTCGTAGCATAAGAGAGCTTTGCCGTTTCAAACTTATATAGCAAACCGTTGTCTGTCACTTATTAAATAAGTTCTTGCGACTGCCAGAGAAATATTATTATCACCTAAGTAGCAGTGCTTGCACTATTCATCCTTTGGGACATAGCACTCAGACTGTCTTAGACCTTGTAATGGACTGTAATATATAGGTAGACAATATAGTTGAATTGTTAATTATCGCTAGCCCCGTGCCTCGGAGAGCACGTTAAGCCGTCGGTCCCGGTTGTCATGAAGATCTTTGACAATCGTTACAGGGCGTCAGTACCTTCTAAATAAAATGACATTAGTCTAAACCATGGAATATCTATCCCTTCGGGTTGCGGAGGTCAGACAGGCAGTCGCTCTGTGGAAAAGCTAATATTTAGCCAAATCCTGTTAGACTAGTAAGCGAACCCCAGATTGAAACTGGGATAACGCTAAGAGAAAGAAGATAGTCGACTCCAATTCTAACAATTGAATCAATAAGTCGTATCTCTGCCTTAGTGACTGTACATATAATTTAGAAATACGTGTTTTATAATAAACTAGGATAACGTTGTTTCTTATTATTAAAATAATACAAATAGTGTGTTTAGTAGTACTTGTATATATTCTGTAGTTTAGTGATGTTTTTCTACATGTTAACGTATCAGATTTATTTATTACTAGACGTCGCCAGCGGCTTCGCCCGCGTCAATTATACATATAAACCTTCCTCTTGAATCGTTCTATCTATTAAAAAAAACACATTAAAATCCGTTGCATAGTTTTTAAGATTTAAGCATACATAGGGACAGACAGACAGAAGACAGACTTTGTTTTATACTATGTAGTGATAATTAAGTAAACTGTGCCACTGTTGGACACGGCCTCCTCTCACAATGAGTGAAAATTTCGACTAAAATTCACTACGCTAGCTAAGTGCGGTTTGGTAGTCACACCGCACTTAGCTAGTGAGCTTCACAATCATGTCTTCTGAGAACATAATGGACAACTTTCAGACATGTGGGTTATATCTTATTATACCTTTAACTCATACCTAATATAAAATCATTTTTAATAACTTAATCTATAAATTTTTATCAAGACTAAATCTCGTATTTTATATGACATTGAAACTGTATTTTGAACGAAATGAGATTAGATTTTGAATTGACTCAGAATCGGTACTCAGCTAATTTAATGTCATTATCGTCTAATTTCACTTCTATAGTTCGACGTTGATACATTGTTCAATTTACGATCTAGTCACGATCAGTGGCGGCTCGTTCAAAGGAGCGCTGGAGCAGTGAACTCCCAAAATTATAAAATATATGTATACAACTCATATAAACTTTTTCTAAAAACATGCTCAATATTTGAATACACACCTATTCTCTTTTCTATAATGCATATCTACAAATAAGTATTTGACTACTAAACTGTTTATCATAACTTTGTCAACACTCTTGAAACATACATAGGTATTTTTGTTGAGTGGAGCGCTCATAACAGCGCTCTTCGTTGACGAAAGCTTAGTACAACGCTTAATACTGAAATGTAATGAGTGCGAAAGAGAGAGCGTTCTATGCGCTGGGCGCGTGAGACAAAAGATTTGTATGAGAAATAAGGCAAATACGGAGCGGCGCTCCTGGCTAGCTTGACGAGGTGCGCATGCGCGAATATATTACCCGACTAAATGATATGACCATTTGTCACGAAGAAAAATTAAAACGTGTGCGCCGTTTTTTTTTAATAGTGTTTTGCCGGTATCATTTGAATGTAAACAAAAGCAAAACATTTCTCTGCAAGTGCGTTGGTAATTACTAATTAGAAAAGGATTGGTGTTTAAAATATTGTTAATTGTATGTGTAATTGTGTATATGTTTAAGAAAGACAGTTAAATTGTGTAACTAATATGGAATATAACAGCGTAAACTTTATAAACGGATGGATGAAAGAAGAAATACGAAAGGAGTGTATCGTGCGAGAATGAATGGAAATGTCGGTAGGGGACGCCCTAGGCGGACGTACGCCGATCAAATAGGTGACGTACCTAGTAAAAAAGGGCCAATTTAAAAGTAAGTACCCATAACCGACGCGCATGCATGATGAGGTTAATGAATATCGAGGAAGCGAAAGAGGTATGTTTGAACCGAAGCATGTGGCGTTCCATAGTCTCTGCCTACCCCAATGGGAGACAGGCGAGACAATATAGATAGATAGTTAGAACTTTATAAAAAACTGTGAAAAAACTTTAGAATACGACCAATATGATAAAACGCTTTGGTTATGTGGTTGCGAAAATGCGAAGGAAGTAAGAAGCGGTTTTGTTTTCCGTGTATTTTGTTTAGTGGCGCCGGAGTTGATACTGCGTGGACGGTTCAGGTAGGTATCGATGATTTAGCACATCTTACTATTAATTGTAAAAGCATTCACAAAATAAATTGTAAGCAGTTTCATCTTCTTTTTTAGTGAACACCCAATATAATCTTTCACGAGCCGCCTCTGGTCACGATAACATTCAAATATGTATTCGTTAATTTAGGAGAATGCCATTTGTGCCAAGACCGTGTGGTTGACGGCATAGAATACAAGTGTCACCACCCCCTATTCCCGTGGGTGTCGTAAGAGGCGACTAAGGGATAACACGATGCAAATACCATCTTTGCGTAGAGACGGAAAACTCGACATCAAACCCTATACGACTGCCTCGTTGGTCTCGCGGCATAAATGTGCGCGTGGGATTGGGAGGTCCCGGGTTCGATTCCTGGGTCGGGCAGTGTTATTGGGTTTTTCTGTCACGAAATTCTCAGTAGCAGCACGGAGTCTGGAAATGTGCCCGGTACGGCAATAGGCTCGCCCCTTATTACGTGGGACTAAAGTATATCTGGCGAAAAGTGGGTGTAGAAATACACCTCTGCCTACCCCTTCGGGGATGATAGGCGTGACGATATGTATGTATGTATGTATGCCATTTGTGACATGAGTATGACACTGACATTAGATCAAAATTGAATTTTGACCAAACTTATTTAAGAGAATTCGGCCTCTGTGTTTTAATGATTAGCACAGCGTACACTGCGTACACCAGGTATATCTTAAACAGAGATACATGCGTTGACCATATAAACATGGTATCAGTGTAGGTACCGTTAATTACCAAAGGTTCACAACAAACTAATCAATATTGGACGAGCTAATGAGAGTGGATTCGCCGCACAAATATAATATTTTTGAAATATTACTCCTGTGTAAAAATGGCCACACGGGTGTGACTATTTATTTATCTAAGTGTTCACAAAATAGCAACGCGTATTAATTATATTATGACTTTAATGGTGTCACATTATAATTATGACAGCATAACTATGCTGTCATAATTATAATGATGAGTAGGTATGTGCGCAAATGATCGATAGTAGTAACTAGGTACTACTATCGACCATTTGCGCAAACACTATCAAGCGTTTTAGAGTGTCATTCACCGCATTTATAATTATTAACTAGCCTTTGCCCGCCGCTTCGCGCGCGTTAAATTCGGGGTAACAGAAATCTACTTTCAGTCTCAAGTTGTGTGACGGCACTCCTGATTATTCTAAAGACTTCAGAAACTCTTTAGGGTATAAAATAATTCGGTCAGTATCCATGACATTATCTACCCACAGAATTGTAAATGTAATCTGTGTATCTACAATTATCTACCGAAAGGTACTATCCTGTACTGTATGCAAGGTATATAGTAGTATATACCGAAAGGTACCTTGCATATAGTCAAATGTCAAAGCCATGTTCTAATACATGTCCAATATATATCTATAAACATTTTCGCATTTTTAATATTAGTAGGGATAAATTTTTTTTACAAAAAATAACCGTCTCCAAAAATCTGAAAATAGCACTAAAAAGTAAAAAATAAATTCCGTTATTTTTACTTCAATTTACTTATGAAAATTTAATACTTATACGAATTATACGTATCTACCACTTAATTCAGATACCTGACACAATACATATTTTTATATAACTAAAGAACTAAATTATATACCTATCACCAGAAATCAAATAAGTATATTATATTTTTGGACTAAGTACTTAGAAAAAAATATTTTATTAGGACTATAATATACAATTATACTTTTTTTAGAGTCGGTGCCAGCTGAGATTTTAAGAATTAAACATGTTGTTAAGTGACCGCAGTGAGGGCAGACGTGGTTGACGGTTGTCTCCGATATCCATTCCGACCCGAACGCGGGCAGGGCAGACGCGTGAGGGCAGACGTGGTTGACGGTTGTCTCCGATATCCATTTTTTCTATGCGCTTGTATGTAGGTAATTATTGTATTGCAGTGGATTCTTTAGAGTTATTTTACACGAAATCTGTGTTCATTGAAATAGGTTTGATTTGGTATTGCTGCATTTTAGTATTGCATCTTTACATAATTCTATTTTTCTTGTTTTCCAATTTTGAGATCTTTTTGTAAAAACTTCTCAGAATTTGATTTGTTCAAGTATCGCTTTAAGTTCTTGTTTTGGTTAGATAGATAATTGTAAATAGGTATTAGGTTAATAATGTAACTGGGCTGTCGCGCCTGTTGCCAGGTTGCGTTGTTTTCTTTATTTGCAAAATAGGTTTGGTTAGTAGGTACATATATATATACCTAAAGTTTACGCCGACATATTCAAGAAAATATCTCCTGTTCATCCCCTGCTGATGTTTGGAAGTTCCTTGGAACTCTAGGCATTGGCGGGAAGCGTAGTTTTGATTTCCAGGGGACACTTGGTTTGAATGATATAAATCAACATTTCACCACAACCACTCTCCTTGATCATCAAACCAAGTGTCTCACTATCGATTACCTCAGTAATTTGACCCAACCAAACATCCAATGTTTCAGTTTTTCTCCTATAGCTCCGGACGAGATCAAAAGGATTATCCGCTCCATAAAGTCAAATGCGGTGGGCTGTGATCAGATCAGTCGCCGCATGATCATGACTATCCTTGACCACCTTATCCCTGTGCTCATGCACATCATCCATTTTTCCCTTGATTCCAGTGTTTTACCTGACTTATGGCGCAAAGCCTTTGTCTTACCTCTGCCCAAGATCCAGAATCCTTCCTTACCCAATCACTTCCGTCCAATTTCCGTTCTTCCTTTTCTGTCCAAAGTACTTGAGGCCAGTGTCCATAAGCAGTTATCTCGCCATGTTCATATTAATAATCTTTTAAGTCCCATGTAGTCTGGCTTTAGGCCTGGCCACAGTACTGTTTCCGCTCTCCTTAAAGTGACTGGCGACATTAGGTCAGGCATGGAGGACACCAAAGTCACGGTGTTGGCTTTAGTTGATTTCTCTAACGCCTTTAATGTCGTCAGTCACGACATCCTGCTAGCTATCCTTTCCCACCTTATGGTCTCTTCCGAGGCTTTGGAATGGTTCTCGTCATATCTTCGTGGACGTCAGCAGTCGGTTCGCGTTGAGGAATCCTCGTCAAACTGGCGTGAGATCGGCTCTGGCGTCACAAGGCGGTATTCTTTCCCCACTTCTATTTTCAATTTTTATCAATCTCCTAACCCAAAATCTTCAATGCGCCTATCATCTGTATGCCGATGGCTTGCAGCTTTACGCTCAAGCAAGTATTGAAAACATATCTTCTGCTGTAGCTCGTGTGAACAGTGATCTTGAATATCTGCATAGTTGGTCTAAATCTTTCGGTCTGTCAGTAAATCCCAGTAAGTGTCAAGCAATAGTTGTGGGCAGTCAAAGAATTTTGAGTAGACTTGATATGACCGCACTACCATCGATCATTTTCAATGGATCAGTTATCGAATATTGTCCAGTAGTTAGGGACCTGGGCCTACATGTAGACTCTACTCTAAATTGGCGTGCTCAGGTGACTCACGTCAGTCAAAAAGTCACCGGTACCCTGCGTGCTCTTTATCGCCTGAAAAATTTTCTATCGACCGGGACCAAGACAATGCTTGCGCATACCCTAATTTTCCCCATAATTGACTATGGTGATGTGTGTTATTTCGACCTGAATGCAGACCTTCTCAATAAACTTGACCGTCTTCTCAATAACTGCATTCGATTCGTCTTTAATCTTCGCAAGTATGACCATGTGTCTACTTATCGCTCCCGTTTGAAATGGTTACCTATCCGTCAACGCCGTAGTATGCGTGCCCTCACAACACTTTACTCTATCCTCATGTGTCCTAATCCACCTACCTATTTAATCCCTTATTTTAAGTATCTATATTCCAACCACGACAGAACGTTACGTTCTTCTAACAATCTACTTCTTCTCTGTCCGACACATAACTCTGATTTCCTTCATTCTTCTTTTCCTGTGCAATCTATTCTTCTGTGGAATGCCCTCCCTCTGGAAATCAGGATGGCTACTAGCCGACATACATTCAAATTGAAAGTGAGGCAACTACTGCAGAACGAGTTGGCAGGATCATCACAGAGTTGACATCTCTATTTAATCGTAGTTATTATTATATATTTTCTATATATATATATATAATTATATTTATATTCTGTATATATATATATATATATATTATATATATATATATATATATATATATATATATACAGAATACTAGCGAGAGAGATATTAGATAATATGAGATTTATTAGCTGTCACAGCTGTCAATATATAATAATCATATTTGCAATTAATTTTAAAATTATATAAACCCATGAATAAATTCAATAGTCGTACTAAAGATATTTGAATAGAGCTAAATAAGTTAATAAATAAATTTGCCGCTTTGCGTGACGCAGTATAAGCAATTCTGTGCTGTAATTTATACAGTGCCACAAAGACAACCACATCAAACCAATAATGGAAACGTTGGAATTTTTATTGAGATGCAGTTGAGGCAATATATTGCTGGCGAGAGAGGCTGATTCGACGGTGGGCCTCAATGCCGGCCTCCGCTAACATACTGGCCGCCGCGTCGGCCCCGACCCGCCGCCACGGAAAAGAAAAATTTTCTGTTGTCAAACGTCATAATTTTTAATACTATTGTTATTGTATTTTATTGTATATAAGTTTTTAGTGTATATATTAAGTTTTTATGTTGAATAACGGTGGCAAAAGTGGTGAGGAAACAGGTGCCAGTCAACCTGGCACATCGACTACCCTGGTGCGCTGCCCTATTTGTTCCCAGGCGCGTTTCTTTAAAGGTGAGCGGGGCCTAAAAGTACATTTTGGTAAAATACACAAAAACCAGAATGTAATTTCTGGCCCCAATATATCAACACACAACTCCACACAAAATACGCAAACAGTCCCAAATGAAATTCCTTTTTGGCAATATTTAAGTAAATTAAAAAATTCAATTCCGATCATCAAACGAATTCCCCGGGGTGCAAGGCCTTCAGTGGCCCAAAATCTGGCACATTGCGTAGGTCTTGTGGTCCGGGAGAATTCTTTGACGGCTTGGGAACAACTTCTCACCTTCCCTTATAGAATATTACACGCACAAGAAGACCGGCTAACTAAAAAATCTCTTACAGCAAAAATTAAGGAAAATTGTACCTTTTCGGCATCCAAATTAAACTACAATTCATCTAAAATATATCGTAATAATTCTATCTACCACCACGTAGAAACAAAACTGAGGGAAGGTGATATTAGGGGAGCGTCCAGGCTCTTATTTAGTAGCGATGTGGTGGCGCCTTGCTCTGCCGACACACTCGCGAGTCTGCAGAGCAAGCATCCAGCGCCAGGGGATAACCTCTCTTTCCCTGATCCACCTAACATGGATTCTGATTTTCTCAGCATTACAGCCAAGGACGTGGTTGGTGCCGTTTGCTCCTTCCAAAGTGGTTCCGCTGGTGGTCTCGACGGCTTGACACCACAACATCTGAAGGATCTTGTGTGTTCAAGCGCCGGGGCGGCCGGCGACACGCTTTTGAGGGAGCTTACGGCCTTAATCAACCTAATGCTCTCCGGCAATGTGAACGGTGACATCGTCGATATTTTGTATGGTGCTAATTTATGTGCCTTACAGAAGAAAGACGGTGGCATTCGTCCCATTGCCGTTGGGAGTACATACAGGCGTATGGCAGCCAAGATATGCTGCCGACATTATAAATCTACTTTGGCAAGTAAATTTCAGCCCCTGCAGCTTGGCTTCGGTTCTAAGGGGGGCTGCGAGGCTGCCATACATGCCCTGTCTACGTACCTTGGCTGTAATGGAGGTGAGGTTATCCTGAAGGTTGATTTGAAAAATGCCTTTAACTCGGTGAACAGGGACACCTTGTTGACACAAGTTAAATTAGAAACACCCAAAATTTATAACTTTATTTGGCAGTGTTACAGATACCCTTCTAAATTAATATATAAAGAAAATCTTTTGGAATCCGCTGTTGGCTGTCAACAAGGTGACCCTCTTGGACCACTAATTTTCAGTTTAGCTATTCATCCAATCATCAACCAGTTAAATTCAAAATTTAATGTCTGGTACCTGGACGATGGAACCCTCGCGGGGCGGGTTGAGACAGTTTATGAGGATCTAGCACTCCTGAAATCAAAATTCTTGTCAATCGGTTTAGAACTCAACCCAAGCAAATGCGAAATTTTTATTAACAACAGTTTAGACAAATCTGCCATACTGTCAAAATTCCAAAATCTGGCGCCGAATATTACCCACATCGAAAAAAGTTCTCTTCGCCTCCTTGGGTCCCCAATTTTAGACGAAGGTTTTGATTCATTTTTACACGAAAAAATTCAAAATTTTAGTGAAATTTCAGATAGATTACTCAAAATTAATATTCACTCGGCTTTCACTATTATTAGATATTGTCTTTTTGTGCCTAAATTTACACATGCTATTCGATCTTCACCATTTTGGAAAAACCCATCATCACTCTTTCAAATTGACAATATTATAAAAAATACCTTAAGCAAAATTCTAAATGTGGCCTTGAACGACCGAGTGTGGCTACAGGCGTCCATACCTGTACGCCTGGGCGGCCTCGGCGTTCGCAAAATTTCCGATGTGAGCTTACCAGCATTCCTGTCCTCGGTCCACGGCACTGCAGAATTGACCAGGAAAATCTTAGCACCTACACTGGTCGATTCTGAGGTGCCGTGTGTGATCGATGCCGTGAATGCTTGGAGAATGGCTTGTCCAAACACCGAGTTACCCCGAGACTTATCCTCTCAGAGGCAGTGGGACGGGCCGCTTTGCAGCGCAGTACGAGAAAATCTCCTAAGTACATCGTCCAATGCTGCAGAGCGTGCCCGTTTGCTGGCTGTGGGAGAATGGGAATCGGGTCTCTGGCTTCAGGCACTGCCATCGTCCAACATAGGTACCATGTTGGACGATACCACTTTCCGCATCGCTGCTTGCCTCCGTTTGGGTGCGTCATGTGTTTCTCCACATCGCTGTCACTGTGGGGAGGCTGTCGACAGCCTTGGTCACCATGGCTTATCATGCAGCAGGAGCGCAGGTCGTATATCACGACACGGCAATCTAAATGACATACTTCGCCGGGCTCTTGTCACCGCTGGCGTTCCAGCCCAACTTGAACCGCAGGGGCTGGCACGTGACGATGGCAAAAGACCGGATGGTATGTCTTTACTCCCATGGAAGTTGGGTAGGCCTTTGGTGTGGGACGCAACGTGTGTCGATACCCTCGCGCCATCTCATCTTCCTGGCACAGCGGGTTGTGCGGGCGCTGCTGCTGCTACAGCGGAGACCTTCAAACGGCGCAAATACGCAAACCTAGTAGGGGATTACGTATTTGAGCCGTTTGGGGTCGAAACGTTGGGGCCATGGGGTCCAAGTGCAAGATCTCTTTTTAAAGATATCGCAAAGAGACTGGTCGACGCCTCGTGTGACCAGAAGGCTGGGTTGTACTTGGCCCAAAAATTTAGCATTGCCATTCAACGTGGCAATGCTGCCAGCGTTCTGGGCACGCTCCCGGTCGACGGCGATGTGGAGGACTTTTATGACGCCCTCTAAATTATTCTTTTTTCGTTTTGTTTGTTTTGTATATACATATTTCGTAGGATAGTATTTTAACATTTATGTTTAATTAAATAGGTATTTAGTGATATCTAAATAATATTATGTAAGTACATAGACAAGAAATGGTATTACATATTTTAGTGTCTAATATTGTAAAGTAGTGAAGTTCTCAGTTCTGTGTTCACAAATAATTATTTAAATATCAATCTTAAATATTATTAACATTTTCGTAACAATATAATCATTACATATATATATATATATATATATATATATATATATGTATAGACATATAAATATTATTCATAAATATAATACACTATATACACACACACACACACACACACACACACATATATATATATATATATATATATATATATATATATATATATATATATATATATATATATATATATATGTGTGTGTGTGTGTGTGTGTGTGTGTATATAGTGTATTATATTTATGAATAATATTTATATGTCTATATATTTCTAGCATATTATCTTTATGTATACCTATATAATATCTTGATTAGTTTTATTCAATATAAAGAATTGTCCTTCACTTCTTATACTAACTTCAATTAACACCTACTTTGTTCAATCTCTGTACCACCCAAAAGGTAGACTGGTAGAGAATGCTTTAGGCATTAAGTCCGCCTATACATATTCATTATAGTGTATGTATGAAGTTTAATAAATAAAATAAATAAATAAATATATTTTGTGTTATAGAACACTTCCTAAAATTTGATTTATATTTGTTGATTGGATTTCTCGTCATTTGTAAATTACTTACAAGTTTGATGAAGTTTTGCTAAATTATCGTATCAATACAGCTTTTCATATATTTTGTACATTATCAAGCAATTATTTACTAAAATGCTTGGCTGGCACCGACTCTAAAAAAAGTATAATTGTATATTATAGTCCTAATAAAATATTTTTTTCTAAGTACTTAGTCCAAAAATATAATATACTTATTTGATTTCTGGTGATAGGTATATAATTTAGTTCGTTAGTTATATAAAAATATGTATTGTGTCAGGTATGTGAATTAAGTGGTAGATACGTATAATTCGTATAAGTATTAAATTTTCATAAGTAAATTGAAGTAAAAATAACGGAATTTATTTTTTACTTTTTAGGGCTATTTTCAGATTTTTGGAGGCGGTTATTTTTTGTAAAAAAAAATTTATTTCCTGATTTCTAGTGATTTTTCCTTTCTGCAGTTATCTGATTTATCGAAATTAAAGATGGGTAGACGTTTTTTTTTTACTGGGGAAACTCTTTTGCCGAGTGCCTCTCCGCGTGGCGGGCAAAGAATGGGACACAGGGAACGCGTGTGTGCTGCTCCTGGGTCGCGTTACGCTTGTCCGGTAAGTAGGGATCAGTCTCTGGAAATGTCCTCCCCACGCGCACAGTACGAGGTAGCGCCTCGTACTGTGCGAGTACAGTGGTCCCTCGGCTATCTGAGACCGCTGTCTTCTCGGGATCTTTCGTGGTCGGGCAGCCAG
Organism: Euclidia mi; assembly: GCA_944739405.2. Lineage (NCBI taxonomy): Eukaryota > Metazoa > Arthropoda > Insecta > Lepidoptera > Erebidae > Euclidia > Euclidia mi. The sequence continues at coordinate 105,615,907 of OX123182.2, forward strand.
ATTGCCATCTCTGATTGCCCACGGGCCTAAGGAAGATCTTGGGCTAGCGGCCATTACCACCACCACGACGCCGCCTGCGTCTGCGAGCGGGATCGGCTCTCTCGCGATCCCGCTCGGCGGCCTCCTTCTGGAGCATGACCGCTTCGCAGAAGGAGACCACAGCATCCCACCGGATGTCTTCCGCCAACATGGCCTGGACGACGGCCTGCGGAGAAAGATCGCCTCCGATAACAGAGACCAAGTCTCGCTGCTTGGATTCCCATGCAGGACACTCAGAGAGCGTATGCTGGGCAGAGTCCAGGTCACTGCCGCAGTGGTGGCATGGCGGCGTCGCCTCGCGGCCGATTGGGTTCAAATACTCGCCGAAACATCCGTGTTCGGTGAGTATCTGAGTCAACCTAAACGTGACGCAGGCACTTCTCCTCTCGGTAAAAAATGGGTAGACCTACTAAACGCGCTGCCCATATGAGACAGCGCCGTTTAAATAAAACTATTTTTTTTATTGCTGCTAGTGGCAGACGAGCAAACGGCCCATCTGATGGTAAACGGTAACCACTGCTCATGGACTTCGCTAATATCAGGGTATACACAGCAAAGCCGCTGCCTACCGTGAAAGTAATGCTCTCTTTAAACCTCGTTTGAAGAAGGACAAGTCATAGCGCTTGGGAAACACCGCAGCAGGTAGTTCATTCCAGAGCCTACACGTACGTGGTAAAAAAGATCGCTGGAAGCGCACCGTACTAGATGAGAACCCTTCCAGGCAGTACGAGTGAACTCTACTGCGTCGGCGAGTGGTGCGTTGGTAGAAGGGTGACCCTGGTACCAAATTAAACAATTCTTCGGAGCACTCCCCGTGAAAGAGTCGGTAAAATACGCAGAGAGAACTAAAGTCTCTTCGCTGCTCCAGCGACTCTAGGCTAGCCGTGAGATCGGGATCATCGACGATTCGAACAGCTCGTCTCTGTAGGGAGTCAAGTGGATCAAGCTGATATTTTGGCGCTCTGGCCCAGAGATGTAAGCAGTACTCCACAACTAGCGAAGAAATGGAGAAACGTCGATCTCAAAGTAGGGAATCTCGGTCCAAGGCCATTTCAAGAGAAAGTAGTGAACTGTGTGAAAAGAGGTTATCACAAATGCGGACTTACAGTGGAGAATATTAAATCGTGTAAACACTGAAGAACGTACTCATCGTCTGCTCTTTGAATTAAACCGTACTGCTATTAGTTATTCTGTGATTTATAATCAAAGTTATTATATGTATAAGCTAGTAGTTGGCGGCTTCGCTCGCGCGTAATGACGGACTTTCCATATAAAAATACAACCCCTATTTCCAAAAACGCGTAAATACATGATCACTTATTTCTAATCAGAAGCTAGTTTTATGAAGTTTCACTTCGCATAAAACCTTTCAACCCCTATTTCACCTTTTTAAACGGTAGATTTCAGAAATCGCTAAAACACGTATTTGTTTTATTTCTAACCAGAAGTTTGCACACAAAATTACACTTTCATCACATTATTTCTTCTTTTTAAAAAGGACGGACCTCCCATACAAACTTTCTACCCCTATATCACCCTCTTAGTTGTTAGATTTGAAAAAAATCAAAATTGCGTGTTTATTTTATCTAACCAAAAATATGTATAAAAATCCTTCCTTAGTGGGTGCTTACGCCATAAAATGCATCGACTGTCAAAATTTCAAGTCTCAAGCCCCTGTGGATTTGGCTCTGCGTTGATGAATCAGTCAGCCCAAGCAATTTTATATATATAGATTTACTCTCCAACCTATCTTCCTCCCTGTTTCATCAATACCTGGTAATAAAGCCCGAAGTAGGTATTGATCGCGACTATTCTAGTGTCCACTGAAGAAAAGTCACAGTAAATGCTTAATTTCGTTTACTTGGATGACTTAATTTTTGAAGTTTTTAATGAAACTATTGGATTGATTTTGATAAAAATTGAGTTTTTAATGAAACTATTTGATTGATTTTGATAAAATTTAAATGGCACCCACCTGAAAGTATATGCTTTCAAACAAAAAAAAGAATTTTGGACATCGGTCGATAAATAACGGAGTTATGAGGTAACAAACATAAAAAAAAATACAGCCAAATTGAGAACCTCCTCCTCTTTTTGGAGTCGTTTAAAAATCGTTTCAGCCGTATATAATTATTAGTTTATATATGCGATCAATTTAATCACCGTGCACAATATGACATTATGTATGATGTGACAGTACTGACAGATATGCGATAGCACATGCGCAGCACTCAATTATTAGCGCATGCGTTCTTACTTCCAAGAGGTAAATTTTTGCCGTACAAATTTCTACCCTCCCTAGAATCCCTCCCAGTTTAATTTTTGCAACGTATGGTAGCCTATGTCCGTCTCCATGGTCCAATTTGTCTCTATATTAAATTTCAACAAAATCGGTTCAGCTGTTTTAGCGTGAAAACGGAACATACATACATACATAGTTACATACATACTGACATACACACTTTCGAATTTATAATATTAGTAGGGATTCTATACCGAGATCGTCAAAATTTTCCTAAGATTTGAAAATCTAAACATTTCAGATTATTCAAACAGGCATGTAACATGATATGCATATTTCAATAAATGACTAGGCAAGTAACTAAAGCCCCCCTGTGGGATCTCCAACTTGTCGTGGTAGGGGGCTCAGTAACCGTGGCGTGGACACCCACGGTGAAGCTAATCGGGATCCCGGGAGTGGACGCTCCGCGTGGGCTTGATGGAGGCCTGCGCAGGAGGCGTCCAAAGGTGCGTGTGCGGGGGCAGTTCTTTCTGTCCCTCGCAGTCGGGCGCGGTCGCGGGAGGAGAGGCGTGTCGATGTTGCGTTGCCGCGCGCCCTATCTCCCGCGACTAAATGGGGTCACACCGTTTGTTGCGTCGCGGTGGGGCCGCAGAGTAAGAGGAGATGCGGTGTTGTCAGGTTGCCGTCCTCCCTATCCTCTGCGACCGCTGGTTGTTTTGAGGTCGATTCTCTCACAATACATTGTTGAGGTATTTTAAATACCTCAAAAAAATAAAAGGTTCTTCATTTCACATCATGAACGTTCCTGGTTAACAAAACAGTATAAAAGTTATTAGACTAAGTCGGTACCTCTTTTTTGAAATCAGTTAGAAATTGAGGTTTTCTTTTTATCCGACTTCAACAAAAAAGGAGGAGGTTCAATTCGGTCGGTATATTTTGTTTTGTATGTATGTGGTGTACATACATACAAAACAAAATATATTATTATTAGATTTCGCCGGGGTTTATGAACCGATTTGCGTGATTCTTTTTTGTTTGATGCGGAATAGTTTCGAATTGGTCCCATAAAAATTTAATTCAGGTAGGCCCAATAGTTTTTATTTTATGAGCATTTTTTATTTACTTTTACCTCTCGCAATGTCTGAAATCAATCTCGCAAGTTTTGATCGACATTCCGGTTACCGATTGAGCTGATTTTTTTATAGGTACGCGTGTAAACTGGATGACAATGAAAAATTATGACATGACATAACAATGATCTGATAATGGAATCGAAAGGTGGCCATAGGAACTCAGTAATTTAATCACAAAAGTCTATCGAGTTTGGGCACCTTTGATTCGTCTTGACGAGCACTTTGGTGCGGTTGGTAACTAGGATCCTCTAGGGCCCGATGAAGAAGCCAGAAGGTGGCACTCACTTTTCAAAAGTTTCTTGAAGTAAACGTGATTTCATATATGCTTTCAGGGCCAACAAACATTTTTCACGATCTTTAATTGTCTCACAAGACCGTTAAATTGTGTTTCGAAGATGCTCTTCGCTTTTTTACGGAGACGACTACTGATATCCGTTCCCGTTTCTTGAGATCTATATTTTTAAGGCGCGTAGCACCTTTTGTAGGTATACCCCATAACTAGTTGACAATATAACAATACACTAATAAGTATAAGCTAAGTAAATATAACTAGGTTAAAAACAACCGACTTCAAAAACGAGAAAGTAAAAAATTATAAATATTTTCATATTTATTAAATACTACCTAATATTTATATGTGCTATTTACTGTGCCGTGTGGTTGACGGCATAGAATACAAGCGTCACCACCCCCTATCTTCCCGTGGGTGTCGTAAGAGGCGACTAAGGGATAACACGATGCAAATACCATTTTTGCGTAGAGACGGAAAACTCGACATCAAACCCTATACGACTGTCTCGTTGGTCTCGCGGCATAAATGTGCGCGTGGGATCGGGAGGTCCCGGGTTCGATTCCTGGGTCGGGCAGTGTTATTGTGATTTTCTGTCACGAAATTCTCAGTAGCAGCACGGAGTCTGGAAATGTGCCCGGTACGGCAATAGGCTCGCCCCTTATTACGTGGGACTAAAGTATATCTGGCGAAGAGTGGGTGTAGAATTACACCTCTGCCTACCCCTTCGGGGATAAAAGGCGTGACGATATGTATGTATGTGTGTATGCTATTTACTAATAGGTTTGAAGTAGGTGGCAAATCAAATTTCAAAATCCATTAAATTAAAGTAGGCATTTCATAATTCCGTGACCATTTATTAGTTTAGGAATTCTGTTGAATACATTTTCGTAATTAGTTTTTTCATTATTCTTCGTAATATTGATTGAAGCTGCTTATGATATTAAGATTTAATTGCTCTTTATTAGGATTATTTACGTATCTTTATCTTTAAAGAAGGCATTTCATTGTATTAATTTGCTCGTATTCATTTAGCTATGTGATTAAAATATTATTATTTGTTCAAGTCTTGGCACCGATTTTAAACCTAAAAATAGTAAAAATGTTCAAAATTAGTAAATACCAACTATAAATAATAGGTAGTATTTAATTAATATTAAATCTTTAATATTTTTTACTTTTTCGTTTTTGAAGTCGCTTGTTTTTAACCTAGTTATTCTTATTACATATTTCTTCGGACCCTTCTTTCTTTTTAATATAATTATTAGAAGTCTAATTTGTGTCCCACTGCTAGGCAAAGACCTCCCCTTCCAACTTCCACCTGTCGCGATTACATGCGAGTTCCCTTTCTTTTCAAGTCGATAAAAACATTAAGAGTATTTTTTACATTTTATGTTAGAATATTTTTAGGATTACGATGGATGGTGTCCGTCAGAATGAACGGTCACTAGGCGTATTTAACGTTGAATATATGCCTAACAATTGCTTCCCTATTGCTTCTATTTGCTTCCTATTCTCAAACAATTGCTTCCATCGTATTGTAGAAGAAAAAAACATTTTAAGAGTGACCGTTCATTCTGATGTCAGGACGGCCGGTCACCGAGTCGTAGTGTCCTTGTTAAATAGAAATATTGAAATTCACGGTGGCCATTAGTTACTTCCAGTTTGCTTCTCTCTATGTTTTACAACGATAATACTGTTACTATCGCGGCAATAAAGATTTCGACAAAAGTGTTGTATAACAATATTTTAAGTGCCTGACAAAAAATAAAGGCAAAACTCTTTTTGAACATTGCAGTTACGCTTGATTAGGCGATAAGTCTATGGTATTGTAACGGTGGCATACAGCTAAGTATTATGTTATTAAACATAAAAAGAAGTGCCTATCGTATTTAGTGACAAAAATTCATACAAATATAAAAAAACACATTTAAAGATAATATTTCAATTCTTAACTTCCTAGGTAGTGTTCTTATAGGCGCTAGGCACTGTTTGCTAACCCCCAAGTACTAAAATCTTACACTGCTATAATATTGAATTCCTTACGAATAATCGCAATAAAAAAAGTATTAATGTTTTATTGAAAAAGAATAACAAAAACAGACTTTAAAAAAATGAATACTAACATAAACTTATTTCTTCACTAAAACGATACAGTGTAATAAACTGTTTTTGCAAAATACAAAAACCAACTTCGGCCTATCCCGGATTTGAACCTACATCCATACATCCCACAATCTTTTGGGGGGTAAGGACTTAGTGGAGCCCTGTGTATCTTATTCATTTATTAATAACCGAGGGTAGATTCTGTTTTTGCTACAAGCATGTACCTAATACCTATTACTTTCGTTATTCTCTATTTTATCATTGATAGTTTCTGTTTATTGGGGGGAATGTTATGATGATTGAAGTAAGAGAGTTGTAAGGAGTAATAAAAAGGTTTTCATAATGTACATTAAAAAAATAATTAATAAACTGTTGTCACTGTTTCTTTTTTTCTACTCTTTATTGTTGCAAGACACTCCACACCCACTTGAATTGAAATATTTTAAGGTGTTTATTACATTTGTACGAATATTTGTCACTAAATACGATAGACACTTCTTTTTATGTTTAAAACATAATACTTAGCTGTATGCCACCGTTACAATACCATAGACTTATCGCCTAATCAAGCGTAACTGCAATGTTCAAAAAGAGTTTTGCCTTTATTTTTTGTCAGGCACTTAAAATATTGTTATACAACACTTTTGTCGATATCTTTATTGCTGCGATAGTAACAGTATTATCGTTGTAAAACATAGAGAGAAGCAAACTGGAAGTAATTAATGGCCACCGTGAATTTCTATATCTCTATTTAACAAGGACACTACGACTCGGTGACCGGCCGTCCTGACATCAGAATGAACGGTCACTCTTAAAATGTTTTTTCTTCTACAATACGATGGAAGCAATTGTTTGAGAATAGGAAGCAAATAGAAGCAATAGGGAAGCAATTGTAAGGCATAAATTCAAGGTTAAATACGCTTAGTGACCGTTCATTCTGACGGACACGATGGATGTGCTATGCTAATCTCCAGAAAATTACCGGATTTCTATGTAATACCTACCCTACTTGGAAGTGCAACATTAAAACCACATTTTAGTAATTATCTAATTACTACTTTGAAATTATGCTGATAATATAGTACTATGTCGAAAGTGTTAATTAATAGGCTTGGTCCGGTTGGATGGGTTGATGGCTTAATTAGTAGGCTAGGTCTAAGTGAGGTCGGTCATATTTTACTTTGTTCATTAGTTGACAATTTGACAATACCACATGATATTATAGTCCCTGGACATTCTCGGTGGGGCAAACAAACATATTATGTCATCTTGCATGGGGTGAGGAACCTGTTGCTATTTTGTATACACGTTACAAGACTTTGCTACTGAAAAAAGCCTGATGCTTCATCAGTCTTTTTTGTGTGACTGAATTCTGCTCTAGGAATTATTCTTGGTGTCTACTTGTGCCGTGGCAGATATTTTTACCGGTCTCACACTTACCTGGCTAACCTTGTCTTTAAGTAATTTTAATTTCAATTTGATCGAATTTAAATGGGATTCAGAGTTAATGTACGTATGATAGGATTTTAATACGTCTGATAAACAATAAAGGATACAATTTGCTGCTTGACCTAATAACTTCTCCAGTATATTAAAAAAAATCGCCTTAAATCGCATCAAACTTTCTAGATGAATAGGTATAACGCACAATAGGTAGACAATTAACATACAATCTCCATTGACGACCGGTTGTCGCAGCGGGAGTGTAAGCGACTGCTACGCCGAAGGTCGCGGGTTCGATTCCCGCTCAAGTCAAACATTTGTGTGCATGAACATGGATGTTTTTCTTCGTCTGGGTGTTTCTATGTATAATATGTATGTATTTACAAAAAAAGTATATATGTATGTTTATCCATTACCTAGTTCCCATAGTACAAGCACTGCTTAGTTTGGGAATAGACGGTGATGTATGTATGTGGTAGAAGATTATTATTTTCTTTATTTCATATTTCTCTCATAAAATATTAATACATTTTTAAATATATGATATATAAAAAAAATACATTTAAAAATATAATAATATCCTATGGAAACCCACCAGTATCGGGAACAGGCTCCAAGCTACTGGTGGTTAGGGCTCAAGAGAAAGAAACCTCCTCACTATGCGTGCCGTGTCCAGCAGTACTGCCTTCTGTATCAGGCCCCTGACCCAAGGTTCCAACGCGAGCCTCCTAAGATGTTGGGCGAGGCTCTTGGGTATTAAAACGTTCACTGTAACGATTATCGGCACAATAATTGCTGAATCAACATCCCACATGTCAACAATCTCGTGAGCCAAGTCCAGATATTTTATCTGCTTGTCCTTCTCAGCCTTCACGAGATTGCCATCATGAGGGATGGCAACATCAACAATTATTGCGCGGCGCTCTGATCGATCTATCAACACAATATCAGGTTTGTCGGCAACAACAGTCCTGTCTGTGATGGTAGACCGATCCCAGTACAATGTGATATGACCATTATCCAGGACAGGCTCTGCCACATACCTGTAGTACGGCACCTCACGGTCGACAAGCCTGTATTTCAGAGCAAGTTGCTGGTGAATGACCCTGGCTACTTGATTATGCCTCTGCAAGTACTCACTGTTAGCAAGACGAGAACAACCGGAAATGATATGCCTGAGGGATTCACCAGGCTGGTGACACGCACGGCAAATATCAGTAGTGCCATCCCTCAGGATATATTTCCGGTAGTTATTCGTCATGATCACTTCGTCAGCAATTGCACAGACAAACCCTTCGGTTTCCCCAAAGAGGTCACCGAAACGTAGCCAGTTCACCGAGGCTAATAAGTCTACTTCCAGCCCATGTAGAGCCCGGTAGAACCTGCCATGAAGCTCCTTGCTCTGCCAAACAAGCTTGCGATCGTCAGTGCTAAGCACTACAGGTCTGTGCCAGTTGTCCTTCGATAAACTGAGCGGGGTTAATCCGGCGTCCACTGCGACAACGTCCCGATGCATATCCACGTTCGCGTTGAGAAAATATTCTCTGAGGTTGTATACTTCGCGGTTGTGTAGAGATTTGACATTTAAAAAGCCACGACCTCCACACTTCCGCGGAATATACAACCTCATTACGGATGAGCGTGGATGATGCATCCGGTAAGCTGTCAGCATTGTACGCACCTTTCTGTCCAGGGCGTCTAACTCAGTCTGAGTCCACTTGAGTATGCCAAAGGAGTACATCAGAACCGGCATGACCCAACCGTTGCAAGCTCGAACCTTATTGCCACCCGACAGAAGACTTTTCAGCACTTTTGTCAGGCGGCCAAAGAAACGTTCTTGCAACGATTGCTTCATGTCTGTATCGTTAATGCATAAGGCCTGTGACATACCCAAGTATTTATACTCGTAGGTATTGGTTCGCAGAAGTGATCTTAGGTTAATGGAATCTGAGAGTTGAATCCCTTCAGATTCCACCATCCTTCCTTGTTTTACATGTATCACTGCACATTTATCCACACCAAATTCCATTTTGATAGAATTACTAAAACTTTCAGTAATTTTTAGTAAATCTATCAACTGTGAATTGGTGTGAGCAAACAACTTTAAGTCATCCATGAACAACAAGTGGGATATGACCTGACCGCCCCTGCGTAGCCTATAACCTAACCCTGAACACTCTAGTAATGTACTAAGAGGATTCAGCGCTAAGCAAAACCACAACGGACTCAGACTGTCCCCCTGGAAGATACCCCGCTCAATTTTAACAAGGTCGCCATTACCCTGGATCCGTCGGCATCCTACATGACCTTAAGAAGGTGCGTAGAGTTGTATTTATTTTATATAACTCCAACACCCTCAAAAGCCATGTATGTGGCACAGAATCATACGCTTTCTTGTAGTCTATCCAACATGCCGCCAGATCCTTTCGGTTACGACGAACTTGTTGGCTAATGGTCATATCAATAAGGAGGAGCTCCTTAGTACCACGAGCCCCCTTTTTACATCCATTCTGGGTGTGTGACATAATTGAATTGAAGTCTATGTGTTTTAATATTTTAGCCCTCAGAATAGACATAAGAAGTTTATAGACCGAGTGCAAACATGTAATCGGCCTATAATTACCGGGCTCTGTGGTACTACCGGTCTTATAGAGCAAGTGGATTACTCCAGTTGTCATGAAATCTGGGATCGATCCAGATTATATGGCTGATTGAAATTGGGTTGCTAAACGGTCATGTGAACTACGTAGCCATTTCAGCCAGTAATTGTGCAGTCCATCCGGTCCTGAAGATTTCCAATTGGATAACGACCGGACTGCACTAGTGACATCTTCGCCTGAAATGACTACGTTATCCATCTCTGAAATATGTTCACATGCCCGTTCAACATCCCGAATCCAACCACCCTCTGTGTGGCCAATAGGCGCCGACCATATGCTACGCCAAAATCTGTATGTGGCATCTGTATCCGGCAACAGCCCATTAGCCACATCTTGGTCTGGTCGGTCCCAGTTTCTATAAACCCACTTTTGGTTCCTTTGAAATGTACGATTCAACATATACCGGTCCACGCGTTTTTTATATCTGCGTATCCGATTTGCCCATGCAGAGACTTTCTGCTTTAGGAAGTCAATGCGCTCTGTGATCCGAGATGTATATTCATGAGGACTGATGCCAGTCCCCAAGAAAGCTCGGCGCACAAAGCGCATGACCCTGGGACGTGTATTCCCAGACCTAAAGCAGAATAGCTTACCGATAAGTGCCCTTGTCTCAGCAATACATACACCGTTTAATTCTGCACTGCCACGCCGGGACAGCAGATCTTTGTCGCATGACAGTGTCATGTTCTTGGAACTTGACACCTGCCATACGACATGCCGCTACGGCGGCGCAGTACAGAATTGAGTGCGTATCACCAAGATTTTCACTATTTTCTAGAAAACTACTTAATAGCGAATCAAGGACACCTACCAGTGCCATATTTCGTCTATGCATAGGCAACCGGGGCAGGCAGGGCCTAATTGTTGGTGACATGTACCGATATTGCTCAATCGCACATTTCAAAGCATCCATAACCTCCTCATTGTACTGAATACTTACGTTACAAACCATATCATCCACCTCCACAACGGCATTATTACCCGTCCGCGGTGTATCTGTATATACGGGAGCACTAGCGGGTTGGACGTGAACGGTCTGGCTCGTAGGTAAGTATTCTGAGCGTAGCCTATCAAGTACGACGTTATCCAGCCTGTTACTACGCTGGATAGCTCGCACCTGATCCGATAATCGTAGAGCCGTAACGTTGATACCTGGTTCCAAGGCCTGAAACAGAAGGAGCATGCGACTGCGATACGCAGTGAGTTTAGACCCCCCCTCTGTAGCCCCAAATTCAGCCCCAGATTCCGTCCATCGCATGCGCTGCAAATTACCACCAGCAGCGAGGACCCTGTTTGAGACCGGTGGGTCTCGTGGTCCCAGATATTATTATTATTATTATATTTGTTTCTACTAAACTTTTAAAGACTACCTTATTCTTTTACTTACATCTTATTGCTATTTTATACATGTGTAGATGGATGTTTGATGCTCTTTCACACATAATCTCCTAAATGGAATTTGATGCAACTATAATATACAGCAGGGATGTTAAGGATATCCGTATCCGTAACCGAAACTATCGGATATCCGAAATAAAAAAATATCCGTATCCGTAACCGAATCCGAAATAAATGTTTCGGATAATTTCGGATAGGGGTGGAGTCTAAATGCGAAGCCCTACGACAAATGTTTTTAAACGGCCGTTTTTTTGGATTGATTGTTTTCATGGATAGCTGCATGAAAGATATGAGGGAAATTGATTGCGGGATCGATATGGTAGGATTGTGTGTTAAGAGCCTCTTATAAGAAGAGAAAAAAGAGTTGCAACAAATGACGGATTGCATGAACGAAAATTTTAAAGCGAAAGGTTGAAAGTTAATGCAAGAAAGACGATAGTGATGGTGTTTGAGAAGGATGAAAGTTCGACTGAGTGTAATATTACGATTGAAGATGAAAATGTGGCACAAATTGAAAGATTTGTATATTTGGGAAGCATGTTTACAAGAGATGGAAGATGTGAAGGAGATATCGAAAGGAGAGTGACTGTGGGGAACAGTGTGTACGGAGCGCTGCCTGCCTTTATGAACGGCCAAACTGTGCCTAAAAAGGCGGGACTGGCGGTTCATAATGGAGTGCCCACCTTGTACGTATGGAAGTGAGTGTTGGGTATGGCAGAAAAAGCATGAAAGCAGAATTAACGCAGTTGAGATGCGATCACTGCGTAGTATGTGTGAGGTGAGACTGATTGATAGAATTCCGAATGCAGTAATACGAGAGCGATGTGGCCTGAAAGAAGATGTCGTGACAAGGATTGAGAAAGGAATGCTTTTTTTATAGTATAAGGCGGCAAACGAGCAGACGGATCGCCTGATTGTAAGCAATTACCGCCGCCCATGGACACAAGCAGCACTACAGGAGTCACAAGTGCGTTGACGCTCCTCGGAGTTGGGAATAGGGATAGGATAAGGAGTGGGATGAGGGAGAAGGAATAGGGGATAGGGCCTCCGGCACTCTCACTCACCGAACGAAACGCAACAGTTTAGGTACTGTTACTTTACGTCGAATTTCTGTGAGAAACTGTAGTGCTGAAATCAGCAAGGCTCTACTACCTAGAAAAATGCTGAAATGGTTTGTACACGTGGAGCGAATGAATGAAGAAAGATTGAGGAATCAAATATAGGTATATGGCAGAGGTGTGTGGGCAAGCCGGTTGCGGCAGTCCTCGTAAGACGTCGTGTTCGTCGACCAAATTGGGGACGTCTTGAAAAACGGAAAAATCCGAAACACCCGTAACCGGCGGGCATGTATGAAAAGAGTAATGAATGTAGAGGAAGCGCGTGAGGTTTGCAAGGATAGAAGCAAGTTGCGTTCTGTTGTCTCTGCCTAACCCAACAGGAAAAAGGCGCTCAAAGGTTGCTCAAAGTCATAACTAATCAGCAATTTAATTACATTACGAAATTACGAATACTTAGTTCGATAAACTGAAATATAAGTGTTGTTTCCAAAAATGCCTTAAACATCTAGTATCCGTAACCGAAACTATCCGAAACTACCGGATAATCCGAAATAATTTCATATCCGTATCCGAAACCGAAACCGATATAATATTTTTCCAATATCCGTATCCGTATCCATATCCAAAATTCCATATCCATAACATCCCTGATATACAGAGTGTCACAAGAGCGATCACCAAGCCGAAGTCTACTCGTTTTGGACATCATGCCAAGTGATACTAAGCAAAAATAAAACCTGGGAAACGTCTTCTTTTTAAGTATTCACTTTTTTCAAGCCGCTATAAAAAAGCTGCGCGCGTGGAATTTTCGAAATTCCTACTAATCCATGGGTGCATAGGATATCTATGGAACAGGTTAGCGGGGTAAATGCATCGATTTAGTACCTAATTATAAAAATTCCATAGTAACTTTGAGTCTCAATTTCTCCTGAACCAGTAATTTCCCAAGTATGATGCCGAAACAAAACATTTTCGTAATAATTGGTACAACATGGGGTTTTAGTTTTCGTTAAGGGTCTTTTTACACCCTGTATAAGTGCCTAACATTATAGCTATATATATACATCACAATAGCTAGTAATTATCGACCACATGGTCTACCTTTACCCTGATAACCGATACCACAAAGCAGGGCCGAACCGTCCCTATGTGCAATGTGCGCGACGCACACAGGCGCCAGGGTGACAGGGGCGCTGCGCGCGCCTAGATATGCGTTAATTATAACAGTTATTTTCGAAAAAGGATGCCAAAAAAGGCGCTTCACAGATTCGCACACAGGCGCAGTGGCGTAGGAAGGGGCGGCGGCGTTAGGGGTCGCCCCGAGTGCCCATCCAAAACAATTGTTAATCGACTAAAAAATAAAACAGGTCATCAGGCAACTTCCGGGTGCCACCCAACAGGCGCTTCATGGATTTCGCACACAGGCGCTGGATTGGGTCGGAACGGCCCTGCCACAAGGGCGAAGTCGGGTAGAAGCAGAAGCGAGGAGAAGAAGTTAACCTGAAGGAAAAATCTAGACCTATTTTATTACACTCATAATTCTCTCGCTAGCTATAGATAGTCAAAAGATTGTTTGACGAAAAACATCAAGTGACGGAAAAATTATGAAGTAAAGAACAACGGCAGAAATTGGTCTGGGTTTGTTGTGGCGACCTTAAACTTCATATGAACAAAACAAATATTTATTTTTTAATCTACGATTTTTAATATTTTCACTTTGTCTCGTTAAAGCTGGAGTATTTTATGATGATAAAAAGCATTCCAATTGATTACGAATAATTTATTATTTAATTGTTGCCATAGACAATGGTGTGACAGACATAGACGTGAGTGCTATATCCGTATAGATTATTAAATAAGTAATCGATACGATCGACCTTTATAGATTTGGTTTGGTTTAAAATGCAGTTATTTAATTTTTAATCAACATTAATCAATAAGCTAATATTTTTGAAGCAAAACATCGTTTAAATCAAATAAAAACGTCACAGCATCGTTTTAATGTTGTATTGATTTCACATAAAATCGATTTAAAATGTGCAGAGCTCTGCTTTTGTCTTTGGCTGTGACAGTTAGATGCTACTTCCTTACTTTATGTACAAAATCTAGGACCAAGAATCTAGGACCAAGAATCAAATGGACTCGACATTTGGGTACACCCGTAAAGGACGGACATAGAGTACATCCTGAGTTGGTGTTACCAGATGTTGTAAATGTTTACCCTACAATTCTACGAAATACATATTAACTTTTAAGTAACATTGTATCAAACCTGAATTATAATAATAATATTCTACCAGGTCTTATTCGCGATATTTAATTAATTTAAGGTATAAATAACGTAGGTAAAACATAGGTATTTATACCTTAATTTAATTAAATATCGCGAATAAGACCCGTTAAATAAAATTGTATGGAATATTCTACCACATTCACACAACACCATCTAGTCCCAAACTAAGCAGAGCTTGTACTATGGGTACTAGATAATGGATAAACATACTTATATACTTCTTTTTTGTAAATACATATATATATTATACATTGAAACACCTAGACCAAGACAAACATCCATGTTCATGCACACAAATGTTTGACTTGTGTGGGAATCGAACCCGCGACCTTCGGCGTAGCAGTCGTTAACACTCCCGCTGCGCCAACCGGTCGTTCCGGAATTGAATACCTTACCAGACATCTGAGACCGCGTTTTCCTATAATTTTTAATCAATTTGATATTTCGATGAATTTATGAGCTAACTCGAGAAGTTCCATCAATATCCGTTTAGGTATTTTTGCAACGAATAGTAACAAACATCTATATAATATAATTTACAGCCCAATAAAAACATAAAAATATAGCTTACCTTACAAGGAAGTTTAAATCCATCCATAAGGTGTGCGATAAGTTTTTTTTATACTTAATATTATTATGTATAACAAAAGTGTCGAATATGTGGGACTGGCTTCACTCGCCAAATAAACACGAGGCTCAGAGTTATATATCTTTTATTAGATTATTTGACACTCAACTTTACTGTCCTTTGAACAAAATTAATTTTGTATACAAATTTCTTATTTTCTCTTCTTTATCATTCGAGAATGATTCCAAATAAGTACCTATTGCGGGGAGTTTTCCTAAAACACTTTTGTTCAAAGTGTTTAGGGCATACTCTTGCATATTTATTCGGATCCCAGTTTTCTCCTCCTGTTGCACGTATCCACAATTATTTTTGGATCGTGCAGTCCTTTGGGAATCTATAAACAAATAATTTAATTACTACAAAGAATCGGAAATCAAATTAAATAATTAATCTTAGGTTCATATGAAACTAAGTAACGGCAAATTACCCAAAATTTGGGTAATTTCCCAAACGCTTCAGTGGTATCCCTAAAAAATTCAACGACCCATTGAATTCGATTGTGTAATACCATAGATGAGAGAATTAGTATCAGATGGAACGCACGGCACAGTTGCGTGCGGCCACTAAAGCAAATACAAAATTGAAAAGCGAATACAAACTCGTCTCAGTGCGCTACGACGCATCGTACAGTTCACGCGTCACGATCACTTCAACTTTTAAATTCTCAAAATGCCGTCTTGCGTTCTTAAACACTGTAAAAGTTGTTCCTAAAAACAAAAACAGGAAAATGGAATATCTTTTCACAGGTAACTATTGATAATATGACTGTTTCCTAATTTAATTTCGATAAAATTCGTATTTGTGCAAGAAATATGTAAGTGTTGCCAGTTTTTGTCGACGCCGTTCTGCCTGAATTAGGGAAAATGCACTTGTCAATTGATTATGTGATAATGATTGTCATGTTAATGAAAAATACATTACCGTATTATAAAAGTATATTGTAGATATATCTTCTTTCTCATAAATATAGTAATAGAATTTCAATTTCCATTAGTATATACCTTACATAATATTGTTTTGAGTTCGATCCCCAAACGATCCAAATATTCGTGTACACCCTGCTACTCGTCAAGCTTATACACTTTGACCTTTGCACCGTTCTTATGGCGTAAAGAATAAGTATCAAAATCGTACAGCAAATGTTTAGCTTGACTTGGCGCCGTGTGTACATACATACTTATGGCGTAGGGAATAAGTATCAAAATCGTACAGCAACTGTTTAGCTTGACTTGGCGCCCTGTATACATACATACTAATGGCGTAGGGAATAAGTATCAAAATCGTACAGCAACTGTTTAGCTTGACTTGGTGCCGTGTGTACATACATACTTATGGCGTAGGGAATAAGTATCAAAATCGTACAGCAACTGTTTAGCTTGACTTGGCGCCGTGTGTACATACATACTTATGGCGTAGGGAATAAGTATCAAAATCGTACAGCAACTGTTTAGCTTGACTTGGCGCCGTGTGTACATACATACTTATGACGTAGGGAATAAGTATCAAAATCGTACAAAAACTGTTTAGCTTGACTTCGTGCCGTGTGTACATACATACTATTTATTTCTCAACTAATCGACGCCAGCGGCTTCGCACGCACATATTTTCGTATTTCTCGTTTTGCCCGATCCCGTGGGAATTTCGAGAAATCCCGTCTTAGTGCACCCCTACGGTTCCCAAGAAACATACATGCTAAATTTCAGCTTCATGCGCCGAGTAGTTTCGGCTGTAGCTTATCTGTCAGTCAGTCAGTAACGCAAGGATTTTATACATATATACAGATTTAAGATTTACGAAGTAGTTAAAACTTAACTCGGTACCTACATTTAAGAAATGTATTTATAAAAGCATTAATTAAATCCATGGTAAATTCTTCAAAACCGCAAATGAATATAAGAATATTACATAACTATATGCAAAATAGTGGGAGATTATTCATAATCTGGTAACTTTAAACACACATAGACGCGCGTGTCCGTACAGTGCCAGTCGCCAAAGGTCACGCACACATAGCTGTCAACGTGCCACACTTAGTTGGACGAATGCGCTCTATCTGAGACTAATTCTCTCATCTGTGTGTAATACTATTATCGCGGTGATAATAAAATAGCATTTTTAGGTTTATTGATGTAATTTAGAAATTATTTCCTTATGTAATGATACGCTATTTGTATCATTCTATCAATATTTTCATGTATAAATAGATATTATAACTAAAATATCGTACTTACGAATAAATGGTTATGTTCTCACATTTCCGCTCACTATGGCTTTTACAGCCAAAAATGTAACAAATCACCATAATAAATCTGAACCAATGATATTTTCACTAAGCATTCACTATTAAAAACAATAATAACACAATTTTTCGCGGAAATTATCGAGAGCTCAAACGTTTGTTGGTCACAATATTCAGTTGTGACCAACAAAAAAAACGAAAACTCTGACAAAGACAAAAAATGCTATGTTTGTCTCTTTTACTCTTATGTATTTCTGTATGTCATTATCTCAGTCTGTCACGGTATTATTATTTGCTTGTCAAATCCATAGAGATACATCATCCTAGACCAAGAATACTTCTGCGTTTTGATGTCAATCTGACATATGTCATTTGATAATTCAAACGTACCTTTGTACATTGTTAAAGTTTCATACTATAACTTTTCTTTTACC
Organism: Euclidia mi; assembly: GCA_944739405.2. Classification (NCBI taxonomy): domain Eukaryota; kingdom Metazoa; phylum Arthropoda; class Insecta; order Lepidoptera; family Erebidae; genus Euclidia; species Euclidia mi. Next base: position 105,633,869 of record OX123182.2, read on the forward strand.
TTCATTGTTCATCCTTAACTAAAAATTCAAACACCGATATCTTCTTTTTCCGCCTTTCCTGCGTGAAAATAGAATCATTTATAGACTCTGTTACTTACGCCAAAATTTTTGATATATTTTTTATTACTGTACGCTTCAATTTAATTTTAGACATTTTGATGTATGGAGATCTGCCATTGTTCTTTAAACTTGTTACTTTTAGCATATATACCTATATGCTTTCATCTATTATTGATTTAGTACCTATCGACTCGCTAACTAATCTTGTATATTGGGCTACTTCGCAAATCTAACCAGGAAATAGACAACGTAAAGCTGTAAAATATAATTTACAGAGATGTGTAAGATCACAGTTGTTCAAAAATGTCCACAAATATAATGATATTTTTAGAAGCCTTAATAAATATGACATTGGCCTAAGTCATGGGATATCGCTATCCTTTTGAGCTGCGGAGGTCAGACGACAGTTGCTCTACGAAAAACCTAATATTTTGTCAAATCTAGTCAGACTAGTAAGCGAAGCGGACCTCGTACTCGTAGCACTCGGGCTGAAAAGTGAAAGTTTTGGATGCAAGGACGATGATGATGATGAATATTGGGCATGACTGAGACAGTGGTATTGATGGGAATGGGACACATAGGTGGTGTGGTGCGACTGATGTGATTATTTTTTTTGATACATATGAGTGATCATACCATAGGTGACGACACTGTTGAAGTTTATTAACTACTACGTCACGAACGTGAAGACGGCTGTAGGTACAAGAGTTCCTAAAGCAGACTCTTAAGTTTACTTCTTTCATACTGTTCTTTCTCAACAGCACTTATAGCTGAAATATCATTGTACATTTTGTGAGTTAACTCGTTATAAAATACCATACACAATTATAATGTTAAAACTAAACGCAACTGAGAAAGGTACGATCACACACCGTCTATACCTTGGAAATACCCTGTAATACCTACTCACCTCGATACATATTTCAATTAATAATGTAAGACTCCTTAACCCAACACACATTCCCAATATATCCGTATCCTCTATCATTTTAATATTAATCATATCTGTGACACAAAATATGATGACCCTAATAAGAAGGAGACGGCTCAAATAAAAATGGGATATCATATTCATAAGGGCCTTAAAGAATTATGGAGGTAGTGTAATAAATAAAACTCGTTGTTGGCGAAGCACCTTGGTCTAAAGGCGAGATATGTCATTTCACAAAGGTCACATCGTTTTACTGTGAGCGTTTTCTATACTGCTAGTCTACGATCACAGCCTTTTATCAAATGTAAGAAGTAGTAGTAAGTACGTGGAACAAAAATAGCCAAAGTCGGTTTAAGTTTCGTGTTCATGGAATAACGCTATGGGCTGGGCTTCAAGGCAAGTGTCTTGGATGCAAATGGGACAGCGCTAGAGCTATAATAAAAAAAAAGTTGCGTTTCGGATGAGTTTACAAAAGAACGAAACAAGAAAATAACTCATGTGTATATATAAAATCCTTGCGTTGCGGACTGACTATCAGACACGCTACAGCCCAAACTACAGGGCGCAAGTTGGTAAACTTTGGCATGTTTGTTCCTTGAGGAGTGTAGTGTAGCACTTAGAGTGGATTTTTGGAAATTCCTCCCCTAAGGGGGTAAAACTGGGGCTTAGAGTTTGTATGAAACTTTTTATTCTTCAATGGATTAACTTTAAACATTGTATATTGTATTCTCAAATGAAGTTAGTTAACACTAAGAAAATCTTTTTTGGAAATTCCTAAACTAAGGTGGTAAAAAGGGGAGTTTGTATGAAACGTTTGTATTCCTTCAATGGATTAACGTCAAACTTTGTATAATGGTTCCTCAAACCACGGTTGATAACGAGTCGAAACCTTTTATATTTTCAATGAAATAACTTCAAAATGCGTATACAGGCTGATTTGTAATTGCTCGTATTCCCTTCGGGATTTGATTTCGGTGATTCTAGGCCCATAATGGAGTATTTTTTACCCCCTACATATGGGGGTCCAAAATGCACCATTTTGGAATAAAACGGTTTTTAAGATTTTTTAACCAATTCCAAATTGTTGTTATGAGCATCTTCTAAAAAAATATTTTGACTTTTACTCGTAGCAAATTGGGTCTTATTTAATGGACAATTAAATTGCCCGTCTTTTAAACTACTTACAATTAAGTTACTAACTCAACGTTGAATTTGAAAATAGAGCTGAAAAACACACAAAAAATCTACGAAGAAAATAAAATGACGCCACAACAAAGCAATTATTAAAAAAAAAATATTTGGCATGTTATGTAAAGTGTTGAAATAACTTTCTGGTATTACCAGCTATCCAAAAAAGTATAAAAGTCTTAGCCAATTGGTGTGAATTTGGAGTAATAGCCGCTTTTGTCCAAAAAAGCTCTTCTGGATGACTCATTCGGCAGAACATTTTTTCCTGTATTTGTTCTTAAGCTCTGCAATCAGCAGTGATTTAGGTACTAGCAGGGAGACCAACCTAGCAAAATGCATTGGGTCTTGGGTTCAAATCCTTAGCGTAAATCACTGTAGTTTGTTAGTTAAACGGTTTTGATTTTCACTTGTCCCGTGACTCGAAGAGTATGTTCAGCCAGTTGGTATCGGACGTCATGTTTATTTTAGAAACTCTTTTAGGGGAGACAAAACCCTCAAATAAATAAATAATTGAAAGAAATAGCCGTGACACCTAATTAGGCCATAAAATATCCGAATTTCAGATGGGCTCTTAGTGTGACAAAACATAAATTACATGAAATCTTATCGAATCAGCGTTCATACTCTATAAAATGTAATTTTTTTGTGAAAAAGAGACTATTACGAAGGCTATTCATAATATGAGGTTCCGCCTCTGTTGGACGAAGCTCCGCTGGATGTGCGATAATGTATGATATTTTGCCCAGCACAAAAAACACCCGTGCTGGGCAAAAAACCAAATCGCCAACATGTGGCAAAAACCGGACCAAAATACCTAATTGCCATGCAGTGGGTGGACCAACAATATTTACAATACTAATTCGATAGCAGTGGAGTTCCTTGACCTGGAACTTGCGCCTTATCACGAAGCTAAGACTATTATACCTTTTTGGGTAGCTGGTAATACCAGAAAGTTATTCCAATACTTTACATAACATTCCACATATTATTTTTTTGAAATAATTGCTTTTTTGTGGCGTCATTTTATTTTATTCTAAGATTTTTTGTGTGTTTTTCAGCTCTATTTTCAAATTCCACGTTGAGTTAGTAGCTTTATTATATTTTAAAAGACGGACAATTTCATTGTCCATTAAATAAGACCCAATTTGCTACCAGTAATACTTAGTCAAAATAATTTTTTAGGGAGTAGAAATACTTCATTATGGCCCTAGAATCGCTTCCCGAAGGGAATACGAGCAATTACAAATCACCCTGTGATAATTATGTAGATTCCTAGAGTGACATAAGTGAGCACTGAGAAAGGAGTTTTGGAAGACTTCCTCTTAAAGGGGTTAAGAAATGGTGTCCGAGGTGGTATAAAAAAATGTATTGAAGATTTTTTCAAATTTATCTAAGAAATTCTTCAATGGATTCACTAGAAACTTTATATATTGGTTCCTACAGTGACGATGATGAAATAACACTTAGGTCTTGGGGCTCAAAAAGGGTCTTAATTTATACGAATCTTTTATATCAATTGTAGGTCGTTTGAATGACAATAAAAACAACATTCATCAAATTGCTTTGAGAATTGGCGTTGCACACCAAAAGGCATAAACTTTGTTCAAACTGTTGAGTTTATTTTAAAAATATTCTATTTTATTCTTCCTATTCCACAAAACACTTTAACTAAGCGAAATTTACGCAAGTGACGTACGCAGCGGGCCAGTGTACATGTAGTTATCTGCCATGTTTAACGCAGGTAAGTGTTCCTGGCACTCACATTAGGTAGGTATACCCGTATACAATAGGTGCGACTACGGCTCTGGATTAATATCTGAATGAGCTATTTTCTTGTTTCGCCCTTTTTACCCGACTACGGCGAAGCCAAAAGGAAGGGTAATGTTTTTAGACCCCTTTTTAGGGTTCCGTAGTCCACAAGGAACCCTTATAGTTTCGTCATGTCCGTCCGTCTGTCCGTCCGCAGCCTAGCTCAAAGACGCCTGGTGCTAGAAAGCTGATATTTGACATGAATATAGACATACGATATTGCAACAAAACTGTAGAATAAAATTTAGGAAAATATTTTTTTTAAGGGTATCTCCCCTACATATATAGTGGGGTTGAATTTTTTTTTGGTTGAGTACCCCATTGTGTGGGGTATCATTGGATAGGTTTAAAAAAAATATTATTAGCTTGCTCAAATCATTTTTCGATCAAGTGATTGGTTTGTCAAATATCAAGCTTTGAAGTGAAAAAAATTGTTTGACTCCAATGTCCCCCCCCCCCTCTGCCGGCTAAACTATTAATTTAGAAGAGGTGAAAAAAATCACAAATGTAGTACATATAACGAATTTAAAAGGAAAACTATCACGGCTAAGTAGACATCACTAGTTTACGAGTAATCGTCGGTTAACTCATAAATACCTATTTCTGTGAGTTTACATTAGGAGCGCTGGCTTAATCTTAAAGATGCCCGTTTTTAGTCACATGTGAAACAGAAGTTATTATCAGTAACGGCCATTATTGGCAACTGCGGAACCCTACATTGCGCGTGGCCCGACACGCACTGGGCCGGTTTTTTTACTAAATCGGGTTATAGTTATTAGTTTGTAAACTTTTTTATTTATTTAACCCTTTTCCGTATCCCGATGGGTCACTTAAACTAACCGTGCAATATTTACATGGTCACATTTTAAAAAGAATAAAAATAACTACGTTAAAAACAACCGACTTCAAAAACGAAAAAGTGAAATTATTTATATGTGCTATTTACTAATAGGTTTGAAGTCGGTGCCAAGCCTTAAAACAAATAATAATATTTTAATCACTTAAATGAATACGAGCAAATTAATACAAAGGAATGACTACGATAAATATAAAGATGCATAAATAAACCTAATAAAGAGCAATTTGATCTTAATATTATAAGTAGCTTCAGTTAATACGAAGAATAATGCAAAAATTAATACGAAAATGTATTGAATAGAATGTGAATTCATGTGAATTATGAAATGCCTTCTTTAATTTAAAGGCTTTTGAAATTTGATGTGGCACCGACTTCAAACCAATGAGTAAATAGCACATATAAATAATAGGTAGTATTTAATTAATGTTAAATCTTTATTATTTTTCACTTTTTCGTTTTTGAAGTCGGTTGTTTTTAACGTAGTTATTTTTATTTAATACTTTTTAGTGAACCTATTGTTGTATTGTCAACTAGTTATAGGTAGACCTACAAAGGGTGCTGCGCGCCTTAAAATAAACATAGATCTCAAGAAACGGGAACGGATAAAAGTAGTCTTCTCTGTAAAAATGCTCTTCGGGACACAGTTTTACGTTCTTGTGAGACTATTAAAGATCCTGAAAAACGTTTGTTGGCCAGGAAAGCATATATATGAAATCACGTTAACGTCAAGAAACTCTTAAACAGTATAATTCTAGACTCGGTAAGATCCAAGAGCGTCTAGCGAATGAGCTTTTTGAGCAGAGAGCTAATAGACTTGGTCTCATTAATAATCGACAAATCATGGCATTACCGCATGATTTACGTCTTTGAAGTCACCATTATCATCATTGTGCAATTCAAATAGATTTTTGTAATTACTGAGTTCGTATCGCCACCTTCTGACTCCTTCATCGGACGAAAACGAGCCCAAACTCTACAAAATTTTGTCAATTAATTACTGAGTTCCTATATTATTCCTATGGCCACATTTCGATTCCATCATCAGAGCAGCTCTATGTCATAATAACTTTTCATTGTCATCCAATTTAAATACGTATACAAAACCCAACTCCCGATGTCTGACATATTTTTTTATAGACTCACGCCTGTATCCCCAAAGGGGTAGGCAGAGGTGTAATATTACACCCACATTTCCCAAAGAAAGAAATCGCCAGAAGGCTGATCGATGCTTCCCGTGACCAGAGGGCTGGTTTATATCTCGCTGAGAGAATAAGCATTGCCATTCAACGTGGCAATGCTGCCAGCCTGGGCACGCTACCGCTCGACAACGTTGCGGAGGAATTAAATTTTTTATTATATTTTATTTACTTTTCTTTTCATACTTTTGCTTTTTTATAATAAAATTTAGGATAGTTTAGTTATATAATTAGTTTTATTTTATTGTACATTATAATGTAAATCCTACTTATAGACCAATTATACTTTAGTTTATTTAAAGTCTACCTAAGATAAAAAAAATTTTTGCCATGTTTGCCAAATATTCATAAACATTTTCCAAATTTCATAAAAACCAAAATTGACTAACTGTTTTGATTGGGATTTGAACCCATGCCTTCAGAACGTAAAGCGGGTGTATTATCAGCACGGCTATCGCCTTGTTATTAATTAGTGGCGAATTTAGCGAACACTTGACAGAGTGCTTACGTCATCTAACTGTCATTTCCAAATAATGAAATAGTTAAGCAACGCTTGCACAGGTTACCACTTGGATGGGTGACCGTGTGTGGCATTTACATCTGAGCGCTACCGTGCTTCGGAGGGCACGTAAAGCTGTCGGTCCCGGTTCTTGTCCAAGGATAAGGATCGTTAGGCCATGTCGGAGGCCTTCGGGCGGTCTGAAAACTCCGACACCAGAGTTGGCCACACGCTCACACGAAAAACGAAAAACAAAACAAACAATGAAATAGTCTTCAAACCTTTTTGCTAATTATTATGTTTGAGTACCGGCCAGTTTGTCGTGTCGACGCATAAAGTGTAGACGTCAGTAGTCCTTAGTAACCGTAGTGATGACAATTTGACATGACACCAGCCGTCACAATTATTATTCATAGGAATTTCAGTCGGATAGGTTAAAATAAGTAAAAAAATGCTCATAAAATAAAAACTACAGGGCCTACATGAATAAAATTTTTATGGGACCAATTCGAAATTATTGCGCATCAAACAAAAAAAGAATTACGTAAATCGGTTCAGAAACCTCGGCGAAATCGGTGTACATACATCGAAAAAAATAAATATACCGGCCGAATTGAGAACCTCCTCCTTCTTTTTTTGTTTGAAGTCGGTTAAAAATAAGTAACTCAAAGCGTCTGAACCGCGCGAATTGTAGGTACAACCGCATTTCAAACTTATATTTTGACTCTAATAGTATATGTACATATTTGTAATGTGCTCACCAATACCTTTCTTTTGATACCAAACACGAAATGATTATTTATTAGTTGCCTTTTTTTGAGGTTGGAATCTGAGGTATTAATTACGTAATATAAATTTTTCATTAAATTTATATCGCCTGTGTCACTCGGCCCATTATTACGAATCTATTGATACCCCATTCGTTAAAATCAGTTCACAGTAAATTACATACATACATACTAAACTTACATACATAGACTGCCAAAAACATTACCCTTCCTTTTGGCTTCGCCGTAGTCGGGTAAAAAGTGTTAGGGTTTAAGGATTCGATTGAGTTGCAAACCGTTATTTAGGAGTCAAATACCTAAAAGCCTCGAGATCTTTCATCATTAATTGCTGCCCAATACAAGTCACGCAAGTCAGGTAATTTAAAAAGATAATTTTCTTTTCGACGTGGTTCATAATATTATATTATTTGCACGGCGAGGCTGACTCAATCGTTGACCGGGTAGGTCTACAATTGAGTCAGCCTCGCCTACAATCGTAGACCTACCCTCTTAAGGCGAGGATTTCCGAGCGCTCAAAGCTTTTGAGGCTCCCCTCTTCCCCAGTTCGCGAGTATAATTACGATCAATCGCGACGCGAGACGCGACGCCACTGCCGCCATATGTAGGTATAACACTTTCGCGCCACAGTATAGAAAATTGAAGCAGTAAATCAATTGAAATATAAACTTACTTATCGAGTATAAATAATTTACAACGTTTCTGTTTTGAATAAACCTTTATGAAATTCGAAAGTAGTTTTCCAAAATTGCTTTTGTTTATAGTGACAATAGTAATCTTAATATATAAAATCCTTGCGTTACTGACTGACTGACAGACACGCTACAGCCGAAACTATTGGGCGCAGCAAGTTGAAATTTGGCATGTATGTTCCTTGTGAACCGTAGAGGTGCACTAAGAAGGGATTTCCCGAAATTCCCAAGGGATCGGCCAAAACGGGTAAATTTAAAAATGCAGGCGTAGCTGCTGGCGTCCTCTAGTCAGTAGATAATTTTATGAACATTATGTTTGTTGTTAATTATAAAAAAAAATTATGATGGCTCGCAATGCGAAAGTATCGCTTGTTCGATATCAATCTTAGGGAAAAGGATTAGATTAATATAAATTAATTAATTCGTTGCTACTGTCAGCAAAACAACGGCATAGAACCAATAATACACATAAAGGGTAAGATACTCATAGCTACTTTTAATCACCAATGATTACATTTTGTTATATTTATTTTAACTATGCAATCTCTAAGATACTACTCTGTCAAAAAAGTACCGGAAAAGATCAATAATACACAAGATTTTTATTACAGGGCAATAGTTATAGCAATATATACTCATGCAAACACACGTGCATGCATAATAAAGGAGATCACCCAGCTCCATACAAATTTAGGCTATTCTAAAAGTGCCGGCCATTGATATATATGTACTAAATATATGTCTATGTATGTATGGTGCCGGCCAACTAAAATAAACTTATAGAATATTACGAAATAAACACTTTTTATTACTACACTAAGGTTCTAAGTGCAGTCTGTGAGATCATATTCCAGCTCAAAGAATCTATTCTGTTCCTAAAATAAATCCTAAGTAATTACTGGTATTTTTTTGCCTAAAATAACGTGCATGTTGCAATTTAAATGGCATCAGGTAATGACAGGTAGTAAGCCAAGAGCGAAATATCTGCTTGATAAGCATTACTGCCTCACAGAAAGAGACGGTGACGTACTAAGCCATCACGCACCAGACTATGGGCAGGGCGGGTAGCGAGGGTACGACTGTTAGACTACAGGCCCATGTCCAAAATGGATGGGTCATACGAACCACCAGGTGACGTATATATGACGATATAAGAGCATACAATAATTGATTCAGCACTATGCCGTCACTTGTAAGCTGTCCAACTGAGTGCTGATGAGAATTCAAAAGTGCAGGTAGAGTGAGTACGCATTTCGGTCATATATTTTTGTACTGCATTATGACCTTCGATAGATCCATGATAAATAATAAGAAAGCGCGCAGTGCCGTAAAAAAATGGTGCGCTACAAAGTCGGTAATTTTTTGGATATTGTCAGAAAATCAAATTCTCACCGGCACTCAGTTGGACAGCTTACAAGTGACGGCATAGTGCTGAATCTTATTATTTGATGCTCTTATATCGTCCTATATACGTCACCTGGTGGTTCATATGACCCATCCATTTTGGACATGGGCCTGTAGTCTAAGTAACAATTGCCTCGATCAGTTTACGGCCAATTCGCAACATGACCAGTGAATACTCCAGCGGAATAACAATTGCAGTAGGATGTACCCGATTAGAATTCTTCTATAAATAGTATATTATACCTAGGGCAAGAAATAAAGATGGGCAAAGCAAACCAAGTGAACAGGATTGATACACGTATCCATTTGGGTTGGGCTGCTTTCGATAAACTGGCATTTGCTTTTACGAAGCAACAAAAAGCAAGAATATTCAACCAGTGCGTCCTGCCAGTGCTCACCTACGGAGCCGAAACTTGGGTTACTACAGAGGCAGCGCTACAGAAACTTGAAGTTGTTCAAAGGGCAATGGAGAGAAAACTGGCAGGAGTGACACTCAGAGACAGAAAGAAGAATAAATAGCTCCGAAAAGAAAGTCTAGTACCAGATGTTGCCAAAAGAGTAGCGGCCGGACATGTAGCCAGAAATCCCAAAACATGGTGCAAGCAAATATTAAAATGGCAACCATGGGATTGTAAATGACTAGCTGGAACGGCAAATGAGATGGAAAAAAGACATCATAAAGATAGCAGGCAGTAATTGGTTGAAGACTGCCCAAAACAGAACGGAAAGGAATTTGTTGTAGAGGTCTACACCAAAATGGTCGGAAAAGGCTTAAGATGGTGATGTTCACGGCGCTGGGACGCATAAGCGGGGCATTCCGCCAACATTTGTAGCACCGTTCTTGGACAGGGTTGCGGCTGCTGTCACTATAGTGATATCCAGGCGTTTCTGACTGGCCTTTTCTCTACAAGAACCGGCCGAAACATTGAAAAGTGAGAACGTCGCGACGCAACATCTCTTCAACCACATGGTGCCATGCCTGTACATCATGCAAGACATCTGTACCTGACCGCTCATAGACATTCCTACTTAAGGTTTAGACGATATTTTTATATTTGGTCAGGAGTATTTAAAAATATGTTTTTTACTTTTTTAATGAGTCCACTGCATTTTAAGGCCCACGTATTTCACGTAAGGCTGAAAACGTATAGTTGACTGCCGTTACACCTCTTTGATTTATCACTTTTGTCAAAACAAAACTGCTCTACGGTACTTTTAGACATACATTCAAACCTAAATATTGTCTCAGAGAATACGCTTGTATCCTAAAATGTAATTAGCGATTGATTCGTTCCTTTATTAGATGTTAAATTGAAATACCTGATTTTTCTTCAAAAATCAGTCAGCAATATTACTAATTACGGCTTTTTAAAAACCTTTTTGAATTTGACACTAAGACGCTGTAAACCATCATAGCCGTTGAGTGATATCACAAAGTACAAAACAAAACAATCTGTGAATGAAGTCTGGTCTGATGCACCCACATTTATTTTGTTATATTCGATTTGACAGGTAGAAACTTTTACTTTTTAGTTGTATTTACTACTAAAACGTCAACAACATGAATGGTGGACGTACTGTTTGACGTAATGCTCTCTGATTGGTGTTCACTGTCACAAGAATAAAAACATTATTTTTTAGTTTTAGAATCCTAAAAATTACATTAATCTTACCATTTTATAATAAACTAGCTGACCCGGCAAACGTTGTTTTGCAAATTTTTTTTTTTTTTTTGAAATATCGATGTTGGCCTATTCTCATAGATACCGGATAAGCACAAAAAATTTCATCAAAATCGGTCAAGCCGTTTCGGAGGAGTATGGGAACGAAAACTGTGACACGAGAATTTTATATATTAGATAATAAACTTTATTGACATCTTAAAATCATAATGGATCTATAGATACTACAATCAGACCGATTTATTCTTAGTGGACGCAAGCCTATTGACTTAGAAGTTTGGTGTAATAGTTAAAATGTTTACAACAGTGAGTTCTTCTAAAATAACACAATTTATTGATTGGCCGGCAAAATAAAAATTAGCCCCATTTGGGTGATCTCCTTTAGGCGCTGCCATCGGCAAGCAGTAGTGAAAAAAAGTTAAATTTTACATACATACATACGTACGAATTGATACTCCTACACCCACAACCCTTATTTTCCGCCAACCAATAATAAACTCTAGTTTTCGTTATTATTTGTCGGTCAAATTGATATAGGTACTTACCTACCGAACACCTTACCTACCTTTCTAAGCTGTGACACCAGTGCATTCTTCCTCGGCGTGATAAATAATTACTGTAATATTATTAGGTGTCCATTGTTCCGTGTTTGGTAATATGTGGAAATCAATGATATTATTGGTAGAAATAGTCAATAGAATTATTGAATACACGGAAATTCATTTTTTTTTGTTTTTGATCGCGCTAGTCTTAGGAACTAGCAGGCCATTTTCTAAGATTTATTTGCTTCTCTAGCCCATTTGTTGAGGAAGGTTTTACCAAATAACATCACGCTACTACCCACGAGGGTGGGGCAGTAACCATAAATACCACTAAGTAGGTAACTGCGGATATTTGTATTTATTTAGGTAGGTAGGTACCTATAAAATTCACTTTTATAGCTTTTAGGCACATCTCACATTTTATTTCCGTATATAGGTACACAGAATAAAAGTGTGAATTATTGTATTAGGTAGGTACCCAATACAACAATAATACTATAAATCATCCACAACATACAACAAATCAATATTTTTCTAAAGTACTGTTACCTAACTATGCTGTTGTTATCAAGTCGTTATCTTGTCCAATAATCAAAACGATATTTTTAAAGCTATACTTCTTACTTATATACACTATTATTACTTACTAAAAATTTACAATACCTATTTACAAACTAAACCTAGATGTAATATATTTATCAATAAGTGATGATGACATTCGTAACTGACGATAAAATAATTCGTAATCCTGCGGTGCGCTCTGCAAACGAGCGATACGTCCTGTCTCCATTACATCCCGCTTGGGACTGAACGACGCCGGAGAGAGCGCGTCGGCAGTAGGAAATTACGTATTTTCGGGATTATATTTTTATATATATTAAAATTCATAATGTGATTGCCGAGAACCATCCGCTTTTACATGACCTTTCTTTTGGTATACGTTTGAAAATTCTAATCCCAATACAACTCAAATGAAACGGGGAAAGTTGTTTAAACAGACCTATATTCGCGATTATTTTCTATCGTATCAAATGACAGTAATCGTGTTTCGAATGGCCGAAAAATAAAGGTCTAATGGTGTAGAATAACATATATTTTTTTCCGAATTTAAATCTCTGTTATTTACAAATAAAACGCGTTTGACCACGCTAGATAACACTGTATTTTGGGAAATCCTCGCCTTAACCCTTTCACCGCCACGGTCGTCTATGGAAGACAAACCATAACGTGCCCACGACGCTTTCGACGTCTATGCAAGAGAAAAATACCATTTTCTACAAAATAAAATAAACACAAAATAAAAACACATTTATAGTATTTTTTTCTACTATCATTCCTTAGACATATTTACTACATTATTACACAAAGATAAATAACAATTATCCATTCCATAATGTAAAAAAGCACGATGTAAGAACGCCATGCTAAATGTGCAATTTGGCGTGCACATACACGCCACGGTCGTCATGAGACGACAGGTAGTGATGGGTAAGGAAAACAAGTACGATAAAAGGTTTACAAAATAATTTTGAAAAAAAAAAGATTGATATACTGCCTACTAAATAATAAAAATTGTATCTCGTGTACTACATTTTATATCAGATGAAATATTAAGCACAAAGTATAATAAAACTAAATAATTATTAACAAACTTATGACTGACTAATTGCAAATCGATAATTTTATGGCAAGTGGCAACTCTCCCGCATCCTTATCGTGGAATCCCTTTACGGTACTCTGTGCGCCACAGTCGTGATGAGACGACACGCTGTGACGTCAATAGCGCTGGCCGGACACTTTGAGTGAAGTGCAATATAATATAACGTGAAAAATAATAGGTAGATTTAAATTACCAAAATATTAAATAATAACGTCGATTGTAGTGTTATTTATTAGTTCTGTGAGAAACATCAAACCGCTTCCGTACCGAAGTATGCAGCGGTTTGACGTTTCTGCATCCGATTCGACTCGAAAACCTATCGAATGGTTGTGAATAAGGGTGCTTGAACGACTCTCATATTGTCTGTTTGTATACATGTATATATATTATATATGAACATAATGCAACTCAGGGGTTGACACATTTATTAAAAACATAATTGCACAAATCGTGAAAGCTTATCAACATTATTTTTAAGCGTACGAGATATTTGTGCAAAATTGTGAATGTAAGCATTACGTCAAACAGTACGTCCGCCATTCATGTTGTGGACGTTTTAGTAGTAAATACAACTAAAACGTCAAACTTTCTACCTGTCAAATCGAATATAACAAAATAAAAGTGGGTACATCAGACCAGACTTCATTCACGGTTTGTTTTGTTTTGTACTTTGTGATATCACTCAACCGCCATGATGGTTTACAGCGTTATCGTGTCAAATTCAAAAAGATTTTTATAAAGCCGTAATTAGTAATGTTTGGTTCGGCGATACACCGAAACCGTAGGTTCTAGGCGACTTGGGAAAGATTAATGGAATGGACTGTATTCAAAGGATAGCGGGTTTTTAGCCGCCTAGGATTGGATACGGGAAGAGGTGATTGTGAGTGGGTAAAGGATATTCTAAGGATGGAGGGCACTTACCTTATACGGCAATCTTCTTCGTGTCCGAAGGGCAGTCTCCTGGTGGTTTCGTGATGCAGCTGCTTGTTTTCATTTCACAACACAGTCACTTCCACTTGCGAGCGGTTTTATAAGCGGTAACAACTATAGCGGGCGCAGCGCGGTGATACGGTATAGCGGACGCGTATCGCGAATCGAATGTTTTTGAAAGCTCTGGACTGTCTCTCGCGTCGACGTTTCGCGGCGACCAATCAGGCGAAAGGCAGTGCCTCTTCCAGGGAGTGGGATAGAGAGGGACGGAAATATGGTATCGCTCGCACTAGACGTGGAACGATTGATGTTGATGCGATTAGTTATAGATAGGAAGGTAGATGGCGCTACCATATCCCCCCGGCCCTAAAGGGTTGCCTTTAAAAAAATAGAATTGAACTTAGCTATGTTGGGTGTACTACCGCATAACCCATCAATAGGCTAAGACAGCGATATGACAATAAAATTAATCTAAATTAACTTTAGCAAAAACTACAAACGCAATAATAGCGAAAACTACTAACTAAATACTTAAACTAAGAGGCAGGTCCAACTTCAGGCTAGATCTCTAAGTGTCTAAGTGCCTCGACTTGTGCAAGGACAGTTAAAAGCTCTTCGTAAGAGAGGATCTGTTGACCTATAACCTTGAAGAGATGCGAATTACTTTGACCATGCTTTCCCAACATCCACCGAAATGTGGTGATGCTGGTGGAATAAACTTCCAGTCAATATGATCTATGGAACGTTCTTCCTGAAGACGAGTACGATAACCCGCGACGTGATTGAAACAAGTAGCGGGAACAAGTTCCATCAATTTACTAATGCGGTTGGCGACAAAAGTCTGCCAGCGGTGAGGAGAAGAATGAATCCAAGCGAGCACTACTTTGGAGTCGGAAAATGCGTATATTTATTAATGGGGTAGTGGGGCAAAACTGTGTCTTGAACCTTGCGGAGCAACTGAGACAGCAGAAGGGCCGCGCACAACTCCAGTCTCGCAACCGAAATGGTTTTAACAGGCGAGACCTTAGACTTGGCACAAACTAACTGCACCGAGTAGTTAGAACCAATGCGGACTTGCAGATATACGACTCCGCCGTAAGCACGCTCGCTGGCGTCAGCGAAACCTATTAAGTTGATGGTACATCCATCTACCAACCCAAGATGACGCGGAATAGTAATTTGATTGAGCGCGGTAAGCTCAATACAAACTGGCCCCAAGCGGCGACAATATGGTCGGGGAGTGTTTCATCCCACTCACACTTTGATAGCCAAAGCTCGTTGATTGAGAGCTTGGCGTACAAAATTGTGGGAGCCACAAACCCATTATGTCCCATAGTTGAGCTACTGTGGACAGCATAGTGCGCTTGGCGCACTTATCATCTGGCGGTGAGACGTCAAACCGAAAACTATCGCAGGATTTGTCCCAGCGTAAACCGAGAACCTTATGCGGTACAGACTTCTCAAACTCAATGTCTGGAGAAGCATTATGAGAATCTGGTATGCGTGTGAGAACCTCCTTAGAGTTGCTTGTCCATTTGACAAGATCAGTTTGGCCTCACTTGAAAAGCTGAATAAGCTCTCCACAAAGCGAAATTTCTAGCGGAGCGGGTATGACACTACAGGCAAGGTCATCCATATACAAAGCGGAAGTGTAGTATAGTATAGTGTAGCGTAGCTTAGCATAGCATAGCGTAGCATAGCACAGCATAGCATAGCGTAGCATAGCATAGCACAGCATAGCATAGCATAGCTAATTAGTGCTTTATCTTACACACAGTTTTAGCACCCACCTTGATCTCTTGAAGAGCAGAACAACAACAAGACGTAATACAATGAGCAGTATGTAACGTAGGTACGGTACCCATAATCACATACCCAAATACCGTCTCAATAGCGGGCGGTAAATCATATCGCTCACTACTTACTATGTTAGTTAGTAGCAAGTGCGGAAATATTGAAGCTCCGATCAAAAGATCAATGCCTGCCGGATTCGCAAACTCCGCGTCTGCTAGCGGCAATGACTCGAGGTGAGTGAGTGATGCTACGTCTACATTAGCGTTCGGCAATGCGTCCGTGATATGCTCCACGATTAGCGAAGAAATGTTAAAATTAATGTCCCTATCAAAACGCGAATGTATTTTAATATCTACGGAACCCTTGCAATGTTTTTCTGATCCGCCTATCCCTTTGACGGTTGAGTTAGTATTTTTAAAGTTATTCCATAATCCGAGGCGTTTGAATAACTCAAACGTTATTAAATTGGTCTGAGATGCGCTATCTAGCAGACAACGTACCATGTGCGGCGACCCATTAACATCATATACGATAACTTGCGCTGTCGCTAACAGAACAGTCTTAGACGTCATTCACTGCGTTTTAGCCCTGCGCGGATCATTATAGATGCGGGAGTGCCGTCCTCGCCATGTCCTCACGTGCGCGCCGCCCGCGCAATGGACGACGTACACAACGATACCTCGCCCGGAGGCGTGCAGGGGGAAGGCACCGTGGCCCGCATCTGCGATGTAAGTGTGTCAAGGTCAGCAGCTTGGCTTGACAACGGGTTATCTTTATCGAAATGAAGCAATGAATGATGTTTTTTATTGCAGAAGCGGCACTTTGTCTTACTAGAACAATTACTTGTTTTATGTTTTATGCTTAAGCAATTAATGCAAGCTTTGTTATCTTTTACGCATTTAAAACGAGCGGTTGCATGCAAATTATCGAAGGCGGGACACTTGTATTAAGTCGTCGTGCACTATATTACTGCACAGACACTTCTGTGAATTATTACTATTAGATTCCGAACATATTACGTAAGATTGTGGATTAGGGACCGAGTTATTATTACTATTTCGCGATTTATTCAACCTTTGTTTGTTGCTGTTAGTGTTAGACGGGCCAGGTGAACCAGACTGCGTATTATGAAATATTCGACACTGATCTTTGATGAACGAAATAAAACTATCTAGTGTAGGTATTTTATTATTGCGTTCCGTCATCTCGAATGCGCGAATTGTATCAGTGTCAAACTTTTTTAAAGCGAGTTGAAGCAACATAAAGTTGGAAAGATCTTCCAATTTTAAATTCCTAAGCGAATTAACCGCGGTTACGAAGTTATCAATAAACAGCTGGAAATTCGCACCGGACAGTTTAAGATTTAAAGCTTGGTCAAAGTAGGTAGACGCTAGAACGCGCGTGTCCTGATATCTATCAAGTAGTGACT
Source organism: Euclidia mi (assembly GCA_944739405.2). Classification (NCBI taxonomy): domain Eukaryota; kingdom Metazoa; phylum Arthropoda; class Insecta; order Lepidoptera; family Erebidae; genus Euclidia; species Euclidia mi. The sequence goes on from OX123182.2 coordinate 105,651,329, forward strand.
GAAATATGACCTGATAATTCTCAGCACTGGGTGTGACACCTGCAAATACGGACTGGGCCTTCGGTGACAGTTTACCTATTAAATAGTACAACCTGTCAGCATCTGTCAGAGAACCATTATCGTGCACTGTAGACTTAAAACTCGCATAGAATAACGGCCAATTTCGTATATCTCCGTCAAACGACATAATCTCGATTGGCGGTAATCTCGGTTTGCGGGCGACGGGCTCTGCTGAACATTTACCCTCCAATTGCGATTGTATACGCTTAATAATACAATAAAGATCTTCGAATGAGGTATACGCCTGGTAGTTCGGTTTTTCATCAGGATTGATAGAAAGTAATCTTGCGTTATAATCGTCTAACAACTTATGAAAATCTGTTCGAATACTATCTACTGTCATACAATAACTGAGAAATGCTTCGCTATTACTGTCAGACATAGATGCGGTTTTTGAGCGTTCATAGATGTTTTGAATGCGCTCAAATAAAATATTGCGTTTTGCTTCTAAGATTGTCATCTCTCTGTCTTTCGACACGCGTGACTTCTTTTGTTGTGACATGCTTACGTAAGTATAAGCTAATGAGAACGAAACAAAATAAGAATATCTAATGTACCTATTATTTTACCTAAGTAGGCTAAGTAGGCAACACTTTAGAGCTGTGGAATTAAAAGTTGCTTGAAATATGAGATTTATAAGACAACTATGATAGTTCCAGAATTAATAATTTAGTAAGTAGGTAGCTACATAAAAGTTTACCTACTGATGCAGGCGGAAACAACCATGTGACGGCTATGTGAATATATTAGGAGTATAGCTAGGTGCTATAACTGCCTAGGTATAGCGATATAACGTATAAAAACGTAAATGAATCCGACTCGTATGGATCAAAAAAATGGTTCGGCGATACACCGAAACCGTAGGTTCTAGGCGACTTGGGAAAGATTAATGGAATGGACTGTATTCAAAGGATAGCGGGTTTTTAGCCGCCTAGGATTGGATACGGGAAGAGGTGATTGTGAGTGGGTATAGGATATTCCAAGGATGGAGGGCACTTACCTTATACGGCAATCTTCTTCGTTTCCGAATGGCAGTCTCCTGGTGGTTTCGTGATGCAGCTGCTTGTTTTCACTTCACAACACAGTCACTTCCACTTGCGAGCGGTTTTATAAGCGGTAACAACTATAGCGGGCGCGGCGCGGTGATACGGTATAGCGGACGCGTATCGCGAATCGAATGTTCTTGAAAGCTCTGGACTGTCTCTCGCGTCGACGTTTCGCGGCGACCAATCAGGCGAAAGGCAGTGCCTCTTCCAGGGAGTGGGATAGAGAGGGACGGAAATATGGTATCGCTCGCACTAGACGTGGAACGATTGATGTTGATGCGATTAGTTATAGATAGGAAGGTAGATGGTGCTACCAATGTTGCTGATCGATTTTTGAAGAAAAAATCAGGTATTTCTGTTTAACATCTAATAAAGGAACGAATCAATCGCTAATTACATTTTAGGACACAAGCCTATTACTAAACTAACTTAATTACTCTAGTAATCTAATAATCACGTAATTATTATACTAGGTTAAATATGATGCTAATAATATCGTAAAATTTCTAACACTGGTACATCTCTAATCCAAAGGTGGCAAAACTTGGAAGCGCAGTGTTCGCCACGCCAGTGTCGTCTATAGACGACCGTGGATGACATCACAAACGAAATTAGTGCTGTGACTTTTTTATTTAATTACTTATTTATTATAAAATCTGCTCTTGTCTAACGCTGTAGTTTCTGGGTATTGATTACTAATTTGGGAAAAAGGATAAAACATGAGTGTAAATAAATACAATCAGGGGTAATTATAAGTTATTTTTATTCGTAAACCATGCACAAGTAAAATCATTCCTACTATCGATGTTTCATTGATATGTATTTTTGCCCGTCACAATTTTTTTGTAGGTATTAAAGAAGGGATTTGTGGCGTGGCGTAGGGAATACAGTTTTTCGTTATTGACGTGGCGGTGAACGGGTTAAAAACCTGCTCTTTGACATTTCCTTTACAATAAGTTGGTTTGTATCGTGGTGGTATTCATACAGCTTATTTGTGCGGGCGAAAATCATTGAATATAATTATTATGTACCTTCTAATATGTATGTAGCGAGTCTTAACCACAACCAGGAGTCTTAATCGCGTTAACTAACAAGTTCAAGATATTAATATCCTTTGTTTTCTGCAAACTTTTGACGGGCTTACAATTGAGACAAGAGGATAGAGAGGATAGACAGGAGAATATACCTCGTATAATGTATACAAATCGCAAAAAGTTTACTACTCTATAAACTATGGGAGTACGTGTAGGTAATGGTCTATCCACACAAATCAGAGCCGTACCCGAGACGCGACAGAGCAGTAGCCGTGCTAAGACCATGCATCCGAGTCCCGGGCGTCACTTTCTATTCACTCACGTCAGGGGTGTGACCGGACTGTGGACAGACAGACTGTGAATATCAAGTACTGCTTCAGCGTAGTGTAGTAAAATAGATCACGCAGTATACGTCATAGCTTCGTTTAATACAGAAGCGTAAATTGCAAGAAATATCAGGACACGTCACGGCGCCGGCCTAGACACTAGAGGTTCATTCCCGGACCGGGCACGCACTTGTATAAACAAGTCCATATAATTTGTTCACAACGATATTCTGTTGAGCCCCTGATGTGTGTGGATGGACCTTTATGCCTTTATTCGTCGTTGACGTCGTCTCTACACTTCGTTGACGTTGACATCTTTTGACATCTCGGCACCATTTCGATGAGGCAATGAATACAGATTTACATAGAAGCGCAGTTCTTAAGGATTTCGTGTGCCGATTCCAAGTGGACACTGTCTCCAGTTTAGTTCGTAGTTGGCGCCGTTGGGGGTACTGGCGTCGTTGTCCGTCTCTCTTGGTCTCGTAGTTAAGATACACAGGAGGAGCGTTCGTCTGTCTTGCTCTCGTAGAGACAGCTGTCATAGCGCGACTGCCACGCCGCCAAGCGGCAATTTGGGTCACAGAAAGTTTGTCTTCAGAGCACCCATAAGAAATGCGCCTCTATGTAAATATCTGAGCTCTTTGGATAAAGTCTGTATACAGCATCATCATAGCGTTATACCGTTTGCATCCAATACTTTTGCCTTCCCCCTCCCCCTACTGCCCCTCTTACTGCTCTAACCAGATTTGGTAGAATATTGGCTAGCTATGAAGCCCATATTGGTCGTTTGTTATTATTTATAAAAGCCGCATACAATTTTATGTATGGGCTGATGGTGAAATAATGTCCAAATGGGTGTATTGTCAACGATGGCGTAAATTGGAAAACGTTCAATGAACTTTAACTAAATGAATGTAAATCGGTGGCCCTTAACATCTTCATATATTTTGCATATTTAATACCTTTGCCTTTAGACACTAGTTTGGAACTAAACTCAATTTGTATGTCGGTACCAAGGTACCTACATACAAATTGAGTTTACCAAGAACAATTAAGAGCCTTGGCTCTAAATTGGTCCTGTTTTGTGTACCTACACACCGAAATAAATTAAATCATTACTGGTCTGTTAATGACTGACTGTCAGAGAACACACAACCGAATCTACCGGGTGCCAGAAGCTGATATTTGGCAAGTATGTTCCTTGAGATACACTAACAAGCAACTTCCCAAAATTTCCACGGGACCGGGAAAATACGGTTAAATTAAAAGAAAAACGCGCGTAATAGCGTGGGTAAAATATATATGTATAGATACAACGTATACAGCCTATATGTATTACTATAGTTGTACTTGTCAGGTGTTTGGAAAATAAAAGATACAACAATCAATTCTTACTTTCATTTATTTAGCTTGTATATTTTAAAATCTAAAGTATTGATTCTACATTTATATAATTTATATTTAGCGCCACGTTCGATAAGCAAGGGCATAGAACCAAGAGAAAGAACATGGCAAGAAAACCCTTGGCCATTCTTTTAATAGTTATCATTTATAAAAGCGGTACAATCAATACATATATCGGATAGCAAGGTTGTGCGTAGTTCAATATTTCAAAAGTAACTATTACCTTAATAAAATAGATTAGCATAATTCATTTAGTAATATTCACCACAGATATAGATTAAACGAAAAAGCAAACACCGAGCTCCGAGGCGAAAGTCTTGAATACAACAGAGATAACATTCATCATCAGCCTTTAACAGTCCACTGCTGGACTAGGCCTCTCCTTTCAAAGGAGGAATTGGCCTACTATCCAAGCGGGTTGGTATAGGGTTTGTATCAAGTTTTCCTTCTCTTACAGTGCTGTTCTCTGCATACTATGCTCCCTCTGTCGGCTCTTACGACACCCATGGGATGATATGAGGTGGTGACAATTCGTATTCTTAATCCGTCACCACACGGACAATATTTACCACTGAAATATTCACTACATGATGTAGGTATATAATAGACACGACTTGTTTCTCAGCATAATTCGATTCTATACTATATGATACCCTAAGTTCTGAACTTTAACATCTCACAACTGACGGAACCACCCACAATATCAATTATACAATTGCTACGCTACATTATTACATTAACTATACATTGTCTATATTGACAATACTCTAAATAACACCACAATAGAATAAAGAATTGTGAAACACATCACTAGTTAAAACACTATATAAAAACACAAAAATATAAAAGTCTGAATTATGTCGTACCTTATAGTTAGCCGTTGCCGGGACGGAACTGCTCTTGAACAGAGCCTGTTCTCCTCTTATATCCTATTTACACGTTTTACAGTATCAACTGCCAAACGTCAGATCAAATTGTATATTTATTATTGGCAGCACTAGAAATTTAAAACATACCAACCATCAATACGATATAACCTCCTTGGGTTATATCGTATTGATGGTTGGTATGTTTTAAATTTCTAGTGCTGCCAATAATAAATATACAATTTGATCTGACGTTTGGCAGTTGATACTGTAAAACGCAAGGAGCAAGTAAACATGGAGGGAGCATTTCAAAAAGAGTAGAAATCGTATATGCATCTCTTTTCTCTCTAATTACAGAACTGCATATGTTCGAGTGTGATAGCCATATAGCTTTTATACAGCCTTGAATGACATATGCCAAAAAAAATGTTATGTCATGTCGATGTTCGTCCAGCTGGAGTGAAAGCCGTGTCGAAATAAACTGCAATTTAAATTGCTACAAAATATTACAATTGAAGATATTATCACTTCTAAACATTAAAACATTACCATAGTTTGTAATGCTGTCGGATGTAAAAGCCGAATGGGACTATTGGCCGAAAATGGTCAAAAAATATCCTACCACGGTAAGTCATAATAAGTAAAATTGTAGATATCTGCCGTAATAATTCTACAATGATATTTGTAAAGCTTATATTTAAAGATAGGTTTAAAGAACTTTATTCTCATAAAAAGATACAATATCCACTTACATGAGAACAATAAAATTATCTATTAATCTATGTAATCTATATTTTTTTTGTAATTAATCTATTTTTCTTTTTGTTTTTTTTTTAACAACTCCCGCACTAGGACTAAATCCTGTGTCGCGGGGGACTTTACAAACATACAACTAACGGACACAATGAACACCCAGACTCGAAACAACAATTTATGAATCACACAAAGTGTTGCCTCGTGTGGGGATCGAACCCACAACACTCGGCGTAGTGTCAAGCGGCGAGGCGGCCCCTTAAACCACTACGCCAACCGTGCAGTCAAATTATTTATATAATGTAGGTAGGTAAAAAACTCGTCGAATCACACAATACTAGTACAGTCTGTATGCCACGTATTGGCTTCGTTTAAAAGTTTTATTTTATATTAAGTTTTTAATCTTCATTTTCTGTAATATATCTACATAATTGAGACTTAAAACTGGTAAACGACTTCAGATTTTTGATACATGATGGTAATTTATTGTAAAGCTGGGCGCCCCCAAAGGTTATATTTTTTTTAGCATAGTTTGTACGTGCTTTTGGCAATACCAATAGACTTGGTCGGCGTAGACTACGTTTAGTGAGTTGCGATTTATTTATAAACGATATATTTGTGTTAATAGTTTTATTAATATTTTTTCTGATTAAAATACATGTGTTATATTTATATAATTGGGTTAAATTAATTAATTTAGTTTCTTTAAAAATTTTACTGGTCGGTGTCAAATAGTGATAACGGAAAATAATTTTGATTACTTTGTTCTGAATTCTTTGAAGTTCTTTTAGCTTCCGGTTGCTAGCGCTACCCCAGATTTCAATAAGATACAGAAGATGTGATTTCACTAGGGAGTTATAGATATTATAACGTATTTTTTTCGGAATGCATTGACTAATACTCTCCAGTGACCCAATAAGTGAGGAAATTTTTCCTTTGACATGATCCAAGTGCATGTGCCAAGATAAACTATTGTCCACTATTAAGCCAAGGTATTTTTCGCAAGTTTTTTGTTCTAGTGGCGTATTATTAATGATTAGCGGGTCATGATGCGGTATTTTTTTATTTTTTGCTTTAAAAATTACATAACATGTTTTAGAAATGTTTACCGTTAACAAGTTGTATTGGAACCATTCAGTCAAAGTGTTGAGATCCTGTTGAGCCTGTGTAATAAGGTCTTGTATTTTAGTGCCAAAATAAAACAAACAGGTGTCGTCCGCGTATAGCGTTATATGACCTCGTAGTCCTAGTTCTGTAATCTATACTAATATAATAAAGCGGAAGAGTTTGTTTGTTTGTTTGTTTATTTGTTTGTTTGTTTGTTTGTTTGTTTGAACGCGCTAATCTCAGGAACTACCGGTCGGATCTGAAAAATTCTTTTTGTATACGATAGCCCAGTTATTCCGGAAGGCTATAGGCTGTATAACATAACGCTTTGACCCTTTGGGGCCGGGCAAAAGGCTAAAAAGGCTAAAAGAGAATGTCGGCTAATCTCAGGAACTAGCAGTCGGATTTCAAAAATTGTTATTGCCTATGATAGCCCAATTATTCCGAAAGGCTATAGGCTATATAAAATTACGCCACAACTTATAGGGGCCAGACAAAAATAATAAGATGGTCAGATGAGAAGGGGAGGGTTGGGTCAAAGGCAAAAAAAGGCTAAATGAATAGGATACAATCTATATGGGTATCGTTTTCGGCATTTTCGGGACACTGATTAATAATATGAAATTTATTTAGTGATCCAAGATGGCGGACGGGAAATCAAAGATGGCGGATGGGAAAATTTTAAAAATCAATATGGGTATCACCTTCGATATTTTAAGGGGTGGGGAATCGAAATACAACATCTATTTCGTGATCAAAGATGGCGGATGGTCAATCAAAGATGGCGGATGGGAAAATTTAAAAAAATCAATATTGGTATCGTCTGCGATGTTAAAAGGGATGGAGAATCCAAATACAACATCTATTTCGTGATCAAAGATGGCGGATGGGATTTTTTTTTAAAAATCAATATGGGTATCGTCTCCGATGTTTAAAGGGATGGGGAATCCAAATACAACATCTATTTCGTGATTCAAGATGGCGGATGGGAAATCAAAGATGGCTGATGGGAAAAATTTAAAAAATCAATATGGGTATCGTCTCTGATGATTTAAGGGCTGGTGAATCCAAATACAACATATATTTCGTGATCAAAGATGGTGGATAGGAAATCAAAGATGGCGGACGGGATTTTTTTTTAAAGTCGATATGGGTATCGTCTGCAATATGTAAAGGGATGGGGAATCCAAATCCAACATCTATTTCATGATCAAAGATGGCGGATGGAAAATCATAGATGGCGGATGGTAAAGTTTTAAAAAATCAATATTGGTATCGTCTGCGATGTTAAAAGGGTAGGGGAATGCAAATACAACATCTGTTTCGTGATTCAAGATGGTGGATAGGAAATCAAAGATGGCGGATGGGAAAAATTAAAAAATCAATATGGCTATCGTCTCCGATATTTTAAGGGGGGAGAATCCAAATACAACATCTATTTCGTGATCAAAGATGGCGGATGGGTTTTTTTTAAATCAACATGGGTATCGTCTCCGATGTTTAAAGGGATGGGGATTCCAAATACAACATCTATTTAGTGATTCAAGATGGCGGACGGGAAAAATTAAAAAAATCAAATTTGGTATGGAATGCAAATACAACATCTGTTTCGTGATTCAAGATGGTGGATGGGAAATCAAAGATGGCGGATGGGAAAAAATTCAAAAATCAATATGGCTATCGTCCTCGATATTTTAAGGGGTGGAGAATAAAAATACAACATCTATTTCGTGATCAAAGATGGCGGATGGGTTTTTTTCAAATCAATATGGGTATCGTCTCCGATGTTTAAAAGGATGGGGAATCCAAATACAACATCTGTTTCGTGATTCAAGATGGTGGATGGGAAATCAAATATGGCGAATGGGATTTTTTTTAAAAATCAATATAGGTATCGTCTCTGATGATTTAAGGGATGGTGAATCCAAATACAACATCCATTTCGTGATCAAAGATGGCGGACGGGATTTTTTTGTAAAGTCGATATGGGTATCTTCTCCGATGTTTTAAGGGATGGCGAATCCAAATACAACATCTATTTCGTGATCAAAGATGGCGGATGGGAAATATAATAATATAAAAAAAGTTATTATTGGTGGTGAAAAAGTGGTAGTGGTATTTGATGTTCGATGCAGATAATGGCTATGTTCAGTGGATACCTCTCCTACGGAACCCTGCATGGGCGAGTCAGACTTGCAGTTGATTTAATTATTTAATATCCATAGTATTTAATAGTATTTGTAATTTTATCATATCCCTAGATCAGTGATCTAACCATATCACTCATATACCACCTTCTCATCTCCTTACAATAAGTTAGTTTTTCTACCCTAGAAATAATTTATATGGCAAAACAACTTTGCCTTGCAATTAAGAGATTAAACACTGATGTTCTTGGTAACTTTGTTCTGAATAAGTTGGAAAAGAGTTAAAAATTAATATGAAATGTAAATACATTAAAAAGGCGATACGGAGTTCGCCGGGACAGCTAGTGTTATTGATATAGACTAAAAACAAGATAAAGATAATGACCACTGTTGACACAAATTTTTATTCCATTAGTCACAATGAAATAAATATAATAGAAATATTTCGATAAAAAATATGAGAATAGAGTTGTAATACAATTGTCAGTTAGAAAACCAGTTTCTGAAAGAATATAATTTGAATAATTAGTTATTAATTGCGATTTTTTGTAGATTTCCAAAGAATGAAGGTTTGAAACTAAATTGGGTCCGAAATATGAGAAAGGGAGAATGGCAACATTCCAATTCTTCTAAACTTTGTTCGCTTGATTTTGTGTCTGCTCGTTATCAAGAAGGATTTCAAAGAAAAGTTTTGCATTCTTATGCTGTGCCTATTATTTTTACTAACCAGATATCTAATACTGAGGTTTGTACTTCTACTTTATTATTATTAACTTTTATTTTTATCAATCAATATATACCAACATTGCAACCCTGTATAATCTATGATTGCAACTGTTAAAATATGCTATAGTTATCATATATACATATATGTATATATCATTAACAGTTTTGTGTTGTAATTTTCAGAAATGTCCGAAATAACGAAACCTTATTTTTAGAAAAGATAATAAAGCTTCAAGAGAGAACATGGCTTGCACTTCTGGAACTCAGGATGAAAATATTGTTCGTAAAAGGTAACCGTTTCCGTCCATGTATATCCCATTTTGGTAACATATATATGTAGTAAATAACGTCATATAGTATCACACCTGCCAGTTATCGTGTGCGTCACTTTGTGAAATAAATAAATGATTTTGACTATTTTGACTTTATTTCAATTATTTTCCAATACCACAATGTCACAAAGTATGAGAACATAAAATAACTTGCTGACTGCAAATGCACTGATCAGTGTGAACTGCGAGACATAATAGATTTTTATTTGTGTCTAACTGTCTAGTCGGTATTACAACATTCAACTAGTTAAATAAACCTAATAGCGCAGTTTTTCACTCCTTCAAAAATTGTATTAATGTTTCAGTGTTGTCAATATTATTTTCTGTCGGATTATAAGAAATTTGTCAAATTGTGATACCGAGCAATGCTAAACTGCGCTTTATACTGTTCCTATCTAGGTACAGTCGAAGAACTTTCCGCTAGACCACAATAAGGGTGAGAATCGCTCAGCAGGACATCGTCGCTTCCAGTGCTACTTTACACAAACATTGACATTCGTATACAAAACCAGTTTCTAGTGTGCTTCGAGTCTATGAGCGAGCCAAGGGATTATTTTCGAACTGGTCTACCGCCTACTTGTTTGATTGCACATACCCGGAGGATTCGTTTACAAATAACAAGTAACCTACTTATTGTACCAAATGTACGGTAAAGACAAAACTTCATTTTATTGTAATGCAAGTACTTTATATTATTTGGAAATTTCTGAAATGCGAATCATCATAGAGGTGGATAAATTATACTCTGACCACCAGTTCGAAGTGGATACTTGAATCCATACATAATACAAGTCTCCTCAGGATAGTAATCATATCTTATTATTACCTCTCTTTTTACAGTATTTGTTTCTTTGTAGGCACCTAAGTACTATACTCTAAATAAAAGCTCGTAAAATAATATACTACTGGTATATTACTTAATCAAATGCTTATCTTGTCTCTACATACCGAATTATATACCAATACCAATCAAAGATTAATGCATGAGTACATCACCATTGACAGTCATTTCTTCTTTTGAAAAAATTGCGACATGAGTATTTCAAGAGGTAATAAAACTTACGATAGGTTTCTTGATTATGCTTAAAGCTATCCCTCCATGTATACTTGCTCCTTGATATAACCATATACGATAGGTTTATGCTATAGATACATAATTAATGATACAATATATTTAGTTTTATACTGTTTGGTACATAATTATATGAATAACCCTAAAATCTATCTTTTACTAACTTAACCTACAACCTAACCTAAAAGTAACAATGATGTAAATTCTAGCCAGATTTATAACAGTTTGATGTCAGGGCCTTTGCTGGGATTATAAATAGGTACTTACAAATGAAACACACATATTTTAAATGTACTTATTTAGATATTTTTGTTGAATAATTTTCAAAATATTTCTAATAATCTATCACGCGCATAGCTGCGTGCATCTTCTCATACAATGTAAGACTTACATACTTTTCACTTGCATTAAGCATGAGTATTCCACACACGTAAAATGCACCTCACATAAATTGTAACGGATTAGGTAGCTAGACAATAGTTCATTAGCAGCCAGTAGCCACTTATCATCCAATACGTACCTATGTATATGCAACACATGGCGTTGGACAGTACATTATTATTTTATGACGCATTGTACTAAGCCTAACTGCATTATATGCATAACGTAATGCAAGAATGCATAGCAATTTGCTTATGAATGGAGGATAATAGAATTTATCATTATCTATCATTATTAATGAGTTACGTCTAGAGATTATTATACACCGTGTATTTTAAGTCAGTGTTTTCCCGAAAAGTATGTACTCAGCTCGTGATATAGAAGCTACCTATAATATTTATTTTACAAAATATCTTTTTTTTTTCATTTATAATTTTTCTCTAATATGTCCTGAACGCAGGGTAAGCTACTTTTTACCCGACTACGGCGAAGCCAAAAAGAAGGGTAATCACAGACATAGATCTAAGGGTAATGTTTTTGGCAGTCTATGTATGTATGTTTGTATGTTCCAAAGAAGCGCCTAAACAACTGAACCGATTTTAATAAATGGGGTATCAATAGTTTCGTAATAATGGCCCGGGTGACATAGGCTATATAAATTTTATCTTAATTTTCTATTACGGAATTAATAGCTCAGATGCCACCCTAAAAAAAATAAACTGACATAATCATTATGTGCTTGGTATCAACAGAAAGGTATTCGTGAGCACATCACAAATATGTACATATATTATACTATTTGAGCCAACATATAAAGGAGAATGACCATTTTTGTATGGAAGTTGGGCTAAGTTTGCTTCTTGATGGTTTGACCATTAATATGTAGAAAATATAGTCGTAATTAAATCAGGAAAAAATAAATATGAAATTCGGCGGCAGTTCTAAGATATCGGATATTTAAGATTCCAAATATTTTGAGGTTAAGTTTTGTAATAGTCATATCATTTAATCATACTAGTAGTAATAAATTAGTTAATTAACGCCCGTGCTCTGGAGAGCAGGTACGTTAAGCCGTCGGTCCCGGCTGTCATGAAGATCTTTGACAGTCGTTACGGGGAGTCAGTAGGTGCCCTCAAATAAACATACTGATCTTAACCATGGCAAATCGCTATGCCTTTGAGTTACGGAGGTCAGACGGGCAGTGGCTCTGTCGAAAAGCTGATATTCTGCCATATCTGGTTAGTCTTGTAAGCGGGCTCCTAGGTCTCAAATATATATTTGATACAATCAAATATATATTTCTCAAGTATACACACATCAACAAAGTCTAGGGATATCTTAATCCTAAATTATTTACGAGTTTATAGTTTAGAACCTTGTTAGTTTCCACAAAAAGTTTATATACAGATTAAAACCTCTTTTATTCTATTTTCAAAATTTGAACATGGAAAGAAAAAAAACAAAATAATAAACAAAATATGGCGGCAAATTTGCTAGTAATTCGTTACATTAAAGAAAGTTAAAACTGTTTTATTATAATTATTAATGAAAAGGGTTTTTAATTGTTTTTCTTTTTTAATTTAACGTGACGTACGAACTTTAAAAGTCATGTCACGTCGTCATTTGAGTCGAGATGAAATGTTACGAGCCGTGGGCATGTTAGAAAATGGTGCAATTCAACGCGTCGTTGCTGAGGCCCTAAATACCAGTCAAAATGTGATATCAAGGTTGTGGTCACGTTATCGCAGTACTGGAGATGTGGCCGAACAGCACACAGGTAGATATCGTGTTACTACGCAGAGACAGGATCGATTTCTCCAAATGACCGCCAGAAGACAACCCAATATCACAGCGCTGCAACTAGTGCAAAGGCTCCAGGAGGACCACCAGCTGCTGGTAAGCGACCAAACCGTGCGAAGAAGGTTACATGAAGTTGATCTTCATGCTCGAAGACCATTGCGTGTTCCAGCATTGCGACGTGGCAATCGCGGTCGGCGGCTTTCGTGGGCTCGGGAGCATTTACCATGGAGTGACGAACAATGGTCTTTGGTGCTGTTCACCGATGAGTCCCGGTTTGGGTTTCACCCGGATTCACGAAGAACACGCGTTTGGAGAGCTCCAGGGAGAGTTAGCCGTCTACGGCACCCTCAGGAGGTCCACCCATACCAAGGCGGGACAATCATGGTGTGGGCAGGAATTCGTCTTGGCGGACGAACCCAACTCGTTTGGATCCAAGGCAGCATGACTGCACAAAAATACCACGAGGAGGTAGTAGAGCCCGTTATTGTCCCACACAGAACTCAAATAGGCCATGAATTTCTACTCATGCACGATAATGCTCCTTGCCATACGGCGCGGCTGGTATCGACCGCTCTCCGAGAGCACGATATTCAAGTTTTGGATTGGCCTGCACAGTCGCCCGACTTAAATCCTATCGAGCATGCCTGGGACATGTTACAACGAAAAGCTTTGAGAGATTTTCCACCAAATTTGACGACTGAACAACAACTTTACGAACACTTGCAAAGGACATGGGACCTCATACCGCAGCAAGACATTGACAATTTAATTTTAAGTATTAACAATCGATGTCGATGTGTAATCAATGTAAGAGGTGGCAACACTGATTATTAATGATTAGATTTTACAAGATTTTTTCCATTTTTATTAAAATTAATAGTTTTTTAAGAAGAAATGTTTGTTGTTATCATACTAATTTTCCATGATGATTAAAAAAATTATTTTTTTTATTTAAAACAAAAAAAAACACGAAATGTTTTTTATTTTTATTAAAGACCTTAAAATAATCTATGATTCTTCTATTTACTGTATCAGAAAATTCTTCATAGATTTTTAGATATTTGATGAAATATAAAATATCCCTAGACTTTGTTGATGTGTGTATATAGAATATACATATATAATTTGTTTGTATTTACAAAAATAAGTATATATGTATGTTTACTATGTTTATCTATTATCTAGTACCCATAGTACAAGTTCTGCTTAGTTTGGGACTAGATGGTGTTGTGTGGATGTGGTAGAATATTATTATTATTATGATGTGAGTTGTAACAAGACACTTGTTGTCCAATGTATGTAGCTTTGCCTTGTAGGTGCACTCACCTACAAGGCAAAGCTACATACATTTGAACGCCTGTACATTATATAAGTTTCGGGTAGGTATATTCAGTCCTCTATATTATATTTCTTACTGGGAATTCTCAATACCATGTGGTACAATTAATGAAAATTCAATGACGCTAGTTGGCAAAAGATAATCTCATTCCTTTGGACCTTATATTATACAGTGTGCATTAAAACTAAACTGTTCTAATAACTGCTCTAAAACTAAACTAAAATGCTTAATAGGCAAATTAAACACAGTTATTGTTATTTTTCATTTTATTTGTTATTACAAAATCTTCTTCAAATGAATCATATACCTACCAATGAAGCAGGAGCTTGTATATCGTATATCATTATGTGGTGCAGGTGTGGCCTCATAAGTTCCAACAGCTTCAATTTTATTAATGTGTAACATTCTAAACATAAGACTCCATTCAATTCCTGTAACAAAGAAGTTAAAGTCTGAGTATTCGGTTAAGAGAAATAATTGTAAGAATTGCGAAGAAAAGTAAACAACACTTACATAGACTGGCGCTATCCATGATGTCAAAATATTGAGCGCCGAATGAGAGACATCCAGACAGCCATTCTTTGGACGAGCTACGTCCAAAGAATGGACGTGCAGTGCTGCCGAGGTACCGCAAAGGAACAGTTAATAAGACTGCGATCCTCACCACGGTTAGTTGTTCTACGTCTAGACGACATAGGTACTTATGTTACCAATAGAGTCCTGTGTCAAAATCTAGTAAACACACTAGTCACGCAGTAAACGTGTTTAGCCTACAAAGGATTGCTCAACTCAATGTAAATCACAGTAGGTAAATTACTTATTTTCCACAATATCATCGAAACAAAAACACAACGTTCATACGAGAAAAAGCAAATTGACTGTTTTCACTAGTTTTCATGTCAAAATAACTGACGTTAAACATTATGGATGCCAGTGTCATAAAAATATGTTCCCATATTTTAGATAAATACAAAATATTACTTCGTAGGTAAGTAATATGTTGCATAAAGGATATAAATATTATTTATAGAAAATATTTCACCACCTGTTTCAAAATATCAAAAGATTTTGGTGTTATTTTAGTTATTAGAACTTTCATTCAGCTACACTGTTTGCAGTGTTTGCACTATAACTGTCATTTTTCCCTATTTAAGGAAGTTTGCAAGAAACTGTAAACATTTGCCGAAATATGAAAAATGAGTTTTTAACGTTTTTAATACGAAATGGCAAATGGCGATGTTACTTATTGCCGAATAATGCAGATACTTACTTATTTTAGAACTAAAAATCCCCATTTTGCTTTAACATCAAATTAATATATATAAAATTATAAAATAAAAGAAGATTTTCCACGTATGAATGGTTTAGAAGCAAACGTGACACAAAATAGCCCAGTTTTGGACATTCTCCTTTAGAACGCGGTTGTACTTACAATTCGCGCGGTTCAGACGCTTTGCGTTACCTATCTTTCTTTCTTTCTTCCTACAAATATGCCAATGTAAATATTGCGCGGTTAGTTTACATGCCCAATCGGGATACGGAAAAGAGTTAAATAAAAAAATTGTTTAAATACTATAACCCGACTACGTAAAAATGGGGGACTAAAAAGAACGAAACAAGAAAATAGCTCATTCAGATATAAATCCAGAAAAGTTATATAAGTATAGAAATGCTTAAGCTAGAGCCGTGGTCGCACCTATTGTATACTTGTGTTCATGTAGTTATCTGCCATGTTTGTTAAATGCAGGTAAGTATTCATACACATTACGTATTACAATAGGTGCGACCACGGCTCTAGCATGAGCTAGAATCTAGAATGAGCTATTTTCTTTTTAGGTTGTAAATAAAGTGCATTGACCTTACGCATCGACCGTCGCATTGTTATTCTATAAAAAAATCTTTTGGCGAAAAAAAATTCGGACAATTCTTTTATAGGTAACTTCTATATCATGGGCTGAGTACATACTTTTCGGGAAAACACTGACTTAAAAACTCAGTGTACTGTAACGGGTTCTGGTAGTAAAAACGCAGTAGAGGTTCTAGATGCGTTTATTGCAGAGTATTGTCTCACTTCCCTTGCCACAACCGAGTATGACCGACCAACAACACGAAACTGGCCTGAACACTAAGGGCTGCAGTCTCCCACGCTGTTCCCTCCGGTAGTGTGTAGGCAGGCTGCTCGAAGGCTGCGCGTAGCGGCAGATCCTCGCAGGCCGTTGGTTCAGCTGGCAGACGCCGGCGGTACGAGTACGATGAGCAGGGCGGGTCAGACTCTTCGGCAGAGGTGACGCCGAAGGCGATGCAGGAAGTGTAGCGGTCTAGGAGCACAGCCGGAGTCTTAATGGTGAACCTGGAACCGTAGCTGGGACCAGGATACACGTAAATACGACGTAGGGTCAGTAGGTACGCTTAGTTATAGTAGAAGCGACGTTAGAGTAGCGGTGCCGGCCTCTCTGTCGGCCCCTTTATATACCGGGCCCTCCATCAGGCTGAGAGTCCGTTTATGACCATATTTGGTCAGGCTTTGCGAGTGCGGACGATGGCTTCCTCTGATTGGCCGAGCGTATGGGCGGTACTGTGACGCAACGCGGTAAGTACCGGACATACGTTATAGTACATCTGCAATTCAAATTGAGTGTGTGGCCAACTCTGGTGTCCGAGTTTTCAGACCGCCCGCCCGAAGGTCTCCGAAATGGCCTAACGATTCATGGTGTTCATTGTGACCGTTAGTTGTATGTTTGTAAAGTCCCCCGCGACACAGGATTTAGTCTAGTGCGGGAGTCGTCTTTTTAAACGAATGAAGATAAAAAACAACGCACGTAAAATCACCTGGAGATGCTAGTTTATATATATACACGGATTTAGTGAAACACTTTTCCGACAAAGATGAAATGAAGTAGAAATCCACGATTTTAATTTTACATACATACATAACGTCACGCCTTTTATCCCTGAAGGGGTAGGCAGAGGTGTATTTCTACACCCACTTTTCGCCAGATATACTTTAGTCCCACGTAATAAGGGGCGAGCCTATTGCCGTACCGGGCACATTTCCAGACTCCGTGCTGCTACTGAGAATTTCGTGACAGAAAAACCCAATAACACTGCCCGACCCAGGAATCGAACCCGGGACCTCCCGATCCCACGCGCACATTTATGCCGCGAGACCAACGAGGCAGTCGTATAGGGTTTGATGTCGAGTTTTCCGTCTCTACGCAAAGATGGTATTTGCATCGTGTTATCCCTTAGTCGCCTCTTACGACACCCACGGGAAGTTGGGGGTGGTGACACTTGTATTCTATGCCGTCAACCACACGGCATTTTACGTATTTTAATAAGATAAAAATAGTCTACTAAACACAAGTTTATCGAGGTGTCGATAACTTTATACTGGGCATCGAGTTGACAGTCCGAGACAGGTGTTACTTTTAACTCGGTCACACGTTGAAAATAAAAGCGGAAATAGAGCAGAAATCTAAATCTATCTCTTCAGTGAAATATTTCCATAGCGCATAATTCAAGATACCTACCTACTCTGATATTATTTACTCCTTTTGTGTAATTTTTGTTTTGTTTTTTTTTTTTTTCAGTGTAAGCTATTGTATATATTCTTATATCCTTATCGACACGGTGCAATCCAAATCTTCTTCATCAGCCTTTAACAGTCCACTGCTGGACTTGGCCTCTCCTTTGAAAGGAGGAATTGGCCTACTATACCACGCTGGCCAAACGGGTTGGTATAGGGTTTGTATCAAGTTTTCCTTCTCTAACAGTGCTGTTCTCTGTATAATATGCTCCCTCTGTCGGCTCTTACGACACCCAGGGGATGATAGGGGGGTGGTGCCAATCCGTATTCTTAATCTGTCACCACACGGACAACGGCAATACAAATACGGGGTGTAAAAAGACCTTTAACGAAAACTGAAACCCCACATTGTAACAATAATTACGAACATTTTTTATTTCGGCACCATACCTGGGAAATTACTAGTTCACGAGATAATGAGGCCCAAAGTCACATTAGAATTTTTCGCATTATGTACAAAATCGATACATTTACCCCGCCAATATGTTCTATAGATGTCCTATGACCCCATGGATAAGTAGGTATTTCGAGCATTGCACGCGCGCACTTAAATCTCGGTTTAAAAAACGAGTCTACTTCAAAAAAATTGTTTCCAATCATTTTATTTTTACTTAGTATGACTAGACATGATGTCCATAATGAGTAGACTTCAGCTGGGTGATGGGTCTTGTGACACCCTGTATATAAAAATAAAGATATTTTGAACACGCTCACTTAGTCGCTGGCAGCGACTCGCTGCCCACACTTGACTGTGGTTCAAGTGAAATATGTAACCAAACATCAATGATGTTACAAAAGTAAAAAGAAGTAGATATGTTATAGGCGTGCCAAAAGCAGGACGCTAAATATACCTAAGCCAGTTGGCAAGTCTGACATATGTGTGTGTGAAGTCGCGAGCCGGCGTCAAAGTGAAACTGACACATCTTGTCAACCGAAAATAAAATAAATATGGAGTTATTGATGTGTACGTTAGTGTACCGTTTCTCCGGATTGATTGCTACGTAGGTAACGTATCTACCTCTTTCTTGTAATACCATTGCCAAACATAGAAATATGTGTTGAGAACCGCAAGAAACCCACCAAACTAGATAAGGCTCTTTTTGTTGTGTTTGTTATTATCATGACATAGTTAATTTAAAATTAATTATCAAAAAGACGTACGTACGTAAAAATTTAAGCCATATTTCTGTCATGTGTTGTCCGATAGAGACAAGCAATTGTCGCTGTTACATCCTGGGTATACATTTGCACGTTTAACTTATTCTAGCCAATAGTCCATTTGCGATACAGGCAGAAGAGAGCGTGCGTGTATTTACCCACACAACACTAGAAGGGCCTTTGCTCACCTCGTTTTTTAACTCGCTGACGACACGCGTATAATTCAGTCTGTACAAAAGCTAGCAAACGCAAGCTCTCCGGTGTTTTGAAGAGTTGAACACAGTCCTCGAGTTTGTATCGCTACGCTACAAACGTGCTGTAACGTCGCTACGAGATTTTACCATGCGTTTCCTTAGTTCTACATTTCTCTACTCGGCTTTTCCACCTGCGTTAGGATTATTTATGCCTACTGCTATGACGATGACTGCTACGCACCCGTGGCAGAGTATGATTTTATGCCTTCCTCGATAAATGGATTCTCCGACACAAAGTAATTATTCAAATCGGGGCGACTGTTGCTGAGATTAGCGCGTTGAACACATTATATAAAAACAATATTCAGCTTTAAAAAATATAAAATATATAGTATATGCATATATGAACATGGCACCTTTTTCTTTTTTTTGTTTTTTTTTTTGACTCATGGTGGAAACCAAACAATTTACGGGCTAACCCCCCTAGGCTGGGCCCCTAAAGGGGCTCAGTCCGGGGAGAGTGTGGTGACTCCCCGACGAGAAGCGCCGGAACTACCCACTAAAACCACCATGGTGTTCCTATATCCGATCCCATTGAATGGCAGGGTCACGGGAACTACGTTTGTATAACTGCCGCGAATGAACATGGCACCTACATATGCACGATAATGTTTACTATGTTTAATACTTACATATTTTCGTTCTAGATAAATGTATTTTTGTAAATTAATTAAATAATAAGCTTGAATGGTTGAATTGTTGACGTCAAAAGTCTTGCGGCTGAATTGTAAATGCGGTTTCAGTAACTTGCCAAACCACTACTCCACATAAAAGCATAGGCATTACAAAAACGCGGTTTGTGACTAAAAACTGTTCAAATGCTGCGTCAAACATTAAAATATCTTAATCTGGAGACATAAAAGTGCAAGTCTGACAGAATAAAGACTTATTTGTGCATAAAAGATACATAATCTCGATTCATACGAATTCCTTTATTGGAGCAACCACTCGTTTTGTGTTAGACAAGCGGAAAATAAATCCTAATAGGTACGGACCATTTTCAGCGATAGACAATTTTTTTAGTTACCCCTTATTATTTTGAAATTAAACTACAGTTTACGGATTTTATCGCGATGTATCGGTTTCACTAAATTATTACATTTGAAACGAGTAATCTAGAAACTACATTTTTAATTTATTACTCGCCTGCCGTCGGTCCCGGTTGTTATAAAGACCTTCTAAATAAACTGACACTAGTGTAAAAAATGAAATATCGCTATCCCTTCGGGTTGCGGAGGTCAGACAGGCAGTCGCTCTGTGGAAAAGCTAATATTCAGCCAAATCCGGTTAGACTAGTAAGTGGACCCCAGGTTGAAACTGGGATAACGCTAGTAAGATGATGATGATGATGAAAAACGGTCGGAACGCGTGTCATTCCTATGGTCATACTTACGCGCTTCGAGCTCGGTACACACTAGGTACGGAGATGTGGGCACGTAGGTATGACACTAGTTTTTAAGTGAAAATACTTTATAATAATTTAATGGACATAACCATGCCATTGCTAGCAGCTTAAAATTACACTCATTAGCGTGGTAGTCTATGCCTAACCCCTCCCGTAGAGAGTAAAGTCAGCCCACTAATAGGGCTGCTATTATTATAATAATTGTGTTATTTAATTTAAAATCCACAAAATGATCTAAAATTGAGTGAATTTAAATGACTGAAATTACATTCTACACTTAAGAATAATATACATTACTTTTTCTAGCTAATATTAATCAAACTATTTCTAATCAAATCTAAAATTACTTTTAGAATTCATAGCTAAAGAAACTGCATATTATTATAAACTTATTTTATTCTGATTAAATATTTAACTGGTATGGGTTTTACATTACATATTTGCGTGAGGTTGGACAAATGTCATAAAGGGCTACGGCACATTATGCAATTAGCTCAATTAAGATGTATATGATGAACTTTCAATAAAAAATATAAACTCTGATTAGACGTTACTAATCAACGAGTAATAATCGATGACTTAAACTTACATTTGCAAGCGATCAACTGAATATTATGATCAAGTCCTTATATTATCCTTAGGAATTTAGGTAAGGGCTACTACGGTACCCTACACTGTGCGTGGATTCTGGATATGCACTAAGCCGATTATTCTTCTTAATGTGCCCCATGCCGCAGAATAACTTTTTCTTTTTATATCTCTCACTACAAGAATTATGATCCAATTGAAAAGTAATGAAAAGTTATTATTACAATCTTCTTGTGAGCGTGTGGCCAGGTCTGGTATGGAAGTTTTAGACCACCCAAAAGCCTCCGGCATGGTCTAGCGATGACCTACAGCTTTACGTGCTCTCCGAAACACGGAAGCGATCTAATGCAAATGCCACTCGCGATCTCCCATCTAAGTGGCTATCTGTGCAAGCGTAGCTTAACTTTGCCGACCTACACCAAGTCACGCTTTGAGCGCTATGAACCGCTACGAACAATAAATACATTTTTCATCTACCACTGTATGAGATTAATGATGATGTGTAAGATGAAAAATGTGCGAGACAATAAGATGTAGAGTTCGTGAAGTTACGAGGTGTAGAGTCAGGAGCTTGGCTCTACATGCGATTTAATAACGTTTTGCCTTGGAAAAGTTTACTTGTTTTTTTTGCCTGGAGAAGTTTTTTTTCTAGTAGAATATGTGACCATAGAGAAAGGGGTAAATGATCAGAGGACGGGTGACAGAAAAGAATGAAAGCGAAGGACGGACGGACGACGATGATGTGACCATAGCAATACTGAGAGCTTATCTTCATTACAATAAGAAATCCAGAGCGTCATAGCCACGTATTTTCAGTTATGTGATTTTCCTTCCTTACTCACTTCCTCAATAATCCTTTATGTTGAATTTTACTGTTACTAACCACAAAACCCATGATTTATCATTTACCAAATATAATATGTATTATTTTAAATTAATTACTTTAATTGTACCAAAGTACCTAAACTATTATATTATTAATACCATTCTGCACATATTACAAATAGTGTAATACATTTCCCTATAACTAATCAAGGAAAACCATAAATTCATGGATTTACACATCTTTAGACTATCTATCAATACTAACTTTCCTTCACCATTTGGGCTAAAGAATTTAGAGTCAGATGCTTCACAAAACTTTATTGAAACTACATATTTTTTTATTAGATCTGCAGGGCATAGTACATATGTATGTAGTAAGAGGCTTTTAAATATTTTCAACATTTAATTTTCATAAATACTATAAAGGAATGCACATTTCTAAAATCCCTCGGTTAAACTTGATGCATTGATCACATCTGCAATATGTCTGATTAAACTTATATGTCCTTATTTATGTCCTCGCCTCATCTTACCTTCCATCAGCCACCGTCTTTCATTACCATTGACTATCATTCGTTAAAATACATCAAACAAGGCAACACAACAAGTATACTGGTTTAGTAGATGTTGATAGCATCAAATGAAATTAGGCATTTCATTTTAAATGTCAAATGCCATTGGAAATCAGCTATGACTTAGGAGAGTGTCCAACAGACTGCTTCGCAGAGGGTCTCGAGTTCAAAGCTAGGGCGCGCACCAATGATTTTTTAAATTAAGTACGTATTAAATTGTTAACAATCGCAAATTTTAGTACGTATAGGCCATTTAAATACACCTACGGCTTGGTGGAGAGACCAACACGCTACGCAGAGGGTCACCAGTTCAAATTGTTCAAAATTAATAAAAATATGTTTTTCAAGTTAAGTGATTGAATTAAGTATCCCTTGATATACAGGGAAATAAATTTAAAATCAACTATTCATATAGTTTACAAAGCAACACTTATAAACATCAATTCTTCACAAGCAGGCTCGAGACGATAGGCCTATGAGAAGAGCCTGGAAGAAAATCATGCCACTCTTTTAAACTCATCATAAAACTCTTAGACATGCGGATTGAATCAACCTGCTTGTATGTTCGTCAGACTGTTCTAGTAAGGCATGTGAAGTCCGACAACCAGCACTTGACCTGCGTAGACTACGACCTAACCCTTCACATAGTGAGATGAGACCTGTGCCAGCTGTGTGCCAAATGTGAAATAAGGCTGACGATTAAATCAGGTACACGCATTGTTTAAATACTTAGAATTCGTCACTTGGCACATTGATACATATAAAATCTAACACTTATCAACTCCAAAGAGGGTTGGATATTGCTACGCGTATTGAGATACATATGTTGCCAATTGCATATAATAGGAGCATAGCTAATGTCAAAGTTGGTTCTAGACGTAGTAAATAAACTGTAAAATAGTAAAGAAGAAGAGAAATTTAATAAACAACTCACAAAAGGTGAAGAATACTTTGAATATTTTATATGATTAATTTCTCCTTTGTTCGCCCAAACATCTTTCCGCTACGGTAAGAACCTTTTAAGTGAAAAGCTGACATACCTGACGTATCCGCTTACATATAAAACGATTAGGTACTAAGTAAATATCCATTACTAAACTGATTAAGTATGAGTTACGGCTTTAAGTATCCCTTAGAGATCCTTCGAACCTTTTATTATAAAAACGAATTAGTATTAAAATATATTTACCTGATGATGAATAAAACATAAGTGTAATGAATTCAACAAACAAGAGGTGTAGGGCCGTACTATTATTATGATAGGGCTTCGTGGATACGAGGGCGGGCGGGCGGTGGACATAGTAAACAAACCGGCAGCCTGCCAGTACCGCATTGAGCACCGAACGCGACGCACGCGTTCACACAAACTAAACCTTACAAAGACATCACTCTACATTTCCCACGGAAAACGCGCGCGTAAAAGTTCAAAACCATCAATTGAAATAGTGACTCGTAAGTAACCTTTACATGTGTTTCAATATTTTTATAGAGATTTTTTGTATTATATGAAACGTACACAGTTGTTTATTTTGTGTGTATCGCGGTATTTATCGTATCAAAGTGGATTAAGCGAATGTTTACGGTGCCAGCGAGATTTGTACGACAATATATAAATAGATACAAATAGTTTCTTTGTAGATATACCTCACAGAGTGAATTTATTCAATTTGTTATAGTTGCTGATAAAATCATACGAACGATAATTTCAAATTGTTCAGAACCCTGACCTCTGACTCTATGAGTATTTTAAGTTTACTTATTACATTTAGCATCATTGAATACCTACAGAAAACTTCGTGAAATCGAATCGAATTTTTATTTAATATCATGTGGTTACTAGAGCACAAATTCGATTAAAACTTAAATTATAAAATACTGTATTTATTATTATACTTAATAAGATTTATAAAATTATCTTAACCAGAAATGGTAATAACGATATTCAACAACTTTACGCTTTTTAAATACTCACACAAATTCTCGTGTCAGGTGACCGTAGCACCTGTAGACTCTACGGAGTACGGAGGTAATATTCTGGATATAAAAAACTTAAAAAAAATGCATTGTTGTATGAAACGTTATTAATAGCGTAGGGCATACTTTACTAGCATGATACCCTTACATACCTTTCGAGGATGATTGTACTCGATGTTATGAACCACTTTTATTGTGGGACATTCCCGAAATTGCAAAAAAAGACAATTATTCCCCACAAAATCTACTTTATCCGTGTCCTAATGTATGGGACAGCTGATTATAGTTTTGCGATTTATCAGTAACCAATCATCACTTAAGATGTTTTCAAAGTAAGCATAAGCTTGTATAGATTAAAAAAGCCTCTTAGAACAGCCTAAAATGTAACATTACAGGTCAAAACACAATAAATCTCGGAAGCACACAAAATAAGATAAATTGTTGATCTTTATAATTATTGACTTTGTTTAACTGCCAGCATTATATACTTATTCATAGCAATATAATACAACATATCAGTTAGTCAATCTGTCCACTATCTGTTCGTCTTCTTCACTCCGACCCAAGAGCGGATATGGCCAGCCCATTGGCGGCATTGGCACTTAGGTTTATGCCGTCTTCAAACTATGTACACGCCTTTCGTTTTTTGCCAAAGAAGTTTATAATTGCAGTTGGTTTAGTTTTAAATTTCAAGCATTTTTCTCTCACATGAATTTATGGACTTTTCGTATCTTTGCCTCGGCAGCGTATCTCATTATAATTAAGGTGCATTGGTGTTTTTAAATATTGCGACAAACGCAAATCAATACTAGCTAGTCTCCTAATCATCTCTATCATCATCTTCAGCGTTTTTTATAATCTGTGCCATGGCTGTTCCCAGTTCACTTCTCATTAAGAGAAGGTTTAGGGCATAGTCGACTAAGAACGGGTTGGTAAACTTTACAATCATGTGTTTTGAAAACATTATGGAGAACTACGAGACATACAGGTTCCCACAGGATATTTTCCTTCAACATGTAGCAAGCGATAACCTTATGGTGCTTCATTTCTTTTCATAGGGTGCATAGGGTTCCCACCAAGAACTTAGGGTCCCAAGCCAACCTCACCTGCAAGTGGTGCACCTGCCGATCAACGGACAAGGCTCTGGCAAACAAAATATCCTGATCAGCGGCAGTAGGCTCGCCACCTATTACGTGGGATCAAAACACTGGCGAAAAGTGGGCGTTTAATATGCCTCTGCCTACCCCTTCGGGGAAACAGGCGTGAGTCTATGTATGTATATATGTATGTATTTCTTTTCAAGTCCCTGTAAACAGTATACTTACGCATCATCATCAGCTTATAACATCACAAAAAGTACGAGTACACTTGACATTTATTTTACACGTAGAACCATTCTCATTCAATTGAAATTGCGACACTTAAACGTAAACATGAAACGCAATAACATTAGAATTACTCGAGTGACCTTGTAGTACTTATACCGATGGAATAGATGGCAAATATAAATATGTAGCATAACACCTATGTTTATTTGTTATAACATGGACGCTAGAAATTACATATGGCCAAAAACTACAAAATGATCTCAAATGGCAGGACACCTACGTACAGGGAGTAAAAAGACCCTTAACGAATACTGAAATCCCATGTTGTACCAATCACTACGAACATTTTTTACTTCGGCACCATACCTGGGAAATTACTGGTTCAGGAGATATTGAGGCTAAAAGTTAGTATGGATTTTTTCTAATTAGGTACAAAACCGATGCATTTACCCTGCCAATATATTCTTTAGATGCCCTATGACCCCATGAATAAGTAGGTATTTCGAGCATTGTACGCGCGCGCTTTTAATTGTGGTTTTAAAAATATGAAAACTTAAATAAAAATTGTTTCCCAGGTATTATTTTTGGTTAGTATGACTTGGCATGATGTCCACAACGAGTAGACTTCGGCTTGGTGATGGGTCCTGTGACACCCTGTACGTATAAGTTCCTTGTATCCCATTTTCTACAACACACATCACTCTACATTTTCTTGTCTTTACGTTTGAAACCTAGGTGACGAATTCATCTCTAACCTCTTGGGGCAGACACACGGAGTGTGTGTGACTCTCCTCTACAAGCGTTTGACCTTACTTTAAACACTTTCATTATATCTTAAACCGTTAATAAGGCCAAGCGTATATCGGTTAGCTTACTTAGGTCTCGCCTATAACTTTCCTCGTTACCTGGAATCCCTACCATACGAAATATATTTTTCTAAATTGTTTGTTTAGTAATATACTGCGGCTAACATGTTTTGAAACTGTAGTTGGTGGAAATTTATATCGTATGTTTATACGTTATCAATGAATTGCCACCAACCGTAGTAGCAGCAAATTCTTGAAATTAAACCACTACAGCATATTATGTTGCAGTGGTATGATTTCTATCATTTGTTTTCTACCGCCGCGAACTCACTCCTGGCACAGGCCTACCTACCTGTAATGTACCTATATGTAACTTAGTTTACACCTCCACCTGACTAGATTATTTTCTAAAAGAAAGTCACAATCTGAAAAAAATAAAGAAAATGAGCTTATGTATAGTAACACAATCTCAGATAGATCATTATGGATCTAAGGACCTAGGCGCGTGCCCATCGCGTCCTACGCTGAAGGGTGAGCGCAGTGGAAACCTACATTTTCAATCGCACATAGGAGATACTTTCCACAGCAGCATGACTTACACAGTGCCTCTGATTCAAATTGTACCTTTTACGGTGTCCATGTACAATTGAGTCTATGGAGCACTTAATATTATTACCAATTGGGATCTGCCAGCCAGCGACGGTCATCCGCGAAGGCTTTTTATTCCTAACCTTTTTTTTTTAATTCAACCCGTCTACATAAAAATCACATGACCCAACGTAACCTTTTTATCCACACTAAGACGTAAATCTATTCAAAATTGTGACATCAAGTCTAAAATATTATAACATCACACATTGTCGAAGGCTCTACGCGGGTTCGACATACTGACCGATAATATCGACCCGTTCGATTGGACTCGTCCAAATTAAAGCACTATGTCTACAGCACCAGCGGCCGTAAATTATTAATGAAGTGATACTTACCGCGGTGCTAATATGTGACCCAGTTGCGATAATATTGATAGTGATTGTGAATGACGTTTATTGCTTCATTTCAAATAGAACATAACATAACGTATTGATATATTACACGTCACACGCCTGTATCCCCGAAGGGGTAGGCAGAGGTGTAATATTTCGCCATGTTATATATTGCCAGACTACGGGCTGCTACTGAGAAGTCAGAAATACTCAGTGGCACTTGTGCCCGACCCGGGATTTTAACACGGAACCTCCCGATCAGCAAACTCATACGCTATCCACTGGACCACGAATCTTCTATATAGAACTGAGGCATGTGCATACCTCAGTTCATCCCCGAGGCCAAACTATTGAAGCTGAGAACATGATATTTGGTCAAAGTCAGTGTTCCTTATATCAAGTAACTAGACGTCGCCAGCAGCTTCGCCCGCGTCAATTATACATAGAAACCTTCCTCTTGAATCATTCTATCTATTAAAAAAACACATTGAAATCCGTTGTGTAGCTTTTAAGATTTAAGCATACATAGGGACAGACAGACAGAAGACAGACTTTGTTTTATACTATGTAGTTTCACTACTATGTAGACACAGAGTAAGGAAGTATTATAAAAGTTAAGAAAATCTCTTACTCATTTTGTCACCAGCAATAATTTCAATGTCGCATTTAAATTGGTAAAATCTTCGTAAATCGCAGTTTACTCACATATTTTTATTCACAAACGCACGTGGTGAAGCTAGTTTTACGACCATAAAAAAGTTGTATGACCGCATCGTCAATATCAAGTTGGATATTTTTATATTTGATTGATTAGTACTATTGGCACCGTATTTGTCTTATAAGGTATACGGACAGCTGTTTTGGTATAATCTGTATATATTAAATTATTCCGTTACTGGCTGGCTGACAGACACACCGCCAAATCGATTGGGCGCAAGAATGTGAAATTTGGCATATAGATGTTCCTTGGGGACCGTAGAGGTGCACAAAGCATTGTTTTCCTGACATTCTCACGCAATAGCGAAGAAAGTAATACATACTGTATATGTAGGCTTAGCTGTCGGCATCCTGTGAAACGGGACATCATTTTATAATTTGTCAATCATTTTATAATCTATCTCTTTTCGAAAGGTTACCTCAAAAACAAGTAGGTAGCTGTCTCCTAAAAACCACATTAGAGTCAACTTATACATTATAATACCTGCTTATGAATATAATAATAATGTGTATATGATTTCTCCTTAAAGCATGTTTCGTATGACACGCGCAGACTTAAACCAAATAACTTGATAGGCAAAGCCGAGACCAAATATTAGCAGACCAATGTTACGCGTTCTAACATTTAAGATGCTATTTCTTGATATTCTACTATACTTTTTGTTTTATAGACTCAAGCCTGTTTCCCCGAAGGGGTAGGCAGAGGTGTAACATTACACCCACATTTCACCATGATTTTTTAGGTCCCACGTATTAGGGAACGAGCCTATTGCCTGACACATCACCAGACTCCGTGTTGCTACTGAGAATTCGGAAAAACCCAGTACTGAACACTTTTGTTCGACCCAGGAATTGAACTTGGGACGTCCGATCGGCTGACGCATACGCTATCTACTGAACAGGGAAGGCAGTCCTACCAAGATATACTTACTAGATATACGATGTTAAAATGGACAATAAGTAAAAAGCTATTTATTGATCTTATATATTTTTTGTGGTTATTATTTTTTATATATTTTTTATTTTATATATTTTTTTATTATATATTTTTTGGATTTCGTATGAAAAACAAAACACGAAAGCTTTGTTGAATCATTCGTACGTTTTAATTACAGACATTTTTCTCCAAAACTGCTGGTCCAAATAAGTTGAAACTGTACGTGTGGTGACGGATTAAGAATACGGATTGTCACCACCCCATATCATCTCAAAGGTGTCGTAGGAGCCGACAGAGGGAGCATAATATTATGCATAGAACAGCACTGTAAGAGAAGGAAAACTTGATACAAACCCTATACCAACCCGTTTGGCCAGCATGGTATAGTAGGCCAATTCCTCCTTTCAAAGGAGAGGCCTAGTCCAGCAGTGGACTGTTAAAGGCTGATGATGAAACAAGTTGAAACTGTACCTACCTAAATTTAGTAATTATTATACAACAATATTGTATTTTACGAACAGCATTCTGTGGCAACTGTCACTCATTTAAAATGTAATTTGTTTGTTTTTTTAAAAAAGGGCAACTCCCGCACTAGGACTAAATCCTGTGTCGCGGAACTTTACAAACATACAACAAACGGACACAATGAACGCCCAGACTCGTGACAACAATTTGTGGATCACACAAAGTGTTGTCTCGTGTGGGGATCGAACCCACAACACTCGGCTTAATGTCAAGCAGTGAGGCGGCTGCTTAAACCACTACGCCAATCGTGCAGTCAATTTATTCTTATTCATGATAAAAACTGTAATTTCTTGTACTTCTATTAACTTTTAACATTAAGAAGGTATAACGAAACGTTCATAAACACAGTTTGTCTGAATAGATCTCCAAGAACCTATCAAAATTATAAACATAGGTACGTACCTATATCTTTGTAATAAAAGTCTTATTAGATGTGATATATGTGCCCACAAATTGAAGTTCAATCATCAGCTGCTGATGAACTTGTTTACAATTGAGACAATCATTGTCAATGACATTTCATTACAGAAGAAAAAAAATACAGATAGGTACTTTAGCTTACACGGGGAACTTGATCGCAAATTATATTCATGAATTTAGCTATGTCTTTTGCTTGTTCGTCCGTTTGTAAAGAAAATATTTTCAGTATTTACCTACACTACAATATACTCAAAGTAGAAATAAGGATGAATGACCTAGGAAACCATCGTCAACCATAATAAAACTTATATGGTTACCAGATAATACCAAATTATACACAAATATGTGAACAAACATTCCTTACACAGGGTGTAAAAAGACCCTTAACGAAAACTGAAACCACATATTGTACCAATCATTACGAACATTTTTTGCTTCGGCACCATACCTGGGAAATTACTGGTTTAGGAGATATTGAGGCTCAAAGTTAGTATGGAAGTTTTGTAATTAGGTACAAAATCGATGCATTTATGCCGCTAACCTGTTCTATAGATGTCCTATGCACCCAAAGATCAGTAGGTATTCCGAATTTTTTATAGCGGCTTGAAAAAAGTGAAAACTTCAAAAAAAATGTCGTTTCCCAGGTTTTATTTTTGGTTAGTATGACTTGGCATGATGTCCAAAACGCATAGACTTCGGCTTGGTGATGGGTCTTGTGACACCCTGTATAGATAAATTACACCATCCATCAGAATAAATAAACGCGCTGTTCCGACAATGACTTCTTTTGTGTGGGAATCGATCCCACGACCTCACTACATCAACAGGCACCTTAGATAAAGAACTCGACAGTTACAATCATAGAGCAAAATTTCAGAATTGAATATGTCCCCCGCTAATTTTTAACTGAACTTTTTAACCCGACTACGGCGAAGCCAAAAGGAAGGGTTATGTTTATGGCAGTCTATGTATGTATGTTTGTATGTTCCACCGTAGCGTCTAAACTACTGAACCGATTTTAATAAATGAGATGTCAATAGATTCGTAATTAAGGCCCGTGTGACATGGGCTATGCAAATTTTATCCAAATTTTCTATTATACTGTTAATAGCTCAGATTCCAACCTCAAAAAAAAATAAACTGAGATAATCATTACGTGTTTGGTATCAAAAGAAAGGTATCGGTGAGCACATTACAAATGTGTACATATATTATACTGCCCCCGTCAAAATATAAGTTAAAACGCACTTGTACTTACAATTCGCGCGGTACAGACGCTTTGCGTTACCTTTTTTCTTTCTTCCTATAATGACAATGCAAATATTGCACGGTTACTTTACATGCCCCATCGGGATATGGAAAAGGATTAAATAAAAAAATAGTTTAAAAACTATAACCCACATTAGGTATACAATAGGTGCGACCATGGCTCTAACTTGAGCACATCTGTATTTATACCTACTTTTCTGAAATTATACCTGAATGAGCTATTTTCTTGTTTCGTTATTTTTGGACGCCCTTTTTGACGTAGTCGCGTTATAGCTTTTAAACTATTTTTTATAAATAAGTATAATAACAGAAACTTAGACTATATTTATTATGTTACAGAAAGAATACCAGAAAACTGTAAACAAATGAATCAATAATACAGTGTGTCACAAGACCCAAACCAAAGTCTACTCATTTTAGACATCATGACAAGTAACAGTAATCAAAAATAATACCCGGGAAATAAGTAGACCTTTTTAAGCCGCTATTAAAAAGCGCGCGTGCAGTGCTCAAAATGCCTACTTATTCAGGAGTGCATAGAACATCTATATAACGAATTGGTGGTGTAAATTCATCGATATTGTAACTGATCAGAAAATATAACAAAAAAAATATAGTGACTTTGACCCTCAATATCTCCTGAATCAATAATTGCCCAGGTATGGTGCCGAAGTAAAAAAATGTTCGTAAAGATTGGTACAATATAATATTCTATCACATTAATATTCTATCACATTTTCAGTTGAGTGATTTCAGTTTACGGTAAGGGTCTTTTTTACACCCCGTTTATAAGAACAACAAAACTATATTAATATAAAATATGTACCTAATTTCAATAGCGAAGATGGTTGAAATGTTCCTGCAGCTTGGGAGCCTGTTATCAGGCTAATGAAACCCAAGAAGGACAATTCACCAGAAGACATCAAGACACAGTGAGCACATTCTGTGTAGATAGTAACACCAATAGTTGAAAAATGTTCGGGTACTTTGAGATAACTTTTAAATTCAAGACAAAAGATAAATAGCACCTCAGTCTGCCTGGACCACGGTTCCTGTAAAGAATCTGAAACGTCAGCTAGTAATAATAAAAAAATGTAGTTCTAGATCATTCGGTTTAAATGAAAATTAACTAAAACCGAAGTCTACTCATTTTGTTTTCATTCATTCATTCATTCATTCATAGTCTCACGCCTGTATCCCCGAAGGGGTAGGCAGAGGTCTAAATAAATTTTTAGGTCCCACGTAATAGGGGGCGAGCCTATTGCCGTTACCGGGCACATCACCAGACTCCGGGCTACTACTGAGTATTCGGAAAAACCCAGTAACACTCTTGCCCAACCCGGGAATCGAACCCTGGACCTCCGATCAGCAGTCGCATACGCTATCTACTGGACCACGGAGGCAGTCAATGAAGTTTTCACATTTTTTAAACTGCAATGCTCGAAATACCTACTTATCCATGAGGTCATAGGGCATCTATAGAACATATTGGTGGGGTAAATACATCGATTTTGTACCTAATAAGAAAAATTCTATACTAACTTTGAGCCTCAATATTTCCTGAACCAGTAATTTCCCAGGTATAGTGCCGAAGTAAAAAAAATCGTAGTGATTGGTACAACATGGGATTTCAGTTTTTGTTAAGGGTCTTTTTACACCCTGTAGGTACCTACATAAAAATAATCAAAAACTGTATTCGTAGAAAGTCCATGTATTGTATCTGTAAAATTGTATAAAGAGCCCGACTGCAGTGCTCGTTGAATAAACAGGAGTTAAAGAACTGTAGTTAAACACTGGCTATCTGTGCCAACTCGTAATTCTTATCATAACTTAAACTACCAGAGTATAATTATTCGACTTATAAGAACTTAAACACACGTCTAAGACAATATTGAAATACTCTGCATAACAATGATACAACTGTTAGTTCTCTTCGAGGCCAAACAATATCTTAAGATAGCTCATGCTTGCTAATCTGCAGTGATACTCTTCTAAGAGTCAGCCTTTGACATACCGCACTATAAATAAAAATCAGTGCAACAGTCAGAACAAAAGTGCAACAGTGCAGCGAGCGAGCTATTGAGGGGACTATGCTCGGAGTTTCTCTGAAGGATCGAATTCGTAATGAAGTTATCTGACAGAGAACCAAGGTAATCGATATAGCTCAAAGAATAAGCAAGCTGAAGTGGCAGTGGGCTGTTCCCATTTGTCGCAGAACCGATAACCGTTGGTGTAGTCGTGTTCTAGAGTGAGACCGCGCCTTGGCAAACGTAGTGTAGGACGCCCTCCGCCCTCCGCCTAGGAGGAGTAACGATATACGCAAAGTGGCTGCCAGCGGCTGGACACGACGAGCCAAAAATCGAGCTCGTTGGAGAGGCCTATATCCAGCAGTGGACTACGGCGGCTAATGATGACGATGAGTGCACTGTACAGCTACTGGGCGCAGGCCAAAAAAGATTAGGCCACAGTTCACCACTCTGGCTAATACGGGTTCGGCTACATAATATATTTTAGATAACATGCCGACACGAGTCAAAAATAATTATCATAGATGAGCTTAAAGTCTAACTAACCTCTCAATTAATTTTGGTACTCGTATTCCAGTTAATATCCCACAAGAATTGTGATTTAAATACATTAGAACAAAGATGGCCGTATATGACGATTATTAATTAAGTCAGACATTTAAATTCT
Source organism: Euclidia mi (assembly GCA_944739405.2). NCBI lineage: Eukaryota > Metazoa > Arthropoda > Insecta > Lepidoptera > Erebidae > Euclidia > Euclidia mi. The sequence goes on from OX123182.2 coordinate 105,685,763, forward strand.
TTAGACGACATGGTCAATAAGTATAGTGTAGACTGTAGGTATTTAAAGACTCGTGTCAAAGGCTCCCACAGTTTCAATTTTCTGCATTTTAAAAGCAGCTCTCAATAAACACCATTATGCCATTAGTGAACAATAAAAAGTTTGATAACTTATTGTAGCTTCAGAAAGTTGGGCAATCATGAATTGGAACGGTGATTTTATGTTGAAATGTGAACTGTATATTTTGCTCCTTTTGCACTGCAAATAAATGGCTTGCCCGATGGCTGCTGGAGTAGTTTTAGAAGCTTGGAACGTCCAACTTATATGAGGTCTAGTCGTCAAAAATATTAGTTGTGTTGCTCGTCAAGTAATACATAGTTCTGATACTAGCTTTGTCAGCCATACACTCAAACGAAAAAGAAAGAAGAGTAGCTTTATATGTAGATACCTTTTTAAGAAGCCCCAATACTATTCCTTGTTGTTAAAAATGTTTTGCTGCAATTCGCCTGATGTCCTCCTGACCGATTTTCGGCCACGGCGCGGTGGCTTGTCTATATATGAGACTTGCCATTTGCGCGTGACATAATTATTATAGTGCACAAGTGTGTACGCATACACAAGTGCACTCTCTTTTCCCTCACTCTCGTAGTCCGATGGGACGCACCAGCGACACGATCGGAGAGAGGTTGGGCGCAGGACCAACGGCTTAACGTGCTTTCCGAGGCACGGGGGTGTGACACCGCCACTCCCTGACTCCGAACTTTCTATTGGAAAATTCCTAACAAAAAACCCAATTCTACTTTTTGTTCGACCCGGGAATCGAACCCGAGACCTCATGATCCGTAGTCGCTAACACTACCACAGGACCACAGAGGCAATTCGCCTAACTAGTATTCAACGTACACATCTCTAAGTCAAATCTTGTGATACCTACTTCAGGGCAATGTCCACTGTGTCCTACTACACGTGTAGAGTGGCAGCTCCCACTCTACATTAAAGTGCATTTTAATGGCTGTCTAACGCGGCAGAATTACTAGGAAACTATGTATACATGTTTAATATAATGGGTATAGGTATTCCACTTCGCGAAATAATATTGTTAGAGGATTGAAACATATAATGCATTTGACATTTCCTACTTATGCATTTATTTATTTAAATTAAATTAACAAAGTAACATTACAGAATGACTTCCAAACCGTTACATTGCATACCTACTTAAAAGATACGTAAACAATAATATCTTAACAAAATTTACTAGGTGTATTATTCTTTTAAAGGATTGTTTAAGTTTTCGCTAACCAAAAACAGGTAAATGGCAATGAAAATGATTGAAAATTATAATTATAATATTTTTAATTAGTTTAGCTTTATCAATGGGATGGATAAGAGAGGGGGTTTCGTTCATGAAATTACCCTTTTTTGTTGACGCTATTTAACATTAGAAGCGCCGCTGTCCCAATTTTGTCCCATATGCAAGTTTGATTACATGTAAATTTTTTCTTTATTAATTTATGTCGATGAGACTTTTTGACTTTTAGCAATTTTATACACTTATATAATGTCATGATGGCTTGACTGAATGATGGCTGTAGGCAAAGATGAATATTGCGTAATAAATGCTTTGCCTTACCTTGGAAAAAATATAATAAACCAATTAACAAACGTTTAGGCGACTGGGCCGTGAACAAATTGATGGAGCCTTACATTAATGAGGGCAGAAATGTTACTTGTGACAATTTTTTTACATCACTTTTACTAGCGGAATATTTGAAATCTAAAAATACTAGTATCGTGGGCACTATCATTAGTGCTCGGAGAGGAATACTCGTTTCCGTGAAAAACGCAAAAAAGGAATTACATAGTACGTTTGTGCTAAAAACAGGCGAAACATCGTTGACTGTTTATCAGGCTAAATCTAATAAAAATGTCCTAATCCTCAGTACCATGCATCCCACTGTAACAATAGACCTAAGTTCAAAGAAAAACCTGAAGCAGTGTTATTCTACAATAGCTCAAAATATGAAGTAGATGTCGTAAATAAAATGGGTCGTAAATATACAGTAAAGCTAGCTTCCAGACGTTGGCCGGTTCATACATTTTATAATTTGTTGGATTTAGCAGGTATAAATGCATGGGTATGGTATGAAACTATCAACTAAAATTAAACGCAGAGACTTTTTATTACAATTGGGCACAGATATGAGAAGTAATTGGGAAAGAAGTATTTGACTAGTAGAAAAACTACTATTCTTGTGGAAATTCCGGCAAACATACATGAGAGAAGAGAAAAACGGACAAGCTGCCAGGTAAAGTCGAAATGCTCAAAGTCATCTATGAAATGCCACATGTGCAAAAAAACTGTCTGCCATAAATGCACTGATAAAGAATATTATTTATGTATTACTTGTTCTAATGATAATATTAACTAGTTTATAGATAACTTAGGGTAGGTGGTAAAGGTGCATAGGGTTCCCACCAAGAACTTAGGGTCCCAAGCCAACCTCACCTGCAAGTGGTGCACCTGCCGATCAACGGACGAGGCTCTGGCAAACAAAATACCCCGATAAGCGGCAATAGGCTCGCCACCTATTACGTGGGATCAAAACACTGGCTAAAAGTGGGCGTTTATTATGCCTTTGCCTACCCCTTCGGGGAAACAGGTGTGATTCTATGTATGTATGTATGTAGATAACTTAAAATTTTATAAGAATTATTCAGTAAGTTGTCACGATTGTATGACGAAACCAAAAATATTTGATTTTTAATTCATGATTTGTTTTGTTACTTTTTTGTTTGTTAAGCAATTAGAATTTGTTTTAAGTTGATTCTTAAACATGTTCTGAATATTTACCGAATTGTTTTAATGCTAACTTTCATGCCTTATACCAATTATCATTATAATAAATAGAATGGGACAATTTGTCACGACGGCGGTTCACGGGGATCTTAATCTTCGGCGCTTCTAGTGTAACCATACCGTGGTCAAGGCTTTTCTCGGCTCTATAATTCGAATTTGGGAAGGCTGAAGAAGGGTTTTGAGACTCGTCCGTACTGTTTTTTTGTTAGGCCTACTCAATAACGCTAGTGAGTTTTACTTACCTACGTACATTTTATTGTATATAGTTAGAGTTTTACTTACTTTGTAACATTGCATACCTACTGTTAGTATTAGTTAGGTCTCATGTCAGCAGCAGATGTTACAGTTCAAAAAGACCTTCGAACAAATAGGATTGAACTCTCTCACATACACGCCTCGCTCTAATCTAGGTATACGTAACAAATTTTAAACGATACATAAGTAGTTTGCTGATTGTGTAGCCTTTCTCATTATTATTCTGAATCTCATTAATAGATTCAGAATAATTATGAGAAAGGCTCTTAATAGAGTGGTAGCGATTATGGCGAGTAGGGTAAGAAGTTCGAACATCTTTTTAAGGAGGTTTCGATACTCTTTTGACAAGAAGGGTTGATTTAATCAACCTGACTGTACACCAAAGTTACCATATCATAATTGTACGATTTTAATTACTCTATTTAACTTGACATTATAGATTCTTTTATATCAAATTATATAAAATATTAATTTATATTATATCCATTATCTTCAGTCTTGTTTTATAATCTGCCCCACTGCTGGGCACAGGCCTCTTCTCCTTAAGAGAATGGTTAGGCGGTAAACCATCGCGCTAGCCAACTGAGGGTTGGCAGACTTCACATGTCTTTCGAGTACATTATGGAAAGGCAAACTTGCAGGTTTCGTCACGATGTTTGCGTTAAGCGTTTAAAAAACGATAATAATCGTTAAATACCATACATATTCAACCCTTGAAATACCGGATTATCGAAACTTCTTAGTTTACCCGTGGTTTATATCCTGAAAGAAAATATGGAAATAGTTCTTGTATAAATATATTGTCAAAAGAAGGAATCGATAGACTGCCTCGTTGGTCCCGCGGCATAAATGTGCGCGAGGGATTGGGAGGTATCGGGTTCGATTCCCGGGTCGGGCAAAGTGTTATTGGGTTTTCCGTTAGGAAATTCTCAGTAGCAGCACGGAGTCTGGTAATGTGCCCGGTACGGCCTATTGCCGTATATTTGTACAACAAAATTCATGGCGAAATGTGGGTGTAATATTACACCTCTGCCTACCCCTTCGGGGATACAGGCGTGAGCCTATAAAAAAAAAGGAATCGATAACAGAAAAACTGCGATGAATAATCTAATAAGCATTTCTCTCATAACGTAGTAAATGATATTCGTCACAGTTACAGCGAAAACACACTGCTATTGATAAGAAATAATGTACTTAAAATTGTATTTACTTACGTAAGTATTACTTACTTACGTACTTTTCTTTATTGAATCATTGATATGTTTTCGTATTTATTCTTTTCATTTAGAATATTTACTTAGTTATTTATACCGATTCGATAATCAAAACGAGTTCTTATGAGTACTAAACGTACTTATCTGGCAAGCTTGTATTAGCTACGTAATTCATGAGACCAGCACAAACAGCCTCCCTGTTAATGTTCTCACATGCATGTAGGTACATAATGAATCATGTCTTAATATTATGCCCCAAATTGAACGATTACTTAATTATAAATAATTTTCTCAGGATTAATATTTTGGTGATGAAATTGTCAGCTCTGTATATCTATATGTTTGCAAATATTTGACCATATTTATAGGTAACTACAGTATTCATGGAAGCAAATCTATTTCGTCAAATGGTTTTGATTAAACCTGAGATATTTCTCGAGTGCATAGAATCTTATACTACTTAATATATATAAATCTGAAGAGTTTGTTTGTTTGTTTGTTTGGTTTAACGCGCTAATCTCAGGAACGACTTGTCCGATTTAAAAAATTCTTTCAGTGTTAGATAGCCTATTTAACGAGGAAGGCTATAGGCTATATAACATCACGCTATGAGCGTCGGGAGCAAAGCAGTAGCCTTAAATAACGCGGATGTAACCGCGGTCATCCTCTGTAATACATAGATAGAGGTAAATAAGTAAATAACAAAAATATGGTTAAGTAAAGATAGTGTCATTTTACCTAAGATAGATTTTTAGCTAATTAGATTAAAGCTAAAAGAATAAGCTAAAAGATTTCTTGAGTTGTTTCCTTAAAGCAATATCGTATCTGAAAAAAGATGCTACAATAATTGGACTCAAAGAGCTGCGATGGAATGTGATATTTATTGTCAATGGCTGTCTCGTGTTGTTTTCTCCAGACATTCGTTCAATTATATCGTAATTGGTTCTATTAGTTATGCGTACTGTAACTATTAAGAACAGCATACCTCATTAAATTAAATGGTCTCTATATTTCATAATTTAAGCTGCGCTCTCAGCTAACACGGTTGGGCTTCAAGAGAACAATAAAATTTTGAACGGTATCAATTCGATTGCATTTTAAAGGCAACCCCCGCACTAAGAATAAATCCGGTATCGTGTGGGGCTTGACAAACATACAATCAACGGATAGAAAGAAAACCCAGACTAAAAACAATTATTATTAGTGGATCACTCAGTTTTGCCCTATGCAGCTGCCGGGGGTAGATTGAACCCACTGCATCTCGGAGTTCTGCTAAATGACCGCTTACCGATCGCTCGGTCGACTAATGCATTTTACCCGCACATCAATTTGTTTTAATATGTAATAGAGAATTATATCTCGGAGGTACGGGTGTAAAAAGTACCTTAATGATGATTTAAATCCCATATACCTAGAATCTATCATTACGAACCTTTTTTACTTCGGCTTCTGGGAAATTACTGGTTCAGGAGATATTGAAGTTCAAAGTCATCATATATTTTTTATAATAAGGTACAGAATCGATGCATTTGCTGCGCCAATTTGTTCTCTAGATGTCCTATCAGTCCTATCCACCCATGGATAAGTAGCGAGTTTCGAGTATTGCACGTGCGTCTACTTAAAAAAATCGTTTCCTATGTATTATTTTTGCTTAGTATGCTTGGCATGATATGCAAAACGAGTAGAATTCGGCTTGGTGATGGGTACTTTATAGATAATATTGGTACGATACCTCTATCAACACTGTTACCTACCTACTTACTTACGTAAATGATAAGCAGAAAATAATAACCTGGGGGCGGATTATGCAAACATTGAACGTCTATCGTTAATGTCAAAAAGAAACCAATTGACTGATTAAATAACACAAAAATAACATCGTTTATTTAAAGACCACTTAGCTCGAGCCATAAATAACATGGGATTGGTTTATAACTCCTTGTATGATGAACTTATTAACAATGGCACCTTAATATAGGCATAATTACTGTTCAAAAAAGTTATGACAGTCGTGACTAAAGCAAATCATTATCTGCCAGGAAACGGGTGTCAGATGTGACTTTGTTTGTTCATTATACCATCAGTTGTCTAAATAATGAATAACAAACACTGAACAATTTAAAAGTCAAACAAAAAATGGCTATATCAGTAAAATATACACAAAATAAGAATGTTATACAATAGTAGTGAGGGTTAATGTCCTGATCAGTTCTATCAAGAATTCGCTCGTCATCTGCCTGCGTCTATTTTCTCCTAACTTCCTCTTTGGTTGACCATGTAAATATACAGGGTGTAAAAAGACCCTTAACGAAAACTGAAATCCCATGTTGTACCAATCACTACGACCATTTTTTACTTCGGCACCATACCTGATAAATTACTGGTTCAGAAGATATTGAGGCTCAAAGTTAGTATGGAATTTTTCTAATTAGGTACAAAATCGATGCATTTACACCGCCAATATGTTCGTTAGATGCCCTATGACCCCATGGATAAGTAGGTATTTCGATCATTGCACGCGCACGCTTTTAATTGCGGTTTAAAAATGTGAAAACTTAAAAAAAAATCGTTTCCCAGGTAGGGTAAACTATAGTAATGTCGGCACCCCCCCAATGATTGGCACTCTGCTGAATTATCCTGAATATTAGGAAAATCTTATATTATTATGTCACAGAAATACATTCATAAGCAGGATTAACCTATTTTTTATACACAAAAAAAATATTTAAATCTTAACTAGGAACCATTTTTCTTTAACAACTATTTTAAAAAAGGTTTAGGAAAATTGCCTAAAAAATTAATGAAATGTTTAGGTTAGGTAGTTACTTGCTGAAGCGAAAAAATATATTTTTAATTAATTTACACAAAAGTACCTATTTATTTGAATCTGTTATCTTCATTAAAGCTTAATAAACGTTAGTTTTGCGCTATTAAATAGATGGATCGTCTTTTTCGATAGTGCCAATGACTCTACTTAAAAATTGTTCAACAACATAGTCATTGGCACATTTTAGAATCATATTTTTTTCAGATTTTTGTTTGTTTTCCGTCAAATTCGCATACAAACAACTTTAGATTGTATATTTCTTCGCATTTACACCCAACTTACTATGGTACGGTCGTACAGAGATAGCAACCTTTCTCTACAAAGTACCCAGAAATCAGGGCAGATATCGCTTAAAACAAAGAACTTAGTATAGACAAAAATATTACGCACAAAATGCTTGTGAGAAACCGGAACAGGCCTCATTTGCTACAATGTATCTAAGAGACAAAATGAGCTACATTAGAAAAATATCCCGAAAGAAAGATATAAAACGTGGTAAATGAACTAAACTTCTCTCCAATATAGACTTATATTAGAAATATTAGAAGGTTACATTAACATTCATAAATATACGTAGAAGACATGTATAAAGATCCAGATATCAAGTCTTAAGACTGTCTGGGTATCACCTCCTTAGGCCAACAGTGCCAATGATTGTACCTTTTGGGTACTGCCAATAACTATACCAGGGTGCCAATGATTGTACTTTTCTTAAGAAATAAGTTTGAGCTCATTTTTATGCTAATTGAACGGCTTTATTAAATACGATGTTTTATTTTTATTAATGCCCATGTAAACACAATTCCGACAAAACCATATGAAATATTATTGAATTTGTATTTTCCTAAGAATTTGTTGCTTAGTAGTAGAAACCGCTTAGGGTGCCAATCATTATACTGTTTACCCTATTATTTTTGGTTAGTATGACTTGGCATGATATCCACAACGAGTAGACTTCGGCTTGGTGATGGGTCTTGTGACACACAAGACCCATCACCAAGCCGAAGTCTGTATAGTTGATAATTAATCAAGATCCATTATTGATTATCGTATATCTAATATTTTGTGTGTAACATGTTAAATGAAAATTGTAACTGCTATGGATATTATGCCTAGCAGCGATATTCCACGGCATTATCATTGATGGATAACCAATTACAAAAAATCATATCCTTCTCTTGGTACGAATTTCAATATCTATTGTATCGCAGTCTTAAATTCGTAACTATAACTTAATCCACTGCATCATTTGGCCCTTGGTGTGTTTTCATAATTTTAAATTCTGCATCTGCTCTTTCATAACTAATAACCTTGAATATACTGACACTGAGTACTTTTGTGTATCTCAGGCCATATAAAATCTAATATAGTATCTTAACTTAAGCGGACGAAACGAGAGCAGGCCAAGGGTTCCAATATAATAGTCTTGGATGCAAATCCTGATGATGATGATAAAACTATCATTTCATGAAAATTTTAATTTTAATAACTCTAAGACTATGCCGGCTCGGCTGGTTTAGACTATGCCGAAACGCCAGGGCAAATATAAGATAAATCACCTTTATTTTTAAATATAGATATGTTACACTCATTCGTTTCTCAATCAATCGCTGATACTATAATATCAAAAGATAACCAAAAGCAACATTTAATTTGGCGGGACTGTACCCAACATGGTATGCCGTAAATTAAGTACAACAGTAGATACGAAAACACTGATAACCTATGATAACACAGACCTATGATCTCTGAGATGCCAACGTAACTGACGGCTTATTCAAATAGTTGTTCGTCGGTTTAAACAATAATTCATATTATGTCTCTGGTTTTATCACGTCATATTATGAGATGTCTGACAAATTGGTACAGGTTGTTCATAAGTTTAAAAATATGTAAGAATTGTAAAAATCTTGCCGCGACTTCTTTTGCTTCATTGGCCAATATTAAAAAGTTTGTACTCGTCACAGTGGACAAGCGATATTCATCTGGACACGGTACAAGTAAAACTGTATCGTTCGTTAAATGGCAATATCCTCTTCGATTGTCTTTTGTCATCGGAGTGACTACGTTAAGCGCTACAAATACATCTACAATTCTACATCCATTGTGAGGTCGATTTGATTTTACGAAATCAGGTTTTGAATGAAAACAAATTTAGGAAATGCTTCAAATTTGTTTACTGTCACGTATAAGGTATATGTGTGTATAAACTATTGTGGGTGCTGTGACCGTAAAAAAATATAAAGTGCCACTACCCCATGGCTAGGGCTTGTAATTCGAATATTCGAATGTTCGAATAATGCGAATATTCGTTCATTTTTACTATTCGAATATTGAGTGGTGTTAAATTCGAATATTCGAATGATTTATAGTTAAGTTTTCTTAGACCGCATTACCAAAGTTTTCGTCAATCCCACGATTTATTATTGTGATTGCGGTGTGATTTATGATCTCTCATTTATCTTTATTTAATTCAAACTTATCATTGCTTTTTATTTCAGCATCTTCTCAGCATTTTTGGCAAAATGTATGCAAAGGTACTGATTGAAAGAATTATGAAAGTAACCGACAAGAAAATATGGGATGTAGGTAACAAACGCGATTCCGAAAGGGTCCTAAAAGGCTTACGATAAAGTGGTGAGGAATGAAATGTGGTCGGTACTGTCAATGTAGGGGGTAAACAGCAGCCCTATTCGAGCTCTAAAATCTCTTTAGGAGGATTCTAGAGCTTGTGGGAAGATAAACAGGACATACACTGACTAGTTAGCATCAAGACAGGTGTTAGACAGGTATGTGTAGCATCGCCATGGCTGTTTAACCTCTTTATGGACAGTTGTTTGCAAGCTTTAAAGTGTAGCGACTGTGGATTAAGGATGAATGGGTTACTTGTCAAATGACTCCTTTATTCTGATGATCAGGTATTACTTGCGTCTTCAGCGGAGGAGTTGCAGGATGGTGCTTTAGAGAGAAAGAGAATGTAAGTAAACTGAAATTTATGGTTTTTGAAAAGGAGGAATTCGTTACGGCTTGTAATACCTATTATGATTGATGGACAACGAGTGGAGCAAGTTAATGACTTTGTCTCAGGTACGCTATTTACAAGAGTTGGTAAGAATGAAGAATATACTGAATGGCGGGTTAATGTGGGTAAATAATAGAGTGAATGGGACTCTGAAGGCGTTAATCAACAGCCAAAAGGTGTCCAAAAAAGCACGTATGACTGTGCATAGAGGGGTGTTAGTACCTACCCTTATGTATGGTAGTGAAAGTTGGGTATGGCAGAAGAGACTTGAAGGTAGAATAAATGCTGTAGAAATGAGAACACTGAGAAGTATGTGTGGTGTAATTTTCACCGACAGAGTAAAGAATTGTGTGATAAGAGAGTGTTGTAGGGAAATGGAGAGAATGGATGACGAAAGACTGACAAAGAAGACATATAAGGCAAGTGCGATTGAGACAGAATGCAGGGTAAGACCTAGACAGATGTTCTCTGACCAGATTGGAGACATCCTAATAAAAGGACAGGTCAGAAGTCCCTAAACAGAAGAGCATGAGATACACAACATGGGGTGAATGAAGCAAGAGAGATAATTATGTCAGAAATTACGCAAACACGATTGGATCTCAATGATTCTCAAGTTCCTAAGAATTTAAGACTAAGGTTTTGTTATGTTAACCGACGTAGGCGTTATTGTTGACGGGTGTTATTGTTATTTAAAATATTTTTGTTTTGTTTTGAATAAAGTTTATTGCTTTTTGTTTAATTGGAATGTCAAAGTATATATGTCACTGAAAGGTGATTCAATTTTATATCTTAATAAATAAAAATATTCAACTGTAACTTGTTTATAAAGTATTTATGCATGGTTTTATTAAGGTTTAAAAGAAAAGGCTGATATTCGAATAATTCGAATACTTCCTGTAAAAAAGTCGAATATTCGAATGTCTAAAAACTTCGAATAATTACAAGCCCTACCCATGACACGCCGTGGGTGTCTTAAAGTCAATCCTTATACTAACTCGTCTGGACAGCGTGGTACCTATAGCAGGTCAAATTCTCCGATTGGCTCACGAGGCTGTTTGATGATGCTGAAATCAAATGCACCTTACACCTTTATTTTAGTAAAATTTGAAAGAATTGAAAAAATAAACCTCTAAATCAATAGCACTGGATGAAATTGGTCAATTGCACTGGTCTAATTTAAATATTATACAGCATCGACATTTGACGGGGCGGCATTAAGTCTCAATGAATAATGTTTCAATTGGCACAACAGCCTCGGCTGGTGGTGGGTTAATGCAATTATTGGAGTTTAATTGGTTTGGAGCGGCGTGAGTGGGACCGCCCCGTCACAGTCCAATTAATTACCTGTGCACTCACCACGTTCGAGGTATTCATAGGAATATTTTAATTAACAACCGTATTCAGAAATATTTATCATCTCAAGAACCACAAAAATCTGTATACAAGGTGTCACAAGACCCATCAGCCCATCACTAAGCCGAAGTCGACTCGTTTTGGACATCATACCAAGTCTTACTAAGCTAAAATAATACCTGGGGGGAAGGTTTTTTTTTTATTATACACATTTTTAAGCCGCAATTAAAAGTGCGCGCGTGCAATGCTCGAAATACTATCTTATCCATGCATAGGACATCTATAGCAAATATTGACGGGGTAGATACATCAATTTTGTACTTAATTGGAAAAAAAAATAGAGTAGAAGTAGAAGCAATAATTTGCCAGGTATGGTGCCGAAGTAAAAAACGTTCGTAATGATTGGTACAATATGGGATTTCGTTAAGGGTATTTTTACACCTGTATATAAATTCCTGCAAAGCTGCAATTTCGCATATACATACGTTCCTTGGAGACTGTAGGGGTGCACTAAGAAGGCATTTTCCGATATTCGCACAGGAACAGGAGGAAATGGTTAAGTAAAAAATATATAGGTATTTTTGGGCGTAACTGCGGGCATCCTCTAGTTAGGAATATAACCTGATTAGATTCTTTGACTGACAGAGTAAAGAATTGTGTGATAAGAGAGTTTTTGTGGGGTAAAAGAAGACGTAGTGACACGCATCGAGAAAGGTATGCTAAGGTGGTTTGGGCATGTGGAGAGGATGGGTGACGAAAGACTGACCAAGCAGATATATAAGGCAAGTGTAGAAGGGACAGGACGAAGGGGAAGACCTAGGCGGACGTTCTCTGGCCAGATTGGAGACATCCTATAAACACGACAGATTAGAAGTGCCCTGAACAGAAGAGCATGCATGAGGAATCTGAAGGGAGTGAATGAAGCAAGAGTGATATGTCAGGATCGTTGCAAATGGCGTTCCGTAGTCTCTGCCTACCCCTCCGGGAAACAGGCGTGAGTCTATGTACCTATGTATGTATGTAGTTTGATTAGGTACTCCTGTTTCATCGTTATTCAAATTCTAACGTAATATTTTATATCTTAGTAACTATCTAAGTACTATAAAAGCAAAGGTTTATAAAATGGACAGATTTTTGTCAGGTTGGTACACTTTCATTCAAAACTTTACTAAATTATGTATTTGATGAAATTTGGCGTTACATAGCTGAACATTTATTCAGAATAAAATATGGTGGAAATTTTATAGCGATATCGGACTTCCACAAATCTATTTGTTTTAATTTTTCGTTACTTTGTACATTTAATTTTTGCATGTAATATAGCAAATATAAAACATATGTAATTCAATATCTTGATGGTAGTCACATGAATCTGTTTTCTTTTTTGAAATCTTCGAAATATGTGGTCTCGAATCAGGCATACGTACCAACCTAAGTATCTTAAACGGTTTTCCTAGTGATAAGAAGTTATCACAACATTATTATCACTCATGTGACTTTGTATAAATACGGAGGCGTTGTGGTCGCAGCGCAAAAAACAAACATCTCTGTTTAATCAGTAAAGCGCCAGAAAATTTATTCACCACAATTTACCACAAAGCGTTACTTCAATAATTGTACTGCAGATAGTTGCTCTCATGTTATTCATCAAAATAAAATATATGTCATTTTTGCATTTATCATAAATAACATTTATCTAGATTGAAATTAAACTACTGTTTACGGATTTTATTGAAATATGTTGACTTTTCTTCCGTCACCACGGTTCCTGTAAAATAACCGAAACGTCGGATAATAATAAGTAATGTAGCTTCTAGATCTCAGTAAAAACGATATCATCATCATCTTAGATTTATCCCAGTCCAATCTGCAGTCCGCTTAATAGTCTAACCGGATTTGGCTGAATATTAGCTTTCCCACTGAGCGACTGCCGGTCTTAACTCCGCAACCCATATTCCATGGTTTAGACTAGTGTCAGTTTATTAAGTGGTAATGGCGCCCTGTTACGACTGCCAAAGATCTTCATGACAACCGGGACCGACGGCTTAACGTGCTCTCCGAGGCACGGCCCAAGCGATAATTAATAATAATAATATTCTACCACATTCACACAACACCATCTAATCCCAAACTAAGCAGAGCTTGTTCTATGGGTACTAGATAATGAATAAACATACATATATACGTTTTTTGTAAAAAGATACATATTATAAGTACCTACATACAAACACCCAGCCCAAGACAAACATCCACGTTCATGCACACAAATGTTTGACTTGAGCGAGAATCGAACCCGCGACCTTCGGCGTGGCAGTCGCTTACACTCCCGCTGCACCAACCGGTCGTCAGTTGCCAATTCAATACGCACGTAACTGCGATAAGTCATTGGTGCGCGCCGTGGATTCGAACCCGATACCCTCTGCAGTCTGTTAATTTCTCCACTAGGCTATCGCCGCTTTCTCAGTAAAAACAATATATCGCGATGAAATCCGTAAACAGTTGTTTAATTTCAGTGTATAATATTTGCGTAATTCTGATGCGTTTAGTTCTAATTTACTTTCAAAGTTATTTACCACTAGCCGTTTCCCGCGGTTTCACCCGCGTCCTGACGGACCCCTATTTTTTCTAAAATAAAATATAGCATATGTTACTCGCAGATAATGTAGCTTTCTAATGGTGAAAGAATTTTTAAAATCGGTCCAGTAGTTTTTGAGTTTATCCATTACAAACAAAAATACAAATTTTTCCTCTTTATAATATTATTAGTGTAGACAAAAAGTGGCAATAATATTACTGTGGCCCCAGGTTTACACTAATCCTAGAAACATTCAGTTCGATATAAATGTTTTAGATCTCGATCATCGCTGCATAATTCGATACATTCTGCGTGGTACCAAAGCAAATAGCCTGTATTAAATTTTAGCTGAAGAGTTCCTAAGATTCATTTAGGTATACATCAAAACAGATAGCCGGGTAAAAGTTATAATAGATTCAAAAATATTTTACGTAAAAGATTATACTTTTATTAACTATTATAATGTTAACAGAACTCTTTTATCATACCATTTTCCAATCAATGTTATTTTTATAACAAAGAGATACTTTGATGTTTCGATAAAACAACGAAAAGAAAACACGTCTGCACATTGGCAAAAAAGTATAAATATTAATGGCAGGCATGCCAAAGATGACTCATGAGAACTGTTTACTGTAAACAGTAAACAGTGTCAACATCACTGACTTTTTGAAGTTATGTGCGCATTAAATATTTAGTTATTACTTGCCCCGTGCCTCAAAGAGCACTTCGAGCTTTCGCGTCATGAAGAGCCGATGACCGCACTTTATGTCATCGACAAATCGTTATTTTGAGTACGTATTTACTTTGACAGCCTCCGTGGTCTAGTGGATAGCGAATGCGACTGCTGATCGGAGGTTCCGGGTTCGATTCCCGGGTCGGGCAAAAAAGTTACTGAGTTTTTCCGAATTCTCAGTAGCAGCACGGAGTCTGGTGATGTGCCCGGTAACAGCAATAGCTCGCCCCCTATTACGTGGGACCTAAAAAATCATGGCGAAACGTGGGTGTACGAGTACCTAATATTACACCTCTGTCTACCGCTTCGTGGATACATATATTTATTCGTATTACGAGACTGGTTCTGGAGGTGTTAATCCTGATAAACGTACGGGTCAATAGAAGAACATATTTTCCTTCAGAATATTAAGACTGCTCACATACATAGCTTATATTGGAAAAGTTTTCGCGTTTGGAATAAAAATTAGTTCGAAAGAATATTTAGTATGTTATCAACGTGTTCAATGTGTTCTCTGAATACAGTCAGGTGCTTGTTCTGAAATTATTATATTACCTTGAATGTCTTTATTAACTCAATATTGTAGTAGAGGTTTCTCTAAACGTTATTACAAAAACTTCTTTTTAGTAATTATCTCAATCAGTGACGTAAATTAAATGCCTTCTATTTAAATAATGAAATATTATTCTAAAGCTTATAAACGCTTAGCTATTTAAATAAGTTAGTAGCTTTTATATTATAAGTTTTATGACTTTTTGGTAAATATTTATTTTATTTATTTACGTTTATCAAGAATTGTTACAGTGCTACATACCTACATAATAAACAATTTAACATAATTTCTTAAATGCTAACTGCACAATCCTTATAGATAAACACCACATTTATCTCTACATGATGCTATTACATTAACCCTTTATAGGGCATAGTGACCCTGTGGTGGAAAAACTTCACTGTTGACGGATTTAGGTATAATATGGGGGCAGAAAATGATAAATATATATTTTTAATTTTTTTATAATTTTTCTATGGTGGTAAATATATCCCCTTTGCCTGTGTAGGAGGACAGTATAGAACATTACGAGTATGGAAAAGGTGATCTTGAATTAGTCTAATGTACAATAGGTTAGTCTGTGGTCTACGTAAACAACAAATATAATTAGAAAATAACTTTTATTCATAGGAACAATGACTACTGTATGTGAAAAGCCGTGAAAAATGGCAATATTCATAGTGGCACAGCACACAGCCACAGCCACCCACAGGTATAGGGAATATGTTTCCCACCATAACAAACGAATATTATAAAATATCAAGACACCCAGGGAAAAAGATTTGCGTAAAATCCTTCAGATTAAATATAATAACACATGCCAAAAATAAAACTTGCCTCAGAAATAAAAAGATGCAAGAGATAGCCCTAACTAGAAAATTTAATACGTAAAATTGCTACTTTTCCAACTTCAACAAACCACCGAAGAAAAATATACTTGATAGTTTACAATTTCTTTACGTCAAAATAATGACAGATTAATAAAAAAATAGCTAAAGTAAAAATAAGTACCGCAAGGATGAGGTTTTGTTACTAAAAAAAATTAAAATCATGGTGGGAAAAATATCCCCTATGCCTTAAAAAGGGTTAAAAACTAAAACTGTATTAAAATTAACCTAAGAATAATTAAGTTATTAAAGTTGCTCAAGTTTTGCAATTTATGTGTACAACACATAAATTGCAAAATTTGAGCAAGAAAACAAACTAAAACTAAAATAATATAAAACTAAGAATAAATTAACTAAAAAAACACAAATAAGGCCCAATATGAGCAAGAAAACAATTTAATTTTATTTGGAGTAGCTAACGCAATATAATATATTAAGCGCCCCCATGGCCTACAGACATGCCCCGTTGATGTCCTTAACGAATCCTTAACACCACTAATAAAAGATCTCAGGGAATCATAGTGCACATCCATTAAGTCGCTATACTTGTTGATGATTCTACTAAATCGTGGAACAGGTGAGTTAGCGCCGAACTTCGTTCTGCGAAGTGGTGGTACTAATGGAGTAACTGGTCTGCGAGGCACTCTACGGGGCATATTTAATTAAGTAGCTAAGGACAGTCAACTTCCTCGTGAAGAAGTTTGTGCATGAATTTTAATTCAATAATGTCTCTACGTTGATTTAGCGGCATTATGTTGAAATATTTCAGTTTATCACTGTACGACATCATTCTGATTTCCCTGCCAGCTACATACCCCAAATGCCAAACAAACCTCTTTTGAATATTGATATATCTACGAATATATTTATTTTCTTCTAGCTGAGCCCACGGTTACCGCCAGCGTTATAAAGGGCTACGACGAAACGTCAAACATATAGAACTTGTGCCTCAGACGTTATAATTACAATCACTTAGCAAAACTAATCTCCATTTTCCTCATCATCCATAGATGTTTACC
This sequence comes from Euclidia mi, assembly GCA_944739405.2. Lineage (NCBI taxonomy): Eukaryota > Metazoa > Arthropoda > Insecta > Lepidoptera > Erebidae > Euclidia > Euclidia mi. The sequence goes on from OX123182.2 coordinate 105,703,046, forward strand.
AAAACACATCGAAGGAACACTCTTGGGACTCTCAGAACTAAGTTGATTAAAACCAATGTCCTAGATACCACGCAGACATGGAGACAGTAGCATCGGGTCTGATCCCCAGTGGCTCGAAGCCATTACTCAAAAATATTGCTTTCGCCTTAATTACCCACTGACTGACCGTTATATTTGACGCATTTTTTCGGGTTACTTTTAATTAAGTTTCAACTTAATTTCCAATTAGTTAAGTAAGGGGTTGGTAACGGAATAAGTGACGTCAAACAAATGACAAAAGACTTTTGGGGTTATTAGTTTATTGCTATATTAACTACGAGCCTTATATAGTTTAATTAAATGTTCGTTAATTGTGTGTGCTTTTGGTCTATCTGTTAGTGACTTGTAACTGATAAGCCTGATACCGGGGTGAAGCATAATCTGCCTAGTGCCCTAGTTTGTGTATTTCGTCCTAGGGTATTGAACGTCCTGTGAGGTACAGTTTTTTTTAATTTTCTCATCACTAGGTCTCTCATCTCAGCCTAGAGGCATCCTCTGCACGAATAGGCCTAAGGTTCTCCACATAGGCCGATGTTGAGCCGCCCGCATTCAACCGCTTCTTGCAATCTTGATCGTCGGGCCCCTTGTGGGAGGAGGTGTGTCCCTATCCCTGCTGCAAGGTCTGGTACGTAGCCTCCACTCCAGAACTCTCCTGTCCCAACAGCTCTCGGTTCTTCGAGCTTTGTGCGCTGCCCACTGGGCAAAGACTTTTGTCTTGAAACTTTCTATCTTATTCTTCCGAAATTCAAGCGTGTTAACAAAACTACGTAGATAAAACAGAAGCTGGTCAATACAGTTCGGCGATGAGGTCAAGCTATGATAACTCTTATGCGCTGTGGTATTACAAATAGTATACAACTTACCTCTGATCTATCCTTTTTTTTTTGAGATTTTTTATACATATTTTACATAAGCTCCATACAAAATATATCTCGAATCTCCAAGTCCAAAACAAATATTAAAACCAGCCGTTAGAGTCTATCATAAGAAATCTGAACATTTCAAAGCGACCCCAATCGTCTATTGCTCTTTTTTATAGCCTTTCACAGTCAACCGCCGGATTTAAGCCTATCATAATTTTCTTCACAGTATCATTATGCGTCAATTGGAGGATTTGACCTACTCCGCTGGCCAAATGACTGACCAAAGGGTTTGATCGAGTTTTCCGTCTCTTCGCAAATATATTATTTCCTATTTCTATTAACCACTCGAAGGATATGGGGCAGTCACATTCCGTATCCGGAATCCGTCACCACATGCGCAAACTTAATCATTTTTCATCTTACTGGTATTAAAGGTGAAGAATATTGACAGCTTAATGCAAACGAAATGGTAATTAATACCAACTCACTTTCTTCAAGAGAAAGATCTTTTCGTGTGAGTTTGTGGCTAAATCTGTCGACAAAGTTTGCATGCCTCCGACATAGCCCAACTATGCCTGTCCTATAAGACCAAAACTGGGACCGATGGCTTCACGCTGCTAAGTTATTACGAACAGTCTGTGGTTAACACAATTCACAAATAAAATGTATTTCAACACAGGTTCACTATAAACGATAAAAAAACAATAAAAAATATTGTTATAATAATATTTACCACAGCTATGAATGAAGATGAGGAATGTAAAAAATATTATTTAGTTGTTTAATAATTATATCCTTCAACATACCCAACTCTTGCGAGTATTTATTTGAAGAGCTAGTTTTTATACAAGTTTGTATAAAAACTAGCATATACGTCATGTAGCATGTATATCATATACGTCTTTGGTGACGATCCCACGCAAAAAGCTACGACTACTACTACTACTAAGCTACGGCAGGACTACCTTGAAATTTGTGTAACTAGAATTGTATAACTTAAACTCAAGATGATGACGTATTTAATTGGTTTGATTATATAAGATTATAATAAGTCAAGTCAAAGTCAAAATCATTTATTCATCTAGGTCACAAGGTGACGCTTATGAACGTCAATTTAAAAATTAAATTACTTAATGCTTCTACATTTACATTTACTGCCTCGTTTGCAAAGCAATAGGTAGAACCACGAGAAAGAACGGGCAATAAAACTCGTGGCCACTCTTTTAAATCGCCAATATTACGGTATATAACATCTTTGACTTTGTCGGTACATTGTCAGACAATGACTGATTCTGTAGTCCAGCGGCAGAGTAACTGACTCCTGGTTATGAGCCCCCGGTTCGATTCTCGAGTCGAACAAAAGGTGATATTGGGTGGTTCTGTTATTTTATTACTATATTTCGCCAGTGGCTTTGCCTGCGTCAATTATACATATAAACCTTCCTCTTGAATCATTCTATCTATTTAAAAAAAAGCATTAATATCCGTTGCGTAGTTTTTAAGATTTAAGCATACATAGGCACAGACAGACAGAAGACAGACTTTGTTTTATACGATGTAGTGATAGTGATTCAATATGCATAGTCGGTCTGTGGAAAAGCTTGTATTCTGTCAAATCTGGTAAGATTGACATTAGGCAAACGTCTTATGATGCCACCGCAGGAACTATGTTTGCAAATATTTGTGTGGAATAATCACATTCACCGGTCGTCGTATCAGAGGTAAGCCTGACCTATTCTCTTGTAGGGATCGCGGCCAGTAGCCATCTACTGGTCGCGATCCCAACAAGAGTATATGCGAGAGGCATAAGATCGGTTTATGTGGAGAGCCTTGCAAGAAGCTTATGTCCAGCAGTGGACTATTATCGGCCGATATGATGAATCACATACAAGAATTTTCTAACAAAACTCTGAATCTTGCTGAGTCTTGCTAAAACACACACACAAGAAAATATACAGTAGATAGGTAATATAATCTTCAACGTTCAAATGATCACCAGTTATGTATCCAAGCGTAACCGATACCATTAGTATTTTCATTATTCAAGAGTCATTAGTTAAGACAGCAGGTCACAGTGCCATTAATTTTGAATACCTATTAATATGTTTTACCTGCATACTTGAATGAGTAACACATTCATAAAATATATATGTGAATGTAAATAGATCGTACGAAGGAAATTCTATTTTAATAAGCTATCTAAGCGCTAGCTAAGCGATACATGTTTCATTACAACATAAGTACGAAAGAAATGTGATATTTCGCATATTTGATGTACCTATAGCAGCTAGACAGCAAGTTCAACCTTGTTTAGCTGACGTTTTAAAACACTCGTATTTCCTTCATTAACTGTTTCCTACCTAACATTTTCGCATCATTCACATAATTACCAGACGAAAACAACCTTTATTTGGTTTGGAGTAACCGATATTTCGTGATCATGGCGCTTGCAACAGTTGCAATAGTGCCGAAATATCGGTTCCAGCTAAGAAAAAGCAATTTATTGAACTATTTATATACACGTTTGAATTTGTATATTTAGGTACGCTGTTTACAAGAGATGGTAAGATTGTAGAAGATATTGAAAGAAGAGTTAATGCAGGTAATAGAGTGAATGGAGCTCAGAAGGCGTTTATGAACAGTCAAAACGTGTCCAAAAAGGCATGTTTGGCTGTGCATAGAGGGGTGTTAGTACCTACGCTTATGTATGGTAGTGAAAGTTGGCTATGGCAGAAGAGTCATGAAAGTAGAAGTCCGTGCCACGAGAACATAGACTTTTTGTAAACAAATAATTTCTACTAAGTGACTTAGCGACAGATATGTCAAACACAAATAATGACAAATCCAATGAGCGCAACGGTACATAGGTACGTGTCATTGGAAACTAATATGTCAATGGATCGGGTTTTCATCGATATCATAGTATCAACAGGATCTTTTAATGTTTTGTGGTAATGAAACGGGTCCGACGCCTGGAATGTCAACATTTGGCGTTACTTCATTGAAATTTTACATTCTTGGGCTTAGCTTGCATTTATCAGAGGACAAAATTATTTTTTTAGATGTCAAAAAGGGGTAGGTTTAAAGTTAAATGCAAGTTTATAGGATCGCATCGCTCATCCCGAGGCTGACATTGCGGAAATGCGGGTGCAAATTGCAGATGGTAAACTATTATTCGCACAGAAAATTCTTTACACCTAATAAACATAAATTGCGTCTTTTGACGCAGGTTACCCCGAATGTAATTTTACCGTAACTTTTAAATGGATTTTATTAATTCTGTTTTCATTCCTACACAACGTAAAATCTGTATGCCTCAAAATTTTAATACGATGTACTAACTAGTTGTCTGTAATATATCACATTTGTGGACAATAATTTAATATTTTAGTATAGCTAGGCTAGGAGCAAATTATTTATTGCCTTTGATTAAAAAAAAATCAAGTTCATAATAGAGTATCATGTTTGTACTCTATCATTGAAATACATGGTACTCTATTATAGACTTGAATTTACTTGTGTTAAAAACTACAAAAATACGCCAAATTAATGAAAACTCTTGCGGAAAATGCGACCATTCATACACAAAATCAAATATGTTTATTTTCATTAAAATTTACAATTTTTTGGACACGACTGGAAGTCATAGGTATCAAAATATATAAAGACAAATACATTTAAAAAAAGACCGTTAAAAAAGTATCACACTTCACTTAACCATAAAATCTAAAACACAACTGTTTGAAACAAAGGTTGTGAATCCCTGAATGTTTACAAAAAGTCTATCTTCTCGTGGCACCAACTTTAGAAATGAGAGCACTGAGAATCAAAGACACACCACACATAGGTGTGTCTTTGACTGACAGAGTAAAGAATTGTGTGATAAGAGAGTGTTGTAGCGTAAAAGATGTAGTGACAAGCATCGAGAAAGGTATGCTAAGGTGGTTTGGGCACGTGGAGAGGATGGATGACGAAAGATTGACCTAGCAGATATACAAGGCAAGTGTGAATGGGACAGGACGAAGGGGAAGACCTTGGCGGACGTTTTCTGATCAGATTGGAGACATCCTAAAACAGGACAGGTTAGAAGTACCCTGAACAGAAAAGCATGCATGAGGAATCTGATGGGAGCGAATGAAGCAAGAGAAATATGTCAGGAAATATAAATAATACAAATGGCGTTCCGTAGTCTCTGCCTACCCCTCCGGGAAACAGGCGTGAGTCTATGTATGTATGTTATATACACGTATGCAGGGTCTATGGCAAGTTGATGATGATATAATAATACTTGTTCATCCTTCATCGAAGTTCACCGCTCCTATTTTCGATTTCAAACAGCAGTTATAACTTGTAACATTAGTTGGGTGTCGTAGGCTAATTACACTGTACCACCCTAATTTTTAGGGTTTCGTAGCCATAAATGACAAAAAACTAAACCCTAATAGATTCGCCATGTCCTGTCTCTCGGTCCGTATGTCACAACCATTTTATTTCGGAACCATTGAGACTACATATTTAAAAATTGGTATGTCATATGGTAATGGTAATCAACATCGGTATAAAAATAAATGAAAAAATAAAGGGGAGCTCTCCATACTTGGAACTGCCTTGAAAATATTTTTTTTCATCGGTCGTATACTTGCGGCGTGTCTTTAAATGGATCTTTGAAAATGACATTGAGTTTCCTAAAACCATTGTTTCTCAAAGATAGACGTCTCCAAAGTAGAAAAGTGAGTATAGAGTTATAAAACGAAGTGAAGTTGTGATCACGGAATCGAACAAGATAGTAAGTTCTTGTTAATTAAATCAATTAATAGAATGGTTTAGTCGCTAGAGACGTAAATAGTCTTGTCGGTTTGATCGAGTATAACAAGATTATTTATTTATATTGTTAACTTGTTAAATTGAGCGGTAAACAGCCCAGTTGCTACACTCACCAACAAATTCGGTCCTTGGTTTATCTTACCATTGTAGTACCACTGTTGCCAATTGCTGCTTCCTCCAATACACTTCTGATAAAGCTCATATTCTGTTAAAATTGGTAAGACTAAAAAGCGGACATCGAGCTCTAAGGCGAAAGATTTGAATGCAACCAGGATACCGGGACTACTGATTAAATTTTTTGCATGTTCCGAATTTAGCCAACTCTGATCTATACCTGAAATAGCGCTATCTCTTTGTGTTGCGGAGGTCAAACCGGCAGTCGCTCTGTGAAGCTAATATTCAGTCAAATCCGGTTAGACTAGTAAGCGGACCCCGGTTTCCAACTCGAATAACGCTAGATTGAGAACCTAGAATCCTAAAACATACAGCGTTGATAACATATCATTGGTAACTAGGAACTAGGTATCAACTAAAACAAACGTACAAAGCCAAAGTAAAGTTAACCGACCGTCCCGCGTCGGCCCCAACCATGTGATTTTATATCGCAAATATTGACTCTGTCTTGTGCGAGTGTGACATTACGTTTGCATAACAATGATAATACTGCACCATGTATGTTACTATTTGCAGTAGCGGTAAATGAAAATAAATAAAACTAAGCTCTTGTTTTCGTCTCTGGACTACATTGTATTTTCAAATCGCCGGTTGTCATGAAGATCTTTGACAGTCGTTATAAGACGTCAGTACCTTCTGAATAAAGTGACACTAGTCTAAACCATGGAATATCGCTATCCCTTCGGGTTGTGGAGGTCAGACAGGCAGTCACTCTGTGGAAAAGCTAAATATTCAGCCAAATCCGGTTAGACTAGTGAGCGGACCCCTTGTTACAACTGGGATAACGCTAGGAGGATGACCACAACATTTCTTTTAAACCACGCTTGCACTAGGCGCAAACCCTCTGTCGCGACGGACTTTATAAACTTCCTATGAAGGGAGTCAAAGTACACCCAGATTCAAAAGAACAATATGGGGATTTATCTTGTGGTGATCGAACCAACATACTTAGCGCAGTTCTTATATCTAAACGCTGGAGGCGAATGCTTAAACACTACACTTTACGTCAGTTAGTAATAATTTTCGGACCCATACCAATGATATTACAAGAAAAAGGTAGATACGTTACCTACGTATACGTAGTAATCAATCCGTAGAAACGGTACACTAACGCACACATCGATAACTCCATATTTTATTTTATTTTCGGTTGACTGTGTGTCAGTTTCACTTTGACGCCGGCTCGCGACACACATATATGACAGACTTGCCAACTGGCTTATGTTTAGCGTCCTGCTTTTAGTACGCCTATAACGTATCTACTTCTTTTTATTTTGAAACATTATTGACCCATACAATGAAATAAAGTCGGAATCCAAAATATGTTCAGGTATACCATAAGTATCCTGACACATGGGTTATGCTCAAAGTCATAAAACGAACGCTTTTGCTTTTTTTGATGCCACAATGCGTTGTGGTCGTATAACGTAACAGCCACGACATTAATTTCGCTATGTGGTATTTCTGCGGTCGCCACAACATGTCGTGAGCGTTTTCATTAGAGCCATAATACGAATTTCGCGGTGTGGATGTTTCACAGTGACCACAATCCCTGTGAAGTAACATATGCACTTGAAAACCAACTAAATAAGTCACCCTAGCGAAATTATAATCAGGTATCCCCAAGGTAGGTATCAGGTATTCTATACCAAAATTAATAAAACTTAATATACTACTTTAATACTTCATGTTCATGAAATAATGTGACATTTTGACAAAGATCTTTCATTTCATCATGTTAAATATTGGTCAATAAGTTATTGATATTTTAATTCTTAATATCTATAAAACGATTCTTCTGAGCATGTATCATGTTTGTCAGCTTCCTCCTAAACAACTGGACCAATGAGGATAAAATTTTGTGTGTAATATCTCAATAGGATTCTGGATGGTTTGAGAATACAGTTGGATGTAGAGTACACCCACAAAACTCAACGCAGTGCTAAGCGGAAAGACATTAACCACCACGTCTACTCTGCAGTCATTTCAAAATTAATAACAGAGAGGAACTTCATTAAGTGGCATGAGTAATTACGACAACGAATTTGCCCGTATTACGCGTCAGATTCGAGATATAGAGCGTTACTAATATCAGCATAAATGGATTGGCCCGATTGGGAGTTCCATTTCACAAAATATCTATTACTAGCTGAGCCCGCAGTTATTACCACGATATTTAAGACTACGTTCCGTACCCATAGCTCACAGATGTAATACACTGTATAACATCACGCTGTTATCTCGTTTATCGCGGAACGCTGTACGCATGTAACGCTTCCTAGAATGCTGTATTAGTATACAGCATTCTAGGAATGCTGTATACTAATACAGCATTCCTAGATAAATGGCCTATCCAACACAAAAATATTCATTCAAATTGGACGTATTTGGTACGTGGAGTATTTCTTGAGATTAGCGCGTTCAGCAAAACAAACAAACTTTTCAGCTTTATAATAGTAGTAGGTATAGATAATTATGTAAACTTGCATTATCCACTATGATGCGTATGGGGTGCACCGTGCAAGCATAGAAATATATCTATGGGTGCAAGCGTTGGAGCATCAATCGCCACCTCAGTTCTTCAACTTTTGTTCCACCCATCACTCTCGAGGCAGTCTAGTCGTTTCATGTTTTCTTTGACACTTTGCTTAGTCTGTAATGGTCAAAATATTCATATCAGCTGTGCTGGCATAAGGTTCTCTCTCTCTCACTCTGTCACGTTAAACTACTGAATGGATGTTAATGCAAATGAAAAAGTAGAATATTAGCACATTATGCTATCTTTTATTCGATATTCGAAACCTAAAGCCTCACCAGCCCACGTCGCGTGTTGTTGCGGACGGACGCGTGCAACACCTTTAAAAGTTAACGTTAAGTTTCACCGTGAGTAGGGGAACTTCAAAGGTGAACCACGTGCCGTGGAAAGCCGGCTTGAGAGTGAAGCCGCGGGCTGAAACTAGTATTGTATAATACGTCACCAAGAGCGGTCAATGACTTACTGCCTCACGTGCTAGCATGTTTTTCTTTACGTAATAGCGGCTTATTAACCGGTCGTAGTCATATTGACGTATCTGTTACTTGATTGATGGATTGACTTGTTGGTCTAGTGGCTTGTGACCCTGAAACCCGCGGTTGTGGGGTCGATCCCCACACAGGTGCAAGATAATGTTTTTTTAGGTAAGTGGCGGCAAACGAGCAGATGTCAGAGGATCGCCTGATGGTGACCAATTGTCGCTGCCCATGGACACAAACAACACCAGAGAAGTCACAAATGCGTTGTCGCCCTTTGGTTTGGGAAAAGGAATATGAGCAGGAGTGGGATGAGGGTGAAGGAATAGGGGATGGAGCTCTCACTCACCGAACATTTAAAAAAAACTGGTCTCAAATTTTTGTGTCGACTGTTTCATCTACCTTTCTGCTCGATTTTGACACATTTGCTGAATTGAAACATAATAGTTCAATGCTTACGCAATATCATTAAAATGTTAACTAATTATATTTTTCTTTGCGAATGATAATCTTGTGAATATCAATATTGCCTATTTATAAATCGTGAATAATTTAACAACGTCACAGTACGTCATTACAATTGCGTCAAAACAAGTTTCGTTTTCTGTTAAGACAGGTTACTCATGAGTTACGGTTTACCGATATCGTGAAACTTTTTGACTCATCACCACTAGAACCTTCCTTTTTTATCTTTATACAGATCCAGGGAGAGGAAACTAGGGTACAGAAACGCCCCCTTTTCCATAAGCATCTGTTATTTTAAAAACAAATGCTTTTTTAATTTTAGATACCTTTAAAATATCTTCTATTACAAGAAGAAGAATTCAAACCAACATAAGACTCTCCCCTTCCCCGAAAGCAAAACCTTGGAACCGCCACTGCCTATGAAGCAAGCTTCTGCGGGAAAAGATATATGAGACCGCTTGATATCAGACCTTAGTCCTATCTTTGGGTCCTCACCCCTATAATTTTCCAACTAATAGAATACTACAAGGCCACAGTTAGGTTGGAGCGAAATCATTTTCTAGCCTGCCTTATGTCACCTAAAAATATTCACACTGCGCTTGACGCTTGGCTTTAGCAGACTCTGATCCTCGGTACCTGGTACTCGTGCAGATATCACCACATGGACGGGCCAGCCCTGATACTCAATTTAAGAATCATTCACGATTTTTGTCATAGATTTTCATCACCAATTTGAGCGCCTCTGAATTAATACTTGAAGAGGAAATTCAAAGTTCCTTCCTGCCTCTTTTTGGCGGGCAGATAATATTAAGCTTTCCTTACTTATTCTAAGGCACAATATTGAAACCTTTGGGTAAACAGGTTTTCCAATAACCTCAATAGATACAGTGCGGCTGGGGCTACAGGAAAAATGAGTAAAGGATTCTAAAAGCTAATTTGGCCTATGTTACTTAAGATGACTAACACTCTACCTGACCTGCATAAGTGGATGACTAAGCAGCAAGGAAATTTATAAAAATGCATACTATTAGGTATTAAAAATGCAAAAGTTGGTCTGTTTGTGACGCTTTCATGGCTAACCCGCTGAACTTGTTTTCATAAAACTTTGCACGGCAACATAGGCTACTTCTTCCAAATATCAGGCCTTAGATGCCTTTAATTGGGAACAAGAGTTTCCTTTTGAGATGAAAACTCATGTATGATGTTTAGAAATACACGTTGCACATGAAAGAGGTCTTCTTCTTCTTCATCGTGTCATTGGTTCAGATTTTCTGTTCCCAAAACTTGGCTACGGTAACGGCATTGTCTGAGGCCATTTTAAGATCCTGTTTACTGCAGGTAGATGGACAAAGAGGGCATGAGAGCAAGTGCGCCATAGATTGTGATGGAGCTCCGCAGTCGCAATGGATCTGTGAGTGTTCTATGAATCCCAATCTTGCCATGTTTACCCGACATGAAAGAGGTACACTATTAATTGATATACAACACAGAAGAAGCTGCGGGTAAAAGCTAGTGAAATATAGCTTTATAACGCATACCTACGTCAAACGCCTTGTTTTAAGAAAACCAGATACCTAATTACGCTCTTAAAAAGCTTAAAATCAAAAAATTATGCGATGATATCTAGATAGAAGGTATTATACCTACTTTGGGTACCTGCTATGACGATTAAGAATTTCAAAGATGAGTCACTAATAAAACACACATATGTACATGCATATGTACATATATTATCACTATCACAAACAAATGTCTGTGTTTGCCGTTCATCTTGTGACTTTGATAAAGTTTTACTTTACAAACTAGTTTCGAGACAATTAATAAATACGTTGAGACCGGCGCACAACTTTAGTTCATACAAAGTGTTGGAAGTGAATAGTTGATATATAAGTGTTCTGTGTTTTAGTAATATGATACTGTTTGTGTACGCTTCTACGGTTCTCGTACTGTTAGCTGCTATTGCAGTTTTAAAGAAAGAGACAACAAAAAAGGTATGCCTTCCACAGCTCTAAACTTATTTCCTTTGAATCAAGGTGTTTAATATGGCTGTCTGTATTTATTATTTAAAGGCTTCAATGGTATATAATATGTCGGTAACCTAAGTAATTAGTGTAGTCGGTGCTATCCTATAAGAGTCTGTGTAATTCACAAGTGACTAGTAGTGCCGGGCATAGGTTATATTTGTATCTGTTGTTTCAATGTAATGATTTATTTTATTTCAACCATTTATTGCTAGTTCGGACGAGGTATTCCAAAATAACATAAGTAAATAGAAAGTGCTGAGTTTGAGTGTACTTTCCATTCACATATTTTGCCTGTAGTTCTCTTCGACACACATATATAGCAGCACTGACCTCGAAAAGACCACGAAAATTGAAGATAATTTAATAAAAACTCTTTTCCAAAATATTGTTTAAGGAGCCCTAATGTCCTTTATTAAAGTTCTCTATTTTTATATGCTTTACGTACGAATTTTGGGAAATCAGTTCTAATTGCACTTCGACGCTTCCCAAAGAACCATGTATGTGAAATTTCAGCGATTTGCGTCCATTGGCTTAGACTGTGCTTTCCTGTCAGTCGGTCAGTATCGGAAGAATTTTATATATATTGATTAGCAATAGTTACAGTTATTAGTGGTCATGAGGAAGGCCAGATGTGCCATAATACAGAGCCTAAGACCAACATATTTAAAAAATCACCGATGTTTTAAAGCCGAACGTTTTGACAATTTGAACACAGTATGTACGTGATTATTAGTACAGTGCAGGGTGTGATTGCACCCGCTTTTGTTCTACGATATTGCCAAAATCAGCTGTACGTTCTATACTAAATATAAATTTAACTTAATAGATCAATGTCTTTTATTTCGACACTAACCAACTAAAATTTTGTCTATAACGTTTTCAACCAATGAGTGACAAGTAAATCGAAGCAATAAAAAAAAATAAACAATCATTGTTGTCTGTTGATCTCATGACAGAACAAACAGCTTTGATTGAATGGATATGTCACCAGTAAATAACAAGAACCGCAAGTTTATAAATTTCCTAGGAAATTTATAAACTAGCGGATCTTGTTATCTTCCGGTGACAAATACATACCACATTTTATTTTCTGTCTCTTCCTGATCCCTTGGGAATTTCGGGAAATCCCTTCTTAGTGCAAACTGTGCCCTACGGTCCCGAAGGGACATAAATGCCGAATTACGCCTAATAGTTTTGGCTGTACGTTGCAGGTTGTCTGTAAGTTAATAGCGCATGAATTTTATATATACAGACTTGTAAACAAGACATTTTGACAGTAACATAAAAATACCTGTTCAAATTCTTATATTCTGGTATTTAGCGTGTAATGATGTATAATATGACCCACTTAACAGCTCACACTCATTGCATCACTATTTCGTTGACCGGTTTGTTACCTACCCTACACCCACACGTGTCCAGTCATCACAATTTTATTGCAAGTCACACTTGTTTGTAAATTATGCATATGGTATGATACTAACTTACGAAATAATGCGAATCCATTATTTTTTGTTTAATGTCGGAAGTTCAATCGATTTTACAATTTTTAATATTTTGTTCACAATTCGGAGCTCTATCACTATAGGTACAATTTTTCACGGGATCTTGAAGATATGTATAAACTACTGGGCACAAGAAGCTAAAATTTTGCAAGTATTTCTCTTGGGGAGCGTGTAGGTGCATTGAAGGCACTTCCCGAGAAAACGCCCGAAAAAAAAAAGTGTAACGCGTAGCTGCGAATTATTTTTGATATTTTCCTATTGATGTCATTCAGGCTCAACAAATATTAGTGGTACGCCCTAATATAAGCAATAGATCCAATAAGTCACAATAGAGGTCTGCGCAGATGACTATCTATTGTACACAGTGGACTACTCGCTTACTTTGAAATACGATCAGCTCCTTCAATGCTCTTTGGCTTTTGTGCGTGCTCTGTTAGTTACAGCTGTATTATTAGATTTAGTTTAAAATAGTAATAATTTTAAAGACCGTGCTCTACACTCAGCACTTTAAATTGTTTTTTGAAAGGCAACATAAATCGTGTCTCACAAAAGACTTTATCATAAAAGTTCGAGGAAGAATACCTAGCCGTATATATTTTTTACACCTAGGTACATGTGAGGACTCTCAATTAGCAAAGTAAAAATCTTATTTATTATATTTAATAGTTTTAATTAGTCCGTAAGCCTTCTGAAAAATAAACAAATAAATAACAGTGCGTTGCTAAACGCCACCACTACTGCCTTTTGCATCGTGTAATGATACCCCGAGAGGCGGCGCACGTAGTCCGCATGCGCCTCTCGTAGCGTTAGTAGACTACGTCTTCTTTTCCGCTCGTATTATGAAAGAGGATGTATGAGGGCAAGTATGATGGATGCATGTGAGGGACGGGGCCCGCCTCGGCGGACCAGCTCAGGCGGGCTCGTGGTAGTAAAGCTAACGTAGTTTCCCGTGACCACGCCATTCAATGGGATCGGATAGAGGAATACCATGGTGGTTTTAGTGGGTAGTCCCGGCACTTCTCGTTGGGGAGTCACCACACTCTCCCTAAGCTGAGCCCCTTTAGGGGCTTAGCCTGGGGGCTAATCCCGTAAATTGTTTGGTTTTCATCATGCGTTAAAAAAAGCGTATAATGATGTATTTTTCTTCTTCAACAGGGAACAATGGGCTGTTGGATGAGCTACTTATGGTGGGGCGGCGACCCCGACGCGCTGTCGCCCTTGTCCGGTCTGTCCAAGCGAGAGATCTACTACGTACAGCAGTCCTGGTCAATAGTCTACTCAAATTACGTCGACAACGGCTCCGAACTGCTGAGAAGGTAAGAATATTGCATTGAACAATAAATATTATTTTTTAAAAGAGTTGCATTTTGAGCTGTTGTGAGAAGCTATCATCGCTATCAGCCTGCCGTAGTCCACTGCTGGATATAGGCCTCTCCGAAGTTACGACACTGAGCTAGTTTACCAGCTCTCGGTGTTCACGTGCTGCAAGCCAGTAGGCGTATATCGTCTAGCCATCCAGCCGGCGAAGGTCCCACGCTACGTTTACTAAACTGGTCTCTACTCTAGACTCCAGAACAACTTCAACGTTTTTCGATTCTGCAACAAATGTAACAGAACCTATAATGTTGATTAAGACTTTCAATGCAGCTTTGATTTTCTTCTTATCCTTTTTGTTCGTATATATGCGTAGTATAGGACGCCCTCTGGCTAGGTGGAGTGATGATATACGCAAAGTGGCTTGCTGGACACGAAAAGCCGAAAATAGGGCTCAGCGGCGTGCCATTGGACAGGCCTATTTCCAGCAGTGGAATATGGGAGGCTGATGATGATGATGATGATATCCCGTAAATACTTGTAGCTATTTATTATAAGCAATAATACAAATATTTAGTACCTATTCCCATGACTAATAGAAAACCTTAAAAATAATGCGAAATCTGCATTAGATAATGGCTGGCGTCAAATAACCTACTCGTGTAAAATAGGTAGTTATATTTTCATTACTATTTTTAACCTTATCATCAATGGACGTCTACATAAAAGGAATACATTGGAATAGTTAAATAATTATCGTGTACACAACAACAAGATTTTTGGTTGCGTCCGTCACGGGTCGATGAAAATCGTAATGATCGAAATTATTTTAAATAAGCACATGTTTCATCATTATCTGCCGCGCGTTATACACTTTGCACCGATTTTTGCTTTGTGAATCTAATCTCTAGGCTGCCCTGTTGATGGAATATTTAAGCTTTACCACGCTTTAAGAGCGAGTGTCTGACCTGCGCTACGCAGAAGGATAGGCATATTCGAGGCTTTAGACTAGTGTAGATATATTTGAGGAGAGTGACAAACGAAACTATTGTCAAAGACAATCATCATCACATTACTCCAAAAAGTCATTGGTGCGCGCCATGGATTCGAACCAGAAACCCTCTGCGTAGCAGTCCATCGGTCTCTCAAGTAGGCTATCGTAACCGACTAACGCTCTCAGAGGTTCTCAGAAAGGAGGTGACTAATAAAAATAGACATAAACATAAAGCGCATGTAACGTCGGAAGGTCACTTTTACGCGACGTGAATTTGAAACTGAGATACTGCAGATACGCCTGGCAGCACCACGCCAATGGTCTCTCACAGCTTGCGTCTTTCTGTTGTATATATCAGCATGATTCACCTAGTAATGCAGTCATTATTATCGCATAAATTCGCAAATTGCCTAGAACTTGGATTTGTTATTTCAATAGTCAAAAGTATCTCTATAGTATAAAAATGCATTCAAATAGGCTGTTCATACGGTGGCGCAGTAATTCAAGCGGTTGCCTCATCATTCAGCACCGAGTGTTGTGAATTTGATCTCATACGAGACAACACATTGTGTGATGCAGAAATCGTTGTTTCGAGTCAGGGTGTTCTATGTGTCCGTAAATCGAATGTTCTTTAAGTCCCACGCGACAAGGAATTTATTCTAAGTGTGGGAGATGTCTTTTGAAACTACAAAAAAAAAGTGAAGGGTTTCAAATTCTAGCAAGTCTGCAACACCTTGCACTTCACAGAGGAAAAACTTGTTACTCTCAACCAGCGTGCATTAGTAATAAATTTGTTGAAGAGCTCTTATGTTGCCTCCGTTTTGCATAATCACCATCGCGCTGTGTGTGACCTTGACATTCATGTCAATACTTTATGCTAACAGGCAAGCCGTTTGCTTATTACACGATTGGCATTAAATAATTAATATATAGATTTAAATGAGGTACTTTTTAAAAGCAGTGCATAAAGGTAGGTATACATTTCAATTAATGTCAATAGACGACCTATACGAATTTATAGTCATAATCATAACTCATAAACGTGCAAACTGAACTTGCTTTTCCTTAGATTATATATTTTCTATTTAATTATTTTCAACTTCTGATATCCATGGGGACCAAAATCATCCTATCGACATATCAAGTGTAAACCGTAAACAATTTACTTTCATGAAAATCGAGTTTCGGTTTAGAGATTAGTATCAAGAGTCAATTTTATATTTTATGATAAGTTAGCGTTGGCTAACGTATCATAAAATATAAAATGTGTATGATATAATATAAAATGTGTATGGTATTATGTATGTATAAAACGTAGCTAAAATGTTTGTGCGCCATTAAATCAGAAAACGGGACAAACTAAATAGTTTTGCCAACATTTTAGATCTTTTGCATGATAAATGAAAACATGCGTGGTGGCAGCTCTATTGTAATACATAAAAACTACAGGAATATTTGCTAAAGAAAATGTCACGCAGCGAATCAACGGAATTTGTCAACGCTCCGTGTGTGTACCTACCCCAAGTGTCAGTACTCTATTTAATTCCATATAACAGGCGACTAAGGAAAATACACTAAACAAATAACTACTAGGTATATTGAGAATAATTGCAGCTCATCTCCAGGGCCCAAATCCAGCAGTTAACTACAAGATAGCTGACAAAAAACCTAGTTACTGTTAGTATTTATTTAAAAGTAGGAATAAGTTTCGCGTCTGGAAGTTCCGGTGTTCCAGTCCGGAACACACACAAATTATAATGCAGCGTGTTGCAATAAGACACCCATTTAAAAATAAAGGTACTACGCGCTTCAAAAAAACAGACTCGCGTAAACGGGCATACTTCGGCGTGTTCGCTCGAAACAGTAGTGACATCTTGTCAGTGTCAACATGAATTCTGACGACTCGTCGCGTCAACGCTCGTACGAGTTGCGCTTCTGCCAAAGAGCGCGCTTATACGCGCCTACATGCGCTTCCAAAAACGAGCTTATACGCGCGTATTAAACGCTAGTCTAAGGGCGGTTTAAGCTCGTTTTTGGGAGCGCATGTAGGCGCGTATAGGCGCGCCGTCGCTGACGCGCTTCTAAACTCGTATAAGCGCGAGCCGTCAGAATCCATGTTGACACTGACACAATGACACTACCGTTTCGAGCAAACACGCCGAAATATGTCCGTTTACACAAGTCCGGTTTTCTGAAGCGCGTAATGAAGCGCGTATGCTGAAACGACCGTATACGCGCAGAAAAATACGCTAATCTGAAACCGCCCTAAGGATTCTTACTTCTAATTGCCTCGATGCAGAAGATTCGGCCTAGGCTACGACAAGCCACGGGATAAATAAAGAGATATTTCACTACATTTTTTGAACAATTACGCGAGTGAGTCCGTATATAAATAGGTATTACTATACTTTAGAGTATGCGACCGTAAAGTTAATATAATGCATATTCTATGGATGCACTAACCATCTATAAATCAATCAGCACTAAGTGTGCGATCGTAAATATTGTAAGTATCGGCATTAAACTGAGAAACAACTATTACTGCTGTGTCGTTTTAATACCAATCTTGTTTTGATTTACGACGCACTGAGATTGTATTTAGATGTGGCATTGGCTCTGGCTATTATCCAGACGGTTGTAAGGACGTGAAACAGTGTAATCATACATAGTATTTACAAACTGGTTAACCTATTTAGATTAGTAGTACTACATTTTAAAACACCCTAAACTTCAAGGCATGTTGCAAAACTATTAATTTTTTTCATTATAGTAATAAACGGCATATTTTCATACTTGGCGTTATGCCTTAATTTGCACATATGTTAGGGGTCAATCGTGAAAACTGAGCTAGATTCTGGGCCCAATCATTTGACTATTGCAAAGAGATAGAGAACATTCTCACAATAATTACTTATGTCTCGCGAATCGCCCTTTTTTTTACACGAACCTTCAACAAATCACACTTACCCTGATATTGACAATCTCTGAGAAGATTCAATCAAAACGTAAAATCAGACATAAAGCAAGTCTAGAATCAAGTAGGTATCAGTGATGCTGATTCCGAAACTTAATTACTCGTCTTATGTGCCATAATCAGGTCAATATAGTGGGCATACTAAATTTGGATACTTCATCACAACTATCGATATAACACTAACATTTTGCACTTTCAATGAACTCTGTATTACTGTGAGACTTAAAAACCGTTTGTGTTCCAACCAGCTCTTCCTCTTCGCTGCTATTTCTTCTGCATTCCTTTCGGAGGCTACTTAAGGCGTTCAGTTAATAAATCATTCAGACTGCCTACGTGGTCCAATGGATAGTGCATGGGTGAGCTGGTCCCAAGTTCGATTCCCGGGTCGGGCAAAAGTGTTACTGAGTTTTTCTGAATTCTCTGTAGCAGCACGGAGTCTCGCAATGTGCTCGGCAACGGCAATAGGCCTGCACCCTATTCAGTGGGACTTAAAATACATAAGGCAAAATGTGGGTGAAATATTAGAACTCTGCCTACCCCTTTCGGGAATACAGGCGGGACGCTATAAAAAAAATCAAACAAATACAAGTTTATTGGTAAAAGCAGCTGGATGCTGGCTTGGTAAAATTTACGAACAGTATTTTTCGCGATTCCATCCACGTTTTTGCCCACATAGGTGAAGATTTTCCAAAACTCCTCTCTTCGCGCTTCTTATACGGATTAAGAAACATACATGCCCAATTTCAGCTACTTGCGTCCAGTAGTAAAAAAAAAAAGTAGTTTCAGCTGCGCGTAGCCTGGTAGTCAGTCACTCAGTAGCGGCAGAACTTTACATATATTGGTAATGATGGACGTCTAGGTCATATGCCACTACCACCAAAAAAAAACAAAACACCTCAGAACAAAAACTAATCACTAACATAAGTATTTATATTGTTCGATATCATTACGCTCAGCTACCGAAGACTTCGAACATAGTTGTCATGCCAGGTACGCCGCCCGCTCTTCGTACCTCAGGAATGGAATGTCCTTCGGTCGGTTCCCTTCCGTGTCGCGTACTACTTAGTATTCAGCAGCTAGATAATAGAGCCCTCTTTTGGCAAACGTGAGAAAGCTTTTGTATAATAATTAATAACTCTCAGTCCAATAAGACGGAGATTTGACCAGCGATTCAATTAGGGCTTCTTTAAAGTAAACGATTTCTGGCGTATGTTTTGAAGATATTCCATTAAAATTGTACTATTCGCGTAGTGTCACGGGTTACCCGACCGTCTTGCGTCGAGTGATGTGGTTTGGATGGATGGATTTCGAGTTAATCCAACAGGAAGAGCATTTTATAATTTTCCCAAAATGTTGTTTCTGGTCTGGTTGCCTTAAGTGTCCGTTACTTGAAGCAACTTAAAATCTATTTGACATCGTATCAAAAGCAGTAAGAACATGTGGGTGTACCTAATACTCCTACAGCCATGCGAATAGAAAGACATTATATATACATGAACCTGATCCAAATGTGAACTTAATCCTCAACTCTTTACATAAAAACTGATTCATGTTTATAATGCAAGTACAACTACAACAGTAAACAGAATGATGTAAACTATTATATACAGGGTTTAAAAAGACCCTTACCGAAAACTGAAATCCCATGTTGTACCAATCACTACGAATTTTTTTTACTTCGACACCATACCAGGGAAATTATTATTATAGCTCAAAGTTAGTATGGATTGTTTCTAATTAGGTACAAAATCGATGCATTTCGCCAATATGTTCTTTAGATGCCCTATGATTCCATGGATAAGTAGGTATTACAAGCATTGCACGCGTGTGCTTTTAATTGCGGTTTAATAAAAGGGAAAACTTTAAAAAAATCGTTTCCCAGGTATTATTTTTGATTAGTATGCCTTGGCATGATGTCCACAACGAGTAAACTTCGGCTTGGTGATGGGTCTTGAGACACACCCTGTATTAGAAGATGGTCGCAGATACGGCCGCACGTTTTTGCCCGAACCCGTGGGAATTTTGGAAAATCCCTTCTTAGTGCACTCCTACTGTTCCCGATGAACATACATGCCAAATTTCAGCTTCTTGCTCCTAATAATTTTGGCTGCAGCTTGTCTGTCGGTCAGTCAGTAACGCAAGAATGTTTTAACTACAGATGAGGATAAAAAACAGATCCTTCCCTTGACCTAGATTTCGTTCAGAATATATGTAATAAGGACTCGTCCTGTTGTTTATTTATCTAAGGTCGTATGAAACCTGTCTCGGCTTTGTTCGTCTGTCATATGTTCCGTCACGTTGACCTCCGCGTGCCACCACACATCAATGATCGCAAAACCAGTCTGTGAATTTAAAACGTAAAAGTGCTCGCACGTATTTTTACGAGCTGATTACACGTATAAAAAGTAAATACAGTGACGTATCACCAAGATTAGATCCTCCAAGGCATAATGTCTGCTTAATATTGGTTTTTGAAATATTTTTTTCACACAGGATTCATTGACTCTTACGGTTTTACTTACGATAGTAGTTGATTTGATAATGTTGGTATGAATTCTTATGGGGTTTGTTTCTTTTTTGTGTGAGAGTGTGGCCAACTCTAGTGTCGGAGTTATCAGAGCGCCCGAGGGCCACTGACATGGCCTAAAGATTCTTATCCTGAGACAAGAACCGGGGCCGACAGCTTTACGTGCCCTCCGAAGCACGGCAGCGCTCAGGTGTAAATGCCACACGTGGTCACCCAGTCAAGTGGCGACCTGTGCAAGCGTTGCTTGACTTTGCCGATCTGTTACGAACGGCAAGCCAAGTCTCGCTATGAGCGCTCGGCTACATAAGTGGTGACATCATGATAACGAAACCCGATACATCATCGATACAGTCGCAAAATCGACGATCGCCGATCGTTAGTGTCACGTGCAGGCAAAAAAAGTAAAACACAATATACATATTTGTTTATGAATGTTTTTTTTGGATTCAAACCACAAAACTTTTTGTAAAAAAAAACTAAAAAAAATTACAATAAGAATGCATGAGCACAAGGCTGTTTATTCTGCGGTTTAACATATTGTACAGGGGCCAAAGGGCTCAACCCAAAAGCATCCGAGTTCTCAAATGACAAAGGACTTGTTACTGTATTAATTGATCAAATTTACCGTTGCTAGGGTCAAACCAAGATCAAAATAAGTTTTTGGGGAAAGGATTCTCCCCAAACAACTGCCTGGATCTGCTAGTTCTGCTAGGTACTGTCCTGAATCAATAATCTACAATAAATTAAACCAAGTTATTTTGGTAATATACGAACAAATAACCATTTGTATTTGACACACTTGTGCAGTATATTAAAACACCTTCACAATAAGGTTCAACATAAAGTAAAAGTCTATGTAAAATATAAATTCAGGTATTATCCCCGGCCGGCGTGTTTAGGCACGGCTCCTGTAATACGCACTCCAAATTGTTCTTTTTACATCTTTCATAAGCGTTTTACTTAAGATGAATAAATAAAATGTTTCTGAATGGAAATTGTTATTTGTAATTGTTTGTGGACGGAAATATAATGCGAAAGGTAAATCTAGGTCGAGTAAGTTTGGTCGAGGCTTTTGTTCGAGTTTTTGAATATGAATTAGAATCGTAGGGATACAAGATTGCGGTACCAAATACCTACGGGATGAAATTCTATAAATAATATACATATATCATGTTCAGATCGAACGTGGCGGTCTTCCACTAGGTCTGTAGGCAGAAATAATTTTATTTAAACGTCCGTAGATGGAGTACCTAGCAGAAGAAAGGAACTGTAACGCTAACAAGCAATTCATTTTTAGCTTTAAATTCGCTTTTAGGTCATTAATTAATAAGTAACCCACGATGAAAGAAATTCTGTCTGTAAATGCACTTTCTTGAAATAATATACCCAATTTCTCTTTTTCTTTGAGATACCATTGCGCAATGATTCTAAAATTGTACCTGAAATTTACTATATTATCTCAATAGGCTAGGATATGCATACATACATAGTCTCACGCCTATAACCCCGAAGAGGTAGGCAGAGGTGCATTTCCACACCCACTTT
This sequence comes from Euclidia mi, assembly GCA_944739405.2. NCBI lineage: Eukaryota > Metazoa > Arthropoda > Insecta > Lepidoptera > Erebidae > Euclidia > Euclidia mi. The sequence continues at coordinate 105,725,303 of OX123182.2, forward strand.
TCGCCAGATATAATTTAGTTCCACGTAATAAGGGGCGAGTCTATTGCCGTACCGGGCATATTTCCAGACTCCGTGCTGCTACTGAGAATTTCGTGACAGAAAAACCCAATAACACTGCCCGACCCAGGAATCGAACCCGGGACCTCCCGATCCCACGCGCACATTTATGCCGCGAGACCAACGAGGCAGTCGTATAGGGTTTGATGTCGAGTTTTCCGTCTCTACGCACAGACGATATTTGCATCGTGTTATCCCTTAGTCTGATGTTAATGTAGCGGTAGATAATTTATATGAGAACATAAACAAAACAATAAATGATAACGTTCCAAATAAAATTCCATACTCAACAGTCCCAACGCACTATTATCCTACTTGGTATAACCCTGAAATAATTCGGCTTATAAAAGTAAAATACAGTCATTTTATTAAATACAAAAATTATGGCCTACAGTTTAATAAAGAAATGTTCAAGTTTTATAGAACTAAAGTAAAAAAACTTATAGATGATGCATATAAGAAATACATAACATCTGTAGAGAAAGATATTAGTAAAGAGCCTGCTAGTTTCTGGAAATACGTGAAAAATAAACGCAACAATAGACAATGTAACAAAGAATATTTATTAGGATCTAAAACAGTAACAGGTCAGGAGGCGGCTGACGCATTTGGTGAGTATTTTAGTTCTGTGTTTCAAAAAAAATCGCCCGAATTAAATCCTATCAAAGCAGAGCGTGCTGCGAATGATCAAGGACACGTGCCAGGAGTCAGCATAGACAGGATTAGCTTAACTGATTTGCGGAAAGCTATCCAGCGTCTCAAAACCTCTTCTGCGAGTGGGCCGGATGCTGTACCAGCATTTATTCTTAAGGACTGCGCATGTGTATTAGAAGACGCTCTTTTATATGTATACAACTTATGCATACAGCAGGGAGTATATCCCTCTAGGTGGAAGGTTTCGAGAGTCACTCCAGTACCTAAAAGTAATACATCACTACAAGTAACAAATTTCAGACCGATAGCCATATTATCAGTATTTAGTAAAGTATTCGAAAGTATTTTAAATCGCAAAATTATTGAACAGGTTAAGTGTCATTTAGATGATACCCAGCATGGTTTTCGATTGAATCGTTCTACCTTGACTAACCACATAACATTCATAGATAGTGTAAAGAACCAGATGAGAACCGGTCGTCAAGTTGATGCTGTTTACTTAGATTATCGGAAGGCATTTGATGTTGTGGATAATGACGTATTATTAGCGAAGTTCTCATCTTTAGGCTTTAGTCCAAGACTACTGAAACTCATGGCCAGTTATCTAAGAGACAGGAGACAGTATGTACAGCTTATGGGATACCGATCAAATCAGTACTACACCAGATCGGGAGTAAGCCAAGGCAGTACTTTAGGACCTACTCAATTTATTTTAATGATAAATGACCTCCCAAAGGTGCTGAATACAGCTAAGTGCCTTATGTTCGCGGATGACCTAAAGATATATCTTCCCATAAATAGTGCAGCTGACTGTGAAAACTTACAACGCGACATAAACGCAGTCAATCTCTGGAGTAAAGAAAATAGGTTAGATCTTAATGTGGACAAGTGTAAGGTCATATCATTCACTAGGTCTCGAAATCCTATCATAGAACAGTACTGTTTAGGAAATTCTCAACTAGAGCGAGTAAATACCATCCGAGACCTGGGATTGATTTTCGACTCCAAACTTGATTTTCGTGAACACATGTCAACTACATGTAAAAGTGCATGTAGAGCTCTAGGGTTTATACTTAGGACATCGTCACAATTTCACAGTACGAATGTAATAGTCTTATTATATAACGCTTATGTACGTAGCAAACTAGAATACAATGCTATAATATGGGACCCACATGATAAAAAGCATGCACTTATGATAGAAAAAATCCAAAAGAAGTGTGCGCGGTACCTCTATAAAAGAAAGTTTGGGTATTATCCATACATGTACCCATCCCTGTTTGTGTCTGGAATGGTGGGATTTGACACGCTGCTGTTGAGACGCAGGGTAATGCTTATACTACATTACTATTTGTTATTGCGCGGTAAGGTAGATAATCCTGCAGTGCTAGAATGCATGCAACTCTATGTTCCTCAAAATTACACACGTGGCGTAGGAAGGCGAAGACATCACCTATTTTCGTGTCCTACCGAATGGAGCTGCAGCTATGTAAGCAGTACCCCAACTGTTAGAGCCATAAATTTATATAATGACTTCATGAGTCAAGTTCACGACGCTGATGTATTTTTTGATAATTTGAGTACATTTGTGAAGAAGGCCAGAATATTTTTTAGTATTTAGATCCTATGTATTAGATATTATTATTCTGTTTAGTCATAAATATTGTTTACCGTTAGTGTTTATGTTTTAGTTGTGTTTATAAATTTTGTTAAGATATTAATATTGTTTACGTATCTTTTAAGTATGCACTGTAACGGTTTGGAAGTCATTCTGTAATGTTACTTTGTTAATTTAATTAAAATAAATAAATAAATAAATAAATAAATAAATAAATCCCTTAGTCGCCTCTTACGACACCCACGGGAAGATAGGGGGTGGTGACACTTGTATTCTATACCGTCAACCACACGGCTTGGCTAGGATATGCAGTGACTATATAATATACTTAGTTAAAACCAGTGATAAGATATAGCATTTGGAGATCATTTAAATTGGCAAAAGTCCGTCACAAACAGCATGTCACAGAAAATCACCAGAAAGAAATTGCAATCCCATAGACTATCAGCAAATGCACCAACGCACAGTTGCGCCACGCAACGACGTGCCAGTGAAAGAAATATTGCTACTAAAACGATATAGCCGTGAAACGAACTTGTTTTAATAACATTTTTATGATAATACGTTATATGCTATAACTACTTTTTATTGAGTTTCACTAGCGGCACTCAACGCACACTTACTTTATTTTTTTCAAATCCAAACACCTGTGTGGCTTAACAATAATTCAATCAACGTACACAAAGGCCTAGACTTGAAACAACGGTTAGTGGATCATCAATGTGTTATCTCTAAAGTGAAAGAGGGAAACAGAAAACCCTACAATTTATTATATTTTCAATACTTTTCTCATTTTCCTTATCAACTTGACCCCCCCTAGGCCGCCGTTCTTGCCCATTGGCAATCGGCTGGCGACGCCCTTGAGTGTAAACTGTAAAGGCCCATTTAGACGGAGACAGTTTCTCGACTCGAAGATGCGATTATCGAAAGAATATAAAAAAGTTTCTTCGTCTAAACATACACACTTCTCGCTCCTTCACTTTGGCGACAATTGCCTCGCAAGGAATATTGATTGTGTCCGTGTAAACAGAATTTCAAAGCAATAATCGTATTTGAGATTTTGTGACAGTTGCTACCATGAGTGCAGTGATTTTTGTGTCATTTCTGAGAACAAATACTCTCTAGTAAGCACTAAACTCGAATGACGAATCCCGCACTGAAAACGGTTCAAACCGATTTGTACGATACTCGTATGAACTTGAAAAAATGTCATACGAGATCGTGTTTATATAAGTCGAGTTTCTCGTAAGCCAGAATCTTCTTACTATAATTCCGCTGTGTAAACAGACGCAGGTAATTATCGCCTAGCGATAAGTCATGTGCGAATCTCGTATGATAAAATCGTAGGCGAGAATTTAGTTCTTGCCTGAATGTAAACATTTAGATACGATAATGTTTTGGCGATTATTGCTTGTGATAGTAGTATACGATTTCTCGTACGAAACGTGCGAGAAACTCTCTCCGTCTAAATGGCGCTTAAAGCGCCATTTAGACGGAGAGTTAGCAAGAACTAAATTCTCGCCTACGATTATATCATACGAGATTCGTATATGACTTATCGCTAGGCGATAATTACCTGCGTCTGTTTAGACAGCGAAATTATAGTAAGAAGATTCTGGCTTACGAGAAGCTCGACTCATATAAACACGATCTCGTATGACATTTTTTCAAGTTCATACGAGTATCGTACAAATCGGTTTGAACCGTTTTCAGTGCGAGATTCGTCATTCGAGTTTAGTGCTTACTAGAGAGTATTTATTCTCAAAAATGATACAAATAATTTTTTTTAATATTCTTTCGAAACTCGCATCTTCGAGTCGAGAAACTCTCTCCGTCTAAATGGGCCTTAAGGCATTAATCGCGGCTTTTGGTAGGTACTGATTTTAAACGGTCACTGTCGATTCGCCATCATCATCAGACTGCCATAGTCCACTGTTGGATATAGGCCACTCCCATAGCCCCCCACAGAGCCGACATCGATTTGGATATATAGTTTAACGCAGATAAATTGCGATGATTCAAAATAATTTAAGTTTGAAGAATAGTCACATGCAATATTCGCTGCACAAAATATGCTTCATACAATCCAATGAACAATGAAATGTAAGAAGTTCCATTCCCACGAATTAGTCATACATATTTATGATAATACCAGGAGCTCTCATCTGAGATATTACCGATGGCTTACGTCGACAGCCGTACAACAATAATTAGTTGTAATATAAACGTCCTTTCCACAAATCGCATTGAGTATATATTCCACAAGAATATTCTTGTTTACATTATTATCCAGTTCTACAAACGCACTTCATTTATTACTATTTTGGCTGCTCTAGTAATTATTAAGATAAAGGGCTAAAAATATTTTTCTCTATATTTAGGAACGTTGTATCTAAAAGAGCTCCTGTCAAAATGCTCAAACGGTTGTAACGGACTACTAACGGTGAGCGGTTTACACATGGGTGGCTGGCCAATGTAGTCACACCCATCCGTACCTTAGACACAGAATAATTAATAGTACTAACGTACCTTAGAGCACAATAAGCATGCGATCCCGGTTGTCAGGAAGCTCTATTGATAGTCGCTACAATTAGCTCGAATATCCCATCACTCGTCTAAACCATTTGGTATGGTTATCCCTTCGGCTCGCAGCGTTCAGATGGTAGTAGCTCTAAAGAAAGCTAATATTCTCTCAAATCTGTTAAAGACTCGAAAGCGGAGCCTGGATTCTCAAGTCCGCTTCCCACGGCGCGTGAGTGCGTCCGCAAACGCATGCGGTGCCTTTGGATTTACGCCTCGAATCGGGAAATTTCAAAGGTGCCACAACGCACCGGCCTAAGGTGGAATGTATCCGCGATAACGATGAATAATTATTTAGGTCGAATCTAACCATACCAAAAATAAATAAGTATAACGTCAGTGGATGAGTTCATCAAGCACTAGTATTTTATTTCTTATTTATATTTCTGTCAATATTTTATATGTTAACAATAAAACTAATAGAACCAACATTACCTTTGAGTGCTGAGTTGTTGACCGACAAACAAGTTCATTGCACTTCAATAAGGTATTTAGCATGACATGAAATTATTTCTACTTGTCTTTTTTGTCTAGAAATTCTTCTTCTTCTTCCTAGCGTTAGTCCCGTCTCGTGACGGGGTCCGCTTTCCGTATTCTCTTCTTCCACTTCGCTCTGTCCTGGACAAATACAAATTCTAAAATGTCAATTATATTTTTCATCCATTAGCGCTTATGCTGAAAGTACTGAATAATAATTCTTAACCAGGCAATGGTATTGTTGTTTTTCTTACAAATATTCAGCCGCAAAACAATACTCAATTTTGTCAGCATTTTACTAGAAGGTTAGTAGAATGTAGCCTCAAGTTTAGAAAATCTGGCATGAAAAGAAAATAGCTGATAACGATGGCAAGAAAATATTTTCAAAATGAATTAGAATTCTGCCGATGTTAATAACATCACTGCATTAGTAAGATTTATAGTTTAAAGATATTGCACGACTCATGAATTACTCTGTAAAGCCATGATTTTGTCCTTCTTTTGATGTCGTATTGTTCAATTGTGGATGTTTTGCTTCACTACATAGTATAAAACAAAATCTGTCTTCTGTCTGTCTGTCCCTATGTATGCTTAAATCTTAAAAACTACACAACGGATTTTAATGCGGTTCTTCTTAATAGATAGAATGCTTCAAGAGGAAGGTTTATATGTATAATTGACGCGGGCGAAGCCGCTGGCGACGTCTAGTTAATTTATATAACGCTGTAGTTTTTGTATTTTGTTTTATTGTTTATCTCACTTGTACTTACAGTTATTCATGCTGTGATGTTTTTTTAAAAACACGAAAACACCACAAGTCTGGTTATACAGGTCTATGGGTTACATGTTGACGTTACTACTAGTACAAGATCCCAGGGCCGCTAGACCTTACTTACTTTCTCAGAAACAAAACGTATAGAATAACGTAGTATTAGTATGTGTCATGAGTGTACACATACTTGTTAGCTTGGATCGATGGCCAATTTTTGGGAACCTGGGAACCTTGGGCACCTGGTTAAACAGGTGATACAGTACAGTGCGAGCGTTTGCACTTCTATAGCGTTTGCTTGCCAGGTATTTAGCGCTTGTAGATAGTCTGTGAGACATTCTGCGTAACAGCCTGCGAAGCAATCTGTGAAACAATCAGTCAGCGGAGCAGTTTGTTGGCGTCTCCACTGAGCTATCGCTGCTTATTGTCACACATTCAACACTTTATACCGACTTGCAGTTGAAGCTTTATATACCTTCGACTATAACGACCGGTTCTTATAAGGGATCTATTTATGGATTTGACTACTGGACATATTAGTAAGATGTCAAAAATATATCTCTAGTATTGATTTATTTATTATTTATTTTATAGACTCACGCCTGTATCCCCGAAGGGGTAGGCAGAGGTGTAATATTACACCCACATTTCACCAGGAATTTTTAGGTCCCACGTTCTAGGGGGCGAGCCTATTGCCGTACCGGGCACATAACGGCACATTACCAGACTCCGTGCTGTTACTGAGAATTTCCTAACGGAAAACCCCAATAACACTTTGCCCGACCCGGGAATCGAACCCGAGACCTCCCAATCCCATGCGCACATTTATGTCGCAAGACTAATGAGGCAGTCATCCATTGATATCCATGGATAGACCTGGGGCCCAATTCTGCTAATTATATTTGTTCAAAATGCAGTTTCGATATGATGTCAGTGTCATATTTACGTCATAATGGTATTCTCCTAAATTAAGAGACATTGAAATGATATTGCGAATATATTAAGAGTTGAACAATACATAAACGGTATTCTGCTAAATATATTTTTGTACAAAGACAAACGTCAAACTGTAAATACACATATTCAAAACACCCATATTTTAAATGTTCGATTTCAAATCGTACGTAACATTATTGATTATGTATCAAAAAATCTCTAACAATCCAACGAATAAATTCATTTACTAAAATGGTACTGGTTAGTATTATAGACTGCCATATTGCACTGCTAGGTAGTATCATCTGTATATATAAAATTCATTCACAATTCCCTGACTAACAGCAATGCACAGCCGAATCTATTGGGCGCAAGATGCTAAAAATTGGCATGTACGTTCCTCGAGGACCGTATGCTGCACCCTTACGGTCCCTGACCACATGCCCTGACTAAGAAGAGATTTCACGAAACATCTACCAGATCGTAAGGAACTGTTAAAATGAAATAAAATGTGAGAGCGTAGTTGCGTGCATATTACATAAAAAAAAACCGGTCAAGTGCGAGTCGGACTCGCGCACCGAGGGTTCCGTACAAACCTGTAGGTATTTAAGTAAAAGTTCACCAGTCATAGTTATGGTATTTTTATTGCAAAATGAAAACTATGACATTACAGTATGTACAGCTGGAGGAGCATAAATGAAAGAAAAAGGCCTCTTTGTCGTTTGTAATCAGTCATCCTTTATTTTATATTAACATACATCGCTTATTTTATAATATAACTTAAATACCTATACTAGCCTTGCAGCAGCCTTGCAAAAGTCTGCTGATGAATGATGGTGACATTTTTTATCAAAGTTATTGATTTACAAAGTTTTTAGTGACTATTAGAAATCTGTAACAAAAATATTAATAAAGTATTTTTAATAATTATAGTATTTACTAGACGACGCCAGCAGCTACGCCTGCAATTTTTTTAAATTTACCCGTTTTGGCCGATCCCGTGGGCATTTCGGGAAATCCCATTCTTAGTGCACCCCTACGGTCCCCAAGGAACAAACATGCCAAATTTCAGCTTCCTGCACCCAATAGTTTCGGCTGTAGCGTGTCTGTCAGTCAGTCAGTAACGCAAGGATTTTATATATTAAGATTTGCGATGAAAATAAAACTATTACTAGGTGACTATTTGCACACAAAATAAAACAATAATTAATATTCTTAATAAAAAAAAATACAAAAATAAGTAAGCGGCGATAGCCCAGTGGTGTACGTAACGGACTGCCGAGACGATCATCTCGGGTTCGATCCCCAGGTACCCCGGGCACACATCACTGACTTTTCGGAGTTACATATGTGGGTGTTTAAAACGTTAATTATCGCTCGCTAAGTAATGTGCCCGGTATACGGCAATAGGCTCGCCCCCTATTACATTGGGACCGAAACATAACTGGCGAAGTGTGGGTGTGTAATACACCTCTGCATACCCCTTCGGGGATAAAAAGGCGTGATATATGTAAAGATGTGATACGTTATATAAATTAAAAAAAAAAACATAAAAATGGAAATAAGAATTTTAAAGTATGGAATTAAGTATCAAATTTGAACCAGACCTGTAAATGGTGACTGAAAAAGGTAGGAATAGTACCAAATTGAATATTGAAGTTCGAAAAAAAGTTATCTTTAGTTGTACTACTTAGTTTTGTGCTAGTGTTTATTAACGGAAACATGTTTATAGATGAAAAATATGTAGAAATTCCATTTTGGGGATTCATTCTAAATTCAATATTGAAGTCTCCCACGACAATCAGGCGAGAACATGAATTATACCTATTGAGGTTACTGCCGTACATTGTTGTATGCCGGCCGTTCTTGTTCTGAGCACATTTTAGATTTTTTAGGACGACCACTTTTATTGCGTTTAGGACGGCCAACCTTTGAATCTAGAGATTTTTTTACCAAGCTTACCTTAATATGATTGTATGTATTATTAAGAAATCCTTCGCACACAATTGGCAAACAAAAATCATAATGAACTGATGATAAATTGCCTGAAAGAAGTAAACGCTTTATTGCATATCCTTCTCTGCCAAAATACACCCCTCAGAATACCCGTATTACGTTCATACACTTCGAACCTCGCTGGATACAAACATCCTGCTGCCTTCACCTCAGCAGTGCCATAGCTAGAAGATTGGAGCATCGTAGCTTTGTACTCATGTCGTGAAGAGAAAGGGTCTCTCCGGCCATCGCTTGTATATAAATGAAACTCGTCCCAGTTATTAAAAATATAAACAAGTATTGTGGTCCTTAGTATTTGTGTTTGTTCAAAATTAGTGGTATTATAAATAGAGAACGCTATTGCATGAAATAAACAACTTCCATCGGGAGGCATAGGTATTATACTATGTTAAAAAGTATTTTCGTTGACAATTAATGCAACTGTAGCCATAATTATATTGTGATAGTATGTTATACTGTCCACACCATGTCCCACAGAGTACCTTTTTATATACGGGAAAGTCCACTGCTGGACATAGGCCTCTCCCAACACGCACCACAGTACACGGTGCTCAGCCTTCCGCATTCTTTATCTGTGCGATAAGACGTTGCATCGTACCAAATTTCAAGATTTTTAGTTCACGGGAGTACCCTGTAGGTTTTGATTCCCTTGCTCGTCGTGAGTTTGAAAACATGATTATATTGCTCTTTCTTTTGATTGCGTAGACATAGAAGTTTGATTTTGTTACAGCCTAACGGTGTTATATACCTGAGTGTTTGATATGAATTTCATTTTAATACTTTTACGCGTTCAAGAGAAAGGGGTAGTAACTTTAAATTTATTAAAAATATTTTTATTATATGATGTAACTAAAAATTTACGGTTTTCGCAATTTTTCCTTTGTGTGTGATATAAAACGTTGCTTCGTACCAAATTTCAAGATTTTGAGTTCACGGGAAGTACCCTGTAGGTTTAGATTACCTTGCGAGTAATCGCGAGTTTCAAAATTTGATTATATTGCTCTTTCTTTTGATTGCGTAGACATAGTATTTTGATTTTGTTACAGCCTAACGGTGTTATATGCCTGAGTATTTGATATGAATTTTAATTTTAATACCTCCACGCGTTCAAGAGAAAGGGGTAGTAACTTTAAATTTATTAAAAATATTTTTTATATGCTGTAACTAAAAATTTATGTTTTTCGCAATTTTTCCTTTGTATGTGATATAAGACGTTGCTTCGTACCAAATTTCAAGATTTTGAGTTCACGGGAAGTACCCTGTAGGTTTTGATTCACTTGCGAGTAGAGATGGGCGGGTGGGTAAAAATTGGGAAGGTAAAAATTGGAAGGAAAGGGTAAAATAGGTAAAAAAGAAAAAATACCCATTTTTACCGGGTATTCATAAAAAATACCGGGTAAAAATTAGTTATATCTTTATATTATTTAAATGCCTTCGCCATGAAATGAATACTGTTCTTATATAATGTAATTGGCTTCGTCATCAATACTACGATCTACCTTGTTAGTCTTGACCTTGACCATTGAAGATAAAATATTGATTTTAAGTAAAACGAAGTTAAATATCTTTTAAATCTTTAATCAACATACATTTTCTATTAAAATAAACTGTTTAGAATAGAAACAAATATAATAGATGGCACATGATTGAAATTAAACTGAATGCTGCACACAACCTTATAGAATATATAAATAAGTAACATAATTATACACATGGGATGTGGACGCCTTCAGTGACAGGTTCGTGGATGCTGTCCATACAACGGGCTTGAAGTTCTTTAAGCCCAAAACGAAGAAAAGAGCCAATAAAATCTCGGGTCCGACCCTCGAGCTCATAGAGGAAAGGCGTAGGATGCTTCTGCTATCCTCCGACGATATGCCAAAATATCGGCGTCTCATTAGGCGGATCTCTAAGTCTCTGACTCGCGATTTCCGCCAATACAACACTAAATGTATTCGAGAGGTGATCGAGCGGAATAAGGGTTCCAAAGTGTTCCAAAGAGATCTTTCTTTCGGGCAGAGTCAGCTGACAAAGCTGAAGACGGAGGATGGCGGAATTGTCTCGTCCAAACCTCAGCTCCTGGACGAGATCGAACGGTTCTATGGACAGCTATACACGACTACACGAACACCTGTTAGGCTGTTACTACTCCAGCCACAGACCCTGGAGCTGGATTGATCCGACACTATACCGAAGATATCCCGGACGTCAACATGCACGAGATTAGTGTAGCCCTAGAATAACTAAAAAACAACAAGGCACCGGGTGATGACAGCATAACTACAGAGCTTCTAAAAGCTGGCGGCACACCTGCCGTGGAAATGCTTCAGAAGCTATTCAATTCCGTCATACTCGAGGGCGAAACGCCACAGGCATGGCTCAGAAGGGTGGTGGTGCTTTTCTTCAAAAAGGGCGACAAAACCCTTTTGAAGAACTACAGACCCATTCCCAGACTAAACTACACTTCTGAGTTACATCTATAATCGTCTCGAGAGCAAGCTAGACGACTTCCAGCCACCCGAACAAGCCGGATTCCGTAAAGGCTATAGTACCATATACCACATACATACGCTGCGGCAGGTTATACAGAAGCCCGAAGAGTATAACCAGCCTCTATGCTTAGCGTTGGTGGACTATAAGAAAGCCTTTGATTTGATCGAAACCTGGGCAGTGCTGCAGTCTCTCCAACGGTGCCAAATTGAATATCGATATTTCGAAGTGCTGAAGTGTTTTACGAAAACGCCACCATGTCAGTCCGCCTCCAGGACCAGAGCTCAAAACCTATTCGGCTACAGCGAGGGGTGAGGCAGGGAGATGTCATATCTCCGAAACTCTTCACCGCTGCGCTGGAAGACGTTTTCAAGCTTCTGGACCGGGAAGGACTCAGCATCAACATCAACGGCGCCTTCAATTTGCTGATGATATCATAGTCATAGCTGAGACCATGGAAGACGTCAGCACAACGCTCGATGGCCTCTGTAGAGTCTGCCAACAAGTAGGTCTTAAGATGAACATGGACAAGACGAAAATCATGTCTAACGTCCATGTCTTACCTGCTCCTATTCAGGTTGGGAACTCCACACACGAAGTTGTTGACAAGTACGTCTAGCTGAGTCAAATGATCCAATTAGGTAGGTCCAACTTCGAGAAAGAAGTCATTCGTCGAATCCAACTCGGTTGGGCGGCGTTCGGGAAGTTACGGCATATCTTCACGTCCGATATCCCGCAGTGTCTCAAGACGAAAGTTTTTGACCAGTGTGTGTTGTAGTGATAATCTACGGCGCTGAGACGTGGTCGCTAATTATGGGCCTTATCCCAAAGCTCGTCACTCAGAAGGCGATGGAGAGAGCTATGCTCGGAGTTTCCCTGCGAGATCGAATCAGAAATGAGGAGATCCACAGGAGAACCAAAGTCACCGACATAGGTCTCCGAAAAGCCAGGCTGAAGTGGCAGTGAGCAAGGCATATAGCACGAAGAACCGATGGCCGTTGGAACAGGCGGGTCCTGGAGTGGCGACCACGTACCGGAGCAGGCAGCAGGGGTAGGCCTCCCGCAACGTGGACCGACGATCTGGTTGAGATCGCGGTGCGCGGTTGGATGCGGGCGGCTCAACATCGGTCTGTGTGGAGAACCTTGGAGGAGGCCTATGTCCAGCAGTGGACGTCTCTAGGCTGACATGATGACACATAGGTATATCTAGAAAACATTTCAAAACTAATAAATGAGTAACAATTACTTCGATTTTTCATTTCAGTTCAATAATAACAATGCAACCTAGACAGTAAAAATAAAATATTAAAACTGCAGAATTCGTTTGAATCCCTCATTGGACAGTTATAGTGCTATAACTCTGCTCTTGTCCTAATGAGAAAACAATGCCCGCGTATGTTGTTCTGACGTCGGTCACAAATAAAATAAATTATAAAATAATAGTTGTATTTTTTAATAAATACTTACATACAGGTCAGTATTTATTAAAAAATACAACAATTATTTTAAATTAAAATGATTATAATTTTTACCCGGTATAAATTAAAAATGGGTAGGTAAAAATGGGTATAAATGGGTATTTACCCAAAGTCTGGGTTTTTACCGGGTATATGCCCATCTCTACTTGCGAGTATTCGCGAGTTTGAAAATATGCGTATATTGCTCTTTCTTTTGATTGCGTTGACATAAAAGTTTGATTTTGTTGCAGCCTAACGGTGTTATATACTTGAGTATTTGATATGAATTTCAATTTAATACCTCCATGCGTTCAAGAGAAAGGGGTAGTAACTTTAAATTTATTAAAAATGTTTTTATTATATGATGTAACTAAAAATTGACGGTTTTCGCAATTTTTCCTTTATATGTGCTATAAGACGTTGCTTCGTACCAAATTTCAAGATTCTAAGTTCACGGGAAGTACCCTGTAGGTTTTGATTCACTTGCGAGTAGTCGCGAGTTTGAAAATATGCTTATATTGCTCTTTCTTTTGATTGCGTTGACATAGAAGCTTGATTTTGTAGCAGCCTAACGGTGTTATATAGTTGAGTATTTGATATGAATTTCAATTTAATACTTCCACGCGTTCAAGAGAAAGGGGTAGTAACTTTAAATTTATTAAAAATATTTTTTTATATGCTGTAACAAAAAATTTACGGTTTTCGCAATTTTTCCTTTATATGTGATATAAGACGTTGCTTCGTACCAAATTTCAAGATTCTGAGTTCACGGGAAGTACCCTATAGGTTTTGATTCCAATGCGAGTTTGAAAATATGCTGCAATTTGCAGCATAATCGGCTGTATCTTTTGATTGCGTTGGATTAGAAGTTTGAATTTTTTACAGCTCTATGGAACCGTAGATTTGAGTATTTAGTATAAATTTCAGTTTGATACCTCCACGCATTTCTGAGAAAAAGTGTCTTGACAGAAAGGACGGACAACAAAGTGATCCTATAAGGGTTCCGTTTTTTCCTTTCGAGGTACGGAACCCTAACAAATCATAGGCACAAATTACCTGCAATAAAGTTAATTATTTTATTAATGGCAATACCTACTCATGTCAGGATATTTGACATTAAATTGAATATATCCAAATTAGAATAGAATGACATTGTGTAGCAGAATACCGATTTTGATACAATTCAAAATATAATCTCATTCCATTCAAAATATGATGTCGATGTCATCTAAAATAGCAGAATTGGGCCCCAGATATAGGGACCTGCCATTAGACGCTGTAAAGCATAAGTATTATGTGTAGTGAATTATTTCACTACACATAATATTTGTATAGCATAGTTGAAAGTATTAGGACGTTAACCCAGTATCACACAAAATCGTTAGATGATTTTATTATGAATTGTCATATTTTATTCGTACTTACATTGAGCGCAATGTCCTCTCACGAACAAAGCTCCATTCAGCTGAAACGTCCACAGCGAGATGCGTTGCACTTTTATATCGTGCATTCGTGCCATACATTCTCATCTATAAGTTGCAAAAGAGATCTATAGCACGATGTAAACCTATATATAACATTCTGACTGACAGAAAACGCACAGCCAAAACTACAGTATATAAAATTATACCCATTGGACGTTATGTAAATCTGTATTCATTGCCTTGGAGAATTTAGGCGCGTCACACACATTGACATTAAAATGTCATGTTTTGTGCATGTGATGCCGATTCACGTCTTATTTTCTACTCCAAGGTGTTTTTTTTAAAACAGTTAATTGCCTCAGAGAGCACTTTGGTCCCGGCTGTCATGAATATTTACTTCTTAAATAGTTGTACTGATATTAGTCCAGCCGATAGAATATCGTTAACCTTTTGGCTAACGGAGATCAGAAGGGAATCGCGCTATGGAAAAGCTTATATTCTGTCAAATCTAACTAGACTAGTAAGCGAGTCCTGGGCTTCAAGGCGGAAATCTTAGATGCACCTGGGATTATGCTTGTTTGATATTGATGATTAGTTACCACGTTAATCTAGAAGTAAATAAGGAAAATATGTTTAATAGGTGCTTATAGATAATTCGGCCGAAGTTGACCGGACTTACAACGGTCGAAACTTCGGTAGAGTAAAACACGCGGTGATTTTACCTATAATTAGTTACCTACCTAGTAACAGATCAATTAATCTTGTGTGATGTATGAAAAGCAGATTATAAAAAATATAAAAAGCAGCGATAGCCTAATGGAGAGACCGACAGACTGCTACGCAGCAGGTCTCGGGTTTGAATCCACGGCACCCACCAATGACTTTTCGAAGTTAAGTGCGTATTAAATTGTTAATTATCGCTTGCTTATTGGTGAAGGAAAACATCGTGAGGAAACCTGCATGTCTGAGAGTTCTACATAATCTTCTCGAAAGACATGTGAAGTCTACCAACCCGCACTTAGCCAGCGTGGTGGACTATGGCCTTACCTTTCTCATAGTGAGAAGAGGCCCGTGCCCAGCAATGGGACAGTACATAGGGCTGCTGATGATGTTGATGATGATGTATGAAAATTGCGGCATATTAAAATCGAATCAGTTATAATTTATTAAGTCCTATCTGTCACCACTCTACAATTTCACACTTGCGATCAAAGATAATTTAAATATGTTATAAAAAAATTACTTTTCCATATTGATTACGCAAAAAAAAAGTTATGTTATATAGAAAAGCAGTATTAGCGTAGGAAACCGTCAACACTGGTGTATAGATCAAAAGACTATCTATAAGCGGTTTGAAAACAGTAAATACGTCAGCCAAGAACTAGTGCCACTGACATTGTCTGCATTCTAAAGCTTTTGATAGCCTTGTCCACCGTTCCAGCTGATTCCACCTCTAAAACAATTTTACCATCAAAGCAAACAAATATTATCCAACTTATAAACATGTCGTTTGTGGCAATAATAAACGAAAAAACCACTAGACAGGTATTACATCGAGCAGTCCATAAAACAGACAAATTGCCGTGTTCTGTGTTTCCAAAAGCAATTCGGCCGGCTTAACAAATATGTCACTCATGCTGCCATTTTTTCGTTCGGCTTTACCCTAAAGCCTTTGTTTTTACGACTACATGCAAATCATATAATGTCATTTAAACGTCACTGAGTGCAGCGGAAAATATTTATTTTATCCAAATTGCAAATAAAGAATGCCCTGACATGTCGTACAGATAATAGAGATTTCGGGGTAACGGGAAAATAAACGAAACTTGTCGAGGCACAAAGCAAAAGTGCATTTCACTGACTTAGAACTGATGTACTAATTTAATAGTTAATTATTGCTTGCTTCGTGCCTCGGAGAATACGTTTAGCCATCTGCCCCATCTCTAGAGATAATCTTTGATAGTCACCATGGAGTCAGGACCCTTAATTTTTATGACAATAGCCAAACTACGGAATTCAATATTCGATCTATAAAGGATCTGTAGATTTTAGATTCGTTTTTGACATAAGCTCCATACAAAATATGTCAAACACGAATCTCGAATCTCAAAATCCATGTATGGATCGAATATTGAAAATGGCCGTAAGTCATGGAGTATGTCAATCTCTTTGGGTTGCGGCGCGCAGCGGTCAGACGGGAGTCGGTCTGTGAAAAAGCTATTATGCTGTCATATTTGGTTAAACTAGAAAGCGGACCCCGGATTCCAAGTTGTAAGTCATGGAGCCAGATAAAGCTAAGAAAATGATGATGATTCTTCTTTTATTAAAATTTGATTATTGATCCACTCATCATCATCAGCCTTTATCAGTCCACTGCTGGACTAGGCCTCTCCTTTGAAAGGAGGAACTGGCCTACTATACCACGCTGGCCAAACGGGTTGGTATAGGGTTTGTATCAAGTTTTCCTTTTCTTACAGTGCTGTTCTCTGCATAATATGCTCCGTCTGTCGGCTCTTACGACACCCATGGGATGATATGGGGTGGTGACATTCCGTATTCTTAATCCATCACCACACGGACCATTGATCCACTCGCTAGCAGACATTTCACCAACAGTCTTGAATACTTCTTTGTAGCTATGAATACTAATGGACCACCCATTACTATTATTTATTTAAACATAATAAATAATTGAGTCTCATAAGTGTCAAATTATTATGAAAAAATAATTTTAATTTTAAAATGACAACAGAATGTGAGTCTTGCTTTGCCGATACGATACAAGAAAGGATCAATCCCATAAAAAAACAATACTTGTAAAAAAAACAAGTCTCGCAACTCAGTTCTTCTTCCGTAAAAAGTTGTGAGATCCATGTAAGTAATACCAAGTCGGTTATTAATTTGTTCAGTCCTTACTTATGGGACCGTAACAACAGGTCCCTTAAGTAAATAGATAAGATCTTATTTAACTTAGATTCTTTTTCATAAATTTTATTGGTTTAATTATATTAAAACGTTATTATTTATAAATTTTATTAAAACGTTTGTTAATTCTATTGAAACGCCGTTAAATGTGCAGTCACAGTGTACTCAGAAAGTAGACTAAGTGCCAGAAACAATAAAATAAAAACGGTTGACTTATTACTAACTAGTTTTAATAGCTTGCATGGTTGTTAAATTGCTCTGAAACTGAGTTTAGCCGTTCACGCGAAAAATATTTTGGCTGATAACCAATCATATTAATATACACTAGTCAATAACGTACTACTTTACTGGAATACACAGAGAATAACATAATCAAATACTTAGTGGAAAAGATAGCAATCAATATTCTACAGATAGTTGCACTAAGCCTGGAAAATAAGAAGGTATTCACGTTACAATCAACTATTAACAACTTTGTAGGCGTTTATAACCATGCCAAAAATCAACTCATTCATTTATTTCTGCTAGTGCCTATGGTTTCCGAGTTAAATGGTCAGATTAAACGAAATGGCATCTCCATTACAATTTATTCGTATTTTCTGAAAAGCCATCTAATTCGATATTTTAAAGTTTTTACGTATTGACGAACTTTTCACATGCCTAATCTAACCATAATAAATATTTTTGAAATAAAAGACTTGCTATAATATAGTTGCATGAGTGCACTGACTCTATGAACCCATAAACTATCTCTACAAAAAATCTATGGCGTGTTGCTTCAATCCTGCAGTTAAAAGAACAACCACCTGGCGTTTTTATACATAAATAAGAAGAAATTTACTTTTAATAAACTATAGGTATCTTTTAAGTAATATCCCTTTAAAGCCACATCTAAAAGGCTGCTACAAAAATACACATAGAAAGTGCCCTTCTCATCCAATAAAATAATAAAGATATAAGCGAAGGTAACTAGCTTTACAACCACCGTGGTGGATCGATGTGACGTACAAATTAGGGTTGCCAACTTTTTCAACCAACTTTAAAAAAGGAGGAGGTTCTCAGTTCTGTTGTATGTTTGTTACTTCAGAACTCCGTTATTTATTATCGGATTTAAAAAAAATAAAGGATATACATTTAGTCTTTATCTACCTAGTTTGATAAATGAAATTGGAAGTCATTTTCTTGTTACAATGATAATTAATAACTTAATAAGTAATTATACTTACATATCTGTTATTATCCAGAAGGAATGGATCTGATGCTGAAAACAGTAGTTAGTACATTGTATTTTTATTCAAATGTATTGAAAAACAGTATAATAGTGCCTTAAACAGTACAGTTAGTAACCCTACGCACAATGGAGAACGCTTCAAGCAATTTATGTCTATTAAAGTCGTATATTAGCCAACGTAAAGCACACATTATCGATCGGCCGTAGAACAGTACAACACTCGGCCATTTAAAAAGACATTAAACTTGTTCCGAGTTAAATTAGTTTTGTTACGGCTAAACAAAGGTAAAGTTTAAAGAGTCTATTTAAGTCATAGTCTATATTTAAATGGCTCTTCGTTTAGTTATCTATATCGGACAATGCTTTATACAGTATACTGTTTAATCCACAGATTCCTCTCTTGCAGCGTTGTTTCTGTTATAAGGGTTTTCCCAGGGTTGTAATGTTAGGTACCTACATAGCCCAGTAAGGGACCATAGGGAATATTATATCACTAGAGGATGCTGATGATGAGGATATTTAAGGGTACTGCTCCGCTCCCGTGGCTCATAGCGTGATATTATATAGCCTATAGCCTTCCTCGATAAATAGGCTATCTAACACTGAAGGAATTTTTGAAATCGGTCCAGTACTTCCGGAGTTTAACGGTTAACTGCACTTATTTTTAAACAATTTGGTAATGAGATTTTTATTTTTAATATCCAGACGTATTCCATGCATGGTCACGTTATAGGCTCACCCAAAACTATCGGAAGTTAACAGTAACCTGTCATGGTTTTTGCGTCGCAAGATTTTCAGGAATTCATTTTTTATGTATAACTTTAAATTAACAAAATCATCCATTTAGTATGAATTGAATGCATTTTCAAGCAGTATTTCTAACAACATGAAATTACATTTTATTAACCAGCATTACATAGCAAGTCATGCTTTAGAAACATGTCTTGTTTTACAAACAAAATACTTGGTTCTGAATAGTTTGGTAATGCAGATTCAATGGTTTACTAAAGAATACATAAGAAGATACTTCGTCGGACCATTATTTTGTCTCCTCACATCAATTTTCCTATTCCATGATGTTTTATTACTCATTTACCTGCACACACCAACGTTGGCTGCAATACGATTTACGATGTGGTTACGACTGACCAACAATGATCATTACAGAACGTCAAATTGGTACATCATTGTATGTGTTCAGACTATTGCCAACATATCCACAATGTAGTAACATAACATAATAACATACACTTCACGCCTTTATCCCCGAAAGGGAAGGCAAAGGTGTATTACACACCCACACTTCGCCAGTTATATTTCGGTCCCAATAGGGGGTGAGCCTATTGTCATCTAGTATTAGTATTTATATTTAACTAGGTATGACCTCCACCAACTGGATAGTCTTTAAGTAAATCCTTATTAATCGGTTCCCTAATAAGTAATCGGAATCCGTATTTTTAATTCCTTAGTTAGGAATCCTCACAATACCGAATTTGTCTCTGTCTGATTGAGCGGCTGAATATCATTCAGGCCGCTAGTTGAACAGCGCAGTTTCTTAAAGAGGCTAGTCTTTTAATTGAACAGCTGATTAAGCTAATTGGCTGCGCCAAATAAATGGGGAACAGTCATCCATTTTCATCCTCTTCATATGAGACTTCCGTCAATCTAGAGCTAAACCAAACAGTTCAAAAACGATTTCGAATACATAAATAAAAGTAACATTGGTCATCTATAATTATTAATCACGCGTTGCCACCTCCTAGAGTAAATATTATACGTAGGTATATCCTATGGGTACATCTCAGATTATACATGATTTAAAGCACGTAGTATGAACAAGTCTGGAGTGTAACTGGATACTGCCACTATGCGCACTCGTGTAGAACGTTTTACTCATAACAAATATCAAGTATGGAATTACATTCTTGTTTATTAACCAAACAATAATTGAAACAGCTACCAAGCAGTCTTTGTTTTCGAATCTACGCATACGGCGCGCACCACCGACTTTTCGATACAATGCATGTGTGTACATTGATGTACAAAAATTGTGTATTAAATTCTTATATATCGCTTGTTCCTCGCCTCGGATGACTGCTATGAAGATCTTGGACAAAACGGACCGCGAAATTTGGACTCCACGCTGAAGGTCTTGGGTCACAACTGGACAATACTTAGGGTATGATAATAATGTTGTTGACAAAAAATGTAGTTATTTCGAAGACTGGCGGCAGAATTAGGCATTATCAAATCACGGAATTAGATATACATAGATGAAAACCGCAGAACTCATTACGTGCGCAATATGAGATACGGTGTTGTGTATCTCGACCCAGATATTAAGATGCCATTGTAGAAGTAGGGACACGTATGCACATAGATACTTATATGTAGGCATATGTACTTACCTACTCTAACTTGTTGACTCTACATTTACTAAGCACGTTTGATTATACATGTGCCTACATCCTGTCAGACTATTTTACTATTAAATTTATAGTGAGCGTCATAATAGCAAAAGCTTAGTGGAGATAGCAGTAGACTGCTATGCAGAGGGTATCGGATTCGAATCCAAGACGCGCACCTCTGACTTTTTGGAGTTATGTGCACGTATTTAATTGTTTATTATAACTCGTCCCCGTGCCTCGGAGTGCACCATAATAGAGCATCATTCGGTCCTGGCTGTTATGAAGATCTTTGACTGTCTTTATAAGGAGTCCTCCAGTCCAAAACCTCTGAATAACCTGACACTAGTTTATACCCTTTGGGTCGCAATGGTCAGACAAGCAAGCGCTCTGTGGAAAAGCTTAACTTCAATCAAATTCAGTTAGACAAGTAAGCGGATACCAGGTTGTTGCAGGGATAATGCTAGGACGATGAGGAGTGCTCGTCATAATTCGCTTATAACTACGACCTAATCTGAAGTATGCAGACAATTGTTATGATAGCGATGCCTGTGGCTGTGCGCCATCGACAATGGACTGTATATGTAATTATGTACTTACCACATGATATTGGACAACTTTAAATGTGATTATAATATTCTGCATCAGCGTGATTGTCGGAATACCTATGTGTAATTAATAATTTTAGTGTCACAAGTAATTTATGTGATATTCATGTGGATAAGTTTTCTGATAAACTTATGAGCCGTTTCAATTTATTCATACGAGTACGATCACAAGCCTTATTATAAACAAATTACTTTTCAACTCATATCTCACAGCATAAATTTCTCCATTACAGATTCTTCGCTGCTCATCCACACACCCAAGACTACTTCAAAATGATCAAAGGTCAAACCTACGAGACGTATGCCCAGAACCCTCAGTTCAAGGCGCACGTCATCAATCTGATGGGCGCCCTCAACCAAGCAGTGGTCTCACTCAACCAACCAGAGGTGGTTGTAGCCATGATGAACAAGCTTGGGGAGTCACACGGCAGAAGAAAGATTACGAGAACAAATTTCGAGGTAAGACCGACATACTATTATGTTTAAAAAAACCATTGAAGAGCGCTACATGGAAAGCAAACAATATTAGTGGTGTTATTTCTGAAGATAACTTAAATCGAAAAATTTTTCGTCTTATCCCTTACCAACACTACATGTGTTAAGCAATAGCTAACTTTAAAAAATTGAAATTAATTGTATTGTATTCATAATCTTCTACGTCATGCAGAAACAGATATTCTTAAACTACACGTCTCGATTGCCAAAATACTCGTCAATAGGGTAGTTAAGTTCGCCGTATATACTAGCGTTCTTGTTAACGTTAATCATTGTCAGGCAAATAGAAACAGTCTCATAATGATCAAAACACTGCATAAGATGTTTCAGTCTGTAATAGCAAAATGATTCATAAAAATCTTAAAACTGTTTGGAAACCCTGTCTACCCTTCTTAAACTTAATAAAATGAGTACAATATTAATTTATACCTAGTTTCCTTATTCTATAATATCAACCGGAGTAAAACGTGTCCGCAATTACAAATTCAACTTGATCAAATTCATTTTGCGTTCGCATCAAATATGTCGATACGCCGATTTACATTTAAAATACATCGGATTAATGCGGGGTGTGTATTCCTTACCGTAAATTGTTTTCGTTACTCTTCGGATTATCTGATACCATTCTTGCATATTTAAGTAGGTAAGGCAATATTTTCCTACTCAAGTGATTCCGAAGACGAAAAATAAATTTTACCTCAGAAGTCGTCATTATCATTGTTCCGTAGCAAAATGGTAAAAAAGGTACCCATATAGATTCACCATCAACATCGTCTATTTGACTGTTAGTCTATCCGTATGTCACAGACACTTTAGTTTTTATTAAGTATTTTATAGATTGATCCTTTGAATAATAATGTTAGCAACCCAATGGGTTGATCTCTCATGAGGTCAATAACATTTCGCATCTGCAGGATTTTCCAAAAAAAGCTATGTCAAACCGACGCACGAAGCGAGACTAATTAATTAAAAACAGTCACTTGCCAAGCCAAAAGCCTTAACAATAACATTTTCTTGTTTTGTGGTAGTGAGAATCCAAATTAAAAGTCCTCCAAAACCAAACTTGCTAAAAATGTGACTTTGATTTATTCCTTTAAGATCTAATGAATAATATAGATGGCTTAGGAAAGCTTTATTTGCTTTTCTTTGTTTAAGAATTAAGGAAGCACGCAAGTGTCATGGGTATCAGTACCGTCAGACCTACATACCAATAACACGCGACAATGAAATTCAATGAAGCAATCGAACTCAATCTATTGTCATTTGATCATACGGTGAACTGGACGCTTTATGTGGCTCTGTCTGGCCAGACATTCATACTCACAATTGGATCAAATTGAATCAAACATAAAGTTCGTTCACTTTTCTTCGGTACTAGCTACTTGTTCTGTCGACAATACTTTCGTGCTCCTAGTAAGTTTTTATGCTTTTCTACGTGCATTTTGGGAGCTACCCGAATATACCATTCGATGTCAAAGTCCAAATGCCATGAAGGGCACGTAATAAGTATATTATTATTATGATCTACCAAAACTGTAAATTGTTGTAGGTATGTATAAGATCATTGTACAATTTAGCGATTAAAACAGTGGTAAGAGTTTCGTCCAGATTCTTCTCATAGCCTTACTATCTCCCCTCACCTGGATGTGATAATTGCTTTGACGTTCATAGGTGTTGCTCTGTAACTTAAACGAATGACTTTGAATTTAAATCTAAATTGTTATTTATAACCTGTTAACCAACTAGATTTCCCTTAAAGTTTTAGTTATCTAAATCACAGTTAAAATTAAACAAAATATATTTACGTCTAGGACAAGCAGATTAAGCTGTCAATATCAGCGTACCAAAAGATACCTATGCATTACGCAGATAACTTCGAATATACCCGACTTACAGCTAATAAACAAATTTTGTTACAGGAACTACAAGAAGTCATAGTAGACATGTTCACCGAAGTTCTAAAGCTAGACGACGCTACGCTGAAGGCGTGGAGTAAAACGCTGCAGTTCTGGTACACCAACATATTCTCAACCCTCGAGGCGAAACCGCAGACCAGCTAACAGATACACTACAATGACACAATACACTAGTTTAGTACAAAACACTCCGTGAGAAGCAAACTACACTCGATAAAATTACTGCGACGCTACCATTGGTAGATATTTATATAATTGACAATGAAGTTTATTCAGCTAAACTGGATGAAATTGAGTAGTTTTAAATTTGTATGACCACGGAAAAATGTGCTAAGTATATAATTAATTTAAACGAGAAATGTCTCGACGTAGAAGTGTTTGTACGATGGTACTAGTATGAATCTTATAACAACATTATTTGATAAAACGTCTGATGTGTTTGTATGACTTACAAAGCAGTTGGGGATTTGTAAAAATGACGGAGACGAAATTCACAATTTTGTATATTGACTTTTCCTTCTTCAATTAGTTACTTAATTCATAGTTTCGTAATATTATGACTATCATTATAGTTTGCTTTTCACGGTGAATTACCTGGCTAAGTAAATATTTGATATTGATAGATACACCTCCCAACGTGTCGTGTACCTAAATGCCTAGTGTTCCAAGCTAGTCATTGATTTATTGACTTGTTTTAATTTTGTTGACGTGAAATACAATTTTGTATTTGTAGATGTCGGACATAGTTAGGTAGATCGTGCTTTACCTAATATAGTTACCATTGAAAGAGGCATATTATTATTTTATTTATAATTTATCATTCTATTACTTACTAGTAGATGTACCCGCATTTCTTTTTCAGTGTTGTCAACTCGAAAATATTTGTTAAATATCAGCACATTTTTTAAATATCAGCTAATGTGTCGTGTTAAATGTCTTTCGAAACAACACTATTATTTTAATAATTGATGTTTAATTGTCTATTTTGATGATAAAGGCATTTAATATCGTAGGATCGTTTAGATTCTTGATATATCTTCCAGTTTATGGCATAGTGTACATATAGCTAAACCTAATGTAAATAAGCTGTCGATTTTGTACATTGTACACTTGTTAAACCAAAAATATATAATGTAAATACATATTTATTATTGTCAACGATTTTCATTATTGATTCATTAAATTTTATATTAAAGCTATGTGTATTATTCATGTAAAACCTAATGGTTCTAAACTAAAACATTTTCTTCGATCACAACCTGTTGCACTCCACTGCAGCACTGTAGGACTCTTCCAGGGTACGCCACAAGACCCGATATCCAGTTTTCACCATGCAACCATCCATTGCTGGACGTAGGACTGGCCTAGTGCACGCCACAAGACCTGATCTCTAGTTTCCGTCTTTCAATCATCCATTGCTGGCCGTAGGGCTCCCCTAGGGCAAGCTACAGGACCGAAGCTTCAGTTTTCGCCAACCAGCCACTACCGCCCACCCTCCTCAAGTCGTCTGTCAATCTGGCGTGGGAGTCTCCAACTCTACGCTTGCCGAGACGTGGTCTCCACTCGAGAACATGTCTACTCCACTGCCCATCGGTTCTGCGACAGATGTGTATGTGGACTACTGACAGAATTTTAAGTCACTACCTATTTCAAAATAATTTTGGTAAATGAGGAAGATTTTGCGTTAGGCTGTCTGTCTATCAGATATTATATTATTACGTAGGTACCTGCCTAAGAGGTAATCATCAAATTATAACAACACTACTTAACAGAGACTTTATGAAAACTTGCATTCTGTAAATTGACAAAAAAAATAAGTTAAACATCTATTTCTAAAATTATTCAATACATTAAAATATAATTATGGAATATATTAACGAGGCAAAAGATTCACTTGAAAGAGCGAAGACAATGGAGAGAAAGGTTCCTACGCACGAAATAAAGATATGTAATCCATTTCACAGTAAGGAAATAAAATTGCTTACAATTTGACAGGAAGCGTCCAAAAATTAGGACGAACGTCAAGATTTACGGGCATGTGATGGGAGTGATGGGACAGAAGCTGAGTGACTAACTTAGTACAATAGAAATGTAACTCCAAGATACGACTAACATTGGAACCGACTTCAATTACACAAATACATTTAAGCCACTTTTTTACTAAATACAATACGCATTGAATAAATCGATTCAGGCAAGAAAATATTATGATAAGTAGGTACATACGATAGACGAAACTTTCCACAATAAGCAATATTACGAAGCCCCGCAACGTTCATTTCCTATTCACTTGGAAAATTATGTTTTTACGAAGACGTTTATTGTTGAAGAAAAGTAATGCTTCATGTGTATTAACTGAGTACGTCGCACTCAGAATCGATACACGTACCTAATTGCGCAATTTAGCTTTAAATATTCCTGATGCTTTCTCGATAACTGACATCGATTTTCTACTGGGTTCGCTCTACCCTCGCGTCTACTTCATTCGCTCTTATATTCATTGTTTTATTTAGATGCTCATCTCAAACTTATTTCATACCTTTCTTGATCTCTATCTTGCTTAATTTTCAATCTCAAGACCTCTATCAACCAATTATTATAAGGAAGCGCAAAATTTTTGCACCCACTGGGAAGCTGATATTCAAGCTGAATCACAAAATTGTATAAGTTCTATATTTTTTCTTTTTTTTATAGACTCACGCCTGTATCCCCGAATGGGTAGGCAGAGGTGTAATATTACACCCACATTTCGCTGTGAACTTTTAGGTCCCAGGTAATAGAGCGCGAGCCTATTGCCGTTATCGGGCACATCACCAGTCTCGTGCTGCTACTGAGAATTCGGAAATACCCAGTAAACCTTTTGCCCGAGCCGGAAACCGAACCCGAGACCTCCGATCAGCTGTCGCATACCCTATCCACTGGACTACGGAGGCTGGCAAAAAGTATTTTTGACCAGGTTAACTAGGCTAGGCGTGATCCGATTCATACCTTTATTGACGATATGCTACATATAGGTAACGCCCAAGAAGGAATGTTATGGCACATATTAAACATTTTATTCAGGTACCTAAAGCATACTTAATGATTAAAAACACAAAATCCACTTGTTATCCATTCGATATGCAAAACAAAACGTAGGAATACATAAACACTTACGATGCAAACCGTTGTCTTAAGCAATACTTGGGTGGATAATAAAATTCCCTCGCTCGCAAGGAGTCCGTCCTCGAAGTAGGTAGGACAACGAGTCGAGTGCCTGCATTATTCAGCCTGCTGCATATTTAACGCGGACCGTCGCCGCCTCTCGTTCGCGAACATCTCGTTACAGGTTTTAGACGCAAATATATTTTATATAGCTACAAGGATTTGTTCGTACAGCTTTGAACAAAACGGTTCTTTAAGTAGCTTACCCGTCTCAAATTCTGTTCATATTCCGATTGTTTTAGCATCAACTTTTAGTTAGTTGTGTCTATAGTTTTGCATTGCCCCGAGAGGCTAGACTATGGACGCAAAACAAGAGTAAGCATTTAAAAGGTTATTTGACAGCGATCTGCGGTAAGCTGTATAGATTTTCTATATTATGCGTCAACAGCAACACAAATCTTCTTTAACGCTCAATTGGATCACTTAATCTATTTCTTATCTCTATTGATGAGAAGGCCATTGCAATGTGCTGACCGAACCACTGTGCTTTGAAGGTTCGAATCAGTTGGAATAGCGTTTACGCCGGTTGCCATGGTGATTTGTGATTATTTTGAGTCACACCCCAAATATCTAACACTCATCTAAACCATAGAATATTTTTACCCTTTTCCTGCTACGTAGGTCAGACGACGAGCCCTCTTTCGAAAAGCTTACAAAATAATGCCAAATCTGTTTGGGCGCAACAAAAACACTAAAATAAAGAATTAAACAAAAAAACAAACAGCGGACTCCAATTCTTGGATAGAATAGAAACGGGCATAACGCTGAGATAATAACGGTGTCTAGATATGAGTGATTCTCCGAACCCTAAATTTTCGATGTCTTGAGGTTTATTTTTGTAACTAACTGACAAATCAGTTTGCAATTAATTTTAAAACATACCTCAGACTATTGCCTATCTTGCACAAGTTATATTTTTTTAATAATATTTATTAAAATATTTCAAAAAAATATTTAAAAGTAGTTCTTCTGACTAATATGGTGTGTCCGTAACCCAGTTTCTTGAACATTAGTAACAATAACATTATTTCTTGTTCATAAATTGATGTGAATTATAATTATTACGAAAGAATATTAGTTGTTTCTTTACACCAAAGAAAATGGTACTAATATTTACGATTGTTTATTTATAAATAAAAAAATAGTGAGTGTCCGGCACAAAAGTCTGATTCATATTCATGCGCTTCACTCGAACGTACCCAGCTAAATATGAAACATCAGGTGACCCCTCCCCGTGCTGGCGGTAGCCAGTGGCTTGGCTGACATGGTCGCGACGTGACTTGTGGCTGGTTCGTGTCGTCGCGGAGATATAAAGGTAAATATCTGATTCATATAGCCTTGGTACACATGTGTTTCTGATTAGTATGTTCGTTTTTATAATTAAGGTAAATGGTTTTCAAACTTGAATCTGCGGGAAATATAATGCCATTGGGGAACAGAAACCTATGTATAAATAACAATCCTTAATTGCATACGTGTGATGATTTATCTATGTTAATGGGCAAAATTCTGATTGATATGTGTATGATTCATATGGTAAAAATACCATATTAATCAGAATGTCACACATATTGTTAATGAAACGTTACATTGGCGGCACGTTACGTCTGTAACAAGTCATTTCGTATGAACCTAATGTTATTTACATGTCTAAAAACAGTAGCTGTAAATTTCGCAGCAGTCCTAATAACGTCAAAGGGATTTCATATCTATCGACGACTAAATTTTCCATAATTAGACTATACCTGAAATTAAAACAAATATATTAATAAAATAATAATGAAAAAAAAACTTCATTTAAATGACAGTTTAAAAATAAATTTAATATAACTAAATAATATAAATAAAACAATAACGAGCGGTTAATGAAACTACCTACTTACTTAACTATTTAGTTTTAGCGGTAGTTTAGGCTCAAACTACTGCTTAGACGAACAGGGTAATATACTGTAACAATATATTAACTTTTAAGACCATTATAACGTAACGTGATGAGTCGTGGGTTCGATTACTGCTCAAGAATTTTCTTCTTACAATTTTTTACCCACCTTGTTTATGAAGTGAAATATTGATTATTCATAATTGGGTTGAAACGTCAAGTCAATAATAAGGTATATATACCACTTTTCTAGTAATTATCTGTAACTTGAAATCCCTTAAAATATTGAAATTTCAGTCATATGTTCAAACAGTGTATTATTTCATACAATTTTATTTAAACGGGTCTTATTCGCGACATTTAATTAATTTAAGGTATAAATACCTATGTTTTACCGAAGTTTCGGCCGTCTTATAACAGCCTTGGTCGCGGCAGGACTTTAAATAAAATTGTATGATGTATACAAATCGCGAAAGTTTAAAATCGATTAGTGTATTATTTGTATACATACCTACTGTAGTGGCAAATGCCTGCATGTTGTCAAAATTGAGAGTCTTATTTAAACGCATTTTTAGGTATAATTATTAATAAATTTTTTATCTTCGTTTTTATATTAAAGTACACAAAACTGCCACCAGTACTATCTAAGGAAGAAAAAAGAGAGAAGAAGAAAATTGCAGAGCGTATTAGGATGGAAAATATGTATTTATTTTTTATCTTTATTAAATTTTTGCCATAATTTTGATTATTGTTAAAAGTTTAAACGTACTTGATAATGTTTATGTATAGTTTTAGTTTTTTTAGAGATTTTATGAAACGAGATACTTACATAAAAAATATAATGATAATTAATATTGTCGAGTATCATAATTATAATTATCATGCTGTGATTGACTAGATTTAAGCTTTTATAAAACAAAACGTTCATAATAAAAATTCTTATAAATGATAATTGATATTGTCAAGTGCCATATCATGCGGTTTTTAACTAGATTTAGTTTCCATAAAACGAGACGTACAACGTTTATTAAAAAGTAATTAATATCGTGATAATTGATATTGTCAAGTGCCATATCATGCTGTAATTGACTAGATTTAGGTGTTATGATAAGCATCGTGTGCATTTACTGTGATTTTAAGAAATAATTCACTGATTTTCTAACTAGAATTTCATTTCTATCCCTTATTCTGATTCATATGTCACAGATTCTGATTCATATGGCCCCAAAAGTTTTAAAGTTAATTATCTCGGAAACCATTTTATCAAAAAGTGTGCCTTTTTCAGACATTGTATCTTAGGTTATCATCTTTCGTAAAAATATGTTTTATAAGCTTAAATGTGAATAAAAAAATAGGCCATATGAATCAGACAAAGAACGCAATTTCGGAGAAACACTCATATATAGAATATCTGTCAGATAAGCCAGCATTGCGTCTCTTAGCATTACACCTTGCCTTACTCGAAGCACGCAAAACATTGCGTGCTTCGAGTAAGGCAAGGTGAAAAAGAGGAACTATAAGGTGATTGGGAACAGTGGTGACTGGTTTGTGAGCTGCGTAAGGCGCTTTCAAAGAAATTGTTTTCGTAGTTTAAGCTCCTGCAACATATCATTATAAACACCCACAGATATAATAAAAAACTAGGTAACTACCTACCATAAAATTATGGCCAGTTTCAACCATGGGATCCGCTTACTAGTCTAACCGGATTTGGCTGAATATTAGCTTTTCCACAGAGTGACTACCTGTCTGACCTCCGCAACCCGAAGGAATAACGATATTACATGGTTTAGACTAGTGTCAGTTTATTTAGAAGGTACTGACGCCTTATAACTACTGTCAAAGATCTTCATGACAACCGGGACCGACGGCTTAACGTGCTCTCCGAGAAACAACAACACAACATGACACAACACGGGACAAACGATAATTAACAATTCAATACGCACATAACTCCGAAATGTCATAGATGCGCACCGTGGATTCGAATCCGATACCCTCTGCATGGCAGTCTGTTGGTATCTCCACTAGGCTATCCCTGCCTCACAGCACAGCGTACCTACCTACCTATAAGTAATTCCTGCATGGTCGTAGGTAGGAAGTGTTAACTACTTTCATCATCAGCCTTTAACAGTCCACTGCTAGACTAGACGGTAGGCTTCTCCTTTGAAAGAAGGCCACTAAATTGGCCTACTATACCACGTTGACCAAACAGATTGGTATAGAGTTTGTATCAAGTTTTCTTTCTTTTACAGTGCTGTTCTCTGCATAATATGCTGCCTCTGTCGGCTCTTACGACACCCATGGGATGATATGGGTTATGTTATGACATTCCGTATTCTTAATCCTTCACCACACGGACGGTTAACTACTTTATAATTTTAATTATCACTTAGGTGCTAACTTATCGAGTGGTCTCATCCGGTAAATATTAGATTTTTATATTCTCATATGTCATATCTACCTACCTACTTACATATTGTGCGTTCATAGGTACATGGTGTGCGTGTATAGGCATATGAAATAGGCAAGACACGCAATGTAATTTAGCATAAACTTGTTTAAGTTCGGACAAGTTCAGACATCAAGAATTCGTTGACGACGCAAAGTAAGTGTCTAAATTGTCTCTTAACAATTTTGAGAGTTCTTATTCGCCAAGGACCGAAATAAAGGCAGGCATGCTAAATTAGCCTCATTTACTATTTAGTATTCTGTTAAATTGCGTCATTTGACACTCACTACGATGGTTTGATCAAATCTCAGATAATAGCTAAACTTTGGGCGGCATGCACTTTTTTTTAGGGTTCCGTAGTCCACAAGGAACCCTTATAGTTTCGTCATGTCCGTCCGTCTGTCCGTCCGCAGCCTAGCTTAAAGACGCCTGGTCCTAGAAAGCTGATATTTGACATTAATAATAATAATAATAATAATAATATTTATTTATTTATCTTTCTACAATAATAGTATATATAATTCTAAGGTAAGTAAGTACTAGATTATAATGGGTGCCTGTACTAGGTTGGACCTGTGCCACAGGCGGTAAGAGCACTATCATATGTTTATTACTACTAATTAAAATGTTTATACTAATACTTATTACTGCCTACACTATTTATAGAGTTACATAATTACATGAATACCTACAATAACAATGCATAGTTCGGAGTTATTTTTATAATATAATATGCAATAACAATGTCATGACAAAGGTACAATTTATTTTAGCACTATTAGCAAATCTTCGGTCTGCTTATAATCCAAAGATTGTAAATACTTATACACTAATTGCTTACAGTTGAAATAATTTACATCATATATAAACAGTATTTTGTTTAGCTTGTTATATATAAAAGGCCCTAAGAAAGCATAAAACCTGTTTGTGAAGACGAATTTAGATTCGGAAAGTGCAGTACATACAATATCTTTACGCCTCTTATTGTTAGTGAGATTAGTGTCATAAGTTAGCGTGGTGTGCTGTTTTAGGACAATATACATTACGAAAAGCTGTCGTACAGTTAGTACATTACATAGTTCATATAGGCGGTGCGTGGGAAAGCGAAAAGGCCTACAGGTTGCCACTTTTAGAAGTGCTCTTTGGGCCCGTTCAATCGGCAACATTATGGATTTTGGAGCCCCGCCCCATGATGTGATACAATACTGTATAATAGACTGACATAGGGCCTGATATACACGTATGATGAGCTTATTATCTGCTATGTAACGGAGTTTTTTAAAAACGAAGAAAAGTTTACGTATCCTAGAAGTTAGGGCCGCTATATGTTGCTTAAAAGAGAGGCAATCGTCAAGTATTACTCCTAAGTATTTAATGTTAGTGGTATTATGGATAACAGGGCAAGTGCAAAGGTTAAGTGACGGGTCATTGCAGTTATGAGCATATAAGGTGTTATTACTTAACTGAGCTGGTGGCTTCCGCATAGAGAATTTAAGGAATTTAGTTTTATCTGCGTTTAGCGTTAGAAGATTATATTTTAGCCAGTTGTTTACGATGTTAAAATCCGCGTTGAGCAAGATCGTGTACCTTCTCGGCCGTGTCTGCGGCAAAAAGGAGCGCTGTATCATCTGCATATGTAATAATTTTGCCATGATCTAAGGTTTGATTACAAAGGTCGTTAATATATACTAGGAAAAGGGTAGATGCGAGGATACTTCCTTGTGGAATGCCATATTGAGGTATTTTTAATTCTGCGCTAAAAATCTCGCCGATTCGAACACTTTGGTACCTGTCCTTTAAATAGTCAGCAAAGAATTTTAATTGTGTGCCTCTTATGCCAATGGCTTCCAACTTTTTCAGAAGTTTAGGTATAGACACCGTGTCATAGGCCTTAGCTAAATCAAGGAAAATTCCAATGACATGCTTTCTCTTCCCCAGTTCTTCTGTCACATAGGTCGTTAATTGATGTACCGCATCTGCTGTAGACAACTTCGGTCTAAAACCGAACTGAGAAGTGGATAGCAGAGCGTTACTTTCTAAGTATGCCATTAATCTACGGTTGGCTATTTTCTCTAAGACTTTAGCTATTGATGGTAATAGCGAAATTGGCCTGTAGTTTGTTATAAGACCTTTAGTACCGCCTTTGTAAATTGGGACTACCACTGCCTTTTTAAGATATGTGGGAAAGACGCCCTTAGCAAGACATATACGGTAAATGTGGGTCAGTGGAGGCACTAGAATATGTTTAAAATGCTTTAAGATGTTGTTACTAATGTTGTCCCATCCTGCTGCGCTGTTATTTTTTAAAGTTAGTATAACACGTTCCACTTCGATTTCATCTGGATCTAGCATAACAAAAGATCTGCCGCTCTTTAAATGGGTTGAGAAATTTGAGTGATTATCACAAAGGTTGTTGCCACATTGACTTTGTATTTGTTGACATGAATATAGACATAAGATATTGCAACAAAACTGTAGAATAAAATTTAGGAAAATATTTTTTTTAAGGGTATCTCCCCTACATATATAGTGGGGTTGTATTTTTTTTTGGTTGAGTACCCCATCATGTGGGGTATCATTGGATAGGTTTTAAAAAAATATTATTAGTTTGCTCAAATCATTTTTCGATCAAGTGATTGGTTTGTCAAATATCAAGCTTTGAAGTGAAAAAAATTGTTAGACTCAAGTGTCCCCCCCCCCCCCTCTGCCGGCTAAACTATTAATTTGGAAGAGGTGAAGAAAATCCCAAATGTAGTACATATAACGAATTTAAAAGGAAAACTATCACAGCTAAGTAGATATCACTAGTTTACGAGTAATCGTCGGTTAACTTATAAATACCTATTTCTGTGAATTTACATTGGGCGCGCTGGCTTAATCTTAAAGATATACGTACTTTGGTATGTAATGTACTACGGTACTACGTATGTATAGTAGTAGTATATCTTGGAAATCACATTTTATGTTTACAATACATAATTGGATACTTACCTAGTATTTTTCTAAACAAAACTTAGGTTCTGATAATAGTGTTATTAAAATTATTTTTTCAGCAAAATAAACAGTCGGATTTGTTGTACATTAATACCCTTTGCAGCAAGTCATTATGGGCAACTACGGAACCCTACATTACGCGTGGCCCGACACGCACTTGGCCGGTTTTTTTTATAAAGACTACGAGCATTAGGAATAAATCCTGTGTCGCGGGGGACTTTACAAACATACCACTAACGGACACAATAAACACCCAGACTCGAAACAACAATTTATGAATCACACAAAGTGTTGTCTCGTGTGGGGATCGAACCCACAACACTTCGACGCAGTGTCAAGCGGTGCGGCCGCTTAAACCACTACGCCAACCGTGCAGTCAAAGATCTTCATCTTCATGCACATGCTAGTTGGAATAAAATGAGCAGACACGGGCAATGCAGTACCTACCTATTTTAATAAATGACCTCTCCATCGCTGGTGCACCGAATACCCGATAATGACCCTTCTCACTGTGAGAAGGTTAGGCCATAATACACCACGCTGGCTATGTACGGGTTTGCAGACTTCCAGTCTTTCGAATAAAAAATGTAGGTATCCTAGGACAGCGCAGGCAGCCATAGCCTAGTAACAGACTGCCATGAACTGACTCTTTAAAGTTATGCGCGTTAAATTATGAATTATCCCTTGCTTCGTGCCTCAGAGTTCAGTCGTCAGTCGCGTCTGCCATGAAGATCTTTGTTAATGAGGAATCTGCATTAGCCCTGAAGAAACTGACTCTGGTACTAGGACGAAGATAAATAAATGTCCAAGTAAAACCCACAAACGGTAATCTTGAGTTACCATTCGTATTAGATCAGCAAAGTTGAGCAACGCTTGCACAGGCCACCAGTTGGGTGGGTGACCACACCGCTCGTTGTGGCATTTACTCAAGAGCCATAATAGACAGGAAGGGAAAGAACAAACGTGTTTTCAAGTCATCTTAGGGATTTTTATCTGTCGATTTTGCAAATAAATTTAAATCCAGCGTAAATCCACTCGACTTTCTTCAACAAGATGTGATTGTAGGTATCTCACGCTAACGTCCGGGCGAGTTTAGAAAACCAATGGGGTTAGGAATTCTAAGTTCTGCTTAGTTTGTGATCAGTTTTCAGATTGCCCGAAGGCCTTACGGCTCTGACCCAAAGAAAAGAACAGGGACCGACGGTTTAACGGTGTTCTCCGAGGCACGGGCAACCGGTAACACAGTTTAATACCTACGCACATAACTTCAGAAAGTCAGTGGTGCGTCCCGTGAGATTTGAACCATATACCCTATGCATAACAGTCTGTTAGTAAGTATCTCCACTCGCTGCGTCTGTAAATTGGACAAATTAGGTATCTATTGGCAACTCTACTAGAGGGAGAAGTGGGATAACAACTGATTACTGACTAGAAACATTAGAAAGAAAGAAGAATGAATATGGACTAAAAATAGTTGAACTGTCATGCAAAATCTCAACTAAACATGTAGGGTGCATGGGCGCCGTCAGAATTACACTCAAGGTCTTAGGCAGAAATTAATTTGAGTGGGAGATGATTTGTTAGACTACTGGGACATAAATTATGACAACTGGGTGTTTCCTGCCTATTAACTAAAACAGTAATATCCACAAAGATCTAGGCACACTAATAAGCAGCCATCAGCTCATTAGACAACTGAATTGATGTATTTTAGAATGGGCTGTAAGAGGTTTTTGGCACTCTACGAAACTTTGCTT
Organism: Euclidia mi; assembly: GCA_944739405.2. Lineage (NCBI taxonomy): Eukaryota > Metazoa > Arthropoda > Insecta > Lepidoptera > Erebidae > Euclidia > Euclidia mi. The sequence continues at coordinate 105,761,647 of OX123182.2, forward strand.
GCTTTTAAAATCTCTTATCTTAGAGCCGGCTGCGTAACAAATGAGTGACGCAGCAACATGTATGTATTTACTAGGGAAATATATCACTCTACTTACACCAAGCTACTCGCACAAAGACACTTTGTATATAAAGAGCGACCTACTGCCAATGGGAGAGCTTAATCCTCAAAACTCACGCGACATGAAAGCACTTGAGACATTGCGTCAGACAAGTCCAGTGGGACACAGCAGTGGTGCTATAAATGTACGCCCAAAGTTGATGTATGCACTTGTACAGTCTTAGATGCCATAAGCATCTTTTTCTTGGTAAAAAGGCGCTAATTTTAGCAAAATCTCACAATTCACAAAAAGCAACAGGTAGTGGCCGGCAAATTGAAGGCTGAAAATTGATAATACGTACTTACTTAAATTAAACACCATGTTCTGCACAGCCCACGCGATCTTCAGCTGATTGGTGACGGCTGGCATGTATGACTTGTCTCATAGTAGTTCTGTTAGCGACCTCAAACCTACTCACTACGAGGACTACTTATTCTCTTAGTTTGTAGAGAACGTAAGAACATATCCGAGAAATCTGATTAGAATATAAAGCAGACCCAGGGCCAGCGGCCAGAGATTCAAAGGAAAGCTTGAATCCCAACATTGAAGATTTTCATACTCTGATTGATAAGAGTTCAGATTTGTGCACTAAACTAAGGCTCTACAGCTCTTTGTTTATTTGTAAACCACGGACAAACCACCGCCCTTTCGTGGGTGACAGTGGATGTTTACGGTTCTGCTATTGAAGATAGACCAAATAAAGCGCAACGTATCTTTAAAATAAGATGTTTTTGTAGACTTGTCAGCAGTGACACGGATGACATGGTCAATTTACAGTTAATCCGAATAAATGGGCAACACCACTGTGGACTCAAGATTCCACTTTAGTCCGTGGTCTTAGCGAGCTTCTGCTAAAACGAATCCAAATTATTTTATCGTCCCAAAGAACGGATTACCACAAGGGAGTTTACTCGTGCCGACACTCTTCAACATTAACCTAACTACCGACTAGGATCTCCAGAGACATTTCGATTTGTTTACACAGACAACTTGAGGCTATCACCTCCATCAGAGACATTTCAGCAGGCAGAGAAAAATCTATTAGCCGCATTATCCAGGCTAGACCTATCTACCTACATACGATGAAAATACTTAGCCGAAAACCCAATCCAACGTATCACAATCAAAGATATATAAAAACTATAGATGCGTTGCCCGCACACTGAAATGAAGGCAATTGCTGTCCTCACAGACAGGGCAGCCACTTGCAGACTTGCCCTGCGAGGCTAGAATCATGCACGTTGAAATAACATTTGCGTACCCGAGCACTGGGTCAACATTGTTTAGTGTTGTCAGTGACACGATAACAAGAATAGATGCCTTTGGGGGAATTGTGAAGGTGGGGCCTTTGGGGGTTTTCGAGAGATGAGCCATTTAGCCCTTCGTCGGATTGGGTTTTATGCTATTTTCGACATTGTAGGTGTCTAGCCTGAATAGTGCGGCTGACGCTTTTCCTCAGTCTGCTCAAATGAAATGGTTGGAGTTCAGAGCGCCAAGTTGTCTGTATGTCACCGGAAAATAACGAGAACCGCGGATTTATAAATTTCCTAGGAAATTTATAAACTAACCTAACCTATCCGTAAGTTTATATACATATCGAAATGTAGGTATCCTAATTATTGGTCTTTAGTGTTAATGTGAAGAGGGTGGGCGCGAGTACACTGCCTTGTGGCAACCCGTTCTATGGAACAATATCATCATCATCAGACCTTTGTAGCCAACTAAGGGTTGAGCTACATCTGTCAGCACGGAATCGCATTTGTTCCGCCTGTGCTTCAGCACGCTATAGCGTGCTGACGCGTGCTGCAGTACTCTATAGCATGCGATCGCTCTAATAAATGACGGTCCTAAGTGACAGAAAAGGATAGAAGCATAGAAAAGTGCGATGCGGTGCTGATAGGTGTAGCTCAACCCTAAAGTTTAGCACGCTGAAGGCCCTGGATATTTCGATTACAGCATTTACAGCGCTAGCGTAGCGTAGTTACCTAGTTCACGTTGTGAACCAATGTATGAAACGATGGTCGCCTGAAAACCCCGCTAGTCCCCCCGCTGAGGGTATAGCCTTCCAAAGGGACTTACATAGGTGCATAACTTCTAGTTCCTTGTTTTGAACCTACGTTGTTTTAATCCATCACAATTTTAAAGGGAAGAAAAACTAGCTCGTCTTCTCAGGCCTTTAAGGGTCGCAGCACACATATCAACTCGGAAAAGGATCGTCACCGTATCGCCTTTCGCCTCGCCATCAAACAGGCGTCAACCTGACGTAAGCGGATCAGAAGCTCCGGCACGTCGACTCGGCTACAGCTAGGCGACGCGACGCCGTGCTCACGGCTCGCCGACCGCTGGTTGACGGCTAGGCGGCACTACTTCAATCATTTTGGATCCGAACGCAGACCGCGGGAGGGGCGTGGACGACGAGACGTAAGCTAGGCTACAGAGAGCCGTAAGCTAGGCTACGGAGAGCCGTAAGCTAGGGTACGGAGAACCGTAAGCGCGGGAACTACAAGTCGACCATGCATCGAACCGGTTCGTGAGCTTGTGCCGAGGCGAGGCGATTACGTTACGATTCCGATTAGTGTGCGTTGCAGTAGGGAGTTCCATACAAATAATACTGAACGGCTCCAGTTGTTACGGTGCCGATACCTTTCCGGGTTGATACGTGTGCTACGACCCTAAAATTACGGTGTGCATGTGGGTGTTGTATTGTTTACCTATTTTGTAATATTACAACATACGTCACCACCTTACCTACCTGACTGCTCATGTATTTAATAACAAAAGCAAATACCTACCTTCTCAGAAAAACTAGCCAGTTCCAAGAATTTACAACTAACTAGTTGCGTATTACAAATATAGATAATTATGTTGATTCTCTAACCAGTTTCAAGAATGAACGCGCAAGTCATTCTTGTTTATGAATTGACTATTCAATCAAAACAATATTATGATACACTGTTGACTTGTAGTCTGTTCATTATCTCAATGTCAGTTTAAAATAGAATCTGTGAATGCAATCAAAATATCTGACGAGTCACTTATTAAATTTATATATTGTGTAATTTGTGGTTAAACTAAGCAGGCAAATAAAAGTGGAGATAAATAAAACAACACTATTTTATTGATTTTTTATTTTTTTTTACAATTAATCAGATAACATACATATCAAACCAGCCGAAGTATGGCTAAACCCATTTATTATCTAATCTTACGAACAATACAAGAAATTGATACCTCTCAAATTCACCTTACTTTAATATATATAGATATATTATAATAATATAATATGCGTTCACTCTACATATATTCTACAACCTACTTACTCATAATCTAAGTTTTGCATAAATTCAAAGTAAATATGCCCAAAAGAAATATTGTTGAACTATGAATATATATTAACTTTTTGGCAATTAATTGAGTATCATTTATGTGCATAGCAAAATTAATTTTCTTTTAACATGTAACTTAGATCTTACTTCATAAAGAGGCCACAAATATAACATGCGTTTCTGTCGTCAGTTCGATTATATAGGGACTTTTTGTTAAACATTATTTATTGCCTATTCTATAAACATTACTCTTATCGAAATGTAAGAAAAATATCCTTACGCAATAACTGAATTAGTCTAGCAGTGCTGTGCAGTGAGTGTAGAGGGTCCTCCGGTGGCTAGGCGGCGCGACAGTGGCGCGACCGTCGCACGACCGTCGCCCGACAGTGACGCGACTGTCGGCCGACTGTCGCGCGACAGTCGCGCGCGCGCCGCCCGACCCGCCTCACCGTTGTGCGTACACATTGCGCTAACAATACGAGACAACATTTCACATAATGATCAAAACAACTATTTGTCATCTACATAAAATTTGCTCCAAATGTTTATATTAAAATATGTCTACTTATTGTAACTTCTAATTAGTTACAGCCAACTTTACAAATAATTGATACATTAGACTCTCAAATAGATCTCTACTAACTATTATTAATTAATGGTAAAAAATAAAGAATAAAAATACTTCTAAACATTGCATTTCAATCACATAAGGTTTAGTTTAAATACAATAATAACATTTTTAAACCCGAACATAAGTATTACAAGAACAATGATATCGTTGAGTTCTGGAATGGAAAATAGCACACTTAAATTCACTAACTGTTACACTTACATAATAATTATTGTTCTCCTGCTTTGTTTGTAATATACAATTGCTTTTAAGGTAGTATCAGAAAAATAACAGTAAAATATATCGACTATTTGATACACTGATAAAATTCATGATAAATCCTTAAATTAACTTAAAGAAAGTTATGTTTGTGTACCAAATAACAGTGCAGTGCGTGTGATAAGTACTGGGAATCGATAAATAGATTGATATAGGACATGCTATGTGAGGTTACTGAATGAGGTAATACAGATATAAAGAACAATGGAGTCGCTTCCGGGTGCGCCAGGGCCGGAGTAGGTAGGCACGGGTGGGCCCGTCGCTCGCCGTCACACGAGAGACAAACGTCGCGGTCGTGTCTAAAAACACGCCTCTTGCAAAAATAGATGTAAATATGGAGATGTGTGGTGAACAGGCAAGTCGACGGGGCGGGCCCGTGCCGCACGCCCAGGCCCCGCGCCCGCTACGCTATTATTTGGTACGTGACGGAACACTAACGACCCGGAGCGAGTCGTCGACGGAACATACGTAGAGGATGGTGTACAGATCGATAGAAATTCATATTACTATTAAGGCAGCCGTTCATAAACTTACTACGTGAAATTTCTTACGCATGCCTCATAATTATTACGATCATAATTATATTATTAGATATAACTTTAGACATTGAGAATACACAGTTTCAAATAAATACCCAACAAAGTTAATTTGAATAAGAACATAAGGAACACTACAGCAGCAATCAAATTGCGAACACATTTTGTACTACATAAAAAATAATACACAACCCTTTGCGCGAAAAGACTGAAAAGTTCAACTTTTAAAGTCACATGAAACTCGGGCCCTAGCATGAGGAGCGGTCAGTGGGGCGGACCAGCGCTGGTCGCCGAACATCTTGGGTTTGTGGCGCGCGCCGGCCAACGCGCGGTTCGCCCTTCATAGTACGACCCTCGTCTCACTTTCAGTTAATACTAGATCTTTAGAATAAATTTTCCCATCACAGAGATTTGCACAGAAAAATCTTTATTTTTTTTAGTTTTTATTTTTTCTTTAATATATTTAGCCTATTGATATAATTATGACATAATTTAGTATCTGCTTATGACTTAAGTGTTCCAATACAAATACCAAGGAGAATTATTATTAATAATATTGGTGTAACCTGAGACGAGACAGCCTAAGTCTACGCTAAACTTATCAATTAGTTATGTTGATATTGTTACAATGAAATACGTCGCTGAAACATGCTTTATATAACTACATTGTACTTTAACTCAAAGGTGGTACCGAAAAATATTTAATTTTTTTAATTATAAAACAACGCCAATCGTACATTACTTTATAGAAATGTTACTCACTACAATACTAAAAAAGGCAATCAATTTAGTATTCATTATTATGATAACTAAGGTTTTACAAATATCAAACTTAACGCACATCACGGGAATCACGGATATAACAAAATAATTCGAATCAGAAATGTAGACGATATGCAACGTTGTAAGATGATCATAAAGGAAAGCGTGTGTTCAGTAGACATCGGTGGTATTAACAATAGTTGGATCAGTCTCCGGCCGAGTGGCGATGTCATCATACATTGCACTGAGTCTAGTCTACAACAGACTTCATTGATTCATTGGGATCGGTACACGTACTACTACATCTGTATGGTGGGCTTTTTACACACTAATTAAGCTTGTTCGTTTTGTACAACATAAACCGACAACGGTACACTCCACTCGTATATGGTCTTCAATGTATTCCAGCTGATACATCAATCAAGTAAAAAAATATACGAAGCAGTTAAATATTATGTCTCGTCACATAACAATGTGCCGCTGGCAGTAGGAGACCTCTAATAAAATAAATATTCTCATCCGACTCACTGGACAATATTAAAAATATTTTCTTAATCACAGATATCAGTCTGTCAAAATTTAAATTAAGTATATTTCAGAATTGGATTAGGCGTTCCTCACTTATATAGGATTATTCAAGTACTAGTACGATCAAGGTACAAAAGTGACTAATTTAACACCGCAGAGTATTGATTTTGACGCCAATAGAAATATCTAAATGATGAGAGGCTATTAGTACTTTTAGTGGAACATGAGGATTTTGGTCGTTCGAACTACGCGATTACGTATATATCAAGCACTGTCGTCGAGACCGATACAGCTCTCTTAAAGTACAAATGAACGTTGAATATAAACAATTTGACACAGGTACAACAGAGATCTAATGAAAGAATAATACGAATATAAACTAGTTTCATATAGGATATGATAGTTAAATTATGCTCGATTATAATCGGTCGATGTGATGATGTGCCGTTGTGCGGACAGCGGACAGCGGACACACACCGACGCGAGGGAGACTAGAGAAGCAGTGTCTTGTAGTTAGCGAGCAGCAGTCGAGTGTGCGAGTCTACTGCATCAATTAACTGTTGGTGGGTTGGCAGGCCCTGATACACGGTCAAATACATACGTACATATATATTATACACGACGCCCGCCCGTCCGGCCGGAGCGGGACGCGGACGGGACACACTCGCTTTTTGTACGCTTCGTCTCGTTCGTCTCGTCTGACCTACGGATCATGGCGGCTAACGGCTTACTGCTCTATTACATCTATACATTATAGCAGTTAAAATATTCTCAGCAATCACATTTAGTTAAATTACCACATAGAGAATTTTAGCTAAGTTCAACATTTTTTTATCAATGGCCCTCTGTTTACACGTAAAGTCACTCAGTACATTATTTTTTTTATTATTTTGTTTATAATCAGTTGTTTGTGTTTTATTAAGAACACCCTTTCTTTATCTTACAGCTATATATTCCAATAATACAAAAATCCATTCACTATAATTAAGGTAAATTTTAGATATTTAAACACTAAAATGTAAAATATGAACATCCTAAATAAACTCTGATATTCCAAATTTTAGGCATTAGCTCAATTAATTAAATATATGATTGAGTGACTATGAAAAAAGAGAAATAAATGCATTATAATAATACTACCCAACCATTCCCTTGTAAAGTAAGTCAGGGTCCAAGCTGCTCGGGCCGAACTATCGTAACCGCTACACACTACGTCAAAGCCTTCGTTATTTTATATTTGGTATTCACTTATTCGCACCACATAACAAGACTAGAGGAATGATTGCCTCTGTGTCGACGTCGCGGGTCGCCATCTCAACACGATCCCTCGTAAATAAGGAAGACTAGTTTCTTTGTAGATATCACCTAATGTGTTCTATTGTATCGTCGCCGTCGTCGCGTCGTAACGTACAAAAATATATATAAATAAAGACAACAAGCAAAACTTTAACCTTACGTTAAATTAAAAAGGCCCTCCTGTATATATCGTACTCACTATCACTAGGTACAATATGTCGTATAAGTAACGCCGTCAGTTTATTCACGCATTCATTAACAAATGGAAAATGAGAATGTCTTTTAGTAATGCATCGAGTTTAGCTCGTGAGCGTGTGTCTGCGTTAAACCAAACTGCACAATATTGACAGCTATCTTGGTCCCTATGTGATACACGGTTGGACGAGTGCCGACTGCCCTCTTGGCCCAAGTGCCGAGCGATGTGCTCGAGGCGAGCCGTGGCAGACGACACCGCGTCTCGGCGAACACGAGTAAATCGTTGTAAGAAACACGTCGATCGACTTGTACCATTCGAATAGAGGTTAAACTAATGAAGCTACAGACATATACCCTTACACATCGAGGTTAATGGGACGGTAGTGACAAGCGAAGGGAAGCTATAAAATAAACTATAAACGCGTAACGCGCAGTTAGGCGGCATGAGACCTACGTCATACACATTTGCGATTAACAGCTATGGTCCAGTACATTAAAAGCTAATTTGGAGATTACAAAATAACTTTAGAATTTTATTCCGCACTAAGGGAAATTAATAATTAAGATAATAAAAAAAATTAAAATTAACAACAATATTATGAGCAAACTACTTGAATAGTTGAGCTAAAATAACACCAGAGCAGCTTGGATAGGCGACGGCGACCTAAGCGTCGCCGTCATATTAATGGCTCTTATTTGTACGATCAATATTTTGTTGTGATGTCAGAGATCCACGCAATTTATGTAAACAACACAAGCGTCGTCCAATGGCTTACAGACATCGACTTTGGCATTCAAGTGTTATGGAATAGATGCGAACGCAACACGCGCGACGCCCGCGCGTATCAACTGACTCGATAACCGATTCATAGTAAGGTTACTCCTTCACTCGGGTAAACTTCATGAAAACCAAAAAAAATAAATAGATAAAAATATTTACATATACATAGGTATAATATAGATATATATATAAAATGTCGATTGATGAAATAACACTTACAATAAAAGTAAAACATAGCTAAGCTCATTAATGATTACACAAGGCGAGGGCGCGGGCCCCGCTGCTCGCAGCCTTATATTGTCTACAGCTAGTCACAGAGCGGTGCCTAGCGCACAATTCATTACAATACATTTTTGAAAGGAAACGATTACACCTGCCATCGGTTACGGTAACGTACCACAGTTCATTGAGGCACAATCATTGGTTTCTTTTAATTGCTTTTCTTTATTTTTTTTTTCGTTTTTTTTTTTTTGTTTTATTTTTTCTTTACTTATATTTACATCTATGATCGTTATTATAATTACTTTTAGGTACGTAAATTTATTCTAAATAACAGAAACAAATCACGAAAAATGTTATTAAAAGAGAAGCGTGAAGCGTATTAAATGTTTACGAATATATTTGCACAATATATACATATTACAGTATAGACGTATGATATAAATACACAACAACATAATAATATAACACAGACTAAATTGCACATGGCGCAATAATTGTGTGCAGGAAATAATGATGCAGTCATTGAACCGAGAGGAGATTCAGTTAGCGCGGCGGTCAGACCGCGCCGCTCACAACCTTGTGGCCACTACTACACCGACACCACTACTACACATTTAAAATACGTCCACTTCACAATATTTATGTTATCTACCCATTATTTAAGTACTGATCACTTTAACTGACTAAAAAACTTCAAGGCATAAACTTTCGTCTTTACTCTATGGATGACGTATTCTAAAGGGCACTGGTTTATTATACTTTCCGTTTGATCGGCTTGTCTAATCTTAAAATGGAAAAAACTTTATAAAAAATTAAATATGACATTTTATTGCTGTATTATAATTTAAATTTGCACCAGAGTAAACAACTGAGATTTAGGCGTTATCGAATATTGGTGTAGAATTGGACAGAACAATATCAGTTAAAAATAATACCTATATTTCTTTATTAACTCTATCAATCGGTAAAAAGAAACACCCTCCTCACTTAAATTGAGCTTTAACAATACATAGAATTGACATTTGTCTGTTTATACGTGCACTATTGTTGCATAGACGTAACACGAATGTTATAGGAACATCAGATCATAAACCCGTACCGCGAAAATAATTTCAAATTTTGGAAGAATCTTTATCAAGCAGTAAAATGCAATCAATTGTTCCGGACATCTTTGATAATCACTCTTTGGCACCTAACATTGAAACGTCGTGGCAATCTCGATTGCGGCCCTTCGAGAACATACGGTTCGGTTGCGTTACGCGCCTCACACCTCACGTAGATGTGGTGCGAAGTGCACACAGCTACGGCTTCACCGACTGTACAAGATACAAAAGGCAACCAAGAATATGCAATGATAAACGCAACACTGCCGTCGCGTCGGTCCCTATAGTAAGATAATACGGTTGTAATGACAAATGCTAATTTTGTTTCTAAATGAACACATGACACATCGAAACATTGAACACTAACTACTACAGGTCCGAAGCGCTCAGTACGCGCACGCAACGTCCGCGGCGCGTGCACGTCGCGTGCACGTCGCGTACACGTGACGTTCCACGTCGCGTAACTAACTTAATTAATTTGTGAAGAGTACTCGAGCCTGAGCTCGACAAGGTACAGCGAATCGCTTACAACTAACTTAACGCTAAAATCGTTTTATCATAAAAACACTGGAAGATGTTCGAAATAGTTACAATTTACAATATTATGTAGTCGGTCGTGCCGCGGGCTTGCCGCCGCCGCCTCCCGCACTCCCGCACTCCCGCACTCACGCACTCGGCGACTGTGGGTGACGGACGACCGGCGGCGGAGCCTCTACTCTCTCACTCCCCACATTATTGGTAATTTTATATTTTGGCAGAGTATCTCTGTGGCACACCATCAATAAATTAAAAAGTAAATAAAAGTGTAAATAAACTTTATGATAACGAACTTTACCTTACACGTGCAATCGTTGCCGTTAAATATCAGTAGTATGCTTATTGAATTCTACGATAGGACTTAAATGTAAACTTACACCTAGAGTTATTTAATACCGACGAACCTACGGCTACAAGTATATTATTAACAGAATATCTAAAGCATATGTCACTTTGAATAACGTTCAAATTGAGCCTATAGAAAATACCACAAATCTTTTATTTAAATAGATATTGATATGGCTAAATTTAAGTTAGAACTTTATTCTTACCTATACACAAAAGTGTAATATTTAATTACTGTCAATTATAGTACTTTAATAACATTTCTCACAAATGTATGTGTAATATAAAATGATAAAACAATTTTCAATTTATTATATTAGGTTACCCTTACGTTAATCGTATAATCTAGATAATCGTCTCATTATATTAAACATAAAGTGGCACTTCAATCACAAATACTGGAAAAAATTTGGGGAAACGTCAGCTTCGGCGGAGGCCGACCGCCGGCGACCGCGCTACTATGATACTCTCAACAAAATAGATTATCCTTACGTTAGGCAAGATACTTTACATCACAGGATTACTGGATTGCAAGGAGCGGGCTCGCTCCGTCCGCATATAACTATATACTCGTTTGCCTCAGACTATATACGGCTTAAAGGAATTTACCGCTACGAGAATGCACTTCAAATCTCATCGATTTACAATTTTGTTACCTTTATAAAAATTACAACTAATCGTACAAGTTTGTTAGTGGGCGAAATGCACTTACACGTTTATTGCTGAATAAAATATCACTACTGGAAAACGAGGGCTCGATGCGAGTGAGAATTCAAAACAGAAATAAATAATTAAAATACGACAAGTACAGATAATAAAACGAGAAAATAAAAACGAACACGAAAGAAACTCGGAACGCAACAGCTCGACGGGCGAAACAGCAACAGCCCTCGAGCACAACAAAATAAATATACGCTATAAAATAAGGCCACGGGACGAGTGACTGAGGTAGCCCGCGAGGCAACTACTCTATCTGACACCTACTTATTTGGTAGAACTCGGACGCGACCCGCGCGCGGTCTCACCGCCCGCCGGCCGCGCCCGCCGCGACCTAGCGAATAACGTTATAACCTCGATACACTTTCTTTTGCCATTGTATATGTATAATTCTTATATACACTAAATATTCTACATGAACACTTAAAACACAGTAAGATAATATAGTATTGTGGACAGTTGGCTACCGCGACCGCGTCGCGTCGCCGTACGCGGCGCGACGCGACGCGTTCGACACGATCTGACTAGGCGAATAAAATTAGTCGATCCCCGTACGGGGGACGGTAAAGCGTAATTACAACTAGACACCGACGGCCTCGCCGGGGTCTCACGTCGCCAGCGAGCGCGGGCATGCCGGCCGATCGCTAACACTATCTTACACATCGAATTCTCGCTAACATACAAAATTACGCACCTCAGGGTCGACCGAGGCGACATCGACGATCGCGGGCGACGTGGGACCCGGCGCGAGGCGCAGGGCCGGATCGACACGGACAAATGCATCTGTACAGGTCGCAGGCGGCGGGGACTCGGGCCCGGCCGCGCCGCTTAGATGGACTCGCCGCCGAGCAGGTCCGGCGGCAGGAACGAGTTGAGCGAGGAGGGCGTGGCGCGCTGGTCGTGCGAGTCGGGCCACAGCCCCGGGAAGCCGCCCCAGCCGTCCTTGTTGCCGCCGCCGCCGCCGCGCCACGCGCCGCCGCCGCCCGAGCCCAGGTGCTGCAGGATCATCTGCACCTCCGACTCCGCCGGGGACTCGGCGAAGATCGTCGTGTTGCTCAGCACGCAATTGTTCAGGGCCATCTGGGCCTACGGGTCCAAAATGCGATGTCAGTAAACCGTTAACGATGCACTTTTTAACCCTCGGGTAAAATTAACAAAATACATTCGATTATATCATAACATTAGACAAAAAGTCTCACCTTAGCGGCCTCCTCGCGCGTCGAGTAGCGGGCGAGGGCGAGACCTTGGTTCAAGTACAAGTGGAAGTTCTGCAGAGGACCATGCTGGACGCAGAGCGTCTTCAGGGTGGATCCATCAATCTGCGAAAGAAATTAAAATATAGTACTATGTTTTATGGGTAAGGGAAAGGTGGTGAACATGAGTATGGTGTGTAGTTACCTGCGCGGTGAGGTTCTTGAGCAGCAGCCAGGTGGAGGCCTGCCAGGAGGGCAGGGCGCGCGGGGGCGCGGCGGCGTGGTGCTGCGGCCAGGCCTTGTTGAGGCCGGGCGGCGCGGGGCGCGGCTTGGCGCCCCACGCGTCGCCCTTGAGCGCGCCGGGCGCGACTCCGCCCCCGCCCCCCGCCCCCCCCGCGGGCGGCGCGTAGCTCCACGTGGAGGAGGACAGCGAGCGCTCGCCGCCCGGCGGGGACGTCTTGCCGCCCAGCATGTCCGAGTCCTTGATCACGGCCAGCGACAGCGGCGAGCGCACCACCGAGCCGGGCGTCATCGCCGGGTCGTCCTCCACCGTCTTCATCTGATTGCCCTGTTAGCGTAGTTATGTGAATTGGGATAACGAACCGTCGACTTTACTACGGAAGGTTGGCAATAGTCGACTTTTATATCATTCAGAGATTGTTTCTTTTCGCTTTGAGGGCTATTAACCGGTAGATATCTCGTGTAGTACGACTCACCTTCCAGGGCTTGCCGGGCTCGAACTCCGGCACGAGGTCGTAGACGGGCGGGTGTACGGGGTGCGAGGGCCAGGCGTCCTTGCCGTCGGCGACGTCGGCGCCGCTGTCGCCCCATCCTTCGTTGGCGCGACCGACGGCCCAAGTGCTGCCGCAACATAATTATGTGTTATTCGTTTCAAGCCGCTTACTAGACGCTTACTAACCAGATATGACAGAACCGTTTCTGATATAACTAATATCTTTTGTCCTTTTGTAACAATATAAAGTCAGTATCTGCAGCTGAAGTGCCAATTAATATTTATTCAAATAACTTATTATATTTTACAAGTTATTATTAATTTGTAATTTGTTCCTTCATAGCTCCAATATATACTTTTCAGTCAAATTATTCCCATTTCATACTGACACACTATCCTACTAATATTATAAATGTGAAAGTTTGTGAAGATGTATGTATAGATGGATGGATGGATGGATGTTTGTTACTCTTTCACGCAAAAACTACTGAACGGATTTGGATGAAACTTTACAGTAATATAGTTTATACATCAGAATAACACATAGGCTACAACTTATAAAAAAAATGTATAATGTTGCCATACTATAAGGTAAAGTATTAACTAAGTCGGTAAAAATCCTGTATTATCTTTATTTGTTTGCTTGGGTCAAATTTAGTAATTGGAATTTTACCCCCTTCCTGATGATTGATCTGATATTTGGTATACACTCATATTGTCATCGAGATTAAAAGATAATATTTAAATGATTGTAAATCCAAGATGGCCACCGATACAAAATGGCGAATCACATATTACTTCATAACAACCTCAATATGGGTATCAAATGAAAGGGTTTGATTGGTAGAATGCAGCTCACTATGAAAAATCCAAGATGGCCGCTGCCACAAAATGGCGTCTTATTTATTTTCCACAAATAACTCAATATGGGTATCAAATGAAAGGGTTTGATTGGTAGAATGCAGCTCACTATGAAAAATCCAAGATGGCCGCTGCCACAAAATGGCGAATTACTTATTTTCCACAAATACCTCAATATGGTTATCAAATGAAAGGGCTTGATTCGTAGAATAGAGCTCACTGTGAAAAATCTAAGATGGTCGCTGCCACAAAATGGCGTCTTATTTATTTTCCACAAATAACTCAATATGGGTATCAAATGAAAGGGTTTGATTGGTAGAATGCAGCTCACTATGAAAAACCCAAGATGGCCGCTGCCACAAAATGGCGAATTACTTATTTTCCACAAATACCTCAATATGAGTATCAAATGAAAGGGCTTGATTCGTAGAATAGATCTCACTGTGAAAAATCCAAGATGGCTGTCGCCGCAAAATGGCGTATTACATATTTTCCACAAATAACTCAATATGGGTATCGAATGAAAGGACTTGATTGGTAGAATAGGGCTCACTATGAAAAATCCAAGATGGCTGCCGCCACAAACTGGCGGATTACATATTTCCACAAATACCTCAATATGGGTATCTAATGAAAGGGTTTGATTGGTAGATTGGAGCTCACTATGAAAAATCCAAGATGGCCGCCGCCACAAAAAGGTGAATTACTTATTTTCCACAAATACCTCAATATGGGTATTTAATGAAAGGGCTTGATTGGTAGAATAGGGCTCACTATGAAAAATCTAAGATGGCTGCCGCCATAAAATGGCGTATTACATTTTCCCACAAATAACTCAATATGGGTATCAAATGAAAGGGCTTGATTGGTAGAATAGAGCTTACGATATAATTGACCTAAGCGAAGCGTTATTAAAAGCGCGAGAGTATGAGTTGGCGCGCTGAAGCGCAGTGGGGAGGAGTGGCGGTCTGACTTTGTACTTTGTGGTAATGCTTTTAGTTTTTATTTTTGCTGCAATTCTATTCAGTAGGTATATAAGCTCTTCAATAACTTTAATAATATACACTACATACTAATCTTTACCTGAAGTGTGACGATTATAAAAACAAAAGTAATGTTTTAAGTATTATCTGTTTGCAATATATGTATGCTACACGGCTAATGTGCAGATCCGTTTGTAATGAAATTTGATATGGATAGTCTGAAACCTGGGGAAGTACAAAATTTCATGCGGGCGAAGCCGCGGGCGAAAGCTAGTGTTGTTATATTTTCAAAGGTTTTATATGTTACCATTCTTCATCTAAAATCATTACAATCAATCCTCAGTGTGGAGCAATTCAAACTAACATCATTATCAAACTGAATAATGGATTCAATGATAACATTAGATGAAGTACCTCGCACTAAAAATGCTGTTGAAATGTCACATGATTTCGTATTCTAACAGCAACGCGAAAATTATACATTGTAATATAGCGGCAGCTCAAGCAAAATCCCGTGACCATGAATGCTAAATAAGCTTCGAAACGTCGGGATATAAAATGTAAAACAGAAAAGTGGAATATGTGCATATCTTCATACTAATGTTATACATCATAAAGAGTGTATTTTCCTGTTATTTTTTAACAGACCACCTGTAAGTGCCCGACACAAAAATTCCTGGGAGTCAGGGGACTTCACACACACTGGACACAATAAACACTGTATCTTTGTATGGATTATAAAAACGTTAACTCACAACATCTGGCGTGACATTAATTTACTGGATGGAGGAGGACTAACGGCCCTGTCACGACCTTGCCGCTCTGAGCGGCGGCTTAGCGCGGGGCGGCTAGCGGCAAGATCAAATGTATGAAGACGTTCGAAGCACGCCACGAGCTGCCGCGCACAGCGATAACGCGCGCGTTTTTTTTGGCGCGATTGGCTGCGCGGCGAGCGGCGCGGCGTGCGGTGCGGCGAGCGGCGGGAACAAATGTACTGCGACCGAGTCCGACGCCACGACTCCGAGCGGCACAGACAGCGTTACGCGAGGGACGAACTAGGCGGTTAAACTATTTGTTAAATATTTTGTGGCGGTAATGAATACGGAGACATTTAAAGTCGAAATTTTTAAACGGTCGCGTGTGTGGATAGCAACACATCCGCTGTATAAATACAAAAATGTTAATAAAACGTTGCGAGATGTAATGAAACAATGTTTTACAGAATGTAATGGTAGGTTTTAATATAAATCGCAAACATTAAAACATTGTGTAATGTACATATGTACCTATTTAGGTACAGACACAGCTACTATGAAAGTTAAAAGGTGATTTACCTACCTACTTAACGTAATCTACGTTGTGTAGGTACCTATTCAACGCCTCATTAATTGCGAATATGTATTATTCCTTTGATATAAAATACTTGTAAGAAATGAAGATCCAATGTCGACAATTTTGTAGGTATACCGTATAGTTACACAAAGATATTTTGGTTATCGCCATATTTATGGGTAACTCCGTCGGCCCAAATACGTCCACATTTGCCGCTGCGTTTACCGCTGCTGTAGGGTCGTGGCGTGCACGACGCTCTGCCTCGCCGCCCGCCGCGACGCGCGCCGCGCCGACCGATCTCGTGAACAGGCCCTAAGCGCTCTTACGCACTAGCGGTTAACCGCGGGGGCGGCTAACCGCGCGGTTAGCCACATTTCCAGTTTAATATACAACCCCTTATGATTAGTACGCACTAAACCGCCACAAAATTTCAACCGCGGCGGTTGAATGGAGGCCCGCGGCCCGCTTCGCGGCTAGCCGCCATCTTGTGTACACTGGCGGTCAGTTAGCGGCGAGCCGCAAATTCGTTGCGTGTTTCTAGTAAAGGATGAATCCAGTACCTTTTTGTTAGGCATGGGCGTTTTCAGATTTTTCCGCAAACCGATACAAATTCGATTTCAGATACTGAAATCGATTTCAAAAACCGATTTTAGAAATCGATTTCTGTAGCGGATGTCGGAGCGACGAGCCGGACGAGCGTAGTTACTAGTTGCGTAGACAAACGCAAACAATCGAATTCTTATTGTATTGTCATGTCATGCGTCCATATTTCGCTTGGTTTGCGTGACATATTGAAAAAGAAAACCTACTAACTACCTAAAACTAATTGTTAAAAAACTCACTCGCCAAACAAACTAAAATTACACAACACGAATTGTTTCTATTTATTTACACTTTACAATCCTAACCTACTAACTACCTAAAACTAATTGTTAAAAAACTCAGTCGCCAAACAAACTAAAAATACACAACACGAATTGTTTCTATTTATTTACACTTTACAATCCTAACCTACTAACTACCTAAAACTAATTGTTAAAAAACTCAGTCGCCAAACAAACTAAAATTACGCAACACCAATTGTTTATATTTATTTACACTTTACAATCCTAACAACGTAACAATAAAACTTTTTAAATCCTAATAGTATAACTTTCACGAAAACCAAATATAGGTACTTAATTTTATTATTATTACGCGCGCACCGCACTGCACGTGTCACCTAGGTCAAGTGAACAAATAATCATTGATCAAGTCAAACTCAAAACTCTCCAAACATAAATCCCTAATAACTATTAAAACTATTTGCATTTTTCAAAACAAACATTAAATAGTTGCAATCTGAATTAGATCTTATCGCCTCGATGTTTAGTTTTATTTTTTCTATTCAATCTGCAATTCATAAAACCGCCAAAATCCATAACGCACTAGGTACTACGACTGGCTTGCTTGGCAACGATCGATATTCGCTTCATCTCTTTTGCTCTTTAAACGGATCACTAAGTAAGAAAGAAAAGGATATGAAATTCGCTCTCTCTCATTCTAACTAAGTAGTCGTTGGGTAGAGTGAAAGAGAACGAATGAATATGAAAACTATCGAAATCGTAAGCTTTAGATTTACTTTGTAGTTTGGTTGCGCTTGCACAGTTTCCGTTTGGTTTGGATTAGATTGTTTGCGTTATCGTGGTATTGTTTTACGTTTTCTAAAATCGGTTTTCTCATATTGGAATATCGATACGATACGATTTCTGACTGCAATCGGATTTCAGTTTCGTTTTGATATATCGGTCTCATGCCTACTTTTTGTATATTTTTTCCGTTGTTTTCGGGAGTAAAAATAAATAACACAAGCTATCTCGACGGCGTCCATTCTGCTTATAGGCCACGCGCCTTCGAGCGGTCCAACCGTTGAACGCAGTTTCATCGCGGCGGACCGCTATGGCGGCTAACGGCTAACTAACGGCGGAGAAACCGCCTAGTGGCCAACCGCTGGTGCGTAAAGTCCTTTAGACGATCATCCAGCCACAAAATATACATGAAGTTTGAACAGATTTGTGACATCTACCATGTAAAAATCTTGTATTAGTAGGAAAAATGGTGTTTGTGTTGGACTTCGAAACATCTCGATCCTTTAGTCATTTTAAATAAGAAATTCAAAATCGGTTGTAAATAAGAATATTTCAGACTTCAAGGTATTTAGGGAGTATCCCAATTCTCAATTTTTCTACAGCCTTTCATTTGTTTTATAACCTGGACCATGTTAGCTGCAACAGCAAGTAATCTATAAAGTACTTACGAGTCAGGCTGCAGTCCAAGCTGGTTGAGCTGAGGGCTCGTGGTAGACTTGGCGGTGCCTGGGGCGCGACTGAACTCCGAGCCTTCGCCGTCCTTGTCCAGAGACGGCAGCTTCCACTGCGTCAGGCGAGACTGTTGGTTGTTGCTGCTCGCGCCGTAAGCCTAGGGAAATACAAAGATTATAAATATGTCCGACCTAGGTACAAACACGTAATGTTTAACGAAACTCAAGGATAGTTAGATCTAAGTTATGGTTCCAAATTGTCTTTCGGGATATTTATCACGTACCTTCGTTTCGAGTACCCTCGATATTTCGGATTCTCGAAACAGGTAAATATCCCGAAAGACAATTTGGAACCAGTATTAGTTACCAGAAAAGTTTAAATTCATAGATAACGCATGCAAGTGTGTATTTATTAGATTTTTATGCAAAAAAAGCATATTAAGGCGAACTTAATGCCGCAAACATTTTCTGATGGTCTATGTGTAGAGATTAAAAGTAGCTGTACTTATGCTAAAATTAAGCTTTTTAATGCGGAATAAAAAGGTGATATAACATCTCTGTAAAGTAAATTATGGAATAAAGTGTTGGTACATACTGCCTGGGAATCCTTGATAGTCATATCGCCGAAGTTATTCGGCAGCTGTCCTAGAGGATCATGGCCTTGTTTGAACAAGTCGGTGCTGCCGGCCTGCTGCTGCTTCATGTACAGAGCTTGCTGGGTTGCTATCTGGTTCTGTTGGCAACAAAAAAAAACTTAGTCCCTGTATCAAATACAAAGTTAATAATAAAAATGTTTAATTAACTAAAACACACGCAAGACAAGATCTTAGGGTATCTACCCACCCCCCCGTGGGATCTCCACCTTGTCGTGGTGGGAGTGCTCAGTAACCGCGGGTTTCAGGTACGCCCACGGTGAAGCTAAGCGGGATCCCGGGAGGGGACGCTCCACGTGGGCTTGGGTGAGGCCTGCGTAAGATGCGTCCCAAGGTGCTGGGGACAGTTCTGTCCCTCGCAGTCGGGTGCGGTCGCGGGAGGAGAGGCGTGTGGGTGTTGCGTTGCCGCGCGCCCTATCTCCCGCGGCCAAATGTGGGCGCACCATCGTTGCGTCGCGGTGGGGCCGCAGAGGAAGAGGAGATGCGGTGTTGCGTTGCCGTCCTCCCTATCCTCTGCGGCCACTGGGTGTTTTGGCGGCGGAGCCCAACACTGTGTGGCCTTCGGGCTATCCTGCCCTGACACCCCGGCGGGTGTCAGGGTAGAATGCTAACGCGACCCCCTGGCGCCCCCATAATGACGTTGAAGTATGCGCTGTGGTTTTAGTGGGTATTACGGCCTTGCACTCCAGCCGTCGAGTCCTACATACGTGCGTAGTTACATTTCCACAGCGAAGAAAAAGAAAGGGTAGATGCATATTTAGTCAGTAGCAATAGGCTTGTGTCCACTAAGAATAAATCGGTTTAATTGTAGTATCTATAGATTCATTATGATTTTAAGATGTCAATAAAGTTTATCACAGAGCATTACGTCAAACAGTACGTCCGCCATTCATGTTGTTGACGTTTTAGTAGTAAATACAACTAAAACGTCAAACTTTCTACCTGTCAAATAGAATATAACAAAATAAAAGTGGGTATATCAGACCAGACTTCATTCAAGGTTTGTTTTGTTTTGGACTTTGTGATATCACTCAACCGCCATGATGGCTTACAGCGTTTTCGTGTCAAATTCAAAAAGGTTTTTAAAAAGCCGTAATTAGTAATGTTGCTTATCGATTTTTTAAAAAAAAATCAGTTATTTCAGTTTAACATCTAATAAAGGAACGAATAAATCGCTAATTACATTTTAGGACACAAGCCTATTGCTAGTGCTCTTATAAAATCATGAATCGGTTGTTTGGGTCTGTATTGCCTATGTCCATGTACTAAGTTAATTCAGGCTCGACTTATGCGTAGTAGATAATTTACGTATTATGTCTAGGAGCACAATATCATATCACTTTTACCAAATTGAGACCGAGTAGATCGACGTCCTATTACGTGAGACCTAAAATTGATAAGGCGAAATTTGGGTGTAATATAACACCTCTGCCTAATCCTTCGGGGATATCGGCGTGTGTCTAGATCGACGTCACCTTAACCGTATTACAATTGTATTGTACCACTTTCAGCTTTCGGTCGAGTTGATAAAAATAATGCTATATCTTAATCCAGGAAACAAAAAATCTGTGTGCATCATATAAAATGGAGTACTAATATACAAGAATATTATTGGTGAGACAAGTAAAACTTGTACCCACAACTCAAATACTCAATATGTACTTATTTTTATGAGCACACCTGATAGAGGACACAAAGGTTATATGCAAAAGAAATGTAAATTAAAACTGCAATGTTTGGTTGCTATACTATTCGCGGAATTACTTGACCTTTATTATTTATATATTTAAAGTAGGATTAACTGCATAAAGATGTCTAATATAAAAATCACGTACTTAGGTAGGTGATTTTTTGCCGACGTCAATCAGTCAGAATAATGTATTCCTCAATAGATTAAAATGCATTAATCTACATAATATTACATACATACATACATAGACTCACGCCTGTTTCCCCGAAGGGGTAGGCAGAGGCATATTAAACGCCCACTTTTCGCCAGTGTTTTGATCCCACGTAATAGGTGGCGAGCCTATTGCCGTTTATCGGGATATTTTGTTTGCCAGAGCCTCGTCCGTTGATCGGCAGGTGCACCACTTGCAGGTGAGGTTGGCTTGGGACCCTAAGTTCTTGGTGGGAACCCTATGCATAATATTATGTAAGTAAAAGTAGTTCAGAAGAATCTTATCCAGTCACGTGGCGCTACTTGCATGCTGCCACCCCCCGCGTCTGGCGGGCCCTGCGCGCGGGGTAACCCGCGACGAGGGGGGCGGGCACTCCATTCTGTTGTTGATAACTCGGTGATTTTTATGAATTTCTGCTAATATATATATATGTATATATTAAGATTCTTCATAAAGTTTCCTACAGATTGGTATATAAATATCCTTACGTAATTATACATTTTAATCATAAAACTGCTGAAAATAAATAAGGAAATAAAAAATGCGATTATAACGATCGACCGATTTCCGGCCTCTCGCCAGTAAGGCACTTTTTTGACGCGGCCGATTCCCGGCCTCTCACCAGTCACGTAGATATGGAATGCTGCAGTGAAAGTATTCAAACAAAATTTTCTTTATCTACACTGCAACATCACAAGATAATAATGCCATATAATATTACTTTTTATAATGAATAAGTTGGATGTAAGACTGATACAAGACATTTTGTCAAAGCCTGGTTCAAACGCCACAATCAAAAGCATGCCATATGATTTCATTTATGCAGCAGTAATGTAAAAGTAACAATGGGTTTGATCTATACATACTTAATAGAAAACCTTTAATAAAAATAAAGATACAAAATAAATTACAATAAACTTACTTGTAGAGCAGTTATCTGCTGCTTAGCCTTAGTGATTTGTACAGAATACTGTAGAGCGAGGGAAGAGTGGCCCTTGGTCATGGCGAGCGAGTTCTGTTGCAGCAGTTGTTGCAATACTTTGATCTGTAAAACACACAGAACACTATAATCATCAATAGACACTTTAAAATGGCTGCCAATACCTCAGACTCCTCAGAGGTTTTAAGAAGCTATTGACATTATTATCTATTCCTACATGCCAAACCCTCTAAATTGCTAAAGGCAAGACAGCCTTTAGCAATCCCCTACTGGACTTATGTAGGTTCAGAAATGGAATGTGAAAAGCTTTATGATGATGACAAAGTAAATATGGAATATAAGTACTTAATTTGATGTTCATAAGCGTCACATTGTGACCAAAGTGATCATAATGAAGCAAATGTTACCTGTTGCAGCAATTGGTTAAGTAGTACAAGCGTCTGCGGCGCGAGAGGCTGGTTGAGTATCTGATGGTTGAGGTAGCCGGCCGACACCGCCATCTGGATCTGTTGCACAAGCATGCGCAGCTGAGCGGCACTCGGCTGTCCGCTGTTACCAGTTCCGCTACAACACCAAAACAAATGTATAGTCTCGAAGACTGAGAAGTTAATATAAAAGCATTATAACAGGTTACAAAAAAAATCCGTTGGGTCAGTTTTTCGATCTTTGACCTACCTGTTGGGGTTGTAAGACTGGTGATGCTGAGCTGCCTGGGGTGGTGGTTGATTAAGTAGCTTCTGAACCACGGCGGGAGACACCGCGGGCACCGCCGGTGGGGGCTGGAAGGGACCGCCATGGTGACCACCGAAGTGTTCGTCGCGACGCCATCCGTCACCACGAGCGTTAGCCAGCAACTCCAAAGCTTCCTCGGCATTCATGTCGCGACTACGTAGAGCAGCTTCAACCTCTTCTTTCTTGAAACCCATCTCAACCAAGAACCTGAGTGACATAATAAGTCAAAATAATTAAAATGATATCCAATGTATAATGTTTATAATGTATTTTGGTCAGAAATGTGCGTACCTGAACTGCTTGCTATTCCACACCATTTCTTTAGGCAGTTGTTTGCCAAGCGGGCCTTGTGGTGGCTTCGGTCCTCCCCACTCGCCAATATCATCGGGCCAAGCACCACTTGGACCAGTCGGCTTCTGTTTAGGCACGGCCCATAGAGCAGGTCCTGATGCATCAGGCCAAGTAGGCGCATCACGTTCGGGCCAAGCAGGCGCGTGAGGCTCTTCCCATGATCCATTACGTTGTCCATGGGCACCCCAGACAGCATCAGGTTTCGTAGGTGTAGGTGGCATACGCTGGGGTCCGGGCGGACCTTGTGGTCCACGTGCGCCCATGCCTCCCATGCCCGCGCGTTGCGCCCAAAGAGAGGTTCCGTCATCGAAGCCACCGGGAGCGCGTCTCGCCGCAGGTGGAGATGGTTCCTCCCATCCGGTGCCCTTAATTGGATCCTTGGGTCCCTGGGAGCCCCACTGGTTGACACCACCGCCGGGCATCATCTTGTTAGGTCCAGCCGCATGTTGGTGGTGTTGGCTCCACATATCGCCATTGAGACGTCCAGAAATGCCTCCGCGTAAATCGTGACGGGGGTCTTGTTGCTGCGTGCGCGGGTCGGGCGTGCGGTGGGGGTCGAGTCGCGGGTCGACAGGTCGGTGAGGTTCTCCCCAAGCATTCCAATCGTCTTTCTTGGGTACGCCCCATTGTTGAGCGTGTTGGGGTGGTCCCGCGGGCCACTGCTGCGGCGGGGGTGGTCCCGTCCACACGTTGGCTGAGTCAGCGACATCGTCGTCTTCGCCCCACGTGCCACCGATATTCGTTGTCGGCGTATGTCCCCAAGGGGTCTTAGCTGCGGGTTGTGGGGGTGGCTGGCCACCGTTTCTCAAGTTAGCTTCCCATAAATCAGTTCCAAGAAATGCACCATTATTGATATTCGGCTTCCAAGCCGGTGGGCCCCCAGCAGTTGGCTCCACTTTCGAACCTGGCTCAGGTGATCCAGGTACATCCCAATTGGTGTCTTGATTTACATGTTGCTACAAGAATTATAAAGAGTCATCAGAAATTGTTCTAATTTAATTAAGTCCACCAATTAAGTCCACTGGGACTGAAATTGGGTTCCAAAATTCAATAAAACCGAAATCTGATTAATAAACCTAACATTATACCACGCATTTCACTAATTAAATAGCGGGCAGTCTGTGTGTGACACAATAATGTTTTAGACAATGGGGAATTTGGAGAAAAGGGTTAAAATGGGCGCAATGGCTCTGATATAATCGCGATAAATTAAACAAAGTTCGGCCCAAATTTTGTACACCGGTACATGTTACAGATGTTCGCCTAGACTAGAACTTAGTTCAAAATTAGAGCAGATTCGGAGCTATACTAGTCAAGATAACATTGTTGATGTAAATACTTACGCCTCCCCAGCCGTCCTGGCTGAACAAAGCCTCCCTCATAGAGTTGAGTTGCTCAATCTTAGCAGAGGAAGTACTGTTGGCGTTATTGCCATTGTTTCCGTTGCCGGCAGAGGGCCCATTGGAGTTTGCAGCCGAGTTTGGAGGATTAGTACCGCCATTGTTGCCATTGCCGGCATTGTTTGTACCTAAATAATATTACGAGGTTATTACAAAACAAGTCCAGAATTGTGTAATATACATATTTTCAACAAATTGAGTCGTAGTAAACTGACCGTTGCTAGTAGGTGCACCATTATTGTTAGGCTGTGAATTTGGCATGTTTGGTGGGGAACTCTGCCAATTTGCAGACGCGGCGCTCGTCGGAGGCATTTGATTACCATTCCCCTTATTGCTATTCACTGCAAGAGACAATCCCAACATTCATACACACCTAGACAAAGTACGACGTGCATAATGTAAATCGTAACTCTAATCACTATTAATTATCATTTGCCAACAATAGAAGCGAATTTTATTTTGATGACTTCACCATTATTAGCATGTGATATTAAAACAACTTACTGTCCGCTTGAGAAGTGGGCGGCCGCTGAGCCGTATTATTCCATTGTTGAGTATTGTTAGTCCCATTATTGGTTTGGCCACTGGAGTTACCGCCCCAATTTCCAGCTGCCAAAGAATAAGATGTTTATAAACAACCCACGACGAAAATATATCATGGTTTGTGATAAGATATTTAGGCCATACTCGTTATTACCGAATAATTGTACGTCACTAAAATTTCCATTGATACAGAAGTGGCAATAAGTTGTTTTCATAGAAGCAGATACTTAGCTAAGTTAGTAAGCTTGGTGAGATCCGACTTGAAGAGTCTATCAGCGTACAAGCAATGTATTTAGTGAAGGTGAGGGGCCGGTGATAGGTGGGTACGTACCGCTGTTGTTGGAGGCGGGCGGGCTGCCCCAGCCGGTGGCCGCGTTGAGCGAGCTCTCGCCGCCGCCGCACAGCCGCAGGCGACGCGGCACGCCCCAACTGTCCAGCTCGTGGGTCTTCGCCATATCCTTGATTATTCGATCCTCGTTTTTCGTGAGTTTCAACATAGCATCGAAGGTGAGATCACCGTTTGCGAACGTTCGCAGAGCCGTCTTACTGGCGGGTTTGTCGTAACCAACTTCCGATTCATTATTGTCATGGTATGTCTTCACAGACTTGTCTTGTTTAGTGATTCGAGTTTTCGTTTTGGATATCATATTATGAGCAGACTTGTCGTTTAGTAGTTGCGTATCGCAAGGCTCATCTCGTATAATACAAACTGAGGATTTAAAAGCGTAATCAGACTTGTTCATATGCTCCGGCGCTCCAAACGCCATCTTATACTTTAAGTTAAAGCTACTGAAATATGGGTCACTGTATGAGATACCCTGGACTGTTATGGCGTTAATCGTTAAAGGAATGCAGTAGTTAGGCGTATCGCCAATCATTTGGTTTTGTTGGATACTATCAACAAATTCTACATTATAAATATTTAAATCTACCATTTTTACACTAGCTTCATGACTTTCATTCTTCTCTTCGACTCGCTTAAAAGCACCAAAATTATTTGTGTTCACCACCAACATCGAGGTGGAGTAATTACATTGCATTGGTTCGGTAACAGTATTAATATTGGAGTAACAATTATCCTTAATTAGATGTCGAACACATAATATTACAGAAACATTAGACATCAGACAATTATTATAAATAGAATAATTTTCTACAGTTTTCACCTAACATTATACTTATTTTCACAGATAGCATATTGTTTCAATTATAGACTAAGTAACAATGGTTCGTAGTGATGCAGTCAATAAAGCAGGTAGCAGTGTTTAGTGCCTCTATGGCAGAGGACAGGGTGAGATCACCGCTGGAAGCTGCTGCTGCGGACACGCCTCCTAGCCCCGAGTGGCCCAGCCCTATAAACAATGCACAACATACTATCAAAACTGATTCCTACCAAACCATACCATGTAAATAGGTCAACCTGATGAAACTACATCATTAACTTTACATTGTCAACTTAAATCAAGTAATTAGGGTCATAAAAATTCTTTCAATAAATTTATCCAATTAGAAACATATCAATATCCCTAAGTAACAGGTCTCGAGTCAATATCTCGAGTTTATTAGATTCATTTTCTTATTTTGACACAATTCAGTAATTGGAATATAATCAGCAGACTAACATGGAAGTAAACATTAAATCCAACTTCATCACATAATTGTTATATTAATGTACTATAAACTATTCATAAATAAAAGCTAAAATAAGCGATAAATGTATCCAATTTATGTCTGTATGTAATGTAAAACTGGTATGAAGAATCGGTTACCACTAGTTATAGAAAAAAAGATAATAATACACAAAGGTAGCAAAATAGTGAGTATTTTAACACTTCAAAAAGTTACCTTATAGGACGGACGAGAGGCTGAGCTGTATATCACAGATAATGCGGGCTCGGCAGATCCTTTGGAGCAGCTTTGCAGTCAGCTCGTAACGTTTTAGATTATCTGCACACAAAGGAGTCATGTTTTCAGATGTCTTATTAGCTGACGTTAACGTAAACAATCGATAAATAGTAATTTAAGAGAAGGGTGTTATCAATAGATTTTAGCACAAGTATATTTTTTTGAGGTTATATCAAGGATCAGAAAATAGACAGGTCAATTGGATCGGTGCCTATAGCATAGACAGATACTGTTTATAACACAGGCCATGGTAACATCTAAATACTTTACTATTTGCGTCGCACTATTATGATGGAGACAACGATTTACATCAAAAATCATGATGGTGTTTCACAATACGCCATTCCAAAAATGTATTCAATATAATACAACGCAAGTACTTACCGACCATACCTTGATTGTTAGAATAAAACGTATCACAATTCCCATTTCAATTTTCACATTCCTATAAAAACCAATATTCTTTTCTTACATTATATACTTATGTATTTGTATATTTCGGCCTTGAGACTCGACGACTCGATGTTGAATATCTACAGTCGTATACATGTATCTATCTATGCTATATCATCCACGGTACCTATCTATATCTAGAGTGAAAGTTAGCGCGACCCATATCAAACGTATATAGCGAAAAAATTTGAAACAAATTAGTACTCTATATACACAAACACTTGATTGACATAAATATTGCAAAACTTCCTCAAAAATCACACTTTATTCAAGCAAAAATACAAAAAATCTTACGTGACACGACCGAGCACAACGGTGTTATATTACTGGGAGGAATGAGACAGAAAATTAACCATGTCGCTGACATCCCGTTTGTTAGAGGGAGAAAAAACATAAGCCTGAGAAAGCGATGCCATAAATGCTCAGAGCGATCAACGACGACATAATGTACTATTTCTAAAAACTAACATATTTTAGCTCTTACCTCCGTTTTGTAATGTTGTTGGCACATGAACTTAGAGATTTATACAAAATCACAATCCCAAACCCCCGAGAACACGGCTTCGACGGCTGGATGGAATGATTTCGTCGTCGGGGTTCGCACGGAGAGCTGCGAAACGCTACTAATGGAAAATGGACATTAGCGTTACTGGACTACTAACAGTTGACGTATTTTTATCATGGTCGGGTTATAGCAATTTACTATACCTACATACATATAGCATAAATATGCGGAGGGTATTAACTATAGTATATATCTATAAATATGTACCAACAATAATACCGTACGAATACATACCTACCTATTTTTATACTGGGTGTATCTAACTCAATAACTTATAAAACATATCCAATTGAATAATCGGGCTGTATTGTGTAGTCTGTTTACTAGACTGGTACTTGTAAATGATTATCATTAAAAGTTTATTTTAACATCAGACACCTCGCAAGTTAAAGAAATATTTTTTGGCAGTAGGTATTATATAAAAAAATGTAAGTATTTTAGAAATGTAAATTTAATCTATCGATAAAAACAATGGTTTGTAAAATGAAGTTAAAAATAACATTCACTCTAAAGTCAAATAGGTAGGTAGGTACCTACTTAATTGATCTTCTTAGCAAATAATTTATTTTATTACTATTATTAGTTCCTACCTATTCAAGGTATAAGTATTGTACCTACTGCAATACAATTCATTGTAAAAGGTATAATAAAATTATTTATCATATCGGGTATTATTTATTATAATTAAATGTTTGAATTCAAAAATATTACATGTTTAATACCGAAGTTAAAATATATTTTATTTTCTTTTTTTTGTTTAATGCTGTTTTTACTGTAGCAACACAACAATGCGAAGTACAGAGTAGAGGGAGACAGAGCACGCTTCGTAGTCTACGTCATACGTCATTGTTGCTTCACTCTTTGTTTGATTCTTGGTGTTCTTGGTCCTAGACTCTTTGGCACGCTCATTGTCTATGTCAGAACATGGTCAGAACTATAATCAAAGACAAGAGACCGTCCTAGTACTCCCAAATTGAACACAATCAACTGACGTGTAAGATACAATTTAGACAATTTATGCCATCAAATTATATAACCCTAGTGATTTTTCTTTTATAACAGTTCTATCATGATTTTGAATTTAGCCGTGTAATATTTATATCGTCTTTTCAAGTGTTGTAAAAAATCTTATCGATATGTCTATCCACCGTATATTTTTACCTCGTTATTTTTTAGATTCTATTTGCACGTGATAAAGATTTATAAAATAAGTGGATTGCTGCAGTATGTCGTGGAGAAAATTGGGTGCCTAGAAAGCACCATAGAATTTGTTCCAAGCATTTTACTGCGGAATGTTTTTATAGTTATGACAGATGGCTCCTCCCTTCTAAACATATCAGTGTGAGTGTTTAAATAATTACTTGCTAATAATTAAACTATCAGCAACAGTAGTGAATTCCGAAGCTTGTTAGAATCCATCATATTACAAAAAAATTAATGCACCTATAGAAAAAATCTGATCATTCTTTACAAAGACAGTAATATTTAAAGGACAGTAATTTGAAGGTTTGATAAGAACTGTCTGCTTTAATAGTCACGACTACTGAGTGGTTATGCATCAAAATAAGGAAATCTTCGTTTGAAATAAATTTTGTTAAATGTCATCTACCCAGAGACCAAAACTTGGTTGTTCTTGTTCGACTAGTGGACTAATAATGTGCCGATCCCAAGATAAAATCGAAGGGCTAGTCTAGCCACCATTTTTTTCTCTCTAAATATTCTGTGTGTCACATGTAGGATCGAAAATTGTCCGATCCCGCACATACATTTTTTACACATAGATTTGTATTACATAGTGTATAATTATGTAAATGAGAAAATTTCAATAAAGTGATTATTGTTAATAACAAACCTTTGGGCACTATTCACGGTTTTGTCTGATTTATCTATTTTAAGTTAATTTTTATGTTTTTTGCTTGATAAAATCCATGTCGATTATGTCCTATCCTTGTAAAGAATTAATTTGGATATGCCATTCTCAGTTATCATAATGCTTAAGCTATGAGTTTTGCTTTTTTCTTAATTATTTGCTTTCTCTAATAAAAATATGTTATTTGGGGTGATTTATTTATTTAATATTTATTAATCCCACTTACAGCTATCATTACAGCTGAAAAACTAACTATAAATAAGTATAAATAAACATTAATGCCGAGGGTGTCGTATGAGGCGACTAAGAGAAACAAGAGAAGGAAATCTCGAAATAAAACCCTATACGAATACGTCTGGCCAGTGGCGTAGGAAGGGGGGGGCGGCGGGGGCGGTCCGCCCCGGGTGCCACCCTTATTGGGGTGCCACCCATCCAAAAAAAGGGGTGACACCCAAACTTTACTTTAAGAACAATGTATTAAAACAACATAGGCACTAGCTCAGCACTACGAGAGTTAGCCCGGAATTGTTAGGTATCGCCAAAAACAAAGGTCATTCGCCAACTACCGCCCCGGGTGCCACCCAGGCTAGCTACGCCACTGCGTCTGGCTAGTGTGGTATAATAGTAGGCCAAACCTCCACAACGGAAAGTTTAAGACCAGCAGTGGACTGGAAAAGGCTGTTGATGCGTAAAGAAAAATACCATGAAAATTAGAAAATAACGCCTCGAAAGATTATGTTCTACTGAGTACTGACCCATTTGAAACAAAAATATATAAGTTCAGTTTAAAAATGCAAGTTTGTGTAATAATTATATAAATACTATCCATTAACTAGCGTTCTGACTGCTGTGGACACAAACTTACGGAATGTATAACATGTACATACTTACTTTTACAAGTTTGTTTGATTTTGAACATATATTGAAACTTTGATCGATATCGATAGCGGATTTGCTCAATCACTAAAAAATTAAAAAGTTACGAAATTTGTGTTCAAATGGTCTTTAGCCCTAGCTGACAAACATAGTGCCATTTTCTGCTGGCAACTCTAATTTGTCATATGAGTGAAGAGTGTAGCTACCTATATTTAACTTGTTCATAAAAATATCGTTTATTCCATGCTTTAGTTATTCTTCCATGGGTATAATCCTCATAGTAAGGAAGTCAATAGAGACCGCATTAATAATAGCAACCTTACCCAATATATTTACTTCACTCTGACTTATGATATTTTTCTCATGTAAGAGAAAGATAAATTATACAAATGTCATTTGGAATCTTCGAAATTGTCGTAAATTTTAACTAGACTAGTGATGTGCTTACTCAAAATCAATTTCGATAAAATATCGATATTTTTTTACATTAAATTATTGCAATAAATCTTTAGATTTGGTTTACTCAGAATGAATATCAATTGAATGTTGATAAATCTTCAGATAAAGTAAAATATGTGAATAAATCCAGCTTATGCTTAAATACTAGTAAATAATTTACGATAAAAAATATATTTTTAAATTACTTTTTTAAGGTGAATAAAGCAATTGATATTCATAATATCACTAATAATCACTATCTATATACAATGTTAGGGTCAATGACGAGATCATTACCACGTAATGGTTTTCGAATACAAAACCACGTTACGTATTTCAGACTTTTGGAAGTTATATGCTTATTATTTAGAAAATTATCACGATCGTCAAGTGTTCGTCTAAAATCTTTCAAACCAAGTTAGGCCTTTTCAAATTGAAGCGAGGCCCCAGCCCAGTATGCTCAGTTACATAATTATAATTATATTAAATCACCAATCGAGAGTAGGCTGCCGTAATAAGTGAGTTAACTAACAGATTAGAAATAAAATTTTACTGCCATAGACGAACAGAAAGAATTATAAGTAATTTCTCTCATCTAAGTTTACTGCAGCTTC
Source organism: Euclidia mi (assembly GCA_944739405.2). Taxonomy (NCBI): domain Eukaryota; kingdom Metazoa; phylum Arthropoda; class Insecta; order Lepidoptera; family Erebidae; genus Euclidia; species Euclidia mi. Next base: position 105,793,625 of record OX123182.2, read on the forward strand.
AATTTTAAATAAAATATTTCACACATAATGAATCACATTTATTTAGGGTAAAATAGAAAAAGTCACAGACAGTATCATTGGCTTAATTTAAAAAAAAAACTCAAATCTTTAAAAAGTCATATTATATATACGGGTTAAATTTATTACCCCCTTATAGAAGCCTAGGTCTAAAATAAGTAAAACGTCTTAATTTCACCGCTAGAGGGGCGCGGATAATGTTTGCATCGCCAGTATACTTTTGAAAGCATCTGTTGCTTGCGGTGCGTAAACCTATATAATGAGTTATCCTTTCAATGTCCTAAAAAGTAGCAACACGACTGGTCTATAATCTGTATATATAATATAATAATAATATAATAATAATAATATTCTACCACATACACACATCACCATCTAGTCCCAAGCTAAGCAGAGCTTGTGTTATGGGTACTAGATAATGGTTAAACATACATATATACTTTTTTTTTGTAAATACATACATATTATACATAGAAACACCCAGACCAAGACAAACATCCATGTTCATGCACACAAATGTTTGACTTGAGCGGGAATCGAACCCGCGACCTTCGGCGTAGCAGTCGCTTACACTCCCGCTGCGCCAACCGGTCGTCATATAAAAGCCTTACGTAACTGAATGACTGACAGATGTGGCACAGCCAAAGCTACTGGTGGTGCAAGAAGCTGAAATTTGTCATGTATATGTTTCTTGGGTAACGTAAGGGTGCACTAAAAAGGAATTTCTCGAAATTACCACGGAATCAGGCAAAAACAACGTTAAAAAAATATGTGCGAGCATAGCTGCAAGTATCCCCTAGTATTGCATAATTTGTTAAGGGGTTTTATAAGCATAATATTGATCCTTATTCATTTTGATCAAAATTGACTTCCAGTATCATTTGACTAGGTACAGTTTTTAGTATTAACAAATATTTTAAGGGTTCACAGCAGTCTACTTGTCATTTGCATGACGACAGGTTTATCATGGCTACGATTCATGATAATGACTCACACGATTAGCATCATGGTAATTTATCGTTTTCTTGCATTTAATTACACAAGCTTAAACGTAGTTGTTAACAGCAGATGGTTTTATTTGAACTTTTATAAACACGAAAGTTTGTGATGATCGATGAAAACATTTTTCTTGAGTTATATAATTATATGCAAGTATACTTATTTTTCAAAGAAATATTGCAGTATAGGTTCTATATCGCAATAGTGCAAAGGCTTCTTTTTTTTGCAATAACTGTCACCCACATCGGCGAAAACGTGGGCCGAAGCTAGTCTGTAAAATAAAAGTATCGATAAAGTTATAATGTCACTATGTTTATGCGTCACAATCTTTATACGAATAAATCAAAATGTCTATGAACGAAGTATCAAAGTTTCAAATGAAGTTCTATTAAATTTTGACGGGTAATGGGGCTCACCGCGGTGACCTATGTCAGACCTTTGAGTGATGGGATTCCTCCGTCTATTAACATAATATATATAGTCTAAGGTATAATCTGTTCCTGTCTGTTCCAAAACATTGAATTGTAACAATATTGTTCTTTGAGAAAATAATATAATATACTGTTCTACACAAGGTGCTATCATTCTACCGGTATAATACTTACCTATTATAGAGCCTTGTGTAAAGGCCTATCCACACGACACGATTTCACGTCCAACTTGACTAAATCACTTGATGAAATCGTGACGTGTGGACGTCAGTCGTCCAACTCAAGTTCATCGGGTGGGCGGTACCACCAGATTTTAACCAATCGGGTGGACGGAATGCAAATCAGTGATTTGATTGTGTCGTGTAGACGGGCAAAGCCAATTTGATTGAAAATTTGGTCAGAGGTAAAATTGTATCGTGTGGCAAGGCCTTAAAGGCTATAGTAAGAAAACCACTGCAATTAGCCTTAAAGCATATTCACACGACGCGATTTTACGTCCAACTTGACTAAATCACTTGATGAAATCGTGACGTGTAAACGCCAGTCGTCCAACTCAAGTTCATCGGGTGGCCGGTACCACCAGATTTCAACCAATCCGGTGGAGGGAATGCAAATCAGTGATTTGATTGTGTCGTGTAGACGGGCAAAGCCAATTCGATTGAAAATTTGATCAGTGGTAAAATTGTGTCGTGTGGATAGGCCTTTAAAAATACTTACTACTTACTTATTATGTAACCATATGGGTCAACCATAATCCACAGAAACTATATAATAAAGGTACTTACCTATTTCATTTCATGTTACACGATCCAATTAAGCGTTCCCGGCTATCCAATAAAACTAAAATGACAATATTTCACGAAACTGGCAGATTGCTACTAAGCGGATATCGGGCATAGGTTTTGCGTTCGAATCCATGGCGCGCAACATCAACACTGACATTTCGAAGTTTCGAGGTTAAAATAAATGAGTGATATTGGCGATGCAAAGATTATTACCCGCGCGCCTCTAGCGGCGAATTTGGAACCTTTCCGGATACGACACTTTTAACAGCTTTCAATAGGTACAACTTTGCTTCGAGGTTATGAGCTGTCAAAAATGTCGTACCCGGATAACTTCCAAATTCGCCGCTAGAGTACTTAGCAAGTTAGACTTTTAGCATCGCCAATACTAATAATTATCGCTTGCTTAACGCTGAAGGAAAACACCGTGAATACGTTCTTGTGCCAATGTGTTAATTTGTGTCTGGTCTTACCCTTCTCATTGTGAGAAAAAACCCGTAACCAGCACGGCGACAGTTCTCGCGATTTGTATATAGTGTACATGGCAGCAACATTAATAAATTTATGATGAGCCATTGAGAAAGAGTAAATAATAGCTAACCTCTATAGTAGTTTTGGAGACAAATTCAATCCTATGTCAAAGATTGTGTTTTGTTTCTTGGTGTGTAAAATTTCTTTTGGGTTCACGCGAGCCATGATGGGAACACAAAATAGGCGCTGGGCCATAAAGCCAAATATTTTGTGATTCCAACTGTGTCTGAGTAGCTAGTGTTGTAAAGCTAAGTATATATGGGATCCCTATTGTTTCTATTATACGTATCTAGTGATTCTTAATGTTTGTTAATTCTGTATTGTAATATTATAACGATTTTTTCTGAGGTCAGGGGCCCAATTCTGCCAAATAAATATAGTCTCGATATCATGTCAGTGTCATACTTAGGTCACAAAAAGCGTATTCTTATAAATTATCTGATATTTGAATGAAATTGTAACGAGATCGTATGTGTCAACGACGAACTGTTTATTTTAAATTATACGATAATGACATTAGGTTATCAGAATACCGCTTTTAAATCCATTCAAAATATAATATCAATGTCATATAAAAATAGCAGAATTGGCCCCCAGATTTAGTATCATATCAAACTGGTAGTGACGTCTACCAGGAAAGTGAATCGATTTGTTCGGGGGACTTGATCAGTTGTATTATGCTTGTAAAATCAAGCCTTCCAAAGACCTGATTACAGGATATTGGAGATTAATATGATTGGCAATCGTAGTGAGAACTACATTGTAATAAACATGATACCTGACGGGCCTAGCCACGGCCGTTATGTGCAAATATTTGTAATCTTAAATAGAAATTAATAGGACTGCAATGCTGGACTGCCGGACAGTGGAATCATATAACTTTTTAACCTACAGGTCGCACTGAAAGGGTTGTGGATGAACCATACTGACAAATGCTTGGCATTGAGGTCAAACAGAGAGCTATCCATAATAGAAAGTGATGTCTACATATTGATAGGTAATTTCCGGAACATTACATTTGCCCGCTCATTTCAATGTCTATCGGCGTTAAGTTACATTCCCCATACTCAATAATATACCCCGCCGACAACAGTATTTCAGGGCTGCTCATGTTTTTCGATTTAAAGTGACCCATACCTTTTTGGTACCTTTACGGTACAGATGTTTGGAGTTTATTAAAAGTGTAGGTAGATATTTAGTTCACCTCAGATGAATTAAGTTACCAGAGCTTATATTTTGCTTTCTCAAAATGACATATTTTGCTTTCTCAAAATGACATGTTTTGCTTTCTCAAAATGACATAATTATTTTGCTTTCTCAAAATGACATATTTTGCTTTCTCAAAATAACATATTTTGCTTTCTCAAAATAACAATTTTTTCTTTAACTTCAAAAATAAACTTATTTTAAAATACCCGACGGGTTGGTTTTGTTAGACATATCAATAAAGGTATTAATACAGTTACTGAACTCAGTGATACCACCATCTGGTGCTTCCATTCGGTAGTAATCTGCCCTATTTATCAAAACATCCATAACTTTTACATTTTCCTCCGGGATATATGATATATACCAGGTACCTCCGGAGTACATCCGTGAACATGGCGCTTGCAACAGTGCCGAAATATCGGCATAGCTGGCATCGTTAATCGAATAATTAACTTCGTTAATCGCTAATCCGCTACTAAAAAAATTAACTCCGTTAAAAATGTTAAAGCGCTACCTTTGGGACGATTTAACGAAAGTTAACGTTAATCCGTTAAACTTGGGAAAAAATCTTTTTTATATGACTGCATTAAAGATCTACATAAAAGAACTGTTGGTTTGGGTTCTGGGAATTTAAAGGTTAGGAACAAAAAAACGACGTGTATATTTAGAGTGTGTAACTTAGTCATCCGGCATAATGTGGGTATTGCCATCCATAAACATTAATCTGTTGAAGTTCTCGTCTGAAAGCGAAGCTTATTTTGGCGTTAAACTATCTTTGCCCGTAGAACAAAGACGTTCAAAGAGCAACGAATCAACTTTTTAACATGAATATAGAAGTTTATGACATAAATAATACAAATTGTAAAATGATTTCAAGGCCACGAAGTCATGACAAGACAACAAAGACATGTTCGCTTTGTCGGCGTGGAGCCGCCGCCGGTTCGCAGGCGGCGCTTGCCTACCTACTGTTCTGAATGTTCAGGATAATTTTAATTATGTATTTTTTTAATTTAAAAATCATCATCATCCTCCTAGCGTTATCCCAGTTTCAATCTGGAGTCCGCTTACTAGTCTAACCGGATTTAGCTGAATATTAGCTTTTTCACGGAGCGACTGCCTGTCTGACCTCCGCAACAATTTTTTTTTAAATTTTAAAATATGTACAAGCAGATGCGTAATTACCTCTGTGGTAGAACGGATTGCTGCAATACGATAACTTACTGGTTATAAAAGTATTGAAATATCCATCAACAAAGCAGTTGGAGTAACAACTTTTTTGCCGCTCCATAATCGCACAAAATATCACGCGACAACATAAATTGGCGATGCAAAGATTATCCGCGGGCCTCTAGCGGCGAACGACACTTTTGACAGCCTTCAATGTATTGAAGGCTGTCAAAAGCTCGAAGCAAAGTTGTAACTTTGCTTCGAGGTTTTAGCATAGAGATGAAAGGATAGAGTGGCAGAATAGTACCTAACTCAATCCTGTGTCGTGTCCGCCGGTGGGAGAGAGAACGCAACAGTTAAAGGCCCCCTGCATCTCTCTTTAACAACGCATGCTCTATATTCTACAATGGGGTTGGCAACTGTCACAGTGTGTTGTCGTTGTGTCCCCAAACATTGAATTTGTATTATGGTCAAGTTTTTACAATATATACACCTTTTTGTCATTTCAAACTATCTTCGTGTATCAATAAACAACTTTTGAACTATTTATTACTGATAAACTGATATAAATAATAGTTACAGGTAGCACGCCATTGCGCAATGTTGATGTTGTGCATGTACTGTTAGAGAGAGATGCAGGGGGCCTTTAACTGTAGCGTTCTCTCCCGCACCGACGGACACTTATTGGCCCCTCTCTGCCACTTTGTCTTTTATATCTCTATGGGTTTTAGTGGTAATCGTATTGACATGTCAAAAGTGTCGTACAAAGAAATATAACCTTCTAAACCTAGTCAACAACAACCTCTCTGGTGTCGTACCCGGACAACTTTCAAATTCGCCGCTAGAGTCGCTAGTTAGAATCCTAGCATCGCCAATATGCGTGTCCGTAGCAATGACACGCGTCCGTACTGTTCCGCCTAGCGCCGACATTGCCGAAACATCCCTGTCGGTGAGCAACGCACACTAGACACACCAACACACGTTGGTGCACACCTCTGTTTTGGCCAAAATTTGTGCGTGTTTCATCTAGGTTTCCTCCAGGCCACCAGAGAATCACCAGGTAAGTAATTTGTTTAATTCTTAGCGCCAAGAAACTCGGTCACATATGTCAGACGTTTGCTTGTTCTAAACAGTTGGATGAATATAATTTAGCTTCCACTGCGTCTGGAACCAATTCCCAGTCTGTCTAGGGCAATCTCTGAACACTCACTGACACTTTAACGTCGAGAAAGGATAACGATCCGTCTACCTCAATTTTGTATGTGAATCGGATGTTCGGATGTATGAAGTTCAATTTGTCTGCGAATTGTTCCACGTCTTGCTGGTTCACCTTCATGATGCAAAAGATATCATCGACATACCGCTTCCATAGCTTCACATTTGATGCCTGCATGTCTATGGATTCCTCGAAGTGCAATCGAAGTGCTCCATCCAGATGTTGGCCATTACCGGTGCTATAGGACTGCCCATAAGAATCCAGTCATCAGCAAATGTAAACACCGCCGCAGTGATAAATCTCAACAGTGTATAGACGTCATTAGTGTAGTGTGTCGGAGTACCGACAGTACGAACTTAAGTAAGTAAGTAATTCTCTATTGTATACCACAAAAATGCAAATACAAGAAAAAACAAATTTTAACAATAGATGCACAATTGGCGCCCTTATCGCAAACAGCAATTTCTTACAGGCAACCAGTCTATGATGGACATAACCGTAGAAGAAGACAAGGTAATTTGATGGTGTAGTGACAGATGAAACATAACATTTGTTTTAACATATACATATATACAAATGAAATACAATAAATACATATACTTATAATATATATATTTCAATTACATTGACAAATAGTGTTGCTTCAATGCGTGTTTGAAAATGTTAAGTGATCTTGCTCGTCTAATCTCAACTGGCAGCGCATTCCACGAACTTAAATAAAGACCAAGTCAGGGTAGGTGCCGAAACTCGCACTTCCACAAGACTGCGCTGAGCTCTCATCAGTCTCTCCGCGACCACGCTCGGTGCAAGACGAGCGAAACGTCGGAAACAATTAGGTATTTATACCTTAAATAAATTAATTATACGCGATTAAGACCCGCTAATTTATAATACTTATAGCGCAATTTGTATGGGGTTCGCTATCATTAGTCATTTTGTGACACAGGCTTAGATTAATCAAGTTTTATTGACTTGTTAATCGGAATAGGAACTTAACAAAGCCTTTTTTACGTAAAGGTAGATATGTAGTAATGGAAAGGACGATGGGCAAAAATGTATGGGCTCCGTCCCCATATACCAACACACATGAAACTGATGCCAATGTGTACCTTGAGTATCCACTATTTGATTAAAATCCTTTGTTTACTTAAATGAAAAAAATAAATCCCACGGGGATATATAATAAACAAACAATTTATTATTATTAATTAACCTATATTTTCATTTTATACTTGTAAGTTATTTTGACATTATGGTATCTTAATATATAAAATCCTTGCGTTACTGACTGACTGACAGACACGCTACAGCCAAAACTATTGGGCGCAGGAAGCTGAAATTTGGCATGTATGTTCCTTGAAGACCGTAGGGGTGCACTAAGAAGGGATTTCCCGAAATTCCCACGGGATCGGCCAAAACGGGTAAATTAAAAAAAATGCAGGCGTAGCTGCTGGCGTCCTCTAGTTACAGTATATTACTGTACAAAACATGATTTAGTAACTATACAAAATAAAAAATAATGTATTTTTGAACATTTAAATGATAATGAATTAATAATAGGAAAATAACGAATATAAATGAATCATCATCGCCCTAGCGTTATCCCGGTTGCATCCAAGACTTACACGCCTTAGAGCCCGAGGTCCGCTTACTGGTCTAACCAGAGTTATAATGCTCATAGTAGGCAAATAACAATAGTGAGTGTTAATATTACTGGTCTATGTTCACTGTGCACTAATCATAGATGTGTGATATTCTTTTCTCAAAGGCACTAATGAATACATAAATGAGTAGGTGACAATTAATCAAAAAGTGGGGTACAAATAATCGTCTAAAATATGTACTTATACGAATATTTGTTTAACCGTTATTTACTATGACAACCCCATGCTTTTGGTGAACGTCCCCATAGTAAAAAAATATCATCTCGCCAAGATGTGTCGATTGAGCTACATTTCATTTTTGTTGATGGGTGGGGACGATTCCGCCCATCGTCCTTTACGCTTGATTAGTAGTGTTAGCACCTACAGCAGGTAAAGGCTATTTGCCTCTTTGATTTATTTATCGTGTCGATGGCAATACATTAAATAGATTTGGCCCAAAACTGGCCTCTTTAATTATTGGCCTTGTCTCTTTATTTAGTGCGAGGAACAAGTGGCTAGCGACTAGTGAAAATTGTGAGTGATTAGCTCATATTCATAGTGCACTTGCAGTAATCAGTTGCTGTCAACATAGCAACGCGCTTGCATTGGTCACCTACACTCGCACTAATTGAAGTGGAAATTAGCCTTAAACAACTATCACAGAGATCGTTGGTGTGGTATCTATATTTAAGGCCAGGGACGTTAGTGAACTAACATAAACCATCACCATATTTGGAATAAGATAAAAGTAAATGGTCAGTTTTTGTCGGTATCAAAAATAATGAAAACTTATAATTTTTTAAATATTAGTTACCTACTTACCGCAGAGGTCCGTGGACTCTGTGGTACATACCTTCCTACTTACTTTTAAAACCACAAAATTATAAATTGCACTTGTACTTTGAAATAGTGATTACAAATACTATAATGATGATATAATTTAATGAAAATAACAGTAATGAAAATATAATGTACCTATTTTATTAACAAGCTGTTATTAAAACATAGACAAATAGTCTCTGTTCCTTAGGCTATATATATTATGTAAATAGACGGAGGAATCCCATCACTCAAAGGTCTGGGACTGGGCTCCGGTGTGGACCCCATTACCCGTCAAAATTTAATAGAACTTCATTTGAAACTTTGATACTTCGTTCATAGACATTTTGATTTATTCGTTTAAAAATGTGACGCATAAACGTAGTGACGTTATAACTTTTTCGATACTTTTATTTTACAGACTAGCTTCGGCCCACGTATTCGCCGATGTGGGTGACAGTTATTGCAAAAAAAGGTAGCCTTTGCACTATTGTGATGTAAAAGCTATACTGCAATATTTCTTTGAAAAATAAGTATACTTGAATATAACTATATATCTCAAGAAAAGTGTTTTCATCGATCATCACAAACTTTCGTGTTTATAAAAGTTCAAATAAAACCATTTGCTGCTAACAACTAAGTTTAAAGCTTGTGTAATTAAATGCAAGACTTCACATGTAGGACGATACTATTAATTGTACTAAGTACTGAGTAGTCATTGACTACTTTTTTGCAGTGGCGACAGATTGCCAAAAAACGATAAACTACCATGATGCTAATCGTGTGAGTCATTATCATGATTATATAATCGTAGCCATGATAAACCTGTCGTCATGCAAATGACAAGTAGACTGCTGTGAACCCTTAAAATATTTGTTCTCAGTTCTCGAAAAAATGGTCGTACGTTGTTGTCCTGGGAAAGGTCTATCATTACATACAGGTTTATTGTAGCCAATAAGCTTGATATTGTAGTGATCGACCGAGCAGAGCGATTAGCATTGATAGACGTTATTACCACATCGCATGACAGCAATCTCGTAAAAGCAGAAAAAGAGAAAGAGATCAAATATTTGGTCCCAGCTCATGAGATTGTCGATATGTGGGATGTGAACTCGGCGATCATTGTTGTGTCAGTAAATGGACTAATCGCCAAGAGCCTCTACCAACATCTAAAGATGCTCGCACTAGGCAGCAGAAAAACTAATATTTTTAACAACAACACTTTTTAAGTTCGGTGCCAGTTAGAAGTACGTACACAATTTTATTTTCTTTCTTAGTCACCATGTGGGCTCCTGGTTCAATTCTTTTAAATTATTTTAATTCTCACTTATTTTAGACCTAGGCGTATCTATAAGGGTGTAATTAATTTGACCTGTATATATAATATGATTTTGTAAACATTTGAGTTTTTTTTTTCTAACTAAGCCAATGACATTGTCAGACTTTTTCTATCTTACATTAAATAAATGTGATTCATTATGTGTGAAATATTTTATTTTAAATTGACCCTGAAGTTAAATTTTATTTCTAATCTACGTATTAGTTAACTCACTTATTACTGCAGCCTGCTCTCGATTGGTGATTTAATATAATTATGTAACCGAGCATACTGGGATCGTGCCTCCTTTCAATTTCAGAAGGCCTAATTTAGTTTGGAAGGTTTTAGACAAACACTTGACGATCGTGATAATTTGCTAAATAATAAGCATATAACTTCCAAAAGTCTGAAATACGTAACGTGGCTTTGTATTCGAAAACCATTACGTGGTAATGATCTCGTCATTGACCCTATCTTCTCAATATATAAAATCCTTGCGTTACTGACTGACTGACAGACACGCTACAGCCGAAACTATAGGGCGCAGGAAGCTGAAATTTGGCATGTGTGTTCCATGGGGACCGTAGGTCTACACTAAGAAGGGATTTCCCGAAATTCTCACGGGATCGGCCAAAACGGGTAAATTAAAAAAAATGCAGGCGTAGCTGCTGGCGTCCTCTAGTCATTGCATATAGGTAGTGATTATTAGTGATATTATGTAGGTATATCAATTGCTTTATTCACCTTAAAAAGGTAATTTAAAAATATATTTTTATCGTAACTTATTTACTAGTGTTTAAGTATAAGCTGTATTTATTCACATATATTACTTTATCTGAGGATTTATCAACATTCAATTGATATTCATTCTGAGTAAACCAAATCTAAGTATTTATTGCAAACATTATCGATATTTTATCGAAATTCATTTTGAGTGAGCACATCACTAGTCTAGTTAATATTACGACAATTGCGAAGGATTCTGGCGGGAACCTTAAAAAAGCGCGGATAAGAAATTTTTTCAATTTTTATTTTTTACTAAATATTCGGTGGTTTTTGCTTAAAAGTTGATCCAAAACAATAGTGATAGGTGTGCAAACCCGTGGAAATGGTGGGAAATGAGGGGGGCGGGGATAACCCGCCCACCTCACATAAACGTCCTCGGCCTGAGGCTGGAGACGGCGGGACAGAGAAGGACTGTGGTAATGGCGGCGGCGGTGAGAATTATGACTATATACCTTATACAAAACCAGACTATAAAAGACTTTACCCAGAAAATGCAACTTGTACAGATTTTAAAGTGTTTATCGAAGCTACAAACAATAAAGATAGAATAGGCAATAAGAGCCCTATCTATCTCAATCACATATTTTCAAGTGAGATAAAAGGAGTGACGGCTATACAGAGAATCAACGGAAATAAAATAGCAGTCATATTTAAACAGTATAATACGGCCAATAACTTTATTAACAACAGTGCTTTTCATAACAAACATGGCTTGAAAGCATTTATTCCGGCTGCGCAAATAGAAAAAACAGGCATAATTAGATTTGTACCAGCAAACATTTCGAACAAAGAACTATACACAAAATTATCATCAATTTATGAAATAATAGCTATAAGAAGATTCACAAAGAAGGTAGGACAAGAGCGAGTACCATTACAAACAGTTAGCATTACTTTTCTATCGAATATTCTCCCAGACAATGTACAATACGATTTGTTTTCATACCGAGTTTTCGAATATATACCCCCATTACAGCAATGTTTCCGATGCTTTAAATTTAACCACTCCGCTAGGATATGTAATGGAAAACAAAGATGTTCCATTTGTGGAGGTGAGCATTTATATAAAGAATGTGATAGACCAACAGAGATCTGCTGTTGCAATTGCAGCGGGCCTCATCTTGCAATTTCGAGATTATGTCCAATTAAGTTAAATAAAATATTAGAAAAGAAAAATAAGATAACATATGCAAGTGCTACATTCACAAAACAACACTCAAGTGATAACACTGAATTTCCACCCTTGCCACCTCCAAAAATGAAACCAATTAACACTGTAAATAAATCTGTAAATAAGTCTGTACATACATCTGTAAATAAGTCTGTAAATACATCTGTAAATAATACTGTACATAGTGTAAATAACTCTAGAGATGTCTCTCCTAAAGTAGACATCAAAGCCCAAATAGTTGCCAACAACGATGTACTTAAGGCCCTGGTACAGACGTTGGTGGAACTGGGTAATAAGGGCGATAATACGCCTACCACTGTAAATACCATTAGGGAAACACTTATTAAAAACCTCAAGTAATGGATCCAAGTCATACACTGTCTAAGCTACGTATTGCTCAGTATAACATTCAAAGTGCTAAAAATAAAAAACCCTTACTGATTGAATTCTTACAAAAACAACATATTGACATTTGCTTACTTAACGAAACATGGTTTAAAGACAATAGTTTTAGAATACCTGGATATAATATTTATAATAAAAATTCTAAAAATACTCATAATGGTGTAGCAATACTAATTAAGCCATATTTAAAGTACAAAGTTTTAAACACTAGATTTTATGAAGAAATTCAAACTGTAGCTCTGTCCTTATCTACGGTGCATGGTAGCTTGACTATTCTTTGTGTATACTGTCCTCCTTCTAGTAGACATATACGGATCAATAGATTACGTAATATTATCAATGATCTTCCAAAGCCTATATTTGTCAGTGGTGACTTTAATGCACACCACATCGCTTTTGGTTGTCTATCCACTAAGAGCAGAGGTCAGGATTTATTTAATATCATTGATGACTTGGATTTATGTATATTAAATTATGGTAGTTTTACAACTGTTAACAACCCGAGACGAAATCCGTCTGCAATTGATGTAAGCTTTATTAGTGCTAACCTCGCATCAGTATGCGAGTGGTCTGTACATGATGATGCCATGGGCAGCTATCACTACCCAACAATAACAGAGATTTCTCTGCATATAGATAAATAGTATATTAATCCTCCTGTTGATAGGTTTATATATAACAAAGCAGATTGGAAAAAGTTTAAAACTATTTCTAAAACAATATTTAATGATTTAGTTCTAAAATTATATGATCCTATTTCAACCTATAATGATTTTTGTTCTCGATTGGATAATTTAAAAGTTATGACAATTCCTAAACTTAATAAACCAAATAATTTCAAAAGTAGACCTCCAGCTCCTTGGTGGAATGACATTTGTGAAAAAAGTGTTATTGCCTCTTACAATGCATTGAAACTATATAGAAGTGATCCTACTATGGAGAACTATTTAGATTATAAAAGAAAGGATGCACTTAAAAAAAGAACCATATCAGAACAAAAGAGAATATGTTGGAATAGCTTATGTAACACTTTTAATAGAACTACTCCTATAAGTAAGATTTGGAATCTTCTAAAAATGTTCAAAGGTATAAGAGCTGGTAATAAATCATATAAAGATGAGTTTATTTCTCAATTTCTAGATAAATTATCTGACAATAGCAATCTAAATAATATTAATAGTTTAGGCAATATTTTCGAACTAAATAATGATAATCCAAATTCAAAATTTTTGCTAGATGCTTTTACATGGTCTGAATTTAAAATGAGTTTGTTATCTCGGAAAGACACTACACCTGGTTTAGATGATTTCCCCTATTGTACTATTAAAAATTTAGATGAATCAGCACAAAAAATATTTCTTAATATCCTTAATTTACTTTGGCATTGTAAATGTATTCCACAATCATGGAAAACACAATGTGTCATTCCGATACTCAAACCAGATAAACCTCTCGAGCTTGCCAGCTCTTATAGACCAATATCACTGTCTTCATGTCTAGGTAAACTATTTGAAAACATGATTAAAAATCGTTTGGATTGGTATATGGAATCTAACGGCATCATTCCGCATGTACAATATGGATTTCGTCGAGGGCGAAGTTGTGCAGACAGCTTCACTTCCTTAATTTCAGACCTGAAACATGCAAAAGATAATAAGTTAAACACTGTTTGTGTATTTTTAGATGTTCAGGGTGCTTTTGACAATCTAGATCCGGCTATACTTGTACAAGTTATGTCTAGGTTAGGTGTGCCTGGTCAACTATGTAAATGGATATATATTTTTTTGGATAGTAGAACACTTTATGTAAGGCATAATAATACATTGCATGGTCCAAAATGTGCATCTAAAGGTACAATGCAGGGTGCTACACTATCTCCTTTGTTGTACAATATATATACAAGTGAAATCTGTAAATTTGTAAATAGTAATGTAGAGATTTTGCAGTTTGCTGATGATATTGTTTTGTACAGTAGTAATTATAATGTAGAAATTGCAATAGACAATATTAACAGAGCATTGTCCCAAATATTTCACTATTACAATGATGTGTTACATTTAAAAATTAATCCCTCCAAAAGTAGTGCCATGATATTTGGAAATGAGAACACATATTCAAAAGTAATATATAACGGAGAATTTATAAATCCAGTGAATGTTAAGAAATTTTTAGGTATAGTATTAGATAAGAAATTAACCTTTGAGGAACATATTAAAACCATATCAAAAAATGCTCTTAAAGGATTAAATATAATAAAATGTCTTGCAGGCGTTACATGGGGAGCTGACCCGAAAATATTGTCAACTTTGTATAAAAGTATAGTTAGAAGCCATTTTGATTATAGCTCATTAGTGTATATAAATAGTACTCATGTAAATAAACTAGATCTATTGCAGAACAAGGCTTTGAGAACAATTTCTGGTGCAATGTGCTCTACTCCCATAAGGGCCATGGAAGTGGAGACTAAAATAATGCCCCTAATTTTGAGACGCATTCTACTTGCAGAGAGATTCTGTCTTAAATTAATTGCTGCAGATAACAAGAAAATAATAAACAAAATAGTACCTTCTGTATGTAGAAATCCTGGACCTCTAACAACAGGCGAGATTCTCTTAAATGGTAAATCCCCAACATTGTCCAAAATATTGCTGGAAACAGAAAACAGTTTTACTGGTATTAGAAAACAATGCCCATGGCCATGTTACTCCTTCTCTTATCAGTGTATCACACATCCTGTCAAAGAATTGCAAAATCCCATCAATAACAATTTAGATATGTTACAGTTTATGGCAGATAATAAGAATTATTATGTTATTTACACTGATGGCAGTAGAGGAAGTGATTATGTGCGTGCTGCTATATATGATCCACAAATTCAATTCTCTCAAAGCTTTGTTCTACACAATACATGCACCATATTCACTGCAGAGGCATATGCGGTTTATCAGGCATTAAAACATATTCGCCAAATTAACAATAGCAAATACTTTTTGATTGTTTCTGATTCACTGAGTTTGATTAAAGCCTTAACTAACCTTACAGTTTCTTTTGAGACAAATTATATTCTATATTTCATCAAAGAAATAATTTATCAATATTACCTCAAGCACAAAAGCATTGCTTTTCTGTGGGTACCTTCACACCGAGGTATCTATGGCAATGAAATAGTTGATAAAACCGCATATGAAGGTAGTAATGCTATTGATGTTAGAAATGCAATGGACATTCCTATGACTGACTTCTTGCAATGTATTAATGAAAATGTTTGTAACTTATGGTTAGAATTGTGGAAGAAAGACCAAGACACTAAAGGAAAATTTTACGGCCGTATACAAGAAGAATTACCTGTTAGACCCTGGTACAATAGATTGAAGAAAGCCAGCCGAGACTTTATCACTACGATAAATAGATTGCGCTTTGGCCATAATACTGCTCCGTCACACCTTGCTAGACTTGGCATTATTACAAGCAATACATGCCCACATTGTGAATCTCAAGAAGGAACTCAAGGAACCGTTGCACATCTTATCTTTGACTGTCAAAACTTCCTGCTTGACAGATTAGTGTTGGCTAGTGAACTCAGTGAAGTGAACATTAAGTGCGATTCTTTCTCCCGCCCGCCGCCACTCGAAGAGTTATTGAAAGACAAAAATACTTACAAACCGATATATAAATACATTAAAAATACTGTTAAAACAATTTAAAAATTAAGTGAATGTGCAGTGTCCGTTAAAATAAAATAAGATTTGACCTAAAGGTCCAGTTACCAGGTCATAAAATCCCAAAAAAAAAAAAAAAAAAAAAACAATTGCTAAGAATGTTCGAAGATTCGAAATGACATTTGTGTATTTATCTTTCCCTTACATGAGAAAAAATCATAAGTCAGAGTGAAGTGCATATATTGCGTAAAGGCGCACGCAAACTGTTCGGACGCGACTTACTGTCGCGACAGTAAGTCGCGACACATAGTGTGCACACCCTTTCGGACGCGGCTTTCTGTCGCGTCCGCGTCCGATACAACCATAGACACGCCATGCTGTCTATGCGATACACTATGGCTAGGTAGGAGCTTATTTTCTTAATTCAGGGCACTAGCAGTTAGCACTATTAGATTATATTATTGGTAGATCTTGAAGTAAAGCAGAACTGTTGAATTGAAAGTGAATTTAACATTTTTTGACTATATTCTGTATAAAATCAATATTAAGGCCGTACCATGGACAATATACGGATGACAGTAAACGTCCGCGGACGTTTGTAAACGTCCGCGGACGTTTGCTGTCATTTTCCCAGATTGCTTTCGGACGTCTGAACGCTCAAGGTCACGTCCGCGACAGACGTCCGATAGTGTGCACACTTGAATGGATTTTCCTTGTCCAGATACCCTTCTGTCGCGACCGTAAGTCGCGACAGTAAGTCGCGACAGATAGTTTGTGCGGGCCTTAAGGTTGCTATTTTAATGCGGTCTCTATTACTAGTCCAACCTCTCTGCTCTGTTCCTAACATAGAGATCTATGGTTCCTAATGCAATAGTTTGTGGAAATCTTTATAAATATATTAAGATCAAGGACTTTATAAGAATGTCCTTGATTAAGATCCTTTATATCTCTATGGAAATCTTACGTCAACACAGTTGGCAGATCTGTCAAATAAATTATTTTGGCTGTCAAAAGTTATTGTCAATTTTTCATTCAATATTGTCAAGTTATCAGTGTTCAATACAATTATTTATTAATTTTCTTTATCAACAATAGGTATCTATTGAAATAGGTGGACGGGGACAGTTCGTTTATTGCTGTGTCTGGTATCCGGCGGCAATGTCGTGTAGTAACAGAGTGTTATGCCTCGTCGTTTCTGGGGTGTGAGAAGGCTAATAAGGATGCCTCTAACTGAGTCAGGGGACCAATATTCAGTATGGGTATGTATCTTTTAAGTAAGATTAAAGTATTTTATCACAGAGAAAACATTTAGTAGCTAGAAAAATGCACATGTGTTTATCCTCCTTGATATAAAATTTCAAAACTGTGTCTTAGCATCACCAAGTCTTTTGTTCCTATTGTTTACTGTTCGACACACCTTGCAAATGTTTTTTCTCCCTCCCTCGCATGTGAAACCGTTACAAGCTCTCCCTCACTGACCCTGGCGCATCCGATTATGCTACAACCAGTGCATGTTAGTCATCAATCATCATGTTTATAATACATAAGTTTATAAGTTTGAATTATATCATAACATACTGCAATAAAAAAACAAATTAGGCTATAAAATATAACTGACTGTGTAGAAAATCCTTTCTCTACTAAATATGTACCTAACCATTCAATTATAAGTAGGTAACTAAAACTATGTTATGATAAAATAACTATGATAATCCATTGTTATTTTTATCCAGAAAAGAAAGTCCATGTCTGTCAAATAACAAAATTCTGACACATATTAGGTGCAAAGGGTATCCATCTAGAACTTAGGGTCCCAGGCCAACCTCACCAGCAAGTGGTGCACCTGCCGATCAACGGACGAGGCTCTGGCAAACAAAATATCCCGATAAGGGGCAATAGGCTCGCCACCTATTACGTGGGATCAAAACACTGGCGAAAAGTTGGCGTTTAATATGCCTCTGCCTACCCCTTCGGGGAAACAGGCGTGAGTCTATGTATGTATGTATGTATGACACATATTTGAAGATGGTTTCTGTAATATAGCTAAAATCTAACAAACATTAGGAGTAATTTCTGTAAAATTAAAAAAAGTTGGACACATAATTGAAGCTCAAATATACTTTTAGGTGGGGTTAATCTACATATTCAACTTGATTGTTGGCACTGGAGCTCTGACATTACCAGCAACGTTCGCGAGAGCGGGATGGGGTCTCAGCACCATATCCCTGCTGTTCCTGGCATTCATGAGCTTCCTAACAGCCACATATGTCATAGAGACTATGGCATGTGCTAATGCAGTCTTCAAATGGAAAAGATTGCAGTCTATCAAACGAGAAAGTGTGAGTATGATGGTTATTATTTTAAAGTACTTTTTTTGCTATAAGCAGCATGTTAGTACAATGCTGATATAGTCATTGTCTAGATCAGGGATTCCCAAAGTGGTCGAACCGATATCAACCCCATGGGGTCGATATCGGTTTCATAGGGGTCGACATAAACGAAAACTGATTTAGGGGGTCGACAAGGTCTTAAAATCGACCCCTATTAAATTAACACAAGTTTTCACAAGAGTCTAGACCAGGGATTACCAAAGTGGTTGAACCGATTCTAGACCAGTGGTTTGTAAATATTAAACAGTTGACATGCTAAGTAATTCTGATTTGTTTTGTAGTGCTCGACTTTTATCAAATTTAATGTGATTTCACAGAATCCCGCTGCCTTTGTCCCTAGCATTCTGTAGAAGTTTACAAATACTGTTTAGGCACCTGCTTTTTAATCTAATTTTAGGAGCCATAGTATAGAAATAAGCTATTGTTTGGTGTTGTTTAATTGAACTTAGATTACAGGCAGAGTAGTGTGTGTTAACTGATGTGCACATTACCAGACTCGGAGCTGCTACTGAGAATTTCCTAACGGAAAAACCCAATACCACTTTGCCCGACCCGGGAATCAAACCTGAGACCTCCCAATCCCATGTGCACATTTATGCCGCGAGACCAACAAGGCAGTTAGATGGGTAAATAAATATTTTGATTACTAAGATATTGTAGACCATTTGCCATAGGTAATGTACAATCAAACAAGTTGGCGGTGGACCAGTCTGAAAAAAAAAAAAAACCCTTGGCTCGCTCATAAAGACGAGACACACTAGGAACTGGTTTTGTATATGAGTGTCAATGTGCATGTAAAGTAGCACTGGAAGCGACGATGTCTTGCTGAGCAATTTTCGCCCTTATGGCAAAAGACAGTGTTACTCCATATGAGCGCAACAGACGCAACGCAGTGTTATCCCACTGGCTGAAAACGGTACGCAGCGTCATCGTCATCCCATTTGTTCGAAACAGTACATGATCATTCCACACAGGTTCTCTCTTCAGTCGTGAAAAAGTGCCGAAAATCGGCCTGGCTCTATATTTGCCAGTTTCCGCGCTTCCGGCTCGACGTCGCCCGCCTGGGTTTAAACGCGGCTATGGAGATACGTAAGTACAAGTTTCTCCGTACCCGCGCTTAGCCCCGCGCTGCCAGATAGTTTAACTGGCGATTGGCAAGCAGTAAGTGCGGCAGCACAAGTGTCGCCAATTGGTAGTCGATTTGACGTATAGGGAGTTGTTGTTCCCCATCGGTTAAGAGCTTACGTTAGGTTGACGCCTCGCGCTTCTTTGACAACGGGGAGATACCTACCGGATCCTGCCGGTCCGATATTCGCTCTAGCGACACAGGATTTATTCCTAGCGCGTGAATTGTCTTTTATAAAAGAAAATAAAGATACGGTGACATTCTCTCTCCGAGTTGGTATTACGCGTGCTGTGTCCTTGATGAAGCTACGATATGCTTCTACTTATCCCTTGGTCAATATCATGGTGCGACTATAAATGTACGCATTTCAATTAAATTGAGTGTGCAAACTCGCCTTATCTTAACAAGTATGAAGCTATAAGCATTCAATTACATACAAACTAATCAGACAGAATTTGTAACACTGCTTCCGCTTACAGTGAGTACATTTGCAGAGTTGTAATGTACTCGTAAAATGAAGTGAAATAGGCGCTTATTGGAATAATCAGATGGAATAGAAACATACAACACACCCTCAGATTAATGATCTCAATGTTTATTTTAAGGCAACTTTATCGCAAAGTCGCCCGACTAGTCTTTTAGGCGCCTGCTGCAATCTCCAATAATTGCGCCATTGGCAAAATTTCCAATCTTATGAACCCTGCGCTATAGATATTCTTCGTGGTCCTGGTCTGGTAATTTCTGTGTCCTCTCGGGTCTGCGCCCGATGTCAGGGTACCGCTGGAACCGCCATTGTTACGGCACTGGCTATTAGGTCTCATGGCCTTGCTCACGACGTTCATCCAACATCCGAGGGCTAAGTTCGGGCTTGTTTCGTCATATTTCATACCAGATCTGCCGTCCCGCTACCAATATAAACACCGACTTCGTCGCATGATTGCTCATTAATTCGTCAATCCATCGACAAAGCAGAAAGCACTTGGCGCCGATTTCAGTTTGTACGCCATCTGACGTCTAATTCAATCTGAATGGACCTTGCCATTATGTATTGAAAGGCTTTAAGTTGTTCAGAGGTCAGACGGTGACATAGAAAACCAGTTTATGGTAGGTATAGGTTGGTAAAGTGATAAAACAAATATTGATCTTTATTTGTTCGTGGGTCAATTGTGTAATACTTCTCAAGTTCTCACACTAAATCGACTGTGCAATTTTAAAACTAGTCAAGGATATTTTTGTAAATTAAGATTTGATTCTGAAAACGACTTTTTGGACGGTCTCGTGAGATTTGAAAAAGTCGGATGCAGTTTGAGTTTCTGCCACTACATATTAAACCAAGAATTCGCTTGTTTTAGTATACCACTAAACAATACTTATCTGATTACAAACATATTTGCAGTTCGATAATGGACTGTTTCCTATAGGTACCTACCAGTCTATGGGAGAGAGCCTGAGTACCTTTAGGAAACGGTGGAGACAACTAATAAATTTAGTCGAACCTTTAGTATATTTCTGCTACTAAGTACTTTAAGGCACAGTTTTTGAAACGAAAAATTGCACTTGAAAATAATTTATACGGTACCCTACGCGCACACTACGCGCTCGTCTGCAAGGTCTTTTCGTATTATCTAAATTTAATCTATACAATATGAGAACTATATCAAATCAGTTGGTCATGCAGTTGGTTCGCAGTCAGCTGGTACCAAATTTGAACGCTTAGTTATAGTTTCGTAAAAGTACAGTTTTGATGTGATGACATCATAACAGCCTCATCAATGTCCTTATATTATTAAATCGAACATACGGTCTGAAAGTTTGATCAGAATCCCTATACAACTGGGGCAGCCTGGCTACTCTAGCTAGGCCAGCTTTTACTCTACAAAAGGCTAGTAAACAGATCTATTTACAGTGTAATCAAATCTTGTGTACAATTTACGTCCCAACCAACCAAGTACCAAGATCTCCTCCTTATTTACAAAACGTACACTACTTATTAATCTATGCAGACTTCTCACAATATTTGTAGCACTGAATACGTTTTTAGAGAAACTAATATTTATAATGTTACATAACAAATTAATAACGCAGTTTACTTATAATTTGCATAGTCGTCTAACTCGCATTTCGCTGGCAAAGGTTAGTAATTAGTATTCTTATAGATGACCTTTAGCTTCAAGCATTCGCACTGTGTTTTGCATAGGTTGTACCTATTTGAACTCTCAACTATAAAAAAATCTCAACAAATAAAAAAAATAATCGATATTGTTGCCTACCGTTTTTTTTTCTCCTTTTTTAACTCATTCGTCACCTTCGTGTAGTAATAAGGAATGAATTACTAAACATAGGGTAGCATAGCGCTTATAGCATGTCTTGACTTACCGTTCGCAATAAATTAATGAAGTGAAGCGGCGCTTGTTCGAGCATTTATATTAGAGCGCTACCCTATTGCTGTGTGCGCTATCCATGACACAGTCGGTCCCTGTTCTTGTCTCATAGGGCTAGAATCATCAAACTATGTACGACACCAGATAACCTGATTCTTCTCAGGCTCTACTTGAGTGTTCATTTCTTTTATGTATTTATTTCAGTAGAAATGATAACTTGCAGATCCAAGACCACGATTCGGACGAAGACCAAGAGCCTTCTACGAACCAGCATGGTGACTTGGAAGAGCCTTTGGTATGCGGGGACACGATACCTTCTCGCTACTACAGTCTGGACCGCCGCGTCGAACTAGGCGAGATGGCCAATCTGTTCTTTAACAAGATTGGCAGGATCGCGTTCTACTGCTCTCTCTGCATCTACCTCTATGGAGACCTGTCGATATACTCTGCCGCGGTCGCCAAGTCGATCATGGATGTTGTTTGGTAAGTTTTTATCAGTATTTTTAAACCTTTTACAAAATTGGAAAAGAGTGTCAGGTTTACGGCTTTCTGGTCCACTGAAAGAAATGGGATCATGCTTAAATCATCATCATCATCTTTCTAGCGTTATTCCCGTTGCATCAAAGAGTTTTTCGTCATGGGGCCCGGAGTCTGCTTGCGGGTTAAACTGGAGCTAAAATTCGATAGTGTATTAGCACCCATGCGGCAGTATAATGCTTCTTTTCTTTATCAAAACTTAAAGAAGTAGTACGTACATTAGTAAGTACTTCTTCAAGGCAAGTTTTACTAGGTACTTCAATCATGTAATTGCTGTCGAATGAATTATACATTTATAATTTCCTTTCTTGTAATGGACAGGCGGGGTTTCGTTTTTTGTATTGAAGCTTGATAGAAATATTTCGCTTTTCTACCCAATGGCGATATTAGTAAATTAATAGCGATAGCGATCACGTAATATTTTACTGCATTTTGGCAAAACATAAGGCAATCAGGCTTATTCAATTGGTGTTTCGAGGCAAAAACATTTCTGTTATTATTTATATACAGTTTTACCAAGTAGGTCATTTAAATATATTCCCAAAAATTGCTGTGACGTATGAACAGACAGACAGACATGGCGAATCTATAAGGTTCAGTTTTTTTTGCCCTTTTTGGCTACGGAACCCTAAAAAAAAGAAGTTCCGGAACCGATTTTTATATAAATGCTTTGTTGATTATTCCTGTACTGTAAGTAGTACTTAGTAAATAGTAGTTCACGAAATTGGTAGCACGAAATACTTTCCAGAAGGATTATCTACATAAAGATAAGTACCTAGGTAAGATAACTTGAATCAAAGGACCAACTTCGTAATTGTTCCTCCTTCTGCCATAATTATTATATCGGCCGCGGTTGATCCTGTACTAGGCTGCTAGTGTAAGTTTGTAATCGCAAAAATTTATACATGTTTATAGGATGTATTTTTATAGGCTCACTCCTGTATCCCCGAAGGGGTAGGCAGAGGTGTAATGTTACACCCACACTTCGCATTGAATTTTTAGGTCCCACGTAATAAGGGGCGAGCCTATTGCCGTTACCGGGCACATCACCAGACTCCGTGCTGCTACTGAGAATTCGGAAAAACCCAGTACCTAACACTTTTGCCCGACCCGGGAATCGAACCCGGGATCTCCGATGAGCAGTCGCATACGCTATCCACTGGACCACGAAGGCAGTTTATAGGATGTCATCTATATATTTCTATGCAGTTTAGAAGAGAACTCATATTTTGTCCGGATCATAAAAGTATTTTTAAAATACTGCTTACAAACTCATGTTAATGAATACAATTAATAAATTAAATTTTATTTAATCAGGTGTTGGTATTGTTTATTGCAAAATATACTTAGTAATGACGCCATTGTAATTTATATAAAACGTACGTATTTGCCTGTTTATTGGTGTCTCGAACGAAAACGATGATAATACTGCAGAGGTACCTTAGACATATGTGCAAGCAAATATTACATAGGCTTACGACAATATAGTAGGAATAATCTTTAGTTGTATACAGGACGTAAAAAGACCCTTAACGAAAACTGAAATCCCATGTTGTACCAATCACTACGAACATTTTTTACTTCGGCACCATACCGGGGAAATTACTGGTTCAGGAGATATTGAGGCTCAAAGTTAGTATGGATTTTTTCTAATTAGGTACAAAATCGATGCATTTACCCAGCCAATATGTTCTTTAGATGCCCTATGACCCCAAGGATAAGTAGGTATTTCGAGCATTGCACGCGCGCGCTTATAATCGCGGTTTAAAAACTGTGAAACCTTAAAAATAAATCGTTTCGCAGGTATTATTTTTGGTTAGTATGACTTGGCATGATGGCCACAATGAGTAGACTTCGGCTTGGTGATGGGTATTGTGACACCCTGTATATTTTATTAAAAGTCTGTTGCCGTTCAAGCTGTTGTCAGGTCAATATTTTAGTTTCTTGAAGCTGTCCTAGTCCGATTTTCTATTACGATTCTAGTCGCCGAAAGGTTGCGGTCTGCTTATTTTTCTTCCCATGGCACTTAGGGCCTTATCATACTAGCGGTTTGGGAGCGGTTGCGGGGCGGAGCGGACGCGCAGCGAATGCGTCGCGAACGCGAACTTACTGGACACACACTGAACAGTTACTGGATGTACGTCGATAATTTGCTACAAACACGCGACGAAAACGTAACTTATTCGCCACGCGTCCGCGGCGTCTTCGCTGCGCAGCCGCGGCGTGGTCGCGACGCTTTCGCTGGGCGTCCGCTCCGCCCCGCAACCGCTCCCAAACCGCTAGTATGATAAGGCCCTTATAGGTATCTACCTAATAAATTAATAATACAAAGAAATAAGAATCGTGCTAGCAGTTGCTGCGAAGAAGAACGCTCTAAGTTTCTCTGGACAATCTTAATTTAAATCATTGCGTTACTGACTGACTGACAGACACGCTACAGCCGAAACTATTGGGCGCACGAAGCTGAAATTTGGCATACCTACATGTTCCTTCGGACCGTAGGGGTGCACTAAGAAGGGATTTCCCGAAATTCCCACGGGATCGGCCAAAACGAGTAAATTAAAAAAAAATTGCAGGCGTAGCTGCTGGCGTCCTGTAGTATGTTAATATTTTGAAAGCACGCACAACTCGTATTTTAGCAGCTCATCCAAGGCATGAATAGATCAATCAAATACGAACATTATTTGTCATTGTACTGGAAATAGAATCGAGGGGAATCCTCTCATAATCTTTTAGAGTATAAAGAAGCAAGCCCACGCTTGCTCCTATATGTGAAAGGAGGAAAATCAAGACGCATGTTGGCAGTCTCCCAAAAAATATACCTTAAATAAGAAGTTATTTATTATGTGTGTAGGCGTAATACCAGTCTAGTTCTACACGGGTATAAACTTACAACATTTTGCTTGTTTTGTAGCATCATTTTCTTACCATAATATCTTTATCGAACTAATTATTAACATTGTAACGACAGCAAGCTATCCTTATAATCCTAATCTAGGACAAATGTCTGCCCTATAAACTGTGTCTAGTGTTTTGTTTTACGCTAGTGGCGAAGTATTTATTCATACAAGTGCGCCACCCGGCCGCGGAATCAATGTTACACGGTAATTGTCGCCGTATTGACCTACAAGTACTTCTGTGGGAATCAATAATTCAATATCGCTGTAGGTAGTCGTAGCGCTGTGACATAATTTTAGCGACAATACAAACGGATCGTGCGATGAGTCGACATCTTGTAGACTAATATAGGACTTCTATAATAATGAATCAATAATTGAGACTAATAAAGTATATTTATATGCAAATATGTATTTAGCTTGCCAGTCTGTCCACAGTGGTTCTATTTGCATAATCTATTTGTGCTACTATTATTATAAACGCAATAGAATGGATTTTGGTGAGACTTCAGTAATGTAGTTCATAAACCAGAATAACTTGTAATCTGTGCTTATAGAGTAGGTCTTTTGGCGATACTGACCGCGGCTGTTAGGTCTACTAGGTACCTAAGCCAATACTGGGGCTACTAAAATATATTTGTATGTAAATATTTAGCCTGCCAGTCTGTTCACAATTGTGTTTAAATTGACATAACTTATTTGTCTTCTATAAATAGAATAACGCCAAATATTAGCCTGTTGTGTGCCGTCATGTTGTATGTGGTATATGTGTCGATAGGTGTGTCTACTATCCGAAGTGACACGTGCTAGTCGGCGGTGTTTCAATTACACGGTTGATACAACTCGTTCCGTCACGAACCAAACGACCTCGCCCACCTATTGCTCGAGTTACTTGCGCAAGTAAACTGTGCTGTACTTGCTCCTATTCAATATTATTGTAAACTCTTTACGTTCTAATTTGGTGTCAGGTGTATGGTGTCACGCCATGCGAGAACCACAACGGCACCAATCCAACACAGCGATTGACTTGGCATTTAAAGATGACCATTCAATTGTATATCGTAGTATCAGTATCGATAGCCTCGTGAAGATACCAACAGACTGCCATGCAGATAGTTCAAAACCACGGC
Organism: Euclidia mi; assembly: GCA_944739405.2. Classification (NCBI taxonomy): domain Eukaryota; kingdom Metazoa; phylum Arthropoda; class Insecta; order Lepidoptera; family Erebidae; genus Euclidia; species Euclidia mi. Next base: position 105,820,240 of record OX123182.2, read on the forward strand.
CCGAACAACTGACTTTTTACTCTATCGCTTGCGCCCGTACCTACCTCGGTAGTCAGTATCTCAGAATAAACTGACACTAGTGTAAACCATGGAATATTATTATTCCTTTGGTTTGGCAGTCGCTCTGTGGATAAGCTAATTGAGCCAAATTCAATTAGACTAATAAGTGGACCCCGGATTAAAACTGGGCAAGCTATACATAGTTATAAGAATATATTTACGTTGGGATGTTCTTATGGGTTGTAGGCGTCACTTCCGTTGCCGGAAGTGTGTCGGTCCACCGTCCAGTGGCGGAAGCCAATTGCGCAAACTTCTTAATTTTTATCACGCAGTGTGCGCTCGGCTAGGCTTGGAGTCTTGGACTCGTGGTCATATCGAACATTTATTTTTATTTTGTACACTCGGCTACATACAAAATACAACTCAAGTTAGACACTTTGACGTTTGTACCGTCTTTATAGCGTAAGCAATAAGTATCAAAATCGCACTGCAATAACATTACTAAGGACTCTAAGGAGCATGTATTTTTTCTAATGAAAAATCGACTTATGAAAGTTATCGTTAGTCTATGTCGTTAGACTTATGAAACCTTATTACAAAGACAGGATTAGTCATTCGATTATTACACTAGACCTTCGTTTTAAATCTTTTTAATTTTAGTTTGCCATTCGGGCTACATGTTCCTTAACTTCGAATACCCGATATTTTGCCACGGTAGCAAGCGCCAAGCACCGATGTACCTACTGACTGGACCAAAAAAGTCGACTAACTTAAGCAAATGTATGCAAAGTGCAAAAAAATTGCACTTTGCATACATTTTCACACAACTGTAAACCTTAAACTACGAAGTATATTTCCACTCCAATTGGTTACTAAAAGTAAACAATAAAAATTTACCATGTTATATCAGGGCTGTTCAACCTTTTATTACAATTGTCTTTTTATGAATAGGGAGTTAATTGCATTACCTAAGTACTCACCTACCTATTATTAACTTTTTCTGTACTCCTTATTTAGTAATAAGACCCAAAGTTCCTATAACCAAGCGTGCCAAAACACAAGATGGCTATTGGATAACAATATTTGGTTTTATTACTCGCGGAAGTCGTTGACTCACAGTCAGGTTGTTGACCGATTGTCAGTTTGAGGTAACATGTAGCGAATACAAACGTACAACAGATACGCGCGCTAACAATGCCGTAAATAATTACTGTAGTTTTTGCCGCGTTCAAGACGCAATTATAAAACTTATCTCTCTTAGAATCTGTTTAACATTTGCATTTTACCATTTTGATTTTAATACACTATCGGGCTGGTAATATAGCCGAGGTGGTCTTTACCATCCGGGCCTTAGGCTACGCGGGCCTCCTATTCGTCCGGCTTCCAGAGGAAATAGGGGGCCCCTACGAGATCTGTTCTTTTGACTTGTTAGACTGGACCGAGTCTAACAAGTACTACTGAGTAAAGAGTAGTACCGAGGTTTAATTTTTCATAAATTATGAATTGCAACTTTGATAACCTGTAATATTTCAAATTCTTGTCATTTTTGCCTTAAGGTGTTAATAATGCCTAATTATCACTTAGACGATAACCACGAATAATTTTATTAGATAGGTACACATACAACATGTACCTACCGACTTAAAGATACTTTTAATGTTGGTACTATGATAGTATCCATGTTTGAAGTAAAACCAGAAATAATAACTAAGTCTATTAGTAATTAATTCATATATTTTATTACTTTTTAATGCTATCAGTGCCTCGTTAAAGACACTAAAGAAAATATACTTTATTTTTAAATATACTATCGACATGTAGTTATCGATATATAGTTGCTTACATGTTTAAAAACTAAAACTACGAGGAAATGATTTTCTAAAGATAGACGACTTATTCGACTGGTTCTAGTCGTATACGTCATCGCACACTTTGTTTTATCAATACTTTTACGTGTATTGTCCATATTACCCTCTTTATCTAAGTATTGATTCGTGGGATTCAGCTCCAATTTGGCTCAACGGTTATCGATGTTAGATAAGATTCCACAGATGGACTGACGTTACGGTTAATCACTATTTATTTACAGCGAAAAACTAAATTAAATTGGCACAATATTATTCTTATAGGACTTTTGATTTTATATCCAAAGTATTACACGCGATAGCTTATGAAGATAGATCTGCTTCTGTTTTACTCAAAACTACTAACTATTTTGATGAAGCATAACATAACTTCACGCCTTTTATCCCCGAATGGGGTAGGCAGAGGTGCATTACACACCCACACTTCGCCAGTTATATTTCGGTCCCAATGTAATAGGGAGTGGGCCTATTGCCATCTACCGGGCACATTGTTGAGCGAGCGATAATTAACATTTTAATACACACATAACTTCGAAAAGTCAGGGGCCCGGGGTAACTGGGGATCGAACCCGAGACCATCGTCTCGGCAGTCCGTAACGTACACCACTGGGCTATCGCCGCTTTTTTTATTTTGATGAAACTTTGCATTAAAATAGCTTGTACAGCACGAAGGCCACTTTTCTCGCGATATATCTAATTTCTACATAATTATTTCGCTTGTGCATGTAGCGTCAAATTAAATACATACTCCGTTGTGCAGGTTTATAACTTCTGCACAACATTGAGCAAACATAAGTAAATGAAAATTTGATTGTTCTCTTCATGTGACTCATTTCGCTTGCAAACATTCATTTATGTAAATGTACGCAAATGAAAATTATGCGTAACTTGTAGATGTCAATAACTTTCTTAACTTATGAACATGTAAATGAGCTGTTACGAAAATGAATAATTTGTAAGCTTCGAAGCTAAGCTTAAAGTCGTGGTTTATCTGATATGGCAACACTGGTTGCAGCTAACAAGATTTAGGGTAATCCCCAACAATAGAGCATATTCTTTTTTTTTTGGTTTCACGGTGAAAATCGAAATGATGAATCTTTTAGAGCGAGCAGAGAGGTTGTGTGAGACTCTCTTTTTGTTCGGGACCTTCCCACTAAAACCACCGCGGTGTCCGTTGTCGTTCCAAAGCGGCCTCGGGAATCACGTTTAGCACACTTTGCCGCGACCTTGCTTGACAATAGAGAACAGTACTATGAAAAATAACCCGAGCATAATACACCAACTGTTAATTAATGAACTTTCACAATGACAAAAGATTCATTGTTGCAATTTTACTGTGTGGAGTGACAATGATTTATTGTTGATAAATATCAACATTGTCGTGTTTTCTACTATTATTTAGGTATATTAGTGTACGCTAAATAACATAACATAACTTCACGCCTGTTATCCCGAAGGGGTAGGCAGAGGTGTATTACACACCCACTTTTCGCCAGTACGCTAAATATTTAACGTTAACTTCACGCCTGTTATCCCCGAAGGGGTAGGCAGAGGTGTATTACACACCCACTTTTCGTCAGTATGCTAAATATCTAACGTTATTTAATTTCGTGGCCCAATTTAGCTATTTAGAGGGTAGATTACAATATCGTTCCAAAACAAGTTAGAAAATCATATATCCAAAATGACCCTTATTATGAACTTTATTATGACATTTTCCTATGTTATGAGTGGAAAAAACTAACATGTGATCATTTTAAATTTTTAAATAAATAAATATAATAAAAATATTTATCATCAGTGATCAGGTAACTGGCGATAGCCCTCGGCTACGGCACTGAAAACTCATACTAGTTGAGAGTCTCCATTGTAACCTATTGCCTCATCATTTCACATCTATATTTTATTCTATATTTCGTCTCCACAGTTCCCCGGTCCCACCAAACATGACGGACGCCAGTTCCTGGGATGAGCTGCCTTGCTTCAACTCCTCGTCAACAGACCCTAAGGCGTACACCCGACTGGAGTTCTACAGGGTAGCCCTGCTTACCTTCGTTGGGGCCATGGGTCCATTCGTATTCTTCAACGTACAGAAGACGAAGTATTTGCAGCTTTTTACGTCAAGCATGCGATGGCTGGGTAAGTTTTTGCGACAGTCTAAAATATATACATACATCATGCCATGTTAGCCTAGAGACGTCCACTGCTGGACATAGGCCTCCCCCAAGGTTCTCCACACAGACCGATTTTGAGCCGTACATACATACTCAAGCCTTTTTCCCGTCGGGGTAGGTAGAGAAAACGGAACACCGTTTGCTTCTATCCTTACAAATCTCACGCTTAATTCCATAAGGCGCTGACAACCGCTATTGAGTTGAGCTGTTGCTGTCACTGTCGGATTGTATACATAAGAAAGAGAAGTGCGACGACGACGGGACGTTCAGATCTTCTTACAAACCATAAAATAAATCAATTACTGAAAAATAAGTTGAGTAGTTAAAAATAAAAAAACAACCAAGTTCTGTATTTAAATATGATACATTATTGTTATAAATTTTACTCACGTACGTTGATAAGTAATACAGATATTTTTGTTGGAAGATAATTTTAAGAGGTTCGTTTACTATTTTTTGTATCGAGAAAACTTTTCAAAAACGTGTTTTGAAACAGGGTTCTCAGAAATATGTTTTAGATTAACAAATAATTTTTCCGCCTTCACAAACTTTATAGATTTAGCAAAAAAACTGTTTGAGACAAGCCTTTTTTTGCCATTTGGCTGTTGTCAGCGTCTTAATCCTAAAAAACGCGTTATTGAGAATTACTCAAAAACTACTCAGATATTGATCAAATTTAAGGACCGAGAAGCATCAGCATTCAAATAAAAAATCGGTCATCCTAGTGAAAGGTTGTGAGTTAACACAAAAACTAATATCGTCGAATTGAGAACGTCCAGCTTTTCAAGTCGCTAAAACTAGATATTTTATGAATTTTTCGTCCTTATTTCTATTTTGTTTATTACACAATATGCCCCATATCCCTCAGTGCTCGAAAGAAACGGGTCTTTAACAACAATTATTTAGCACAATAAAGAGAATTAAATATGTATATGATGCATTTATTGATTAATATTTATCTAGTCTTGCACAAATACAATAGAATAGGTATCAGCGCAAAGTATCACTTGTGTAAATACTAAACTTATGTAACATACCTATTGGTTGCAGTGGGAACGCAGAACAAATCACCGTGATAACCGCTTATAGATTTGCCCTGTTACGTTGTGGACAAAATTCCTTCCGATCGTCGGTTCTGTGAGAAATTCGAGCTTAAGTATGTGGTGTCATCACTAAAAACCATCCGACTCCCAACCAAAGACGCCTGGGGGAGTATAAATATGTCCTAGATGGGAATCGAGCCGACGACCTTCGGCTTAGCAGTCATGGTCATAACCACTAGACCACAGACCGATCAATCAATCAATCAATAGAATATTTGGCAATTTCTTAAAGTGTTTACTTATAATTGCTTCATTCAAGGTGTTGTGATGTCAATATGTAGATAATTAGTATACCGATGTTATCATGTGTGGGTTGACCTCAGCGGTATCGATACATGGGATCATAATAAACGTCGCCGGCTATTACAGATAAATTAAACTGATTGATCAACTGGCGCGTTGGTTTAAACATATTTATTGTACTACAGGGGCAATAGGTACTATTTGCACATAAATGATTGCACTGATGGCGTAGCGTAAAAGTTTAACCTTGCTGATTAGCGGTGATCCCATGCTCCCCACGAAACGAACTCGTTATATGCCACTGTAAGGTCCCAGCCCAATTATGGTCAATTGAATTGCTGTATCTTACTTTCGTGTTCGAGATTGATGCGAGGGAGCGGAATATGAACAACGTTACTTCGAAACAAAGGTTTATTTGCGACTAAAGAAATATTTCGATCGCGGGCGCAGCCGCGCGTAGGCACACACACCAATACATTATGTCTACTCGACAATAACACACATGTGTCCCTACACCACTAATAACAACCAGGTATCGCTGGCCTGGTGCTCATCATAGGGTAAAGAGGAAGTCAAATCTATTCTCACTTTCTCCCAAAATCCCTTCAAGTCCCACTCTATCTCATTCGCCCTCCCTTTAACCCGTAGAAAAATATAACAGAACGAGATGAGAAGCTATCTCCCTGATGCTCACACTCGTCAAACAAATCTCGACTGAAGGCGTATAGCTATTTGACGTTGATTTTCAGAAGGCACTATCTCGGTCAAGCCGACCTATTCATGCTGTAATCAGCGTGGCTTGCAACAATGATGTGTCCTTACCCTCTCATCTCAAGTCGTTATCTTGTTTCTTTTCTCAGCTTCCTAAGCCTAAAAAGACAGCGCTATCTACCTATGTGTTTTCTTGGCAAAACTTCTGAAATATACAGGGTGTAAAAAGACCCTTAACGAAAACTGAAATCCCAAGTTGTACCAATCATTACGAACATTTTTTACTTCGGCACCATACCTGGGAAATTACTGGTTCAGGAGATATTAAGGCTAAAAGTTAGTATGGAATTTTTCTAATTAGGTACAAAATCGGTGCGGTTACCCCACCAATATGTCCTTTAGATACCCTATGACCCCATGGGTAAGTAATTATTTCGAGCATTGCACGCACGCGCTTTTAATTGCGGTTTCAAAAATGTGATAACTTAAAAAAAAATCGTTTCCCAGGTATTATTTTTGGTTAGTATGACTTGGCATGAAGTCCGCAACGAATAGACTTCGGCTTGGTCATGGGTCTTGTGACATCCTGTATATAAGAGACATGAGACACCTCGCTACAGCCTGTATTTACCTCTTATGTAGCACCAGACCATTGACTTGATTATCTACTACCGATAACAAAAAATGTGCGTTTATGCAAAACATGTTGGCGTGTTTGCTAAATGATTAGTATTCATTATAAGATATGCTTAAACCACTTTAACTATCAAGTAGCACATCAACAAGAATGTGTATTCAAAATAAATATTACTCATTTAACATTTTATAGAGACTTTATGATAAGTAATTGGTATTACACGAAATTACAGATATTGTTTTAGATATTGTGGCTATGTTTATGAGGTCTGTAAAATAAATCTCAATCAATCTGACTATTGCAGGACAAAGATTCCTTCCTTAAGAGGCCTTCCGCATTCAGCTCAAACAAATATTTTAGATATAAATAAAATTATTTTAAGTTGGACGCATGTCTGCTGCCGGTCTTTTGCCTTACGGTCTCACGTCAAACAAACAACGAACGCAACCAACCAGTTTGACGCCATGGGAGCTTCATAATAATACCTATAAAAACAGTTTGTAGTCTCGCTGCTGAAAAACTAAACATTTCATTCATTTCGTTCTTTGATTTATTATATAATTTATAATATTTTTGAGATATTATATATCTCAAAAATATTACATCTTTAAGCAACGATCTCCTCGTGATAACTCTAGCATTTGAACCGTATCAGATTATTAACTCTAGGAATATAAATTACCTACGTAACTGTGCACGCAAATAATTACTCTTATTTTTCTCAACAGCGTTCACCATAATGATTTCACTGGCGATCCACCTGCTGATCGGTCGCGGGCCTCAAGGTCACCCGCCAGCTTTCGACGTGACGGGTATGCCCACGCTGTTCGGGGCCTGTGTGTACTCGTTCATGTGCCACCACTCGCTGCCCGGCCTCATCACGCCCATCCGCGGCAAGTCGCACCTGGGACTACACCTCTCACTCAACTACGCACTCATAGCTATCTTCTATCTCCTTCTAGCATTCACCGGAGCCTTCGCCTTCGCGCAACTCAGCGACCTATACACACTCAACTTCGTACCAACTTACAACGAAAACATATTCCTAGAAATCGTAGAATACTTCCTCGCTCTGTTCCCCGTGTTCACGCTCTCTACAAGCTTCCCAATCATCGCTATAACTTTAAGAAATAACCTGCAAAGTCTGTTCCTAGATACCACGAAGTTAGAATCATACAATTTTCTCTTGAGGAAGGTTATCTTTCCGATTGTCACGGTTGTTCCTCCAGTACTTCTAACGTATTACTTAGAAGATATAAGTATTTTGATAGAGTTCACTGGGTCGTACGCGGGTACTGGGATACAGTACATAATACCGACGTTCCTAGTGGTGTCTGCTAGGCGTCACTGTAGTAATCTGCTAGGGTTAGGCGTAGTGAATAAGTACAAGAGCCCGTTCTACAATGTCGCGTGGGCTGTGTTCGTATTGCTGTGGTCGGCGGTTTGTATAATATTAGTCTCTGTTCACATGTTCGAAAAAAGATCATGACATTAAGATGAAGCTATGAAAATGGATTTTATTGATTTTATGTAACATGAATTGTTACATAAATGGAAGAAGCCGTTACAGGAACATTCCCATGATGAAGTTTTAATCATAGATCATAGAGTGTGTATTTTAATTCCAAATTTGGACTTATGTAAAGCAAATGGCGTCTAGCGGCCATCTTGTTAACTATTGGAGATTTTAAAGTCTGCATTGAAAATTATCAAAAAGGTATGTATGTACTTACATTATTGAATTACTAAGATACTTAAATTGTTTTAACGTTATTGTAAGTCGCTTATAGCCTAAAGGACAATACAATATTATATAAGTCGTATTGTTAGAGTTTGTCGTACTTACTGTAAATTCCACAATACGTTACTTTTAAGAGTTTAACTATTGTCGGCCATACAGATTACAATTTGTATTTTTGTATTAATATTACGATTTGCCATAGGTAATCGAAAATTATATTCATAATACCTATACACTTATAGTTTGATCAATAATGCATCAAGATATATCCTTACTCAATGTATGTTTTGCACAAAATCATATCGTGCAAATATGATATAGGAATCTATATTTTATTCTAATGGATATTTGCGCGACACAAGTGGAGTCCGCAAAATCAAAATATTATAACAAATAGCTTTAACAGGGAGCTTAGTATGAGTTTTGCCAGCTGACAGCTCACTTCGATTCAATTCGGTAAGCTGACTATATTCATACTAAGTCTCTAGTTCTGCCGCGATTTTCTTCGTGTCGCGCAATATAGGCAGCTCCATATAATCAACGTAATGGCTGCTTGTACTAATACAATTAATGTTACCTTAGTCCCAAAGAATAGTAAGGGATGTAATTAACAATATTAGAAACCATTCTCACCTACCTCCGATAAGTTCCGTTTAAATTACCTGATAGATAACATCATAGATATTTTGTTATATTGTTTAATTTGTCTGGATGATAATACCTATTTGAAGGTGGTGAGATTGTTTCTAAGAAACAAATACGAATACGGACAGATAGTGAGTGATTTTGTCTGATTTTTATAATTAATTTATTAAAAGAAATTAAAATATATGTATGTAAACATATTGTAACGCACAATGAGTCACGTCGAAAGTCGTAAAGGCTTCAAGTTCAAAGCTAAGTTTATCAATATGAGCACGTTAAGCGGGCCTTAACATGACATTTTGGTAAGTGTTCAAGGCGTCTAATATAATTATTACATTGCAAAGATTTTTATAAAATGTTGTGGTTGCAGCCACTTGCTTGAAATAGCCTTTTATATTAATGGCTGGCCTTTTCAATAAACAGCGTTAGTCATCTATATTATTTAGCATTTCGAGAAAATAGCGACAGGGCCTGGCTTCGGGGCCCATAATTTACTCTTGTAACCCCAAAATGCATCATAGGCCCCCAAGAAATGGAGAGGCCGGTAACCTAACCCATCTCACCATTATATAATACATACATACATACATATCGTCACGCCTTTTATCCCCGAAGGGGTAAGCAGAGGTGTATTTCTACACCCACTTTTCGCCAGATATACTTTAGTCCTACGTAATAAGGGGCGAGCCTATTGCCGTACCGGGCACATTTCCAGACTCCGTGCTGCTACTGAGAATTTCGTGACAGAAAAACCCAATAACACTGCCCGACCCAGGAATCGAACCCGGGACCTCCCGATCCCACGCGCACATTTATGCCGCGAGACCAACGAGGCAGTCGTATAGGGTTTGATGTCGAGTTTTCCGTCTCTACGCAAAGATGGTATTTGCATCGTGTTATCCCTTAGTCGCCTCTTACGACACCCACGGGAAGATAGGGGGTGGTTACACTTGTATTCTATGCCGTCAATAAATTAAGTTTTTTGTGAAGAGGAGCTCCATCGCCATTTTCTAAAATCCTTTTATAATGAGTTATCTGACGACTATTTGAATTAAAAGGCTAACCGTATATAATAACGTCTATTTGAACTAGTTGAATGCTACATAAAAATTTTTCATTCTTGCAGTAATTTTGTTGCGGGATGTTTAAATAAGTATAAGCCAGCTTTAAGTAGCTTGTTTGTCAGATAAAGCTAAAAATATGGTCTACTCAACCTACGATAAAAATTCATTTGCACGTCATTCAACAATAGGGTTGATTTTTCTATGAAATAATATTCTGTTTAGTTTTTAATATGTTGTCAGTTCTAACTTCAACCTAAGTGTTATGTTGATTACATTAAAGATTTGTAAAAACAGCCAGCCAGCCCACTAACGATGTGATTTGTTCAGATTACCTTACACTCACTCACTCAATCACTCATCATCGATTATAGAATTGTATGTATGTGAAGCAACTGTGAATACTGGTTTTGTAGGCCATATTACACAAAACAAAGACTAAATATCACAGGATAGCCCTAGAGTTACGCTATTTAATTTTTTTCGTAAACTATTTCAATTCAGAATTTGTTCAAAGTATTTTGGAGACATTGTGCACAAACATTTACCACGAGCCTACTTAAAAACACTACCAGGGCAATATTTTTTTTCAGAATTTGAATAATATTTAGTCTGCATTTTATAATAAGGCTGTAAATGTTGTAAGCCAATGCTGTGTCATAAATTCAATTTTGTATCTGTTCTATAAATATTTTTTTTATAGGTATGTACTAAAATCATACTTTCGAAATTTTACACAATCTAACGGGTGCCATCGTGTAATGCTACTGCTACACCTGCGTTAGCGTTAGCGTTAATGCCAATGGCCGTTAACGTTAGTTAACGCGTTAATTTTTTTTTTTATAGACTCACGCCTGTATCCCCGAAGGGGTAGGCAGAGGTGTAATATTACACCCACATTGCCAGGAATTTTTAGGTCCCACGTAATAGGGGGCGAGCCTTTTGCCGTACCGGGCACATTACTAGACTCCGTGCTGCTACTGAGAATTTCCTAACGGAAAAACCCAATAACACTGCCCGACCCGGAAATCGAACCCGAGACCTCCCAATCCCACGCGCACATTTATGCCGCGAGACCAACGAGGCAGTCTGCGTTGGGAATTAGTAATTTAACGTGTTAAAACGTTGGCCACATCTACGTAGCGCCTAAATTGACGCGTTAATTAACGCGTTAAGACGCAGGTGTAGCAGGACCATAATGGGTAGATGCCCTTTACTTAAAAATGAATGCATTGAAAGCGTCAAAACGTCTTCTTAGTATGAGTCTTATTTTTTATTCTGTCGTAATTAATAAATCCTTTCTTTAACCTTTTATGAATATTGATGTGATAGGTAGGGTTCCCCTTATAATATACGGCTAAGGCTTACCTTTTATTTGTAATAGTAACCTTAGTAACTATTACAAATAAAATTGTATTACTTACAAAATGTAATTATATTATACTTAATGAATATAAAAATAATATTATATGGTGTTAACTCTAATTGTGATTACTGATAATAATTATTATACTTACATATTATAAGGCTTGCCGATTGTAACACTGTAATCATGTTTGAGATAAAATTATAACTTTGGTAACTATATCATGACATTGTTTGTCTCTATTTTAAATGGTCTTTTTGCTATTTTATGTTTTAATCAGCTATATTCTTATTTTAACTTTATACACTTTTATAAAAAATATTTTTAATCTTTTATGTAACTATAGTTTATTTGAACGAATATTTCTACATCTTTATTTATATATTTTCTTTATATTTTTAGATATGTGCTAAAATGTAAAACTGTGTTATGTTAAATGTAATCCTGGTGCCAAAATAATTTATGTTAATTGTATTTGTCGTATTTGAAACGTTTGTGTTGTATGTATGAAGCCCAATTGTACAAGCTATTATTTATTCTCTGTGATAGATACACCATTTGGAAGAGTATATAATTTATTGTAAAATGGAATATATTGTAACGACTGACTCAACATTTTAGCAGTACAAAATATTTTTATAAAAATAAATTAACGTGCGTGTTAAAATTTTCTTTGTTTTGTTTACCTATCTTCGAGCATCGCTTAAAGGAAGCCGAGTATTTGACGGATTTCTACGAGTATGAACCACCTTGAAACAGCTGTTAGACTACATGCCCATGTCCAAAATGGATGGGTCATATGAACCACCAGATGACGTATATAGGACGATATAAGAGCATAAAATAATAAGATTCAGCACTATGCCGTCACCTGTAAGCTGTCCAGAGTGCTGGTGAGAATTCAAAAGTGCAGGTAGAGTGAGTACGCATTTCGGTCATATATTTTTGTACGGCATTTTACCATCGATAGATCCATGAAAAATAATAAGAAAGAGCGCAGTGCTGTAAAAAAATGGTGCGACACAAAGTCTGTACTTTTTTTGATTTTCTGAAAATTTCCAAAAAAATACCGACTTTGTGGCGCACCATTTTTTTACGGCACTGCGCTCTTTCTTATTATTTTTCATACTACAACTTCTAACAGACGGCTTACGGTGAATTGACTTCATTAAAATCTTATAATTATGAGTGGTACAATGCGTTCAAAAGCGGTCGAGATGTGACGGAAGATTTGCCTCGCTCTGGTAGGCCATCAACGTCTGCAACTGAAGTTAACATCGCAAAAGTGAAGGAAACAGTGACAAAATCCTCATTCAACAAAAAAAGAAGTTCTATCCTCGTTTAAAAAATACCTATTAATATTATTTTTCTCTACACCATTTTTTGCTTTCACTATACCTAAGTTACGAGATTATTTGCACAATTAATATTTGTATCCACTGATTTGCGATGCCTTTACTGACACGCCTCGCCAATATAATTAAAATATTGGTAAGCAAAACATTATTCATTGTTATTTATAAAGCAACCAAACCGTTTGTAGCCCGCAAACGCCTCAAGCCACAGACGACCTACAAAGAAATTCCATTCAGTCGTGTATATTTATATGTAGCACTAACTGAAAGTGCATCTGAATAGCCTTGCCGTCCTCGTCTCAAGATATACGTGCCTATTGCACAATCACAAACAAAACTAAATAAATCAAGATGTATATCTGTTGGCGGTTGGCGGTTGGCGGTGGCGGCAGCGGCGTTACAATCTGTCGGCTCATCGTGAGTTTACGCAATATGATGTTAACGCTCTGATTGTAGCTACCGACGCAGACAAACAACGCGCCGTGACCTCCTTCATTTATTGCTCAGAGTTCAGACGATACACACCGTTATGTTCTATTGATACTTACCATTTGAGGTTTTATAATTATCGTCAAATTTCAGATTATAATCAGACAGACGTTAACTTTGGTGGAGGACCTCCTAATTATGACGTCATCCTCTTCTAGAGCAGGCACAACGGGTGTGCAGGCTTTCAGGTTTGTAGGTTCTAATATGTAGGCCACACACTAGAACCACCGCAATGTCCGTCGACGTCCTGTAGACGGATCACCCGTATCAAAATTAGCATACTTTACCGAGACGCCGCCTATAGTCCGTTCACAGTTATTTTACCTCTAGCTGTTAGATTGGCCAACCTGGGCGTTGTGTTGCTATATTTGGTATATAATACTCCCATTTTAAATATATGTTATTGAGAGGTTATTGCTAAAAATGTACTTATTTTTTTATTGCCTAAGCGATCGTAACTATTTAAATATTTAGAAGTAATGTTTGTAACAAAACCTCTTGATATTGGCATGCTTATATGCATGTACATTTATTTTCTTACGAAATAACTAATTTCCTATGAAGATAAGTAGTTATAATAAAAATGTTGTCTATTTAATATACAAAGGTAAACGCATCATAATTACGAGAACGTGAGGTTCTAATTCATTACGCAAAGCTTGAAGCAGATGGCAGCATAAGCAACTACAGTAAACAAACTTTCGTAGCGCGCTTTCCAAATATTGTCATCAACAAGACAACAATATATCTATACTTATTTATATAGGCAAAACAGTTACAACAGTTGCAATTATCAATAACAATAAAACTGGTACAATGTTTCTGTTTAAAGCTGCGCGTCCACTGGATCGGAATAGGAGCGTACGGAGCGGAAGGATTTGTAGCTTTGTATTAATTTCTATGAAACTGCGTGCACTGGACCGGTATTTGTGCTGATGACGTCATCCGCAGTGAACGCATCATTCGGCTTCCGAGCGTTTCAAATTCTGACGTGTTTGCGACGTTAAACTGTAGGCAAAAATACTTATTCACGATGAACGACGATGTTTTAATTACTTTAGTGGAAAGGTATGATGAACTTTATAATCTAAAACATGAACATTATCATAATCAACTTAGGAGAGACAGTATTTGGGACGAAATTGGGCAAATAATGAATGAAAGTGGTGAGTAAATACCTATTTACTAATAATAATTTTAATGATCCCTATAAAATTTGCTTTAAATATACCTAAATTGCCGATGCTGAATCCGAATGCAGTAGACGCACCCCATCGGCATTTTGTAAATGACGACGCTCCGTCCGCTCCGTACGCTCCGATTCCGATCCAGTGGACGCGCAGCTTCAGTGTCTTGTTTGAGATGAGATAATGAGATCGCGCATCCAAAGTTTGAAGTCTAAACGAGTTCTCAAGTTGTCACTTAAATGTCATACTTGCCAAAATTCATTGTTTACTGTAGTCGGTGATACCGCCATCTGGTGGTTTAACTTAGCAGTAATCTTCCCTATTATCTAATACAAAAACTGCTAATTTAATTTTCATATGTATTTTGAATAAGAATGATGTGGGTGTAATTTTACACCTCTGCCTACCCCTGCATGGAAACTGGCGTGAGTCTATAAGAATGATCCATGTGGACTGCCGATGTTATTATGATTCGTAACTGCTGTCAGATTCTGTATCAGACTCAGAATTTAATTTTATTATGAACCTGTCCATTTCAGCATCCGTAGACCCATCTGTTTCACGAAGCTTGTCTTCAATGTGGTGCTCAGGTTTGCATTGTTTTTGTCAGTCTTCTGCAGTGATAGATTGAAAAGCTTCTTCAGCTAAATTCACAATGTTGGTTGCCTCTTGTCCTAAATTTTTGCTTGTGACTCGCCTTTTAATAAGACTCCACATAAGTTCAATTGCGTTTAGCTCGCAGTGGTATGGCGGTAATCTAATCACTTTGCGGCCAGGCCATGAGCTTCAAGCGTTTGAATTTTTGAAATATTTCTACTAATATTGGGTAAAATGTTATGCACGGGTAACCCTATTTTACATTCCTGTCATCACAGAGCAAAATTCCAACATATAGAAAATAAACACCGACATCTGTCAGAGGTAAAATAACTGTGAACGAACTGTAGACACAATATCATAGGTTTGTATTGATACAGATTATCTTAAACTGGACTGCTTATCTTGATGCAACATTGTAAATTTATTTCTGCGGTCAGAAGATGAATAACGGTAAATATTTGGAACCAATGTTTGTAAATAGAATTAAATCAAAACGAAGGAAAATAAAAACATTATAATGTTGAAGAATTATTTATTTTTTCATCATTATACATAGTTGTCACTTATCTCGCGTACACAAGCGACAAAAGCCTTCCATAGCTCAATTGACTTTGGCATAAGGTTTCATTGTATTTGTGCTGCGCGGGCCGGCGCGAGCGCCATCTTAACTACAAGCACTATCGAGGATCGATTCTTTCTAAAACAATAGTCGATAGAAAATTATAACTAAATTTAGAAAATATCACTAATAAGCGCCAAATCATCGAATAGCACTTGTAAATTGGTTTATTTAATTTATTATTTCAGGGAAATGTAAAATGATTAATACTAAGAATGTATGTAGTAGGTATCACCGCAAGTAGTACAATTCTTTTGTGACGCGCAATATTTCGCGTGAGATAAAACAAATATCCGAACAACTTCTACTCGCGCTAAACCTAGGGGTGGAAATTATTTTCATTAATTTCAAACATTGGTAACGAGAATGAAAACAACGTAACAGGAGAGAACAGTGAACAGTAACGTTCTAGTGACACTGTAGTGTCATTGTGTCACTGAGACACCGCCGCGGCGTCGCGACTAACACTACGCGTATGTACTGTGACCGCAACATCACTCTTACTAATCAATATTTCCCGCAATATCAAACAAAAATAAAATAAAAACAAAACTATAATTACATAAAAATGAGTGAATGCATATTTTTACACACAACATGACACATACATAAACAAACGTTGATGAGATACTCGTTATACTCGCACACCATTCCCTACAAACGATAAATAGCTTCAATCGTAAATATTAAACAATATTGGAATCAGGAACAAAACGTTCTAGACGTTACATCTAAAATGACCTGTCTTTATTGTATATTATATAATAATAATAATAATAATAGTGTAGCAAATATTCGAATGACAGCAAAAAGCTTCGCCTCGTAAAAAGTATGCAATTTTAGTAAGTACTCATAATCTAAACATCATAACGTCGAATGTTGAATTAAAAGTAGACATTACTTTGTAACAAATAAATAATATTAATCTATGCATTAATAAATCTAATAATCATATCATTCGCATAAGATCGAACATTTCATTTAGAATTTGATTATTATTATTTTAGAGAGGAGGTGGTCCCCGCCCGGCGTCGTCGAATACATACATACATCACAATAAATACTATCGACTGTGGGTATCTGCGGGTGTGTGTGGCGCGTGGCGGGCGGGGGGGGGGGGGGAGGAGAGGGGTAAGGGGGGGGTGTGAGCTAGCGCGTCGGCTATAAGGAGGAGGGCGGCACGTGTATGTCGTGGCGGCGCAGCGCGGCGCGGAACGCGTCCAGCGACGAGCGCAGCGTGAGGCAGAAGCCGCGGGACGCCGGGACCAGCGGGTAGTCGGGCGGGGTGGCGGGGGTGGCGGGGGGCGGCGCGGGGAGGGAGAGCGCCGCCAGCTGCTCGAGGCGCGCGCACAGCGGCGCGGCGGCGGCGCGCAGGTGCGCGAGGATCTCGGCGCCGAAGGGCTCGGGCGGGCTCAGCACCATCTTCGTCATCGACTGCACCAGCTTCAGCAGCACCATCTCGTTGTACATGCGAGAGTTCTCCTTGCCTTGCTGCGTACCTATACAAACAATGACGAGTCAAATAACGTCACATCATCATCATCGTCCTAGCGGTATCCCAGTTACATCCAAGACATTTTGCCTTAAAGCCCAGGGTCCGCTTACTAATCCCATCAGATTTGACAGAATATTAGCTTAGTGACAATGTCACAATTTCATGCATTCATCAATCTCTTGCCCTGATCACAATCTATTTGGGGTCGAAGAAATAATTATGTCCTTCACTTCCATACTTCTCTGTGGCCCGTTATCAAAAATTGACTCTTTTCTCTTTCATATCCATCCTCACACATTTCATCCGTCTTTTTCTTAGCTGCCCTCTACTTTTCTTCCCCCTACCTTTATATTCATCACTTACAAATTCATAAACACAAATTATTTTTAAATATAATTCTCAGCCACACTCAAAGTAACACAATTATTCGTCACAATCAAAGATAGTTATTCAACATAATTGCCACACATTGTTGCTCACCCTTTTGTTTCTCGTAGCCCGCCTCGTTGAAATAGGGCTCCGCGTTGAGTATGAGCCCTTGCAGCGATACGATAACCTGCAGCAGCGAGCTGTCCTTGCCCCACACCTCCACGCCGCGCCCCGACCACGTGCCCAGCAGGGATACACACACCTACAAGTTATAACATTTTTATAGCATCTCTATACTAGCCTATTAGGCACCCAAAGTTGTCTGAGCTCCGACATATCAAACAAAAATTACAAATTTGAGACCCGCTTTTTAGCTGTGTTTTGAGAAAAAGAGCATAAATGTGAGGATAAGGGCGTGGTGAAGAACTTCGATCAGTCGGTGTCGCCTTACATATCAGGACCCACTCAATATTCGCTCGCAACCCACCAGTGTGTCGCGACCCAAAGTTTGGGCAATGCTGCTCTATACACATAAAACACGTTAAAGAACTCCTCCACATTGAGCATGTGCGTTCCTCGAGCGTACACTCGGCGTGCACCCGGCGGATGTTCGGCGTCCACTTGGCGTTCGCTTTGGACTACAGAGTGATCGCCGAGTGCACGCCGAACACACAGCGGACGCCCGCTCGAGGGACGCGCAAGCCCAATGTGTGGTCAGCCTTAAAGTCTTATACCATCTGGTTATACAATGAGGGTATGAGCATCAGATCCAGAAACCTGTCATAAGTGTCAAAACCCCTATATTTTCATACGTCTGTGTTTTTTCGTATCATTGTGTGTGTACGCTACGTCATGCGTCTGTACATATCTGACAGATGTGTGGACTTGAGCCTGACGCATACGAAGCGTCGTCTGGTGGTAGAAGAAATATTCAAGGTAGTAGAGCCTTGCTGATTTCAGCATGAATGGGCCGGCTTGACCGGGGAAGTACTACCCTCTCACAGAAAATCGACGTTAAGTAACAGTATCTAAACTGTTGCGTTTCGTTCGGTGAGTGAGAGTACCGGAGGCCCTATCCCCTATTCCTTCTACCACATCCCACTCCTCATCCTATCCCTTTTCCCAACCCCAAGGGGCGGCAACGCACTTGTAACTCCTGTGGTGTTGCTTGTGTCCATGGGCGGCGGTAATTGCTTACCATCAGGCGATCCGTCTGCTCGTTTGCCGCCTATTACCATAAAAAACACGTTTTATTTACACGTAAAGTATAAGCACCAGTTTCACAACCTACAGATGAGCATTATCAATCAGATATATTCAAAATTAGAACGCAGTTTCTATGATGTTATCTGTCGAGTAATTTAAACGAAACTTATAGGACATCAGTGAATCTGGCTGTGGCAAACATAAATGTAAATGTCGGGTAAACAAATCATCATTAACTTCATAACCTAGAAATCCAAGCTCTAGTATGCATCTAACAAAATTTTATGTAAACATAGTTCTATAGAAAAAAAATAATTGTTATAGAAAAATATACTTAAAAATTGTAAATTTTAGTACTAGAACTCAAGTAAATGTACTTTTTGTGTTGAGATGGAAATCCAGTTGCTAGTAGCCATCACCCTGTGTAGGGGTAATCGATGATATATATGGGGTAAAATAAGTAATCCAAAATACGAAATAACTTTACTGGTACCAGATTATAATACAAATATACTACATGTCTACGACCTAACTATACGACTGCGAGGGGGGCGACTGCTGAACTGCGCTTACACAATAGTGCGCCTTATATATAACTAGAGGACGCCAGCAGCTAAGCCTGCAATTTTTTTTAATTTACTTGTTTTGGAAAATCCCGTGGGAATTTCGGGAAATCACTACTTAGTGGCCCCCCTGCGGTCCCCAAGGAACATACTTGCCAAATTTCAGCTTCCTGCGCCCAATAGTTTCGGCTGTAGCGTGTCTGTCAGTCAGTAAGTAACGCAAGCTTTTTTTATATTAAGATTTGTAGCGTCAGTTGCCGCTACACCCTGGATTTTTTTTTACCACTGGTCAAATATCGATCACAATTTGCATTCCTTCCTAATGCGATTTCAATACAATCATTATAAGTATAAAACTTTGAGGTTCTGATGGTTGCGTGCATGTAATGGTGTGTCAAGATTGTAGGAGTGAATAATGGTGATAAAATATGTAAATTGCTACATTTAAATTGCATGCAAATACTGGCGAAGCTCAGTAAAGGAAAGTTTTGTAGTTTTTTTCGATAATTATAGTTTGCGAACATTATGCTTTAGCTTTCAACTAAGATGGCTGGTGCGGGGTTCTAAATCTATACTAATAAATTATAAAGTTGAAGATTTTTAGAACTACAGGTTTGATTTGAAGCATGCCTTAAATCGGATAGCACATTTATCGAGGAAGGGTAAAAGTTTATAACATCACGTTATGAGCCACTAGTGCGGACCACCACTAGTTGCCCTAAAATCGCGGTCATAGCTTCTTCTATACATGTATGTATCAATTGAGGCACTTTTAGAAAGTATTGGGTTACGAAACTAGGGATTTTTCCGTTGTGGCAGATACAGAATATCGAATAAAATTTACTGTTATTATTATAACGAACTTGTGCCCCATTTACAACACATTTGAATCTTTTATAATTTGTCCATTTGGTTTTAAATTCCTTAGCCAGTGAGACAAGTGCCTACAATATAAGAAACATACGAGCTAAACAAAAAAAATATGCAGGCATAAAAATTATTCTGTAGCAATCTACGGTTGCATTCCAACTAGTTATCTACATACACTACATCTCACCAGTCTTCCCTGGTTGTAGGTCAGTTGGTAGGTCCGCCAGCCGATGCTTGCGATGCGGGCGTGGACTATGCACGGCAGGCCCGCATCGCAAGCACGGGCCAGAGGAGCCAAGTCGTTCTCTTGATACCTCCGTGCGTCTTCGTATACACTCAATACCAGAGTGACTCAAAGTCACTCACCAAGTTACATTACATTTGAAAAATCAATACCGAAACACGTGGTTAAGTATGCATGTATATAGGTAGTTTGCAAGTAGGCATTTCACTGAGAAGTTGATACAATATTGAGTTATTTATAAATTTTGTGAAAGATCGATATTTTAGCCGTAGCCAGAAAATACCTGAGAAACATAGCTACTGAAATCTAATTTCACTTCGTTTTATTTGACTACCTTTTGTTTCCTCTTAACTGTTATCATAGTACCGTAAAGACTCTCGTAAAGATTTCGCAACCTGCTTATTTTATATTTACAAGCCCCGTCTATCTTTATAATGACCGGTTTACACGAACTTAGTAGCTAAGCGCTTAATACTTGTCACTAATACTAAGTTCTCAAGTGTAAACAAACGTAAACGAGTAGTGCTTAGTATTAGGGTTTGTGTATAGTGCAAGTGAATAGAAAACGATCCTATTTACTAAGCGACAAGCCGATACCCCACCACGATTTACTAAGCACTTGTCGCTTGCTGACCGTGTGTAAACAGCTTGACAAGATAGTTAGTGACATCGTTCCATTTCGAATTTTCACTCTCTTAATTTTTTCATTCTCGTCTGGTCACTAATAACTTCTACTGGCTCCAACGTGTAAACGGTTACTTGTTACTTGTCATATTGAGGGCTTAGTATAGTGACAAGTACGAAGCGCTTAGCTACTAACTTGTGTAAACCGGCCATAAAACAGCTGACTAGCCACACCGAAAACGTAATGGTCTTATCATGAGTTATATGGTCGTCATTTTCCGTGTAGAGACAGATAAATAATAAAAAGTGTTACGACCCTATTTCATTCGTGGGTGTTGTCTAACTACGGAATTCAATATTCGATCTATAGATAGATAGATCTGTAGATTTTAGATTCGTTTTTGACATAAGCTCCATACAAAATATGTCAAACACGAATCTTGTTCTCAAAATCCATGTATGGATTGAATATTGAAAGTAGCCGTAAGAGACATAGACAAAGCCAAGATCGTTGGGAAAAGACCAAAAAACTCGTAGTCAAAATCTATACCGATCCGTCTAGCCAGTGTTGTATAGTATTATTTTTACCCAGTGGTTGCTTAATAATTGGATTGGGCTTTGACAGCAACGCAAATTGGTGCGTTCGCGATCCGCTCCGGGTAGAGTCCATTCAACATAATCGTACTAAACCCTGGTTGCAGAGTACTGCGGGGTTGACCCGTAGGAGTTTTCATGCATGGACGGCATTGGTCGGGTCTCCCGGACAGTTGTTTAACCAGCCTAAGTCAAGTGGTGTGGTTTTTTGTGTGTTGGTATGGTTGTGCGGTAGTGTGGTGTGTTTAACCAGCCTCAGTCAGGTAGAGTGGCGGTTACCTTGCCGTCCTCATAGAGGTTGGGGTTGAGGCGGTCGGTGCAGTAGGAGTGGTAGTGGCACAGCGGCGGCGCGCGCGGGTACTCGCCGCCCAGCTGCACGTCGAACACGAACAGTCAGGTAGAGTGGCGGTTACCTTGCCGTCCTCATAGAGGTTGGGGTTGAGGCGGTCGGTGCAGTAGGAGTGGTAGTGGCACAGCGGCGGCGCGCGCGGGTACTCGCCGCCCAGCTGCACGTCGAACACGAACAGTCAGGTAGAGTGGCGGTTACCTTGCCGTCCTCATAGAGGTTGGGGTTGAGGCGGTCGGTGCAGTAGGAGTGGTAGTGGCACAGCGGCGGCGCGCGCGGGTACTCGCCGCCCAGCTGCACGTCGAACACGAACAGTCAGGTAGAGTGGCGGTTACCTTGCCGTCCTCATAGAGGTTGGGGTTGAGGCGGTCGGTGCAGTAGGAGTGGTAGTGGCACAGCGGCGGCGCGCGCGGGTACTCGCCGCCCAGCTGCACGTCGAACACGAACAGTCAGGTAGAGTGGCGGTTACCTTGCCGTCCTCATAGAGGTTGGGGTTGAGGCGGTCGGTGCAGTAGGAGTGGTAGTGGCACAGCGGCGGCGCGCGCGGGTACTCGCCGCCCAGCTGCACGTCGAACACGAACAGTCAGGTAGAGTGGCGGTTACCTTGCCGTCCTCATAGAGGTTGGGGTTGAGGCGGTCGGTGCAGTAGGAGTGGTAGTGGCACAGCGGCGGCGCGCGCGGGTACTCGCCGCCCAGCTGCACGTCGAACACGAACAGTCCGCCCTCGTACGGCGTCTTGGTGGGGCCCGCGATCATCACCGACAGCAGGTCGATGCGGTCCTCGTACCCGCGCACCCATACCTGTGAACATGCCACAAGTTATAACTCCCACCATATTTCGCCACAACACTTAGGTCATAACCAAAGTGTTGTGGCGAAATATGGTGGGAATGTTTGTTGAGAGGATCCTCTGCCCAGGCTAGATGCCCGCGCCTTGGGAACGGCAGTCTGACGGAAGTATCTGAAAAGTTGTATGCATCAGGGGTTTCTTGGTGGCAATCCTTAGCAGAAAGTGCTTGTCTGAATACTTGCCCAATTTTGCTAAGCTGATGCCTCAAGATGACGTTAAGATGTTACACTTATTTTCGTTCTTTAAAAACAGCACGTGGGAAAGGGAGTTTTCACGTTTGGATCCCAAGACCAAAGACAAACTCAGTCCAGTTTCCTTTCTGAAAATATTTTACTCAGTGGCCAACTGACGCTTGAACAACTGACGCTTGAACTCCATCTGAAATGTTAGCCATGGGGTTATAGACTTACACCGGGAGGTAGGTCACTCTTGAGCAGTTTGATCTCCCTCTTGACGGCGGAGTAGAATGTTCTAGGCTCGGACGGTTGCAGCATGGACAGGCGGAAGCGATGCGCGGCGGGCGCGGACTCCAGTAAGCAGAACCCTTCGCCACCGCCCGAAGGTTCTGATGGAAGACCTGCTACTATACTCTCTGGCTCGTCGGTGCCTTCCGCTGTGGCTAGAGGCGCTGTGTCTGTGGAGGCTGGATGAAAAATACAATTGGTTATTATGGACATTGATGAGTAGTAGAGCAGCATATCAGCCTGAATGGGCCGGCTCTACAGGGGAATTACTATCTTCTCACAGAATATTGTCGTAAAGTATATATACTATTGTTTTTTGTTCGGTGAGAGTTCCCAATACCTCATCCCCTTTTCCTTCTTCTTCACCCCACTCCTACACCTATTCCTTTTCCTAGCCCAAATGGGGCATGGAACTTGTGATTTCTCGAGTGTCGTCTGTGTCCATGGATAGCAGTAATAGCTAAACATCATGCTTGTTTAGCGCCTATTACATAAAAAAACAAGATATAAAAAGATTCACTTACGCGCAGCCCCCTCATTATTGGACGGCGATGTGGTGGTGGTGTCTTTGACGTCGGTGTCCGTCGACGGCTTCTCCTCCGCCTTCTCGTCCTGGTCGGCCATGCTGACAACCAGCGCGCCGTACTGACTGTAACCCACACAAGTCAATATGTGCCGTGCACATCTTGGTACAAGTACCGTCTATACACCAGGTATACAATTAGCGCACTCTATCTTGGCCGGACTATCGTTACGGCCCGTTCACGACCAGTAGCGTTCATTGCGCGCTTGACTCTGCCGCGGGCAATGTCGTGTCAAAGTAAAACCGCCATGGACATCGAAATGGCTGCCGCTGCCACCCGCCGCTGCTGCTCGTGAACGGGAAGTAAGTCACTAGCGGCACGCAATGCATATTTAAGCACTCTTTTGTTACGGGAGGGTCGGGTGTTGATTACTGTACTGTACATGCGCGAACTTATCTTAGTGGCTAACTTCAGGTCGGTCAACATAGAATGCGCGAGGTGTACGTAAATGTAATGAAGAAAGCTAGGCAATATTATAATAATTATTATATTGTGGGTACTTTTGTTTTCCAGATCGAAGATAATAATGAGTATTTCGAATAAGTATGTTAAAGAAGACCTAGAACCTTCTGATTTTACATTTACTCAAAGAGAAACCAGCCAGGTTTCTTGCTAAGGGAAGGTAATCTGGGTGTAATATATACATTTATGACCAATGTCCGCGTGCATAACATTTCAAATACAGTTCCATTTAAATAATCATAATATTTATACTTTTCTTCGACCTGGAAAAAGAAAGCCAATTTGAATAATAATATAACAGGGTTAACTAGTACCTAGTCTACATCCTATGGGTATTGAATTTTTTTCAGTTCCATATCAAAATCCTAGGGGAGTTATGTAGCAAGACTTCTCGAGAACGAATATTTGGTAAACAGAAACTTTGTTAATAAAGTGACGGCAATTGCACCAATAAGAAGATAGATCCCAGATAGCAACAAACTTGCAGCAAGTTTAAATCAAACTTGCTAGTTTCACTGTGACAAACTTGCATCAAACTTGCATGAAGTTTGCTTTTTCAAAGGTTGCACAGGTACAAGGCACAGGTTGGTGGTACGACAACAGCTGGTCGTCGAGCACCTCCTGCTGAATCTAGGAGGTCGACCGACCACCAACCTGTGCTCGTCGTCATCCAAATCCTTTGAAATACCAACTTCATGCAAGTTTGTCACGGTGAAACTAGCAAGTTTGATTTAAACTTGCTGCAAGTTTGGCAAGTTTGCATTGTTATCTGGGATTATAAAATTGATTGAAAACGAATAAGTAAGATAGATACAGAAATAGTGAGATGCTCTGCTCTCTACTGCAATGGACGGACAGTACCTACCAACAATACCATGCATATTGTTCAAAGGGGACTATTGGTACAAACAACACTTACATTAAACAAATATGTTGTACTTCACAATAATTATTGTACGAGGGTTTTAACGCACGGAAATCAGAGAAATTATGTTACCACTTTTTACAGTCATCTACTAAAACATAAAAATTAAAAAATAATAATAATAAGGTAAAAATAAATAAGGTTGTAATACTGTAGACGACACAATATAGCTAAACGCTAAGTATGTCTGTGATTTTCAATGTTATTAGTACTCGATTATTGACTTATCTTTGTGTTAATGTTGGTATGTATGAGAAACTGGACTAATTTGACATAAAAATGTGCATTTTAATAACAAAACATGCACAAGTCACATCATTCAAGGCGTCTATAATATCATTCATTTTGAGAAAACTGAGTTTCAATAAAATGTCTACTTAATAAAAAATAATTGAAATTAAAACGACATGATTTAAAATAAAAATGCATCTAATGCGATCGCTATGTAAACATTTGTTTAATATAAGTATTGTACTATGGTTAGACAATACACATGATGGGCACCTACTGTATATTCCGACTGTG
Organism: Euclidia mi; assembly: GCA_944739405.2. Classification (NCBI taxonomy): domain Eukaryota; kingdom Metazoa; phylum Arthropoda; class Insecta; order Lepidoptera; family Erebidae; genus Euclidia; species Euclidia mi. The sequence goes on from OX123182.2 coordinate 105,846,157, forward strand.
ATATAAGGTCGAACATTGCTCAACATTCAACAATGATATTATTATGATATGCTAGCTTAAGACCCTGTTTCACCACCAATAACTATCGAAGTCATTTTGATAATAAATTCAGCTACTCACCCGCCGTTTGTCAACTTTAACAAATATACACAGCCTATGTATAAGGATATTGTATATTTACAGTTTTATTTGTAACACCCAACATTTAACAAATATTGAATGAGTCAAACAAAAAATTTTAATGTACAATGATAAAAGGAATCGACGGAACCCTGGTGTATGATCTATAAGGCCTCCCTCACATTGGACGACAGCGTTCCTCGAGCGTACGCCCGGCGTTCACTCTGTAGTACAAAGTGAACGCCGGGCGCACGCCGAACGGACGCCGAGCGTACGCTCGCGGAACGCTCATGACCAATGTGAGGGAGGCCTAATGGTTACCTTACCTTACCATTATTGACAAATTGTCTGGAAAAACGATTGTTATTCAAAATGATACTATTTCATTTTTGGTATATTTATTCAACGATGACTACACCATTTAAGAAATTGTGATCTAGCTTTAGATATCGAATACCGGACTGAGAACTAATCAATCATTAGTCGGGTCGTACTTTACAAACATTCACGCAATATACACAACAATCACCGAAATGGGTGGTTGGGGTACAAACTGTATATGTCATAGTTGTGAATGCGAAATTACTCTTAATAGTAATAACAGTTGACAAATGGAGGGTGACTAGCAATTTGCCTTCATACTATTTAAGTAAATAAGGATCAAAACATATCATTCTGTGTATAGGTCAACAATGGTGAAACAAGCCCATGCAATGTCTGATTGTAAAATCTTCAAAATGTAGTATTTACATAAACATTCGTAAGTATAATGATATGATTCCAACGACACGACAAGTAATGAGATGCACAAAATTAATCATAAAACTGAATGTAACAATTAAATAAATATAAAATAATAACAAAAAGCATTCAGCAACTGTACATGTTTTATTTTATCATATAATATATAAACATGGTTTCGGTTTAAATATTATTAAAGCACATCGAATTATTTCTATTCAGCGATTAGATGGTATTTCAGTAATGGATTTTAAATGTCTGGATGTAAGAAATAAGGTGAATATAGAAAAAAAATAAGTGTAAAACATGTACAGAAGCGTTCCTGTAAAACATAAATGTAAATAAAACAATAATGTAGGCTCACACTGAAAAGTGGTAGAGTAACTTCTCTTCAGACGCGATTCGTTTCATCATTAAGTTGTTTAAGAAATCGGCCAACTCTTGAGGCCTTCTCCTGTGGAACAAATTGTTACTTTTACTATCATGACGGACTAATTTGTGCCCCTTTCCCCTCCGCTTCCACCTACCTTGCCCCGTATGTCTCAGTTTGATCAGTACAAGTGCGTATTAAGCGTGGTATTAGTTTGCCTATATTAAAGCTGTATTTAAAATAATAATCTCAGGTACAACTATGTACATATTGTGTTTATAAAATACCTGCTATATTTGTCTGCAACTTTTTGATACACGTCGGATAACGGATAAAGAAAACCGCGGCTTCAAATTTAGGAACACATATCTTGAGCTGTGAACGTATACGGGTACGTACACAAGCAGTCGTCTTAAGTTCTTAACGTATACCAATCTTACAAAGTATCAAGAACCATCCTCCTACATATCAAGACAATCTTAAGGTCTATCTACAAGTATCAAAGACGTTCCCGACACTACACAAAATGCTTCAAGAAATAGATGTTAAAAATATTCTATATTCGGACCGACGACGATAGAACTATAATGCCCAATTACGACCATATCTTTGGTGCGCGAAGACAGACCAGTAAATAGTGTTTATCTAAGTCACAGTATTGTGCGCTTAAGATTGGTGTTCAGTCAATGTGCATCAGATTGTACTAGACGTGTGATGAAGAGTGCTCGAAGTAGAAACATTAGTTTTGGGGCATCAGAGTGATTGATTAGTACATCTATAAGACTTACTGCCATTTGTGAGTAAGGCTAAATAACAAACTAACGTCAAAAAGTTGCGTCAAAATAATAAGTGTTGCTTTAATTTGAAGTGTGCAAAATATAGTATAAAAATAAATAATACACGTTATTTTAAACAATATAAATCAAAAGTTTTGCTATTTTTTATTTATTTTATTGCTAATTAACGGCTTCATTTAAGTTCTAATACCAAAATTCTCCAACAATATAATTAGAAACTTTTATCAATAAATTGATCATAGTCATCATACATTTAGGACGGTTTCAGATTAGCGTATTTTTCTGTGCGCATACGGTCGCTTCTGCATACGCGCTTCCACGCGCGCTACATTACGCGCTTGAAAAAACCAGACTCGCGTAAACAGGCATATTTCGGCGTGTTCGCTCGAAATGGTAGTGTCATCTTGTCAGTGTCAGCATGGATTCTGACGGCTCGCGCTTATACGAGCTTAGAAGCGCGTCAACGCTCGTACGAGTTGCGCATGTGCCAAAAGACGCGACTATACCCACCTACATGCGCTTCCAAAAACGAGCTTGTACGAGCGTATAAAACGCTAATCTGAAATCGCCCTTATCATTCTGAAATATTTGTTATTGCCAGTCAGATTAGCAAATCATATAAATGAAAAAATACATTAAAAATAATTCAAATACCTGGTAGTTAGCAACTTAAAGCAACATTTCATATTTCAGTTTATATTGAACCTTACAAAGTGTGCTTGAAAAGCTTTATGTTATTTTGTGTTATTTTTGTGTTTGGTGTACTTACCGGCTAACTTCGGCGTGTGCCTTGACGAGCTGTGCGTGTATGAGGTTGCACAGTTTGTAGCACACGTTGCGTGTGTTCGCATCTGGATCGCTTGCTTCTCCAGTCGCTACCCACACAATTTGTGAAACGTGTTACATTTAAAAACTTAAATATTGAATATTAGACAGAGATTTCTTACAAAAACATTTCTAAAGTTTATATAATAATATTCTACTACATTCACACAACACCACCTAGTCCCAAACTAAGCAGAGCTTGTACTATGGATACTAGATAATGGATAAACATACATATATACTTTTTTTTTTGTAAATACATACATATTATACATAGAAACACCCAGACCAAGACAAACATCCATGTTCATGCACACAAATGTTTGACTTGAGCGGGAATCGAACCCGCGACCTTCGGCATAGCAGTAGCTTACACTCCCGCTACGCCAACCGGCCGTCCGTTTGTTCTTTTTGTTAAACATTTGGTTATTGTTTGGACATGAACTCGTCTGATCTTAAGCGATTACACAGCTCACGATGGAGTACGCTTGATTAGAAGTCTGATTATGTTCCCTAAGTCGTATATAGTGGGTCACTCATCCCATTCGGTTCGACCATAGGATTAAACATAAGCCATTCCAGCGAGTACCAGTGTAACTGGTTGGGATCGTTTTTTACACTCATTCAACCAGACAAAATGTAACATTTTATACTCACATTGTTCACTAGTCGTTAACGTGGCAGTGAAGGAGTTGTCTTGTGAAACGTTCGTGTCAGATCCTGAAGCTTGCACCGGCTCTATGTTTAGATGTAGCTGCTTCTTACTAGCCGTCGATTCCACCTGGAAATAGTTCAACACCAACGGCGTTACAACTTCTTCTTCTTCATCGTGTCACTGGTTCAGATTTTCTGTTCCCAAAACTTGGCTACGGTAACGGCATTGTTTGAGGTCATTTTAAGATCCTGTTTACTGCTGGTAGATGGGCAAAGAGGTCATGAGAGCTAATGCGCCATAGATTGTGATGGAGCTCCGCAGTCGCAGTAGACCTGTGAGTGTTCTATGAATCCCCATCTTGCCATGTTTTCCCTACAGCGCCCGACCTGAGTTCGCAAACGGTTAAGCGATCTCCAAGTCAACCACTGCAAGTTATGACCAGGGGGCAGGCTTTCCTTTGCTTCAGGGAAGTTTGGGGGGGCCGAGTGTTACAACTCTATATACACGATCATGAAATTGACACTTTATTCGTTATACGGTTAACTTGATGTCGGAGTGCTGGCCGAGCACCTAGAGGCAAGTGGCATTAGATCAGCAACATTGCTATTACCATAAGTGCAAAAAATTATGGAACTGACATAATACCTTCGATATGTCACGTGGCCGGCTAAGACCAAACACCTTATACACCGTTATTTTTTAATTAGTACAAAAACTTTAAGGACAGATTAGCGAAGACATTATTATCATATAAGTGACGTAAGAATTTCATAATATCTATAAATAACAAAGTTATAATCATTTGTTTTTTGTAGAAAATCTCACCCAAATCATAGACATATTTTACAATCCATTCACTACTTCATTGATAGTACTTACTTTCCGTCCTACTCTTACGCATTCTTTCCGTCGCACTTATAATGCAGGCAGCCGTAGACAATAAAATGAAGCAAAATAATAAGTGTAGGTAGATATTTTTTATTTTTTTAAATTCTACCCACTCTTTCATACTTCATCCTGTCTTAGGACCGGCAAAATTTACCGTTTTACAAGTAATTAAATACGGAGGTAGGTATGTAATTAGAAAGCAAACACGTCATATCAAAATAAAAGAAAGTATTCTGTAATAAAAGAAAAGAGTAATTTTGGCGTATTTATGAAGTTAGAATCGGCTGCTATTTACAATTACTATTAAATCGTCATCACGTCAGCCTAGAGACGTCCACTGCTGGACATAGGCCTCCCTCAAGGTTCTCCACACAGACCGATTTTGAGCCGCCCGCATCAAATTATTATTTAGTTAAGTAGGTAATATTTACTTTACTTACAAGTATTTTAATTGTTCTTCGAAATATCCATCACTATTGTCAATACACAGCACGTTTTATTTAATTGTTTTTTAACGAGATAAGTAAGCTTCTCTGACTTTTCAATGCGTCAAAAGCGTCCAATATGCACTGTTTAAATTATTCGACACTCACACTCACAACGGCTCACTTTTGTACACAGTGGTGAGCATGGAGGCCAAGCTACGACCCGCTTCGACCGATCCACTGGCTTCCAAACACTTCCCTGTACAAACGCATAGCTGCACTCGCGTGATGTGAACTAATAAGCCATCCCGTTGGGCAAACGTAAACAAAAAATAATTGTTTCCACGAAAAAACATCCGCTCGCTATCGCCTTCAATTTAGCACTGCGGCGCGCGCGCAGAGGGACAGGGGGTGGCGAGCTTCGAGTTTGCACAAATTTATCAATGGAGTAGTGGCGCGTAAAATTACTACGACAACATAGTATTTAGTTATGCATTTACCAAACATTACGTATTTTTGTGGACAGTTTTGGGACAGTTTTGGAACTTAGTATTTTTATTTTTTACATACATATATATGATTAGTTAAAGATGCCTAGAGCCCCATTAAATTTTTTGTACTAATTAAAAAATAGCGGTGTATAACTACGACAACCAAACGATATAAGAAGTGAGGAGCGGATGCCACTGCTCTAGGCCCTCTGAAGTGGGTGTAGCAGAAGGCGTCAGGTTCAAGTAAATGAGATTACAAAACAAGCAATTTGGAACAGAATTAAATTGACCTCCATGGGTTCGACGGTGACGTTAGCAGCGATGATAGTCTTGGACTTGTCCGTGTCGTCGTCCACCAGCATGGCGTCGGGCTGCGGCGTGGCGGGCGCGGGCGCGGACGCGGGAGAGGAGGCGGGCGCAGGAGCGGGCGCGGGCGCGTCGGCGGGCGCAAACAGCCGCGCGAGCTGCTCGTGCACGCGGCGCTCGCCCGCCCGTGGCGTGCTTGCGCCGCGCTCACGGACACGTTCTAATAGACCCTGTTCAACATACAGTACTTTCGTTAAAGCTTTAATAACATGCTCTAGTCAATATAATTAAAAAGTTTTTAGTCTGGAACGTCACATACTGGGTCAGAGCATAAACGCTGCCCGCTATCAACTGTGAGAATACCTACCTAGTCCAGTCACTATAGGCAAAAAACGGGGTCAATCTCGGAATTTGAGATAATAAGCTGGAAACTCGTATACAGCTTCATTTTGGCTTTCTAAATGTTGTCTCAAAAGTCTGATATTATCTCGTGTCTGCGTCGTAAGTTATTCGAAGACAAAGGTCACGAAAATCGTTTTTTTTTGCAATTATCTCCGTTTCTATGGTTCCAATCACTTCAACACCTATTATGAAAATTTAAGATAAAAATATTGCCACAACTTTTGTCTCAACTCTTTTTCTGTACGCTCAATCCTTTTCGAGATAGAGAGCGGAGAGCACCCAGCGCTCAGTCATATATATACTGTTATACAAGGTCAACCGTGAATATCGGTGAATAATACCTTGTATATAGAAATAAGTGAAGTGAATATAATTTAAGTTAATTTTTATTTAGTAGCTGTACTTTTGTTACAATTGAAATTAAAATTAAATGTACATTTAAATTCTTCAATAACTTGAAGTTCAAAAATATCAATTTTCTTCTTCTTCTTCTTCTTCATCATCATCTCCTGGGCAATTGAAAATTTCAATTTCATCTTCATCATCCTAGTTTACCTGCATGATTGTCTCCAAACCTTCTAAAATTTCTGGATCAAATGCAGTTTCTTCCTCAGGATCGTCTTGCAATACAACAGCATTAAGACAAGCTTGCCCATTGCATTGTCCGCAAGCTAAAGTGCATTGCAAGCTAGATTTTCTGCATCTGCAGCATGACCTTGTATAACAGTATATATGCCTGAGCGCTGGGTGCTCTCCGCTCTATATCTCGAAAAGGGTTGAGCCTACAGAAAAAGAGATGAGACAAAAGTTGTGGCAAATTTTTTAATCTTCAATTTTTATAATAAGTGTTGAAGTGATTGGAACCATAGAAACGGAGATAATTGCAAAAAACCGATTTTCATGACCTTTGACCTCGAATAACTTACGACGCAGACACGAGATAATATGGGACTTTTGAGACAACTTTTAGAACGCCAAAATGAAGCTGTATACGAGTTTCCAGCTTATTATCTCAAATTCCGAGGTGAATCCCTAAAGTGACTAACCTACTCTGCACGCATAATAAAAATCATACTTCTACAAAAATCATCTACATTTAATCATGAGTTAGCAACTGGCGTCTCATATAACCTACCTCAATGTGTGTCACGATTTTGGTGATGTCTCAGAACTAGTTGTTCATAATAATGAGTTCAATCATCCCCTATAATGGCCTACCTACATAATACAAAACAAAAATCAATATATAAAAAAAAATTCGTTAAGAGCGTTTAATCCGTCGGAGGCGATTTTGCGGGTTTTTATTGTTCTATTACGTTACGGATAAATAACAATTAATGAAAAAGATATAGAAAATATGAAAGTTCAGTTCTTTATCAAGAGAGTGCTGAAGAAAAATATATGGGTTACTATAGTAAATATTTACAAACGGATGAATTTAAAAAAGTCATTTTCGTAATTTCTGTAGTTTAGGCCAGCATTAATGGTCGCTAGTGCTATGAAAACTTATCGTTCTATAATTCTGTAAATGTAAACTGTACGAGCAAGCTATACAAGCGAGTCCCTAAAAAAGAAATTGTACTTTCATTCATAATTTTCAAGAAAATCGGAGATCAAAACAGTGCATTTTGCTTAATTTTAGCCCGCGAATTTGCATTTATATCTAAAAAACTACTGTGATTATTAAAAAGATATATACATATTTAGAAACCTTAAAAATTATTTTAAGTCATATAAAAAAAAATTGGAATCTAAACTTTTCGTTTGTAATTAATATGATTTTTTAAAAAGACCAATAAAACTCGAAGCGCGATGCTATGTCCGCCATTCAGCGCTGAGCGCTCTCAGAGGACGGACCTGTCGCTCGCGTCCGCGTCCGCCAATTTACGTAAATATTGCATTCCAAAACGTTTATAGCGCGGCTAAAGCTTCTTGATCCTTATTTTTTCTCAACGTATTTTTTTTTATAAATATGAATAGTACATGTACTTAACTTTATTTATGTATTACGTATTAAACTAGTGTGTTAGTCAAGACATCTGGAGTCTAGTGGTTACTGGTTAGTATAGTAGCGCGGTCAACTAGGGGCTGGGCGAGACTGACAGAAACGGACCGTTAGATATAATACCTTGCTGCAAAAATCAAGTGGCAATATACAGTATAAACAGGTACAGTAGTTAGACGCATTTGATCTTTGATGGGTGACCATGGGATTGGCTTGCAGAGCCTGTATCGCAGATTTATTTTCGTACAAACTACATAAGTTTAAGTAAAGTAATTGACATCACGGTCATAGTATGGATGGGTGACCGACCGATGAATTTACAGAGCCCATGTATGAGGTTCTTAATGGGGGCAAAATTATGGTTATTTTTAAGCTAGGACGCGCCGCCGTTAGCATGATACCATTGTAATAGGTATTTACCTAAAACGTACTATGCAATGCAATTAAAAGCACACTTGAATCTAATATTATCTTACAAACCGCCGCAGCTCAGCTGATCCCCACGAGCTCGCATTGCAGGTACCTAACACACACAAGCCCACCTACCTACTGTGCAGTCTTATTCTGCACTAGTTAACAGTTTATTTTGACTCAATTCTTCTAACTATATTTGTTCAAAATGCAGTTTCGATCTAATGTCAGTGTCATACTCATGTCACAAATGGTATTCTTCTAAATAAACTGATATTGGAATGTTATCGTGACTAGATCTTTAATTGAACAATGTCATCATCATCGTTCTAGCATACCGTGGATTCGAACCCGATACCTTCTGCATAGCAGTCCGTTGGTATCTACAGTAGGCTATCGCTGCCTGTTGTTAATTAAACAATGTGTCAACGTCAGTGAGAACAATAGAAGTCAAATTATAGTTGGTGCCACGAGAAGATAGACTTTTTGTAAACAAACATTCAGAGCTTCACAACCTTTTTTCGAACAGTTGCGTTTTAGATTTTATGCTTTTGAACAGTATTTTTTTTTCAATGCCTAATTATGCCACTACGTTTTTAAATTTATATTGTTAAATTTTACTGAAATAAAAATATTTGATTTTGTGTTTTAATGGTCGAATGTTCATAAATTGGCCGAGTTTTTTGTTGTTTTACACGTAATAATCTGTAAATTAATGAAAAATAGAGTACCATGTATGTTAATTATAGAGTACATACATGTTACTTTATTATTGACACGATTTTTTAAAAATCACTACGCAATAAATAATATTGCTCAAAGTAGCATATTTATTCTAAAATATTAAATTATTGACCAACAATGAATAACATTCATACATACATACATATCGTCACGCCGTTTATCCCCGAAGGGGTAGGCAGAGGTGCATTTCTACACCCACTTTTCGCCAGATATAATTTAGTCCCACGTAATAAGGGGCGAGCCTATTGCCGTACCGGGCACATTTCCAGACTCCGTGCTGCTACTGAGAATTTCGTGACAGAAAAACCCAATAACACTGCCCGACCCAGGAATCGAACCCGGGACCGACCCCGATCCCACGCGCACATTTATGCCGCGAGACCAACGAGGCAGTCGTATAGGGTTTGATGTCGAGTTTTCCGTCTCTACGCAAAGATGGTATTTGCATCGTGTTTTCCCTTAGTCGCCTCTTACGACACCCACGGGAAGATAGGGGGTGGTGACACTTGTATTCTATGCCGTCAACCACACGGCGGCACAATGAATAATATAACAGATAACTAGCTAATACATTGCATAAACATTTCTAGGCATAGAGATTTTACGTTGTATGTGAATGAAATCGTCAGAATGAAGTTAAACAAAAACCATTAAACGTTACGGTAGTCTGAAAACGCAATTTCTTTTTTAGGTATAAATAATTTTCTGCCATCTGATATTCTGCACGCGCTTTTTCGAGATGCCGGCAGCGAGAAGAGCGTTGCGATCCTATTAACTTGTATTTAACTTAACACCAACCCCTTCTTGATAACAAAAAAATTAATTTTGTCCTCTGATAAAAAGATGTTAAGCCCAAGAATGTATCATTTCAATGAACTAACGCCAAATGTTGACACTCTAGGCGTCAGTACCTCCCCCCCCGTGGGATCTCCACCTTGTCGTGGTGGGGGGGCTCAGTAACCGTGGGTTAGAAGCCACCCACGGTGAAGCTAAGCGGGATCCCGGGAGGGGACGCTCCACGTGGACTTGGTAGAGGCCTGCGTAGGATGCGTCCCATGGTGCGGGTGCGGGGGACAGTTCTGTCTGTCCCTCGCAGTCGGGTGCGGTCGCGGGAGGAGAGGCGTGTGGGTGTTGCGTTGCCCGGCGCCCTATCTCCCGCGACCAAATGGGGGCGCACCATCGTTGCGTCGCGGTGGGGCCGCAGAGGAAGAGGAGATGCGGTGTTGCGTTGCCGTCCTCCCTATCCTCTGCGGCCGCTGGGTGTTTTGGCGGCGGAGCCCAAAACCTTCATCCGCCGCCAAGGAGGTTTCGTTCGGAGCCCGCCTGACCATCTGGCGGGCCAATACCCGTCGGGGGGTAGCGAGGAATGCTTTGGTGAAACCCTACCCTCCGACACATGGGTACATGAGGAGCACGGGTTGGTTTTTAGTCAGTAAGAGTCTGACAGTCCCCTTCGTCCTTCCCCCCCGGGGCGGAGGGACTCCATGAGGATTTTCCAACCCGATACAAAAAAAAAAAAAAAAAAAAAAAAAAAAAAAAAAAAAAAAAAAAAGGCGTCAGTACCTCAAAACATTAAAAGATCCTGTTGACAGCGCATAATATCGATAAAAACCCGATCCATTGACATATTAGTTTCCAATGACACGTATCTATGTACCGTTGCGCTCATTGATCTGAAATTATTTGTTTTTGACAGAACTATCGCTAAGTCACTTAGTAAAAATTCTTTGTTTACAAAATGTCTATGTTTTCGTGACACGGACTCTAGATGATAATGACATTTAAATTAGAAGAATACCAATTCTGAGTCAATATAAAATCTAATCTCATTTCGTTCAGGTGAATATATATTGTATAATTACAATATTTTGTAATTACAAATCAACATATTGTATATTTTTTCCTCTTTCTTTTAATTAATTAAGTTTTTTTTTTTACCCGACTCTTTTGGTTTTGTATTTAGTGTCATTCGTTGGTTTTCATGCATTAATAACAAAATAGATGTATATTTGAAATGTAACAATTATGTAGATGAGAATTATAAATTATTTCTATCATATAATAAAACTGCGCCAAATTATTATAAATAGTCGTTGTTATCCTGAGGAACATTATCCTACTAAACAAATATGTAATATCTATCTTTATTTGATACCTTTAAATGCATGTGCATTGAAAATAATTAATTTGAATACTTTCATATCATAATCGACGTATTACATAAACGAATACTGTTCATGTATGGCAAGAAGGATCAAGATTATTATTCCACGCGACACCGTCATAGTGCGCCGGGTCTCGCATCCGCGGTGCGCGGGCGACCGCGGTACTATAAAAACCTAAACTCGAGCCGCCGCTCGAGGCGTATACGCTCTTAAATGTGTTGCTAAGTGGAAAAATTTAGAATTTCTGAATCAATTCGTATTTTTTTAATAGGTATTCTGTTTTGATGGAATTAAATATTTATAAGATTGCATATGGTACACCGAGAGATTCAACGAGTCAGCTAGTAAATATAATAAAACCCATCCTCTACACTCATTTTATATTATCTTCAATGTGAAAAACATAAGATCTGTACCGTTCAGTTTTTGCAATGCTAATATGTTAACTCTTGTACACAATTGTCTTTTAAACATGAAAACTTACCAAAAAGTGGTCTTCGTGGAAGAATGACGTTCCCATGAGCCGATCTAAAAATCTACAGTCTTTGTATAGATTTAATAGTTTCCGCATAACCTGCAACATACGAGGAGACTACATAACTAAATTACGAATATCCTAATTCAATAAGGTAACTTTTTGAATCACTTCAGTATTAGCATCATTTAAAATATTCTACGTTTCACGCCTGTTTTAATCGTTCCTTACACTTTTTAAAGTTTGAATCGTATTGTACGAATGTCTGAAGCATTTGTTATGCGAAGAGTAGCGTAGCAATTAAATATGTTACTGTTATAACTAAAATATGACTGCATGGTTAGCCTTGTCATTAAAGCGTCGCTCCGCCGCTTGACACTGTATCGAGTGTTGTGGGTTTGATTCACACACGAGACAACACTGAGTGATCCATAAAAAATACTGTTGGCAAACACGGTGTAGTGTCTTATATCTGTAGCATGTGTACTCACGTCCTGGTTCTGCAGCGAGGGCTGCTTGGCGAACATCTCCTCGAGGCGGCGCATGGCCACGCGCCCGCGCTCGATGTGCGCCGCCACGCGCGGCTCCAGCAGGCGCGGGACCGACGCCGCGCCCCCGCCCCCGCCCCCGCCTGTAACTGTAGCATGTGTACTCACGTCCTGGTTCTGCAGCGAGGGCTGCTTGGCGAACATCTCCTCGAGGCGGCGCATGGCCACGCGCCCGCGCTCGATGTGCGCCGCCACGCGCGGCTCCAGCAGGCGCGGGACCGACGCCGCGCCCCCGCCCCCGCCCCCGCCTGTAACTGTAGCATGTGTACTCACGTCCTGGTTCTGCAGCGAGGGCTGCTTGGCGAACATCTCCTCGAGGCGGCGCATGGCCACGCGCCCGCGCTCGATGTGCGCCGCCACGCGCGGCTCCAGCAGGCGCGGGACCGACGCCGCGCCCCCGCCCCCGCCCCCGCCTGTAACTGTAGCATGTGTACTCACGTCCTGGTTCTGCAGCGAGGGCTGCTTGGCGAACATCTCCTCGAGGCGGCGCATGGCCACGCGCCCGCGCTCGATGTGCGCCGCCACGCGCGGCTCCAGCAGGCGCGGGACCGACGCCGCGCCCCCGCCCCCGCCTGTAACTGTAGCATGTGTACTCACGTCCTGGTTCTGCAGCGAGGGCTGCTTGGCGAACATCTCCTCGAGGCGGCGCATGGCCACGCGCCCGCGCTCGATGTGCGCCGCCACGCGCGGCTCCAGCAGGCGCGGGACCGACGCCGCGCCCCCGCCCCCGCCCCCGCCTGTAACTGTAGCATGTGTACTCACGTCCTGGTTCTGCAGCGAGGGCTGCTTGGCGAACATCTCCTCGAGGCGGCGCATGGCCACGCGCCCGCGCTCGATGTGCGCCGCCACGCGCGGCTCCAGCAGGCGCGGGACCGACGCCGCGCCCCCGCCCCCGCCCCCGCCTGTAACTGTAGCATGTGTACTCACGTCCTGGTTCTGCAGCGAGGGCTGCTTGGCGAACATCTCCTCGAGGCGGCGCATGGCCACGCGCCCGCGCTCGATGTGCGCCGCCACGCGCGGCTCCAGCAGGCGCGGGACCGACGCCGCGCCCCCGCCCCCGCCCCCGCCTGTAACTGTAGCATGTGTACTCACGTCCTGGTTCTGCAGCGAGGGCTGCTTGGCGAACATCTCCTCGAGGCGGCGCATGGCCACGCGCCCGCGCTCGATGTGCGCCGCCACGCGCGGCTCCAGCAGGCGCGGGACCGACGCCGCGCCCCCGCCCCCGCCCCCGCCTGTAACTGTAGCATGTGTACTCACGTCCTGGTTCTGCAGCGAGGGCTGCTTGGCGAACATCTCCTCGAGGCGGCGCATGGCCACGCGCCCGCGCTCGATGTGCGCCGCCACGCGCGGCTCCAGCAGGCGCGGGACCGACGCCGCGCCCCCGCCCCCGCCCCCGCCTGTAACTGTAGCATGTGTACTCACGTCCTGGTTCTGCAGCGAGGGCTGCTTGGCGAACATCTCCTCGAGGCGGCGCATGGCCACGCGCCCGCGCTCGATGTGCGCCGCCACGCGCGGCTCCAGCAGGCGCGGGACCGACGCCGCGCCCCCGCCCCCTCCCGCCACCACCACGCACTCGCCGCGGGACTCCGCGCTCGACAGTACCACCGCCCCCGACAGTACTGCGCACACAGACAAGTCACGGACTTAAAGTCATAACCCTTTATTATTTTTCTCTTTAATATTTAAAAAAACTTACATATTCGCTGTAAGTAAAGGATATAAAGAAGGCTAATTACCTCTCCTCTCGAGCTCATTTTCACATTTAGATAGATCTGTCTCGTTGGTCTCGCGGCATAAGTGTGCGCGTGGAATCGGGAGGTCTCGGGTTCGATTCCCGCGTAGGGCAAAGTGTTATTGGGTTTTTCCGTTAGGAAATTCTCAGTAGCAGCACGAAGTCTGGTAATGTGCACGGTGCGGCAATAGGCTCGCCGCCTATTACGTGGGACCTACAAATTCATGGCGAAATGTAGGTGTAATATTACACTTCTGCCTTCTTCGATTTCTATGTCCTACTAATATTATAAATGTGAAAGTTTGTGAAGATGTATGTATAGATGGATGGATGGATGTTTGTTACTCTTTCACGCAAAAGCTACTGAACGGATTTGGATGAAACTTTACAATAATATAATTTATACATCAGAATAACACATAGGCTACAATTTATAAAGATTTTGTATAATGTTGCCATAATATAAGGAAAAGTATCAACTAAGTCGGCAAAAAGCCTGAGCTCTGAAAGTTATTCATTGGAATTTTAACCCCTTTCTGATGACAGATTGATCTGATATTTGGTATACACTCATATTGTCATCAAGATTAAAAGATAATATTTAAATGATTGTAATTTCAAGATTGCCGCCAATAGAAAATGGCGAATCATATTATATTACTTCAAAACAACCTCAATATGGGTATCGAATGAAAAGGCTTGATTGGTAGAGTAGAGCTCACTATGAAAAATCCAAGATGGCCGCCGCCACAAAATGGCGGATTACTAATTTCCCACGAATACCTTAATATGGGTATCAAACGAAAGTGCTTGATTCGTAGAAAAGTACAATATCTTTCTATGAAAAATCCAAGATGGCTGTCGCCGCAAAATGGCGGGATTACATATTTTCCACAAATACCTCAATATGGGTATCGAATAAAAACTTTGATTGGTAGAATAGCGTTCACTATGAAAAATCCAAGATGGCTGCCGCCACAAAATGGCGGATTACATATTTTTCACAAATACCTCAATATGGGTATCGAATGAAAGGGCGTGATTGGTAGAATAGGGCTCACTATGAAAAGTCCAAGATGGCTGCCGCCAAAAAATGGCGGATTACTTATTTTCCACAAATACCTCAATATGGGTATCAAATAAAAGGGCTTGATTCGTAGAATAGAGCTCACAATGAAAAATCCAAGATGGCTGTCGCCACAAAATGGCGATTACCTATTTTCTACAAATACCTCAATATGGGTATCAAATGAAAGGGCTTGATTCGTAGAATAGACCTCACAATGAAAAATCCAAGATGGCTGTCGCCGCAAAATGGCGGATTACATATTTTCCACATATACCTCAATATGGGTATCAAATAAAAGGGCTTGAATCGTAGAATAGAGCTCACTATGAAAAATCCAAGATGGCTGCCGCCAAAAAATGGCGGATTACTTATTTTGCACAAATACCACAATATGGGTATCAAATAAAAGAACTTGATTCGTAGAATAGAGCTCACTATGAAAAATCTAAGATGGCTGTCGCCACAAAATGGCGGATTACATATTTTCCACAAATACCTCAATATGGGTATCAATTGAAAGGTCTTGATTGGTACAATTGAGCTCACTATGAAAAATCCAAGATCGCCGCCTCCACAAAATGGCGGATTACTTATTTTCCACAAATACCTCAATATGGGTATCGAATGACAGGGTTTGATTGGTAGAAAAGGGCTCACTATGAAAATAGAATGAGAAGTATCAACTAACAACAACACTAAAAACTTGAAAATAAAATTAAGTAAAATAAATTAATTTTGGGCGTAGGGTATCCAGAGTAAACATTATGATAGAAATTCCACTTGCCCAACGATTTTATATTTGTCTGATCAATACCCCAGATTGATGAAAAGATTGGTGCGATCTGGTAGCTAGAACTTACCATATTACTTTTTAGCTTTTAGTACATAATCTTGCTAGGTACATCATTTTTGTTGTAATAAAACAGTGCATAGGGTTCCCACCAAGAACTTAGGGTCCCAAGCCAACCTCACCTGCAAGTGGTGCACCTGCCGATCAACGGACTAGGCTCTGGCAAACAAAATGTCCCAATAAGCGGCAATAGGCTCGCCACCTATTACGTGGAATCAAAACACTGGCGAAAAGTGGGCGTTTAATATGCCTCTGCCTACCCCTTCGGGGAAACAGGCGTGAGTCTATGTATGTATGTATGTATGTAAAACAGTATAACATAAAAAACTAGGTATATATATTTTACAATGTTCATTCTAGAGAAGTTATCAAATTGTTTTCAAAATTGATAGATTTATTGCCTTCAGTATTTAATGTAAGTAGATTAACTTTGTCTTTTACAGTCAGATATCTGACCTAAGCGCAGCGTAATTAAAAGCGCTTTCTACGATTTAGTGCGCTTAAGGACAGCGAGGCGGAGGGACGGTCTGATTGTCTGATATGTACTTTGTGGTACCTAATGCTTTCAGATTTTATGTTTTGTTGCTGTTATATTTAGTAGGTAAACAAGCTCTTCATAACTTCAATGATATACTTATTTACTAATCTTTACCTGAAGTTCAACGATTATGAAAACAATAGTTATTTGTGCAACAAGAGAGCAAAGTTGTTTTTTGTTTCGAGTGCTGATTTTGAGTCCCAAGCAAGCGAAGGATTCTATGATTGATTCACGAGCGTAGCGAGTGAATCAATGTTAGAATACTGAGCGTGGTGAGGGACTCAACAGCACGAGATACAAAAAACTTTGCTCTCGTGTAGCACACATAACTTTTCACCACAGCAGTGAGAACACATACCTATTACTTAGGAGACATAGAAATGAACAGGAATAGATTGAATTCTGCATAATCACTTGTTGATTTAACTCTTCTGGTGTTAAAGTACAGTCATTATCGCTAGTTTCACTCATCTTTTTAGATTATTTTATATAATAATATAAATTTAGCACGTTACGCTATACCTACTGTATCAGCATCAGCGAAATTTTATTCCCGCTACTTTTTTAAATCGCGTTTTAATACCGCGTCCGTTTATTTTTCAAATGTATCATTGTTGTAATTCTAAATAAAAATGTATTGGTTAAATACTAATTTTATACTATTAATTAGACTTATTTTTATTAAAATCCAATAATAAATTAAACATGTAAACAATAACATATAAAAAAAGTAATTTCTTTATTACAAATATCTTTTTTTATTGCATTGGCGTAGGTGTTTTCTTTGAGGTCGAATTCCAAAATCGAATTTCGAATTCGAAGGGGTTTGTTTTTTCACTCACTTTTTATATGCACGTGAAAGAGACAGAGCACAGTAAAATTCGAATGTTTCAAATTTGTGGCTGAACGATGTCAATTCGTGGCACTGAAGATTGAAAAATTAAAAAGCTACTTTGCCTCACGCTCGAATCAAAATCACGTTTTGTTCACTGTTGTCTCGCAGCAAAAGCGGCATGTTTGAGCTGCTGTGGTGAAATAGTACATTGTTCATCGAGGGAGGAAAGGAACCGATTACTAGCGAGTAGTGATGGATATATTAGCATTCACATTAATTTCAGCATGTGAATTTTCATTTAGCATTTAGCATATGAAATATCGTTGCGAAATTTCGTGAATTGTGAATTTATCGTTTCGTGCGCGATTCGGTTCGTTTATATTTTTTTGCTAACGCGGGAAACGCGTTCTCTGTCTCGTCCACGGGAGTACTCAATATATCCGTTTCACCTGACACGACAAGTGAAATTATTAGCAAATGGTGCGAATGCGAATGGTGATGTTAAGCAATTATTATATTATTATCTTTGATTTACTCGTATTTAAGGTCGTATATTGAGTGAATGCGTGTGAATGTTTGTTTAGGTAATAATCATATGTGTTTACACGCGTTTTGCGCGCTTCGTGTTCGTATTATGTCAAAGTTTAGTACGAATTGGCACATAATAGTGAGTTTTGTTTACGTATTTGATAAACTTTCTTTCGTCTAATATTTATTGTTGTACTTATAATTGATAATAATATGAACAAATTATATAAGTAGGTACCTGTAAATAATATTGGTACCTACCTACTAAATAATGCACCAGTTTCTATATTTTATTGTTAGTCCCAAATCTAGATAAAGTAGTTAATTAGTAAGTATGACAGAAGGTCCTTAAAGTTGTTAATGTTGTTATGTTTATATTATTCTTTTATTTTAATTGTGATCATTATCTTACTTAGGTACATAAAATACCTGTGCAAGAGTCTTACTTAAGTGAACGCGCTTTTTAATTCGCATATTAATAAATTTCACACTTCACATACAACATTATTATTAATCACCGTTATAATTAGCAAATAGCATAGCAATAGCATTTAGCATGTTAAGAGTCACGAATTCGCATGCTAATGAAATTAATGCGAAATCGCATTAATTGCCATCACTACTAGCGAGGGAGCAGTTTGTGGCCCGAAGGCGCAGCTTAGGGCCACAGTACTCCCGAGGTATGAATGGGACTTTCACCCGAGTGCCACACAGTGCTTTATACTACACCTGTGAGGAACATTTAAAGACTTGTATTGTAGAAAGTATTTAATGATATGAATAAAAAATTTATTACAAAGAACATGACTAACCTAATTAAAAGTTATGTTACAATTTGTGCAATTATTTAAAGTAACGTCATTTCAACATCACTTTCACTGCTAGAAGTCGACATTTTACTTTATTTTTAAAATAAAATCAAAACGTAAGACACCATGTATGACACAATTTAGCTTAGAATTTGACCGATATTTCGCGCTTCTTTTGTTTTTTTTTATTCTTCACAAAAGGATGTCAGTGGCACGGAGATTCCATATTTAAATTATATGAAAACTCCTTGGGCAGGCGCGCGCCATAGATAACACATGAGAAATGAAAATTCATACAACTTTCTCTCCCGCTAAAATACGTTAGAAATGGATTTTCATAAATTCTTTCCTCCCGCTTATTCAGGTCAAGGAAAAGACTAACATTCTCTTTTCATTTTCAGGGAATATTGACTACTGTTCCGATCAGGTGTAGTATAAAGTATATTGGCGTAGTGGTTTAAGTGGCCGCCTCGCCGGCCGGGTGACACTGTACCGAGTGTTGCGAGTTGGCTTGCACGAGACAACACTTTGTGTGATTAATGAATTGTTGCTTCGACATATCTTGCGCGACACAGAATCAAACTAATGATAGATATGTGTAAAGTGTGTCAGCCTCTGTACCAGACCTGTTGGTATGTGTACCTGTGTTGAGTGTGTTGGTGTATGTACCTGTGTTGAGTATGTTGGTGTGTGTACCTGTGTTGAGTGTGTTGGTGTGTATAGGGAATGCAATCTCGCGAGATCTCGGCCTTTTTAGCGAGATTAATCTCGGTCGAAAAATGGGCGAGATTTCGCGAGATTAACGAGATTGCACTCGAGCATAAAAACGTCTTATTCGAAGCGCGGACTGACTCGGACGGAGTTGCAATCTGTCGGTATCGCCATTAATCAGAAATGAAATGAATTTATAGGAGTCCGGGGGGGTCAAAAGGCAAACTTTTACAGTTCGTGTATGTCTGCCTGAGATCTGCGGTTACTAGCGTTAAATCTGAAAGGGCCTTCTCAGCGGTTGGTTATCTGGCCAACAAAAAAGGAAGCCGCAGACGAGTCTTTGGACATTTTGTGCTTCTTAAGAGCTACTTTCAAAATAATTCATAATAACGGCTTGTGATTTAAACTGAACAAATCTTTCATTTGACTGGTATATTTTGTTAATTAATCTGTAATATCTAATAGGTCTACTGAGTAGATATAGTTTTATTTAATTGATAATAGTATCTCAGTTTAATAGTCAACTCAACATAGATAATAAGGTTTTTTTGTCTTCTCGTTGTTTTGTTTTTTATAAAGAAATGTTTTATTACTAAAAGATTTTTGTTTGATATTAGAAGCGATGACTGGTTGTTTCTTTGTTATTTATTAGATCCATCCGTAAAAGTTTACTACTTAGGCCGGTGTTCACCCACACTTTAACAGATATTTAAATTTGTAACCAACTGTTTAGTTCAATTTTCATGTTCACCATACCTTATACATCAGTTAAAATGCTAAATCGGGCGGTTATTTTAACCGAGCCTCGCATCCATGTTTAACGCGTTTAAACGTTGGTTATCGCTGTCAATGTGACATTTTGTTTACTAGTTACATTTATTCGTCAACAGAACAGTTTCATATCATGGAGGTATCATTACAGCACTACTGTAATGAATGACACATCTTTGTTTCATGTAAAGACAAAAGGATGTCCGTATTAAATTTTTTATCAGCCATTTTTTCTTAAGGTTCCATATGAAATCAGAAAGTAATCGTTTGATGTGCTCAACGATAACTTTTCACGTTTTAAAACCTCTTTTGAAATGGTCATGGCATTTTTACACAATAAACAATAACAATGACAAATGTCATAAAATTAATCTTGCCAAAATATGTCGTGATACTCCTAAAAAGAAAAATAACGAAAAATACAACGTCTGAACTTGACTGCATTATAATATTATACGATTGTTTAAAAGAGTTGTACAAGTAAACGTCATTTGATGTTGTAATGGTACATTTTCATTTGGCAATGTTACAATTCTCATTCATTTCATTCAAAAACGTCCGGTTTTCTAACCGGCACCCAAACGGCACTGGTGAACAGTAAAAAAAACGATCTCTGTTTATCTTGATGTTTAACTTTAAACAGTTGTTTTTGCAATCGACCGTTATATCATTGTGGGTGAACTTGGGTCTTAGGCCGGTGTTCACCCACACTTTAACAGATATTTAAATTTGTAACCAACTGTTTAGTTCAATTTTCATGTTCACCATACCTTATACATCAGTTAAAATGCTAAATCGGGCGGTTATTTTAACCGAGCCTCGCATCCATGTTTAACGCGTTTAAACGTTGGTTATCGCTGTCAATGTGACATTTTGTTTACTAGTTACATTTATTTGTCAACAGAACAGTTTCATATAAAGACAAAAGGAGGCCCGTATTAAATTTTTTAATGGATGGTGAATATAATCACTCAAAATATTTCTTTCGTAAGGCTCAAATTGCTGGTACGGTTCCTATCAGCCATTTTTTTCTTAAGGTTCCTTATGAAATCAGAAAGTAATCGTTTGATGTGCTCAGCGATAACTTTTCACGTTTTAAAACCTCTTTTGAAATGGTTATGGCATTTCTACTCAATAAACAATAACAATGACAAATGTCATAAAATTAATCCTGCCAAAAAATGTCGTAATACTCCCAAAAAGAAAAATAACGAAAAATACAACGTCTGAACTTGACTGCATTATAATATTATACGATTGTTTAAAAGAGTTGTACAAGTAAACGTCATTTGATATTGTAATGGTACATTTTCATTTGGCAATGTTACATTTCTCACTCATTTCATCCAAAAACGTCCGGTTTTCTAACCGGCACCCAAACGGCACTGGTGAACAGTAAAAAAACGATCTCTGTTTATCTTAATGTTTAACTTTAAACAGTTGTTTTTGCAATCGACCGTTATATCATTGTAGGTGAACTTGGGTCTAAGAAGTTTATTAAGAAAATATATACAGATACGTCAAACAATGTTTGATGCATAAAAGTCTATTGAAAAATTCGTGAAAATAAATGTTTATCTTATAATACTTAAAATGGTTATTACTTTCGTCCTAATTTATTCAAATATTGCGATTATTTGCAAAAAAACATACAAAACTGCCAATCTCGCGAGATCCTGAAATTGGCGAGATCTCGCAGTATTGTTATTCATAATCTCGCGAAATCTCGCTTGAGCCCAAATCTCGCGAGATTTGCATTCCCTATGTGTGTATCTGTGTTGAGCGTGTTTACCTGTGTTGAGCGTGTTGGTGTGTTTACCTGTGTTGAGCGTGTTGGTGTGTGTATCTGTGTTGACTGTGTTGGTGTATGTACCTGTGTTGAGCGTGTTGGTGTGTTTACCTGTGTTGAGCGTGTTGGTGTATGTACCTGTGTTGAGCGTGTTGGTGTGTTTACCTGTGTTGAGCGTGTTGGTGTGTGTATCTGTGTTGACTGTGTTGGTGTATGTACCTATGTTGAGCGTGTTGGTGTGTTTACCTGTGTTGAGCGTGTTGGTGTATGTACCTGTGTTGAGCGTGTTGGTGTGTTTACCTGTGTTGAGCGTGTTGGTGTGTGTATCTGTGTTGACTGTGTTGGTGTATGTACCTATGTTGAGCGTGTTGGTGTGTTTACCTGTGTTGAGCGTGTTGGTGTATGTACCTGTGTTGAGCGTGTTGGTGTGTTTACCTGTGTTGAGCGTGTTGGCGGCGGCGAGCGCGGGCGGGGTGGGCGTGCGCGGCTGGTCGGGCGTGCGCGGTTCGGGCTCGTGCGCCGAGCTCTGCGTCTCCCACGAGTCCTCGGAGCCCGAGCCGTCCGAGCCCCACAGCTCGCCCTCTTCACTGTCGTACTCGCCCACCTGACACACATAAACATATTATAAACTCGTTCTTGGCTTGCTATTCGTAATAGATCGGCAAATACAACATTTGCACAGGTCGTCACTTGGATGGATGACCGCATGTGGCATTTACATTACAAGTAATGAAATTATTGTGAAAGTAAGTTACCTTATAAAGATCTTGTGGCCAGCACATACTTGTGTGTCCGTCAACCCACCACACTTTGACACGTCCCGACGGAAAATTGTCGATCACCTGCAAATAAATACATAATTTATTACAGACAAATCTTTATCCTTACGTATAAATGAGTAAACCTCAGATCCATTAAATAAGGGTGGATTCAACACCGTCTGCATTGAAACTAAAAAAGTAAATTTTCAGAATAAATAAAATGTGTCAGTTCCAGTATTAGAAAAGCCGTAAATACGTTACCTACGTAGTAATCAAACCGTAGCAACGGTACACTAACGCACACATTGAAAACTCCATATTTTATTTTAATTTCGGTTGACAAGATGTGTCAGCACAGAATAGATAGTACTAACGTACAGAAGGATCACTTCGCAAACCAATTTACAGAAATAGCGACTCTTGCTACTAAGCAACAAAGTGCAATTCAGCTCGCATAAGCACTCAGTGCCTAACGCGATATTCACCTAACCGTTCCCGCTCTTTTCTAACACATAACGCTGTCGCTGTCTGGCGCGGAGTGGCGCGCTAGTTGTCGCGCTAGGGTTGTCGACTTGCCGCTGCTACTACATTAATTATTTATTCATCGTCTATCTACCTACTTGACCACATAATAATAAATAATTATCCTATAAGTATCCTGTCTTTGTACGTATTTGAGCTCGTAGAACAAAAACCACAAAAATTCTGGTCGTTTACATTTTCACTATACTAATTCTTAGTTATTTCCTAAACGCGTGGACAGATTTACATGATTCAAACAGATAAAATGGTTTTTGAACTAGATGTTTAATTTGACACCATACTCGTTGGGATATATCAACAAACAAAAAATCAAATTTTCAAGTTGCTCTCGTAAAATAAATAAAGTCAAATTTTCAAGTTGCTTCGACACACATCCGTAAAATGAGCAATACTTTGCACCAGACTTGTGATGAGACTTTTTTGTTGTTCACATGAATTTTAATAAAATTCACGTTATTAGCAAGCTGTGCGCGCGAGCGGTGACAAGCGACTAACGACGCGGCTTGGAAACCGCGCGAAAGTGTAGGCACTTATCCCTGTAGGTACGGCCGAGTGAAGGAGGCCTGGTGTCAGTTTCACTATGACGCCGGCTCGCGACGTCGCACACCCGTATGTCAGACTTGCCAACTGGCTTATGTTTAGCGTCCTGCTTTTGGTACGCCTATAACGTATCTACTTCTTTTTACTTGTTACATCATTGGCTCCAGTACAAAAAGGTAGATGGACTCACTCACGAGAGAGGAACTCACTGCAAAAAAGTGACACCTCTTTTATATTTCCCGGCCCGAATAAGTGTTTTTAGTGGAGGTCTGTCTTCTATTGCCTTAACATGCGTCTGACCGCAGTTTATACGTTGGCCGTAACCCAATACGATAAGATCGTGCCTTTTCATATTAAAGTCGTAGTACGGTCAGCTGCATACTGTGCGCCGCATTGCGGCCAGCTGCTAGTGCGTTCACGCTCTTAAGGTACAAATCCGATTTATGCTGCAGACTGCAACCGCAGGCGACATTGCGGCTAGCGGCTGTTCACGGTAGAATTGCCTGAGGTCGCGGTTGGAATCAATTTCAAAGAGATTCATAGAAACTAGTGGTGTCGCTTGCAGTCTGCAGCCCATCTTGGACTTGCACCTTGACGTACCTGTCCGGCGGTGCAGTTGGCGTCCTCGCCCGTGAAGTTGGCGACCCTGATGACGACGGTGCCGGGCCGGTACTGGAAGTCAGGGTGGTCCTTCAGGTCGTACACGCTTACTTCGCTCTCGTACAACATTTGGGGTCTGCAACGACAATAAATGTAAATATACAAATCTGGAACTTCAGACATCAGAAAATGGGCCAAGTGCTGATAACCCGACGAGCATGTTGAATAATGTCAAAAGAGGTTTTTGAACCGGAGCATTTGGCGCTTTCCATTATCTCTGCCTACCCTAATGGGAGACAGACACGACGATATATAGATAGACCTAGAGGTTCACAATATTGAGATCGAGTTTTTTTCTTATACTGAACAGTGACACAATACTAATCCTAATTAGTAATTACTATGCCAGTTATGGTACGTAATGACAAAATAGGGCACGTAAATAAAATTCAGAAATGTCTGCGCTTGATCAAGACTTATAATGGCTGCTACACACAGTGCCGGCGGCATGGGCCGGCGGCGTTTGTCGCGCGGCTCATGCCGCCGGCATTTGGCGGGCGTCGGTGCCGCCGGCATCGGCCGCAGAAAGCCGCCGTAGGGTTGCCAATTTCATCTATCTTTAAATGTTTCATACCTTGTTTGACAATAAAAATTAAAAAATAAACAATTAGTTTTTAATTACGTTAATTATAGACGTTCTATTTCTTTCTTCTCGCCACTTTGGTTTCATCACTGAACTCTTTAATTCTGAACTTCATAAGTGGCGAGGACGGAGACGGAGATATGATTTTAAGTATAAATTGCCTCCGTGGCCCAGTGGATAGTGTATGCGACTGCTGATCGGAGGTCCCGGGTTCGATTCCCGGGTTGGGCAAGTGTTACTGGGTTTTTCCAAATTCTCAGCAGCAGCACGGAGTCTGGTGATGTGCCCGGTAACGGCAATAGGCTCGCCCCCTATTACGTGGGACCTAAAAAAATATGAAATGTGGGTGTAATATTACACTTCTGCCTACCCCTTTGGGGATACAGGCGTGAGTCTATACTATAGCCAATTAATAATAATATTCTACCACATTCACACAACACCATCTAGTCCCAAACTAAGCAGAGCTTGTACTATGGATAGTAGATAACGGATCAACATACATATATACTTTTCTTTTGTAAATACATACATATTATACATAGAAACACCCAGACCAAACAACAAACATCCATGTTCATGCACACAAATGTTTGACTTGAACGGGAATCGAACCCGCGACCTTTGGCGTAGCAGTCGCGTACACTCCTGCAGCGCCAACCGGTCGTCACTATTGCAAATTGCCTTTTTCTGTAAAAAATATGTACCATCAGTGGTGAATTTCCATTAGATCTCTTTGAGCCTAAATAGTTCCCATCATCCATTTACTTTGCGGCATTTACTCGGCGTCGGGACGTGACGACCCCACCGCCCACTGGGGGAGTTACTCTGACGAGTACGAGTAGATACTCGTCATAGTATCTCCCCCAGTGCAAGCAGTCAACCGAAAGATGGCGGTCAAACCATCCGAACCTGGCGGAAGTAAATCCCAAGTTGCTAGATGGGCAGCAGCGTCCAGCACTAAAAACTTCCGCCACTGCGATCGCCAATACGCCTGCCAAGCGTGGCGATTATGGCAAATCCCCCCCATACATGAACCACACCAATAAAAACCGGCCCCTAGTCCCCGGCGGCCCCGCTAGTCCTGGTTATGGTAGCGACCATGGTAACGGCGGGGCAAGGGGTGCGAAGAATCTCCGGAAGAGATCGGGCTACTACCACCAACGACAATTGGCCCTGGCAACACTGAACACGCGCACACTGCGGACCGACGAGAAGATTGTCGAGCTGGAAGAAGAATTGAGCAAGTTGCGATGGGATATCATAGGCCTATCTGAAGTCCGAAGACAGGGGGAGGACTCGATAGTTCTCAATTCCGGCAACTTGCTCTTCTACCGGAAGGGCGACCAACAGTCCCAAGGTGGTGTCGGGTTCATCGTCCACAAATCTCTCGTGACCAACGTGGTAAATATCGGGAGTGTGTCGAGCAGGGTAGCGTACCTTATACTCAGAATATCAAAGCGGTATTCGCTGAAGGTCATACAGGTATACGCTCCGACTTCGACGCACCCCGATGGGGAGGTGGAAGCCATGTACGAGGACATATCTCGGGCTATACATGGCTTCAAAACCCATTACACCGTGGTCATGGGAGATTTTAACGCGAAACTGGGCAAACGTGACGGTGATGAGCTGAGAGTGGGGCAATTTGGTTATGGGCATCGGAATTCCCGGGGTCACTTGTTGGCTAGCTTTATGAAGGAAGGCCTCTATATGATGAATTCCTTCTTCAAGAAGCGAGAATGCCGCAAGTGGACCTGGGTAAGTCCAGACGGTGCCACCAAAAATGAGATCGACTTTATCATGTCGACGAAGAGGCAGATATTCAATGATGTCTCCGTGATCAATTCACTTAAAGTGGGGAGCGATCACCGAATGGTGAGAGGCACATTGAATATCTGTACAAGCCTCGAACGGTCGAGGTTGATAAAGTCCACGCTCTGACTGGCACCGGTTCATATCCAAATCCCCGAGAGCTTTCAGCTCGAACTCAAGAACCGTTTCGAATGCCTGGGCGTGAATGCGTAGATGTGGACGAGTACAGTAACGGGGGTTCGTGGATGCTGTCCAAACAACAGGGGCTAAATCCTTTAAGCCCCAGAAAAGCAAGAGAACCAACAAGATCTCGGGTCCGACCCTAGAGCTGTTAGAGGAAAGGCGCAAGATGGTTTTGCTATCCTCCGACGACATGCCGAAATATCGGCACCTCAACAGACAGATCTCTAAGTCTCTGACTCGCGATCTTCGCCAATACAACACAAAATGTGTTCGTGAGGCGATCGAGCAGAATAAGGGATCCAAAGTGTTCCAGAGCTATCTGTCTATTGGGCAGAGTCAGCTGACAAAGCTGAAGACGGAGGATGGCAGAATCGTATCGTCCAAGCCTGAGCTCTTGGAGGAGATCGAAAGGTTCTATGGACAGCTATACACGACAACGCAACAACCCGCAAGTACTCCAGCGTCAGACCCTAGAGCTGGATTGACCCGACACTATACCGAAGATATCCCGGACGTCAGCATGCACGAGATTAGTGTGGCTCTCAAACAGCTCAAAAACAACAAGGCGCCGGGTGATGACGGAATTACGAGCGAGCTTCTGAAGGCTGGCGGTGCACCCGCTAGAGAAGCCCTTCGGAAGCTATTTAATTCCGTAATTCTCGAGGGTAAAACGCCACAGGCGTGGCACAGAGGTGTGGTGGTGCTTTTCTTTAAGAAAGGGGATAAAATCCTCTTAAAGAATTAAAGACCCATCACACTTCTGAGCCACGTCTACAAGCTGTTTTCGAGGGTCATCACGAATCGTCTCGTACCACATACATACGCTGCGGCAGGTTATACAGAAGTCCGAGGAGTATAACCAGCCCCTATGCTTGGCGTTTGTGGACTATGAGAAAGCCTTCGATTCGATCGAAACCTGGGCGGTGCTACAGTCTCTCCAACGGTGCCGGATTGACTACCGATATATCGAAGTGCTGAAGTGTTTGTATGAAAACGCCACTATGTCAGTCCGCCTCCAGGACCAGAGTTCGAAACCTATTCAACTCCAGCGAGGAGTGAGACAGGGGGATGTCATATCTCCGAAACTGTTTACCACTGCGCTGGAGGATGTTTTCAAGC
Organism: Euclidia mi; assembly: GCA_944739405.2. Taxonomy (NCBI): domain Eukaryota; kingdom Metazoa; phylum Arthropoda; class Insecta; order Lepidoptera; family Erebidae; genus Euclidia; species Euclidia mi. Next base: position 105,874,361 of record OX123182.2, read on the forward strand.
TTCTGGACTGGAATAGACTCGGCATCAACATCAACGGCGAGTACATCACTCACCTTCGATTCGCAGACGATATCGTAGTCATGGCTGAGACCATGGAAGACCTAGGCACAATGCTCGATGGCCTCTGTAGTCTCCCAACAAGTAGGTCTTAAGATGAACATGGACAAGACGAAAATCATGTCGAACGTCCATGTTGTACCTGCTCCTATTCAGGTTGGGAACTCTACGCTCGAAGTTGTCGACAAGTATATCTACCTGGGACAAGTAGTCCAATTAGGTAGGTCCAACTTCGAGAAGGAGGTCAATCGTCGAATCCAACTCGGTTGGGCAGCGTTCGGGAAGCTACGACATATCTTCTCGTCTGATATCCCGCAATGTCTCAAGACGAAAGTCTTTGACCAATGTGTGTTGCCAGTGATGACTTACGGATCAGAGACGTGGTCGCTCACTATGGGCCTTATCAGAAGGCTCAAGGTCACTCAGAGGGCGATGGAGAGAGCTATGCTTGGAGTTTCCCTGCGAGATCGAATCAGAAATGAGGAGATCCGCAGTAGAACCAAAGTTGCCGACATAGTTCTCCGGATAGCCAAGCTGAAGTGGCAGTGGGCAGGGCACATAGCTCGAAGAACCGATGGCCGTTGGGGCAGAAAGGTTAAGGAGTGGCGGCCACGTACCGGACGACGCATCAGAGGTAGGCCCCCGGCAAGGTGGACCGACGATCTCATCAAGATCGCGGGAGGCGGTTGGATGCGGGCGGCTTAAGACCGGTCTGTGTGAAGAACCTTGGGGGAGGCCTATGTCCAGCAGTGGACGTCGTTTGGCTGATATGATGATCCATTTACTTATGTGTTACATTATATAGATAAGTATTCATAAGTAGTGTTTGGTTTTACATGTCACAGTAAGGGTTGGAAGTATAGTATTATCACATACTTTATTTGTATACAAAAGTATAAAGTATAATTGCCAAAAATAAAGTAGGATACGTTATTATATAGTATGGTTGACAACCCTAATAGAACGAACACACACAAGTAGCAAGTTGCAACCCGCAGTCGGCCGGCGGCCTGCCCGCGCGGCCATGCCGGCGGCTCATTCGTGCGGCCAGGCCGGCGGCTCACCGGCCACACGCGGCTCGGCCGGCGGCATGGCCGTCGGCCAGGCCGCCGGGCATGCCGCCGGCACTGTGTGTAGCAGCCATAAGACTGGCTTTAATCGGCTGCCGGCATTACAAGTCGATAAAATGTATCCTACATGCTATGGCACTTGTTAGTTTATTAAGGCAATTAACTAACAAGTTTAGTGCCACATTTAGTCAAATTCATTCAGCTGTTTTGAACAAACGAAATTTTTTTTTAGTGTACACAGTTCGTGTGCAGAATCGCCAGTTCTTACATAGGCCCTGCGAGTACCTCGTGTAGTTTTTTAACGTGTAGAAGCTCCTTGAGGAATAAAAAGGGGCATACAATATTGTAGCAGTAAAGTGAACACAGTTTGTATGTAATACTCACACAGGTTCGTCAGCGCTGGTATACGTGCGGTACCAATGCACGATGGCCGTTCTGCCATGGTGGTCCACGCGTTGTACCACGCCGTACTCTCTGTGTTTTAACTGGCAACAAACAACAAAATATTACAATATTTGAAATTCTTGCGTTACCGACTGACTGACAGACAAGGCACAGCCTAAACTATTGGTCGTAAGAAGCTGAAATTTGCCATGCATGTACCGCGATCCCGCAAGACTGATGGTATGGGGTAATGTCATCTTGGACGCTTGCCACTGACTTTTATGAGGTCCTTATGTACTAAGTACCTTTTTTAAACCGTTAAAATACGGGTTTCACCGCCTCTGGATAGACTTTATCATTTAGTTTGATGCAAAATTGGCACGGATTTTGTATGAGTTATCACACATATGTATTAATTTAACAGGGACTTGTATATTTTATCTATTTTATAGTAAATACAAACTTGTTGATTCTCCTCAACGTTGGCGGCGCCGCTAACAACGAAGTCGCCGGGGAAGCACTCCTGTCCGTCCAGGTGATGGATGGGGTACAACTGTGTCGATGGAATGCCCATTTCTATCGTGCCGTCCTGTCAAAATAAACTTATGATAACTTTGTGGTAATATATTGGCACAATTGACATTTTCTAAAATTGTGAATTGTGTGACATCGTGCCTCGTGCCTTGGAGACATCACGTTTGGAGCATAGCAGCTTAGTAGATATATCATTCAATCTATCGTGGCCACTTTAGTTTTGTGTGTTTATCTAGCTTGGCTCCAGGACTCACACCAGTGAAGATACAGGTAAGTCAGGTACATGTTGAACTTGATTCTTAGCGCTGAGTAACTCAGTCAATATATGTCAGACTTTTGTTTGCCCTGGTCAAGTGGGTATAATGTAGCTTCCACTGCCTTCTTCAACAATTCCCACCTGTCTAGGGTAATTTTTTGAAACTATTTTCTGGTAGCAGAGCGTAGTTATAATGTGAAACCAAATTTCAATGCCAAAGCATGCATAACCTCGAATTAGTCTTGTTATCTTGTATCTGAGCTAGAATTTCTTGTTTAGTGTTTTATTGTGTCAGTTTTGTTTAAATACATAACAGTAATATGTATTAATTGACCTATATAATTGTAATTAACTTCCTTGAGATCAACAAGGTTGATATAGGCAATAGGCTTGCCCGACGTGGTATAAATTGGTTGTTTTCCCCACCAAATTGTCCACACTGGGGTGGTATATTTGAGGCCGCTGCAATATCGGCCAAGACAAACTTGCGCAGGACAATTGGTGAATCAGTCCTTATATTTGAAGAACTTGCAACTCTGTTTTGTATGATTGAGGCCGTTTTGAACTCTAGGACATTGTGCCCGATCTCCTCAGATCCGAACGATTTGGAAGCCCTTACGGGCCATTTTTTTATTGGTCGCCCACTTGTCGCCTTGCCTGAGTACCATTATGTGGATATGAGACCTAATCGTCTCTCGCGTGTTGAACTGGTACGCCAGATTACTCAGAGCTTTTGGAAACGCTGGAATTTGGAATATTTACACATACTCCAGCAACTCTAGAACAGTAGGAAATAGAAGTGTTAGAGTTAGGAAATATTATACGTATATGTGTGTCAATAACGTAACGCATGTTGCTCAAAGGATTTAGCTAGCGATAGATAAGCCAAGTCATGAAATATCGCTTTTGGGTTATGTAGGTCAGACGGCAGACTCTCTTTGGAATAGTTGGTATTATGTTAAATCTGGTCACACTAGAAACCGGACCCCTACAACATGAGTAAATAAACCGAACAGAGAGACAGCTTCTTAAGAGCTTGTAAATTTGTTACCTATTTTGGTAGGGTTGTCACAATAGGTTAAGACAAATCGCTTGTTCGGTATACGACAGATTCTGGATTGGACAGATTCGTGATTTGGCAGATTCCCAACTCGACAGATTCGTTGATTGGGCAGATTCTTGGACTCGATGGATTCGCTATACGGCAGAAGTACAGTTGTAAATAAAATAGCGAGTGGAACCAAAAAAGGCATGCACCTGAAACTTTTAAAAGCACGGAATAAAAATATACATTTGTTACCAAGGACACGACGTGACGACGTGATTTATTTGATATTCCTAACGATACCACTAATAGTGTTGAATATTTTCTGGTAATATGATCTATTTTGCTAATAAACATAGGAATCTCCTTTAGCTATTATGGCCACTAGTTTTACGACGGGGATAGGTATCTAAAATAAGTTTAAAAAGAAATTGTGCAAGACAAATGAACGTCTACAAAACAAATGACTATAAAATGATCAACCATCGATAGTGCTTACAAAAAAACAGGTGCATGTGATTTTCGACCTTATTGACAATTCATGACAGACTTTTTTTTGGTATTTTCTTGCTTTCTGACATTGATACGTTATTAAAATTATAAATTCTGAATTTCGTCAATAAGGTCGAAAATTGCATGCACTTGTTTTTTGTAATCCCTATCGATGGCTGATCACTTTCTGATAGTCATTGGTTTTGTAAACATTAATTGCTTTTACACAATTTCACAACTAATGAGCTGTTAAGTATTTCGTTGCCAACATTGACAATATTTATTTCAAGATCGAAATATTTGCGAAACTTTTGCTCGAGCAATTCAACAAATGCGACAAAATTATCAGGAGTTATACCTAATTAAAAAACCCAATTTTACGTTACCATTGTTAAAATCTTTATAATGATTTAATTATTTCATCTAGTATTATTCATACACACAGTACAATAAACAACCATTATTAATAATAAAACACCACTTTTTTACATTAAAATATTAAAACTTGCAACGTACAAAACAAACAACGTGCGTCGTAATAACCCTAAGATTGTCAACTGCCTGTGCCTACGTAAACCGGTTCTTTCCACTCTCGCCGCGTACACGACAAGCGGCCAGTGGTCACGCACACATAAGCCGCGTGCTCGTAGTAGTGCAACCGACTCGCGCTGTTGTATGAAGCCGTGTCTCTGTTCCGTTTATCTACTCATGTGCCCCTACCTCCAAGGCAATTTGCAAAACGCATCTTAGATACAATCTGGGCAAGGACGATAATGAAGATCAAGACAAAGAAGCTGTGTGTTTGAAATAGATATATTGTCTATGATAAACGAGAATATCAGTTCGTAACATTTGTTTTCTTTGGTAATTATTTTTTGACTCTGGTCACATTATGAACTGAAAAATATAACACACCTTTTTTGAGCAGTCGTGTAAAAATTGCTACCGAATTGTGTAGGAATTCAAATGAACAAAATAAATGTTCTAAATAAAAATATTTTAAGGCATTTTGTTGTTGATTGTATCTCGTCGATTTCTCTTTTAAAAATAACGGAATTAAATCTATAAGAAAAAAACGGGCACAAAAAATTATTAAAATAATAATTTACTGCTTCGTATTATAGGAGGAAAAAGTCTTAGTAGGAAACAAGGATTGAGTCCTATAATTCCGGTACCAAATGACAACGCTCATCAAGTTACGAAACTCTCGTAAAAATGGGAAATTCAAAATTTTATTTATTGACAACATCGTGAAGTTCAATGACTTTTTGCGATTTTTATTTTGCAACAAAATGTCGTGATAAACAATTAACATAAGCGTGAAATAAAATATCCTGCCGCTTTATCAACGTAATTTGCAATATTTCACTGCATATCTACCTTTTTTACGATCGTTGTCTTTTCGTGTCTACAAATTTGACACTTGAGGACAACGTGTCAGTATTAGGTCCACGGACCTATAACACATGGTAACAAATATATGCGCTCTTTGCTAATCTAGTTGTTATATAGATCAATGCTTAGCGCTGAGAAACTCAGCCTCATATATGTCAGAGACTCCTTGCTTGCCATATTTAGGTGGATGTAATACAAATTTCCACTGCCGTCTGCAAGACTTTCCCACCTGCCTAGGGCAAATTCTGAACACTGGGTGACATGAGTTGTTGCTTATTTGGCATAAAAAGAAAGACGACTTGAGGTTAAGACAATAAAGGCTTAGCAGAAATGCGGTTATGCTGAGTCCAGCCCGGGAGGTTTAATTCACGACGGCGTGATACACGGGTGCGTGACGTAGTCTCGCGACGCTTTGGATGATTTAGGGTTTACGAGTGGCAGCGCAAGCGTATAGAATAGAATAGAATCAGTTTATTTGCTTAGATTGCAGGTACAAACAATACAGGTGGACAATAGAATATTGGAATCCTTGTACAATCTACCTTAGTTTAGGCATGCAAACACAATATAATAATAATAATATGTAAAATCAAAATAAAATAATCAAAACAAATAGCTTAAATCCAACAAGTACACGCACATTACATTTTAAAATATTAAATAAATAAATTAGTCAATAAATTTAATATAACAATATATCAAAGAATTCAAAGGAAAATTAAAATAATTACCTAGTCAATATAAAATTTAAATTAGAATTATAAATTATCAGTTAAAAAATCATTAATTGAATAATAACATTTTTCTAGCAACAGTGTCTTTAATTTCGTTTTAAATTCTACAATTGTACTATTTTTAATTGTGTCAGGTACTTTATTATATATAGCTGGACCCATACCAAATACATTTTTCTTAAGCAAAGTTGTATTATAGTCACCAACATGCAATAGGTTTTTATATTGACTTCTTAAAGGTCCTTTTCTAGAGTCAGCTAATGCCCTAAAGTAATGTTTGTGAACCTTTACAAAAACCGCTACTTCTAAGATATACATTGATGAAAATGTTAATACTTTTAGGGACTTAAACATAGGTACACAACTGTCAGTCATTCTCAGACCACACATAGCCCGTATGCAGCGCTTCTGTGCCTTGAATACTTGTTCCCTTAAGCTACAGTTACCCCAAAACACTATACCAAATCTTAGAACAGATGCTACCAAACCATGATATGCCACCAATGCTGTGGCTGTGTTAACTTTTTTTGATAGGTTAAATAGTATATATGCAGAAGTGCTTAGTTTCTTGCATACTTCTTCCGCTTGAGGTTTCCAGGTTAGCTGGCTGTCTATCAGTATTCCTAAAAATTTTGCTACATTTATTTGATCAATACCTTGCCCATCATATTCTATTATTAATTGTTTTACAGATGTCCGTTGATAAAAATGCATTATATTTGTCTTTGATAAATTAATTATTAAATTATTAATGTCAAGCCAGTGTACTACGTCATTAAGTGCGCGATTTATGTCATTTTCATATTCTCTAATGTCAGTACATTTAATTATAGCGGTGCTATCGTCAGCAAACAATATCATTGGATGCTGGATATTACTTGGCAAGTCATTTATATAGAGCAAGAATAGGAGAGGACCTAAGACACTCCCTTGAGGTACACCGTATTTGATAACTCTATCTTTAGATAAGTATATATTTTTACGTTTGGTTCTAATGGATATCCTAGTAATTTCCGTATACTGTTTGCGGTCACTAAGGTAGGATTTCAGAAGGCTAAGTATGTTTCCTCGGATACCGTAGATATTAAGTTTATGTAGCAGAGTTTCATGATTGACACAATCAAACGCCTTACGCATATCGGTATAGATGGCACATGTAGGTATTCTGTTGTCTACATTTTTCGCAATCACATTAAGTAATTCGAAGATAGCGGTATTTATACCCCTATTTTGTCTAAATCCCATCTGCTCCTTACACAAAATATTGTATTTATCTAAAAATTTGTAAAGTGCATTATATATAATTTTCTCTATGATTTTGGCAAACACGGGAATTAAGGCAATTGGTCTATAGTTATCAAGGTTCGCTCTGTCATCTTTTTTAAAAAGTGGTTTAACAATACTTATTTTTAATGCGTTGGGAAACACGCCAGAGCAGATGCATAAATTGATAATATGGCTGAGATGAAATGCAATATCATCTGACACAAATTTTATAACCCTAGTAGCTATTCCATCATAACCAAAACTATTCTTATTTTTGAGAGATTTTATAACGGCCATTATGTCTTGTGGTGATACTGGCATCATAAACATAGAGTGCGGATTACTAGTTATTCCAGTGTGTTTATTTGATACTAAAGTATTACTCTTTATTTGGTCAACGAAGTGATTGTTGAAGGCATTTGCAATTTCAATCGGATCCGTGATAGCCTTATTCTCCACATTTATCTGAGTAATTGGGTCGATACAGGGTGTTTTATTGTTAATAATTTGCCATGAAGCCTTTGATTTATTACGAGAGGTGTTTATTAAGTAATTATTTTGAGCCTTTTGCGTCAATTTTATAATTTTGCGAAATTTGGCAGAATAATTTTTAAAGTAAATTTTATTTTCATGAGTCCGATTATGCCTGTATTTCCACAACAAATTCCGTTGTCTTTTACTACAAACACGGATGCCATGTGAAACCCACTTAAGCCTTTTATTGGCTCTGACAGTGACCAACTTATAAGGGAAGCAGAGGTCATACAACAAACGAAAATATTCAAGGAAATACTCATATGCCTTGTCTGCATCATCGGTGCTATAAATGTCTGAAAATGACAGTGACTGTAGATGTTTCTTGAATTTCTTTAAATTTTGCATTGATATATCTCGTCTTTTAACAAGCCAGAATCCAATCCTACTTGATTTTTTTACCTTGACTTCTAAAATTTGCGCAGTGTGGTCAGATAACGCAAAATCAATTACCTCACTTTTGCATTTTAACTGGGAACTTCGTGCAAAATTATCTAGACAACTATTACTACATAACCTAGTTGGTTGTTGTAGTTCCAATTGCAGATCGTAACCCAACAGAAAGCATTTGAACTCTAGAGTTATATTATTAGATTTTAAAGTGTCTATATTATAGTCCCCGCATGCAACAAATGCGTAAACACCAATGTTAATCGATGTTAATTGTAGGTCGTGTTCAGACTTGGGTTATGCGTTTTTATGCTGTGTATAGAGTGCTAACGAGGCGCGCGATGCACCTGTGGTGTATTTAAAGTGCGGTGTGTCCGTCATACTTGAACACATGCGCTCTCGTCGCTTATATACAGGGTGTAAAAAGATCCTTAACGAAAACTGAAATCCCATGTTGTACCGATCACTGTGAACATTTTTTACTTCGGCACCATACCTGGGAAATTACTGGTTCAGGAGATATTGAGGCTCAAAGTTAGTATGGTTTTTTTTTTATTAGGTACAAAATCGATGCATTCACCCCGCCAATATGTTCTTTAGATGCCCTATAACCCCATAATAAGTATATAATATATATATATATATAAGATAGCCTCGTGCTCGCCGCGCACCACCGGCGCACACGAGAGGATAAGTAGGTATTTCGAGCATTGCACGCACGCGCTTTAAATTGCGGTTTAAAAAATGTGAAAACTCAAAAGTAAAAATTGTTTCCCAGGTATTATTTTTGGTTAGTATGATTTGGCATGACGTCCACAACGAGTAGACTTCGGCTTGGTGATGGGTCTTGTGACATCCTGTATAGGTGAGTGAGTACCTGCCACACAACGTTAGCGCGACTGGTGGTGTGCAACGTCTCGACCACGACGCGGTCGCCGCGGCGCGGCGGCGGCGCGGGCGGCGCGCGTCGCACGGTCCGCTTGAGGCGTTTGCCGCGCAGGAGCCGCACGGCGAGCTGCGGGGAGCGCTTGCCGCGACCGGACGCCGCCGACGAGCAGCGGGACGACCACGTCGCGCCACTGCAAAGGCTACAACATTAGTATGTCATGCAGCATCTATCATAGTTGTTATAATGTAAAAAAGAAAACAATTATTCAAAAAAGTGCGTAGAAATGAACATATGAGAATAACAACACGTTGTAAAACATTTATTAGAAAATCAAAAGCAAGGTGGGTGGTGCTGACCTGTCGGTGTCGCTGGCGTCGCTGGAGGTGTTCTCCCAGTTGTCGGAGTCGTCGTCGTTGAGCGCGTCGCACTTGTCGCCGTTGAGCAGCGCGCCGTCCTCGCGCGCCGGCTCTGGACTGCAAACCACACCACTACTTATATTGGAGGATACCAACAACGGCACGCACTAGTTGGTAAGAGTATGTACAGTACAGCCGTTTTACGATGGCGGGTCTGAAAGGCTGCGGAATAATCCTTTTTAGGAACTACGCGGAGGCATGAAGGGGGGTGCGCGGGGTGGTTGTCTAGGCCAGTGATGCACTTTACGTAAATACAAATTAATACTTTATTCAAAATAAATTGTAATCGATTAGTTTTATGATTGATTGTGAATTCATTTATTTTTGTTATAATAATCAAAATACTATTAGTTATAAAATAAAATAGATTTATTAAACCGAGCAATATAGTGAGATTTTGTTTTTAGTAAAAAAACAAATCTAATAACATTTATTTTCTCGGTTTAAAGACTAGATTTACTTAAGTATATCAGTTATCTTTTAACGATGACATAAATGAAACATTACCAGTAAGTTGTAACACATTTAAAATCTTTATGTAAGTAATTGAATACACGTATATTTTTTTAACTAATTTTAATCGATATCAATAAAAATCGATTAAATTGAGCGTCAAACACGTACATAATATGTATAAGTATAAGCGCATGTAGGCGTATACACGCCTATACGCGCGTATAAAACTAACCTGAAAAGGGCGGTTTATGATCACGTGGTCGCGCGCCCGAGGGTAATGCCCTCCAGCTGATTTATAGTAGCGCATACACTGCGTTGAGAGAACTTTATAGCCGTTTATTTTAGGAAAATATTGAAAATGTTGTTTATGTTTATTGAGAAGAAGTTTACATGTATCATTCAAAACACGATTTTGGAATAATCATAAAAACATGTTGTCACTTTGCCTCAATTTCTCCTGAACCAGTAATTTCCCAGATATGGTGCCGAACTAAAAAATGTTCGTAATGATTGGTACAATAAAATATGTTTCAGTTTTCGTTAAGGGTCTTTTTACACCCTGTAGGTATAATATAAAAAAATATATCTTTAGGTAATGTAGATGTATAGAAGTCCTATGCACCCATGGATACTTATCCATGAGTATCATTACATCATGGTACTTATCATTGTGAACGAATTTTCGACCAAACACTCAACAAATACCATCGAGCAACCACCATATTCACCAGATATGGCTGCAACTGACTTCTTTCTTTTTCTGAAACTCAAATTACCACTTCGTGGCACCCGTTTTCAATCAGTAGAAGACATAAAAGAGAATTCGCGGCGAGAACTGAACTCAATTCCGGAAACAGCGATTAAAAAATGTTTTTATGATTGGATTATTCGTTGGCGTAGGTGTATCGTTTTTGAAGGAGCATACTTTGAAGGTGATAAAATAAATTTGGATGAATAACAAACAGTTTGTGTATTATTGATCTCTTCCCGGAACTTTCTTGACACAGTAGAATATAGAAAGTGTGAAAATTTTATGCGTAAAAGTAAAATTGTGTAATTTCCGGTTAAAATATCTGCCACTATTGTCAGGTGAGGTCCATACATCGTAAAATAATACTACTTGTATATAAATTATATAAAGTCTTGCAATACCAGTTTTCTACACGAGTATACATGCGCGGTAATTCGCAAAGACTAGCTTCAGACCCGCCATGATACGTCGGCCATAGTGTAGTTGTACGAAGCGAGTGAAAGCGAGCAAGTGGTGTGATTGGGATGTGTCTGTTGTATTGGTTGCTGTTTGGTGTTAAAATTAAGAAGAAATTTAAATAAAATCCTGTCAGTTGGTAAGTCTAATGTAATGTGTTATCTTAGAGAATTCAACATAAAAATGAGGCTTGCCTGAAAATCCCCGCAAAGTCAAGCTAAACCAGCCGAGTGCCTCACCTGATGCCCGAGTCGTTCTTCTCTTCAGTGGCGGTGTCCTCCTGGCTGCTGGCCATGGGCAGCGACACGTCGCCGATGGGCTCTATCTTGATGCTAGGACACTTGGCGTCCCGGCTCAGAGCCTCGTCCACCAGGCGCTCTAGGTTCTCGTCAGCCCGCTCGTCTATTTCCATGTCGTTCTAGAAGAAGAAATAGCGACTAAATTTCTTTTAAATATTTCGTTCCAGCGTGGGTAACAGCCCGTCACCACGGCTCTTGTAACACATACCGAAACGTTAAGGCAAATATGAGTATTTTTACTTTATTTTCAATATAGAATTTCATTTCTTTTATTTTGCTGAAATATATAACCAGCCAGATAATACCAACTTTTTGCGCTACGCTACGTTCAATGTTCAAAACTGAGCTGAAATAAAAATAATAATTTGTCATTATTCAAGAATGTTTCTAGAATAATAACAATTTATTTCTTTCTTTTTGCAACAGTTCTGCTTAATTGAAAGCACCGAGTGGGTCTCTCCAAAAGATACGAAAATTTGACAAAGGAACTGTTGACTAAATAAGTGACTCACATCAGCAGCTTTGAGTTTCCTGTGTGAGGAGGCACGTTTCTTGGGTCTTGACGGCACGTGGTCTGTGGAGTTGGTCTCAGACTTCGACGGCTTTTTCAACGGCCGGGTCTGCTTGCGGAGATTCCTGTAGTATTTACCTGGCAATAACGGTAACCATATTAAAAACTATTACTGACTACTTGACGTTGGTTGGATGATGGTTATTTATTTTTATTCAACATATTATGTTCCAACTAATTATAGTGACGTGAGTTGATAGTTTTACAAAAATATCTTTATACAGCGCGTTTGATCAATTTTACGCAGGTAGGACTAATCTCAATTTATATTTAGACCATGTTGAGTAAAAAGACGGTTGATGTTCTCAAAGGAATTTTTAATCGCGTATACACTTTTGCGAATACCGGTCAAACCCCACGGCAAGCACTGACTTTTCAAAGGTCTAAGTCATGGAATGCCAATTTCCTTTGGTTGCGTAGGTCAGATTAGGATCAGGCACTGCCGCACTGTAGAAAAACCTAATGTTCTGTCAAATCTGGTTGGCTTAGGTGAAAGTCTTCTGACCAAGACAACGCTAGGAAAATGATGATGATGCGATTTGATATTAAAGTTTTTGATAGTACATACTCTGTTGCTTCCTCCACTGTTTCTTACTGACGAAGGTGTCTTCAGGGCCGATGGTGAGGAAGTTCCTGTCGCCGACTTGCAGGGTGCACGGCTCGAATACGTTCAGCAACTTTAGGTTCTTTAGGTCTTCGTCTGGAACAAAGTAATAGAAATGAAATTATACAGCCTTTCATAGTCCAGCCTAATATACACCTCTCCGAATTTGCGTCACAATAGGGTTGTTTCCAACTAGTCAAATCAAACATTTTTAATGAAATGTCAAAAACAACCTTTTCTACGGCGTTTGTATGAAATAGGACATAGTGACGTCATAGCTTTTCGCTGTCAAGTTGAATACTTATTATCAATAAATTGTCGATAAAAAATGTTAAATAAAGTTTTAACATTAATTGATGAATGAAACTACCATTATTTTGACATGTTTCAGTAGATAATATTACTTGTATAATTTATTTAAACTACCCTATTATCGCATTATGAGTCAATAGGAGGATATGGCCTTATTTTCTTTCCTTTTCTTTTCTTAATCCATAGACCCAAAGAACACCTGGGTATTATTTGTGTCCGTTGATTGAAATTTACGAGTCTAAACTTGTAACAACAAACACAAACAAAGTGTTGCTTCGTGTGGAACTCGAGCCCACAACATTTATTGATATTAAAATATTAGTTTAAAGTCATTAAAAAATCCATTGTATTGAACCCAAACCATGTACGATTATGATGCATGGTGTTTTGTAATGGTCGAATAGGATGGAGTGTGGATATGGGATATAACGCAAATCGAATTTATTTATATGGAAAATAAGATTTATGTTGCGAGTACTTTGAGTTTTTTTTATTTGTTTTGATCGAAATGGAAAATGTACTATTTTTTACTATCTTAATATATAAAATCCTTGCGTTACTGACTGACTGACAGACACGCTACAGCCGAAACTATTGGGCGCAGGAAGCTGAAACTTGGCATGTATGTTCCTTGGGGACAGTAGGGGTGCACTAAGAAGGGATTTCCGAAATTCCCACGGGATCGGCCAAAACGGGTAAATTTAAAAAAGATGCAGGCGTAGCTGCTGGCGTCCTCTATATATTTATATTGCCGAATAAACAATTTGTTATAAGCTTATTGAATAGAATAGGTCTAGCACAAACAAGTTTAATTATTTATATACGCTTCTAACAGTAACACCTTGGTCATATCCGGTTATCTAACCGGGACTTGGCGCCGGGAAATTACGCAAACGTTGAAGTCCGGCTAGTGCACTTATGGCAATAAGTAAATTAACGAACTTGCAATGAAATTCTGAATTTTAAGTCTCGTGCTTCTTCTGCATAAAATGAAGTTTCTGTTTCGTCATGTATGTCTGTATGAATGCGGTAAACTACGGTAACATATTTTACATGGATTATACAGGGTGTTAAAAGACCTTTAACGTAAACTGAAACCCCATATTATACTAATCATTACGATCATTTTTTACTTCGGCACCATACCTGGGCAATTACTGGTTCAGGAGATATTGAGGCTCAAAGTTACTATGGAATTTTTGTAATTAGGTACAAAATCGATGCAATTACCATGCCAAACTGTTCTATGGATGTCCTATGCACCCAGGGATAAATAGGTATTTCGAAAATAGTATGCGCACAATTTTAATTGCGGCTTAAAAAATGTGATTATTTAAAAAAAAAAAACCATTCCCAAGTTTTTTTTGCTTAGTATGACTTGGCATGATGTCCAAAACGAGTAGACTTTGGCTTGGTGATTGGTCTTGTGACAACCTGTAAATAGATAGCGTAATTCCTCAGGAATGTTTAGGTGCATACACGCGGGCGAAATCTAGTTAGTAAAATAACAAAGTTAATAATTGCCGATATGAGGCGGCAATAATAACGAGTACCAATACCCCTTGGCGTATCTTTAGGTTTAGGTTATTTTTCAGGGTGACTCTGGGGTCATCAAAATACAATGTTGTGAAGTTTCTTAGGTGCCCAGCCTAGACTTTCGAATAGGTAACCAAAATTATGGTTTGGGCACAAGACCATAGTGGGTGGGATGGTCCACCCGGCTCTCCTGCTATATCCCCTGAGAGGTGTGTACTATACTAGTATTAAGCTACATTACCTTCAACGAGGAACTTGGGCTGCTGCGGCGCTTGTGCGTCGGTGGGGTGCGTGCAGAGCGCGCGGCACTGCCAGTGCACGCTCACGCTCTCCGTCACCACCGCCTCCACCGTGAACTGGGAACATACCACACACAACATTATATAGCCACTGTACAGTATACAAGTGCCTCTTTTAATGGTCTATTCCAACGTTTCCCATTTGCCGGGTCGCAACCCGGTACCGGGCCGTCAAATTATAATACCGGGTCGCAACATTCCCGCCTTGTTTTAAAAATTATACTTACTATCGATTAGTATCGATCGAAGTATAGTTTAGTGACTAAATAGGCGATACCAAAATATTATATATACCTTGTGTTAATAAAAAACATTTCTACTGTGTATTATTTGTTTTACCACAATGTGTATTATTTAACTTTAATGGAACCAGCTTGGGTTTAAAAGTATTCAATGGGTCACGAAGGGGCAATGTGAAAATTACCGGGCCATGGCACAACAATGTTTGGGAAACACTGGTCTATTCTGTTATCAGATTATTAAATTTTTATTATTCAAACCAGGTGAAGCGTCATAGTCACCCGTATGCCCTGACTGACTTTCATACCTTATCGAATGAATGTAATCATCCTATGTTATCCCGACTGCATCCAAAACTTTCGCCACGCACTTGTCTAACCAGGGGGGCCTAGCCAAATGACATTCGCTCTGATATCTACGTTCGCTAACGCTTGGTTGCCATGGCAATATAAGGAATTCCTTCTTCGTTGCCCACGTGATATATAGTTCCATACATTTTTGCACTTAGCGATTAGCGATATCGTTAATCGAATGCCATTTGGTTAAGGGGGCTGATATGACAGAGTTTTAGCTTTTTCTACAGAACGACTGAAACCAAGTAAAGCTACACACATCTAGCGACACGCCTTGTGTTTATAAACTTTGAGAAGGCGGTAAACAAGCTTAGGTCCACTCTAATAGTATTTATTTGGCGAATTTAAAAACATTTCGGTATTATAATTTGTCAAACTCAAAATCCGTAACATCTTAGAAAATCCGCGCGTGAGGCTGGAATTAACATCTCAATACATAACTAAAATAAACATCATAAGAATCGGAAGCCCCTGAGTAAGTAAAACCCCATCAAAACCGCCGCTGCATGACCTTCAAGCAAGGACAAATCTGGGAAACCCCTTTTAAGAGCAGGTTTAAATAATACCTATACCGATAAGTGCTGTCTGTCATACTTAGCTCTCATAGTTTTCTTGAGTAAATCATGTATGAATAAGCAATAACAATGTATCTTTGTTGGACACTTACAAGCATTTCATATATAGCGTTTATATTTCTAAGAGTAACGTGAAATCTTTCTCTAACATTCCGGGATCAAACCTAGTAGTTGGCAAAGCCATATCTAATACTAAAATATATAAAGCTGAAATGTTGAACGCGATCTCAGGAACTTGATTTGAAAAATTCTTTCAGTGTTAGATAGGTTATTTATCGAGGAAGGCTATAGGCTATATACCATCACGCTATGAGCCACGGGAGCGGAGCAGTAGCCTTAAATAACGCGGGTGTAACCGCAGGCATCATCTAGTTTTATAATAAAGCACCGACTGCATTTCTGATAATACTTTTCACTTTCTTGCTGTGGAAAGTATTTTTGTACTTAAGAATCATAACAATGATTCAATCATCCAAAGATTATAAAGAAATCGATTGGTCCCACCAATCGTTTTTACAATGAAATGATGGTTTACATGACAACAAAATTGACACACACACATAGATAATTAATTGATACTAGACACTGAGTCTGATCTTCGTGGGGTCAAGCAAAGAGCAATCATTGCATTACCATGTAAACGATAACTAACATATTGCTATCTAGGCATCGACTTTGGTAGAATCCGAAAAAAATTTAAATACATAATAAAATGAACGGCTTTTGTTTGTATTTATGCGATATACTACCTGAGGAAGGTTTAGGTATATAATACACGAGGGCGGAGCCTTGTGCAAAGTTTCTATAAATGCAAATCAAATCATATCTAAACGAGCGCCAAATGTACGTAAGTGTTTTCCAATTTGTAGAACGAAAAGAACGTCGGTACAGCTAACTTTTGACTGAAATTATGTAACTTGATTACAATCTTTAAATATAAGTTCCTAAGAATATAAGCTACTTGTGGTAACGAATTAACGATACAGAGCCAAACTGCAAAATAAATTCGGAACCTCGGCTTTAAATTAACTGTGTCTTGATTAATACACAAGAAATGCCGTCACATTTAAGTTCACTTTAGTTCATTGGGCACAATGATTTTTGAACGAGTCTTCGGGACTCTGTGCGTCATACGCAAGTCTCGCAGACCAATTTTTTGCAACAATATCGGATTAATTTAATAGTAAGGGGTCGTTAAGGCGCTCTTAGACTTTTAAAGCTCCGTATTCACGTACAGTTTTACTCGATCGAGACAGACTCGAAGGCCCGCTTAGAGTATCGAACTGTGAGTTTTGCCGTCCACACGTTGATTTTTACTCGTTTTCGAGTAAAACTATCGAGTAAAAACTTGTGTCAGTACTGAGCATAAGTCTTGGATGCAACCGGGAAAACAATAGGACGACGATGATTACAATTAACTTTGTCATTTTATTAAAACACTAGCTGACCCAGCGAACTCCGTATCGCCTTTTTAAAAGTTTTTATTTAATTCCCTTTTTTCCAAGCCCCTTTTCCAAAGTTACCATTGACTTAGCGCTTAATCTCTTAACATTTCAGGGTCTATAAATGATGAACAAAACAATATAGATTTTTATATATGTCATTATAATATTGAATTCCCCATTCCTTAAAATATCGGACACGATACCCATAGTGACTTTAAAAAAAGTCCCGTCTGCCATCTTTCTTTTCCTATCCGCGGTCTTTGATCACAAAATAGATGTTGTATTTGGATTCACCACCCCCTAAATCATCAGAGACGATAGCCATATTGATTTTTCAAATTTTTCCCATCCGCCATCTTTGATTTCCCATCCGCCATCTTGAATCACGAAATAGATGTTGTATTTGGATTCCCCATCCCTTTAAACATCGGAGAGGATACCCATATATTTTTTTTTAATTTCCCATCTGCCATCTTTGATCACGAAATAGATGGTGTTTTTGAATTTCCCATTCCTTAAAATATCGAAGACGATACCCATATCGGCTTTAAAAAAAATCCCGTCCACCATCTTTAATTTCCTATCCACCATCTTTGAACATGAAATAGATGTTGTATTTGGATTCTCCATCCCTTAAATTATCAGAGACGATACCCATATAAATTTTTAAAGATTTTCCCATCCGCCATCTTTGATTTCCCATCCACTATCTTGAATCTCGAAACAGATGTTGTATTTAGATTCCTCATCCATTTTAACATCGCAGTCGATACCAATATTGTTTTTTTTTCATTTTCCCATCCGCCATCTTTGATTTCACATCCGCCAACTTTGATCACGAAATAGATGTTGTATTTTGATTCCCCACCCCTTAAAATATCGAAGGCGATACCCATATTGATTTTTTAAATTTTCTCATCCGCCGTCTTGGATCAGTAAATAGATGGTGTTTTTGAATTCCCCATTCCCTAAAATATCGGAGACGATACTCATATCGACTTTTAAAAAAATCCCGTCCGCCATCTTTGATTTCGAAATAGTTGTTGTATTTGGATTCCCCAATCCTTAAAATCATCAGATACGATACCCATATTGATTATTTTAATTTTCCCGTCCGCCATCTTTGATTTCCCATCAGCCATCTTGAATCACGAAACAGATGTTGTATTTAGATTCCCCATCCCTTTAAACATCGGAGACGATACCCATATCGAATTTTAAAAAAATCCCGTCCGCCATCTTTGATTTCCTATCCGCCATCTTTGAACATGAAATAGATGTTGTATTTGGATTCTCCATCCCTTAAATCATCAGAGACGATACCCATATTGATTTTAAAAATTTTTCCCATCCGCCATCTTTGAATTCCCATCCACCATCTTGAATCACAAAACAGCCGGTGTTGTATTTGGATTCTCCATTCCTTTTAACATCGCAGACGATACCCACATTGATTAAAAAAGAAAATCCCATCCGCCATCTTTGATCACGAAATAGATGCTGTTTTTGAATTCCCCATTCCTTAAAATATCGGAGACGACACCCATATCGAATTAAAAAAAAATCCCGTCCGCCATCTTTGAACATGAAATAGATGTTGTATTTGGATTCTCCATCCCTTAAATCATCAGAGACGATACCCATATTGATTTTTAAAATTTTTCCCATCCGCCATCTTTGATTTCCCATCCACCATCTTGAATCACAAAATAGCTGGTGTTGTATTTGGATTCTCCATTCCTTTTAACATCGCAGACGATACCAATATTGTTTTTTTTAAATTTTACCATCCGCCATCTTTAATTTCCTATCCGCCATATTTGATCACGAAATAGATGTTGTATTTCGATTACCCACCCCTTAAAATATCGAAGGCGATACCCATATTGCTTTTTAAAATTTTCTCATCCACCATCTTTGATTTCCCGTCCGCCATCTTGGATCACCAAATAAATTTCATATTATTAATCAGCGTCCCGAAAATCTCGAAAACGATACCCATATAGATTGTCTCCTATTCGTTTAGCCTTTTTTTGCCTTTGGCCCAACCCTCCCCCTTCTCGTTTGACCATTTTATTATTTTTGTCTGGCCCCTAAAATTGGCGCAATTCCTTGTGGCGTAATTTTATATAACCAATAGCCTTTCGGAATAATTGGGCTATCATAGGCAATAACAATTTTTAAAATCCGACTGCTAGTTCCTGAGATTAGCCGACATTATCTTTTAGCCTTTTTTAGCCTTTTGCCCGGCCCCAAAGGGTCGAAGCGTTATGTTATATAGCCTACAGCCTTCCGAAATAATTGAGCTATCGTATACAAAAAGAATTTTTCAGATCCGACTGGTAGATCCTGAGATTAGCGCGTTCAAACAAACAAACAAACAAACAAATAAACAAACAAACAAACAAACTCTTCCGCTTTATTATATTAGTATAGATTTATCATAGTATCAGTCGCTGTCACAATCGCGACGCGTGTCTATAATTTAAATATGAGGAAAAACTGTGGTGTGTGTGCGCGGCCCAGTTACATCAACAGTGTTTTTCAATACATAAATTATAGCCGAACACGGCATACAATGCATTTTTTATAGATACAATCATGAGTCGAGTTCATAGTGACATTTTAACGAATAACAATTTTCAGGTAAAGACAATTATTTAGATGTTTCTTTACTAATCGGCTTTGTGTATTTTAAAAAAAATCAGTGGCAATACGGCGTCTGGCAATCAGTTCATCAAATGGTATTAAACCTAAGGTTTTGCGCGACCAAAAGACAGCCTGCAAAATATGTTTGTGAAAAGTGTATAAGTACCTAGATTTAAACCATGTTAACAGTTTTAAAACTGTTATAATTATAGTAAAACTAGCTGAGCCCACGGTTACGCTCGCGTTATTTAAGGCTACTGCTCCGCACTAGTGGCTCATAGCGTGATGCTATAAAGCCTATAGCTTTCCTGGATAAATGGGCTTCAAATCGAACCAATAGTTCATGTTCAACCTTAGATTAGCGCATTCAACCAAACAAGCATACAAACTCTTTAGCTTAATAGCAGTTGGTCCTGATTCCTCTCTACTATTGGAGTGAGGAAATAGCGAGTGCGGTTGTTTACACACACACTTGTGCACTATGATATGTCCCGCGCTGTTGGCTCCTCTTAAGAGACTGGCCGTCGGTCATTAGTCCACGTACCTTATGATCATGCATCTTATGTTTCCTGGCGGCCTTCATCTCCTTGGTGACGTGCAGCCAGTTCGCGTTGTCGAGCGAGCCGAGCGGGCCGTACACCACCTGTCCCGGGTAGAACTCGGACGACGAGTAGGGCGTGGAGCGGCGGCGACGCATCGAGTAGTCTTCTAGCGGACACGTGTCGAGGTCCGGGTACTCTAGCCGGGAGCCGTCCGCGGATACCAGCCGGAGTTTACTGTGGACGGCCTGCAATACAAACAAACATAATTTTGATGATCTATGTAAATTGTTTTAATCAGCCTGCAATATTGTTGTTTGACTCGAAAGTCAACGCTCAATTCATTGAAGTGACTATTTTAACTTTAAGAGCATCTGCTTTTTAGTTCTAATTAAAAATTCACAAGGTATTTGTTCAAAGTCAATGTGTTTCAGTTACAAGCAACAGACACAAGAAGCGCCTGTTTCTAAATAATAATAATTATTATGTACCTACCCAGGACTACACTACCTACACTAGGCAGCGATAGCCTAGTGGAGATACCAACAGACTGCCATGCAGAGGGTATCAGGTTCGAATCCACGGCGCGTACCAATGACTTTTTGGAGTTATGTGCGTAATTAATTGTTAATTATCGCTTGTCCCGTGCCTCGGAGAGCACGTTAAGCCGTCGGTCCCGGTTGTCATGAAGATCTTTGACAGTCGTTACAGGGCGTCAGTACCTTCTAAATAAACTAACACTAGTCTAAACCATGGAATATCGCTATCACTTCGGCTTGCAGAGGTCAGACAGGCAGTCGCTCTGTGGAAAAGCTAATATTCAGCCATATACGGTTAGACTAGGAAGCGGACCCCAGATTGAAACTGGGATAACGTTAAGAGAATGATGATGTACCTACTCAGGATTGCCTCGTTGGTCTCGCGGCATAAATGTGCGCGTGGGATTGGCAGGTCTCGGGTTCGATTCCCGGGTCGGGCAAAGAGTTATTGGGTTTTCCGCAAGGAAATTGTCAGTAGCAGCACGGAGTCTGGTGATGTGCCCGGTAACGGCAATAGCGAGCCTATTGCTCGCCCCCTATTACGTGGGACCTAAAAATTTATGGCGAAATGTGGGTGTAATATTACACCTCTGCCTAACCTTTCGGGAATACAGGCGTGAGTCTTTAAAAAAAAATACTCAGGACATAAACGTAGGTGTGAGTAGATAGACGCGCACGCTTGCCTAGATAGGTAAGCGACCCAATACTCCCGCGCTGCTTGCTTTTTTGCCTTCCCTTACAATCCACATCAATTACATGAAGTAAAGAGAAGGGTAGTCCGGCAAATTCATTCAGCAAATGTATCGCACAAGTACACATGACTACTGTTCGTTAACGCCAATCTTCTGTAAGGCTGCTATTGCCCCAGTTGACCAAAACCAAAACGAAAAGCTAAAATACATCTTAACCATTGTTTCTCAATTTAAATATCAAATATTTTATATTATGTAAATTTCCTTTCTATGCTATCAAATAATCATACATGTGAAGCTAAAGGGAAAAAGCGCCGTCTCTTTGATCTCCGGCGATAAGTGATATCTCCAAATCATCCTATCAGTAAAATAATTTTGCGTAAATCAAACAATCGTCGAAGTGTTTTTCAGAAAATCTCTATCATAAATAGATAGACAAAGACAGTGATTTCAAAAAGTAGTTTTAACAGCGAAAGATGTCGTAAAAGCAACCTTTTACAAAGAGTGCATCGATGAAGACTTGAAGAGATTTATAGGTGAAGGGAATTTCAATAAATCGCACGGAAGTCCCGCTCGCTGTTCTTTTAGATCCAAAATGGAAGGCGTTTCTTGGGAAAACCAATATTTAACCGTTTAGTCACTAGACTAGAACGCTCGACTATTAATTAAGTAGGTAAAGTATAAATGGCAAGTTGAAGCTGTATTGTCTCGCACCGAATTTCGACGCCGAGAAGTTCACAAGAATTTCTCTTCTAACAACAAAGCTATCTAAGGAGCTGAAAGCTTTAGTCTATACAACTTAATGTTTTGAAATATTTCACAAGTGAGCTAGCATTCCAAATTACTAAAAGGAGAGATCATCGCACTTCCGTGTGGTGACGGATTAAGAATACGGAATGTCACCATTCCATATCATCCCATGGGTGTCGTAAAAGTCGACAGAGGGAGCATATTATGCAGAGAATACCACTGTAAGAGAAGGAAAACTTGATACAAACCCTATACTAACCCGTTTGGCCAGCGTGGTATAGTAGGCCAATTCCTCCTTTCAAAGGAGAGGCTTAGTCCAGCAGTGGACAGTTAAAGGCTGATGATGATGATGAGATCATCGCATATCCCGGGCTCCAAGGTGAAGGCTTGGACCGCAATCGGGATACCGTTAGCATGATGATGACTCATCATCCCAAATGGCTCGAATGATTTGTTTCAGTAGATCATAGGCTACTATAATACATTTATTTGACTAATCTTTTCTTACGATGACGATCATCGCACAAGCATGACGGAAATCTGTGCTGCGCTTACTGTAAATTAATATTTCTATTAACTGAGTTATGTTATTTCTATTTAGGACGCGAAAACCCACTAAACTCATATGAATTGTACAAATTGGGCATACAAGTAGCGTTTTGACCTAATTGCTCACAGCACCAGCCACTAACAAATTATTTTGTAGCAGATTTACTGTATCCGACAAATATTTGTACGATTCTAAGCGGAATATTCTGTAGCTTCCAGAAAATTCCAGAGTCACGGGCATTATATTAAAATACTAGAGGATGCCCGCGGTTACACCCGCATTATTTAGGGCTACTGCTCTGCTCCCGTCGCTCATAGCGCGATTTTATATAGCCTATAGCCTTCCTCGATAAATGGACTATCTAACACTGAAAGAATTTTTCAAATCGGGCCAGTTGTTCCTGAGATTAGCGCGTTCAACCAACCAAACAAACAAAACTCTTCACCTTTATATATTAGTACTAGCTGACCCAGCGAACTCCGTATCGCCTTTTTAAGAGTTTTTATTTAATTCCCTTTTTTCCAAGCCCCTTTTCCAAAGTTACCATTGACTTAGCACTTAATCTCTTATCATTTCAGAGTCTATAAATGATGAACAAACAAACATAGATTTTTATATGTATAATATTGAATTCCCCATTCCTTAAAATATCGGAGACGATACCCATATCGACTTTAAAAAAAAACCCGTCTGCTATCTTTGATTTCCTATCCGCCATCTTTGATCACGAAATAGATGTTGTGTTTAGATTCTTCATCCCTTTAATCATCAGAGACGATACCCATATTGATTTTTAAAAATTTTCCCTACCGCCACCTTTGATTTCCCATCCACCATCTTGAATCACGAAATAGATGTTGTATTTGGATTCTCCATCCCTTTAAACATCGGAGACGATACCCATATTGATTTTTTTTAAATTCCCATCCGCAATCTTTGATCACGAAATAGATGGTGTTTTTGAATTCCTCATTCCTTAAAATATCGGAGACGATACCCAAATTGATTTTTTTTAATTTTCCCATCCGCCATCTTTGATTTCCTATCCGCCATCTTTGATCACGAAATAGATGTTGTATTTGGATTCACTATCCCTTAAATCATCAGAGACGATACCCATATTGATTTTTTTAATTTTTCCCATCCGCCATGTTTGATTTCCCATCCGCCATCTTGAATCACAAAATAGATGTTGTATTTGGATTCCCCATCCCTTTAAACATCGGAGACGATACCCATATTGATTTTTTTTTAAATTACCATCCGCCATCTTTGATCACGAAATAGATGGTGTTTTTGAATTCCCCATTCCTTAAAATATCGGAGACGATACCCATATTGATTTTTTAAAATTTTCCCATCCGCCATCTTTGATTTCCTATCCGCCATCTTTGATCACGAAATAGATGTTGTGTTTAGCTTCTTCATCCCTTTAATCATCAGAGACGATACCCATACTGATTTTTTAAATTTTTCCCTTCCGCCACCTTTGATTTCCCATCCACCATCTTGAATCACGAAATAGATGTTGTATTTGGATTCTCCATCCCTTTAAACATCGGAGACGATACCCATATTGACTTTTTTTAAATTCCCATCCGCCATCTTTGATCACGAAATAGATGGTGTTTTTGAATTCCCCATTCCTTAAAATATCGGAGACGATACCCATATAGATTTTTTTTAATTTTCCCATCCGCCATCTTTGATTTCCTATCCGCCATCTTTGATCACGAAATAGATGTTGTATTTGGATTCACCATCCCTTAAATCATCAGAGACGATACCCATATTGATTTTTTTAATTTTTCCCATCCGCCATGTTTGATTTCCCATCCGCCATCTTGAATCACAAAATAGATGTTGTATTTGGATTCCCCATCCCTTTAAACATCGGAGACGATACCCATATTGATTTTTTTTTAAATTACCATCCGCCATCTTTGATCACGAAATAGATGGTGTTTTTGAATTCCCCATTCCTTAAAATATCGGAGACGATACCCATATTGATTTTTTTTAAATTTTCCCATCCGCCATGTTTGATTTCCCATCCACCATCTTGAATCACAAAATAGATGTTGTATTTGGATTCCCCATCCCTTTAAATATCGGAGACAATACAAATATTGATTTTTTTAAATTTTCCCATTCGCCATCTTTGATTTCCCATCCGCCATCTTTGATCACGAAATAGATGTTGTATTGCGATTCCCCACCCCTTAAAATATCGAAGGCGATACCCATATTGATTTTTTAAATTTTCTCATCCGCCATCTTTGATTTCCCGTCCGCCATCTTGGATCACTAAATAAATTTCATTTTATTAATCAGCGTCCCGAAAATCTCGAAAACGATACTCATATAGATTGTATCCTATTCCTTTAGCCTTTTTTTGCCCTTGACCAAACCCTCCCCCTTCTCGTTTGACCATTTTATTATTTTTGTCTGGCCTCTAAAAGTTGTGGGGTAATTTTATATAGCCTATAGCCTTTTGGCATAGTTGGGCTATCATAGGCAATAACAATTTTTAAAATCCGACTGCTAGTTCCTGAGATAAGCCGACATTATCTTTTAGCCTTTTTAGCCTTTTGCCCGGCCCCAAAGGGTCGAAGCGTTATGTTATATAGCCTATAGCCTGCCGGAATAACTGGGCTATCGTATACAAAAAGAATTTTTCAGATCCGACCGGTAGTTCCTGAGATTAGCGCGTTCAAACAAACAAACAAACAAACAAACAAACAAACAAACAAACAAACAAACTCTTCCGCTTTATTATATTAGTATAGATAAGATGACACAACGAATTCTAAAATTCTAAATATAATTTCTGGAGCATATAACTGTTGTATGAGAATCGAACGCACAACTTTCAGCACGCAAGCAACAGTGACGAAGCACCTTGATCAAAATCATCCATGCAATAATTTGGATACAATTTTTTTTGTTAAGAAATATTCAGTGCACATTGCACAATGATTGCATCTTTTCAGCAGCTCTCCTAAGAAGTATCTTTATGATAACGTATTTTGTCACAGTCTTTGGTTTTGTAACACACCCAGTGTCTATTCAATTACATACATAATTAAAGCGATACTTTTTGCTATTACAAGCTGTTAAACATTATGTTGTAGGTAAAGAGATATTTTTTACAGAGGCTATTCTGTCTCGTGCTATTGATACTACGCGAAGCAGTCGTGCGTTACAACAGATCGTTGGAAATATAGGTGCTAATAAGATGTTACTTATCATGATAAGCAAGAAAAACCGTTACTGATCTTCTTTACTAAGTATTAAAGTAACATTTTATACAGGTACACCTTTAATGTTGTATTTTTCGTAACTGATTAGTTGATTACAAGCATTTGAATTGTTGGACGATATAATTTTAATGGATTTGGAACTTTCGCAATTTGCAGGTAGGCAATATATCACACGAAATAATTTAGCGGGTCTTAATCGCGTAAAATTTAGTTTTTTAAGGTATCAATACCTATTTGTTTCCGACGTTTCGATCGTCTTGCACCGAGCGTGGTCGCGGAGAGACGCGAATAAGTTAATTATACGCGACTAGAGGACGCCAGCAGCTACGCCTGCAATTTTTTTTTTTATTTACCCGTTTTGGCCGATCCCGTGGGAATTTCGGGAAATCCCTTCTTAGTGCACCCCTACGGTTCCCAAGGAACATACATGCCAAATTTCAGTTTCCTGCGCCTAATAGTTTCGGCTGTAGCGTGTCTGTCAGTCAGTAAATAACGCAAGGATTTTATATATTAAGATTAAGACACGCTAAATTATTTTGTACGATATAATATGACTTGTATATTACCCATAATTGAGATGATTTTAAGTAATTATGATTTATGACATGAGGGAGAAGGAATAGGGGATAGGGCCTCCGGCACTCTTACTCACCGAGTCATGAAAGGTATCAACAAGCTAACCATACGCAGCAATAACTTGGAGGAATTAATTGAGGCAGTGAAGCAACAGCCAAGTGGAGTGACTAACAGACAGAGTGCTTAGAGTGAAACCCAGAGTATGCATCAATGACTTTTCGAAGTTAGATATCACTTGCTAAACAGTGAAGAAAAACATTGTGAGAGTGCATGCCTGAGAGTTCTCCTTAATGTTATAGAAATACATGTGACGTCACATGACAGGAAGAGGCATTGGATTACAAATAAAATTGGGCAAGTGCGAGTCCCTTAGTGCGCCAGTCCGGCGCACTAAGGGTTTTGTACCATCATCTATAAAAGAAAATCATGTTTGTTCTATGTATACTTATATATTTTTTAAGTTTCTACCTGTTTATGAAAATCGAGTAACAAATTGCTTGAAAATTACGTTTGTTATACGCCCCCTTTAATATTTACTTATTTATAATTTAATTAAATCGTGGCTGCGGAACATCCGGGAGTGGACTGGCATTGCCTCCGTAGAACAGCTGTTCCGGCTGGCTGCAGATAGAGTCGAATATAAGAAACTGACGGCCAACCTTCACGATTGAAGAGGCACAGGAAGAAGAAGATAATTTAATTCTTATTTTTAGATAATATACAACTTTCATTTTGTGAAAATGTTAAGCGTCTACCTGTTACCATTAGTAATATTGAGCCAAAAATACGAAAAATAACACGTTTATTGTATGGGACTCCCCTTAATATTTTTTATTTTTTGTATTAGTTGTTATAGCGGCAACCGAAATACATAATTTGTGAACAGCTTTCTAGCTATCATGGTTGATGGGATACAGCGGAGGCTTAGTAATAGGGGCCCGTTTTTACTGTTTAGGTACGGAACCCAAAGACTGATGATGATGTCTTCTATTTAAGTAGAGTAAAGCCATACTTACTTAATATGTTTGGATACCCGAGTAACTGCTGTATCAGTGTGCATTTCAGGAATTGATAACATTACTGAATAGTCTTATTTAGCTTGCTTAACTTTGTAAGTCTGCATGTTCACATCATTTAATGTATTTTTTTTATTTGAATAAAATGGTTTCTATTTTAAGTAACACATCTAAATTTTGTATTTCGCTAAGCCAGATTTCAACTAGTGTTGTTTTTTTTTGTAACAATAAGTTTAGTGAAATTAATGATACTAAAAATAAATGTATGTTTACTGACTAAAGATAAGGAACTAAATTATTTTGTACATATAAATTAATTGTCATATGGAAATTATAATTTAATAGAAGAGTAATCAAAAATATTTAAGAATTTATTGAAGTAACAAAGCTAAATTAGAAAAGCTATCCTAGAACAAAAAGCTAATAATTATTAATACTATAGAGTAGACTGCTGTGAAGAGGGTCTTGGGTTCAAATCCATGAAGCACCAATAATGTTTCAAATTGATGTGCAAATTAAATTATTAACAATGAGAATAGCTAGCTGTAATGAGAAGAGAATTGTGACCAGCATCTATCAGTAGTAAAATTTATAAACTATTTTAGCTGAGCAGATATTTATTTTTTGTAACATAGACAACTCCCACACTCACAGGGAACTTTACAAGCATACAATCAACGGACACAAAGAACACCCAGGTCCCAGACTCGTAACAACAATTGATCAATCACACATAGTGTTGTCTCATGTCGGTATCGGACCACAACACTCGGCACAGTCTCAAGCGCCAAGGCAGTAGTCACCCCTGCAGTTCAATTATTGTGGCTTGCTCTTGTCTCAGTTTTTAGACTGCCCACAGACCTCCAACATGGTCTAAATATTCCTGTCCTGAAAGCTTTACCAGCTCTCCAAAGCATGGTAGCAGTTTTATGTAAATATAGTAACCAAGTGGCGACCTGTGCAAGAGTTGCTAAGTTTGTCTTGCCATGAGAGCTACAATGGTGTGGCTATAACAGTTATATTATTATACTGACCTTAGATGTCCCAACCCATGAATCAAGGCAGACTGCCAAATCGGGAGTGAATTCTTCCAATGGCTGCAGTCTCTCACTGGCAACACTTGGTATAACATGCTTGGTGCCGACTATTTGCAGTGCAGCAGTCATTATTATATCTCGGCAGTAGCCCCTTTGGGTATCCTTTCCAGCAATGAGGCGACGGACTACATCTCCGGGCATCAATGAGCGGTCTGCTAATCCAACCTGCATGGTAAATTGAACTTTTGTTTGGTTTGTTGTAAAACTGTTAACTGTTTTTATAATTTTCTGTATTTAAAATAAGAAAGCTTCAATTATTATACTATATAACACTAGATTATAATCAATACATTCAAACTAAATGAATAACTATTGGCTAGGATTTAAACCCTGTGTAGAAATGTTAAATATGTGATTATGAGTAGCTAGATAATAATCCCTATATAAAAAGTAATTTGTTTGTAGATAACTTGTAACCCTTATTAGAAAACAGTCCTCTTTTGGACAACATGGTTTTTAATGAGTATGTGCATACCAATAACATTGAAATTTAAGAAATTCTACATTAATTGTGGCTAAACATTGAATTCCCTTGTTTTTGTGACTATAAAACCCCTCTGTAACAAATAAGAAAACTTTATTATTTGCAACACTCATATTAACTAAAAAAACAGTAACTTGTGGGTAGATAATTCATAATATCTAGCCAGTCTTACCCCCATGAGCAAATTCAAGGGCGTATAATGTATTATTCAAGAAAAATCGCATTATTAGCCTCAGGCTTGGGGGTTGTTATACTCTCAAATAACGGCATGAGTTATTTTTTACAAGTATCTTCGACGGTGCGCAAGTAGCGAACGCCGCGTGAGACGAAATATAATAATTTTTGTAGTAATCCTCGCTTACCGACTTCTCGGATATGACCCGTTCAGTGCCGGAAGGATGCCAGACAACACGAATTTCGCCTTTTTGTATCGGTGTTTCAATGTCGCTCTCTTGATCGCTGGAGTTGGCTTCATAGTTCTCGAGTACCAGACCGAAGACCACTTGACCGCGATTGTTGATTTTATACACTTCATCCTCGTAAAAATATTGAAAGTCAGTCGGCGAACCTGGATTTTGCCCCGCCATATTGACGGGAATTATCTAAAGACACAAATAATTTTGTTTTTTACGTGATTATGTTCTTTCTGACAGCTGATTGCAATGTGTGGCGCATGCGTCAATAAATTATGCAACGGAAACGCCATCTTGCGGATTTTTTGTGAATTAAAATGCATTCCGTTCTACGTTTCATAACATTTTCAGAAATTTAATATAAATTAGATTTAAATCGTAACGAAAAATTAGTAGCTATGATGTTGAGGTATTTTTTTATTGTCTTGTTTTCAATATGGATCCTTCGATATTTGATACCAAAAACTTAATACAGTTTTAATAGGTACAATGTGTATTGTTGACGCGAAGTATGTACAGGCAACAGGCAGAAGTATAGCATTATCATAGGCATTATAGCGCAGGAGGACGGAGCACAGGAGACAGTTTTATTTTAAACCTATGAGGCCTATTAATAAATAATTTATGAACAAGATATGATGAACCATTAGCATTTACTGATTTAACGCGACTCTAGGCACATTACGTCTCATTTAGACTCAATAATCGATTGGTCTTCTGTGTACTACTTGTGGGCTTGCTCTGAGTTTAAAATGACCTGACCTTGACGCGGATCAATCAATGCGCAGAAGAGCAATGATTTGAGTTGTTCGTTGACGTTGATCGTATATTTTTAAAACCCTCTAGCGCTCTCTACTGACTGTCACCTATTCGCTTGCACGTTCTGATCGAGTTGCACTATATAATCGTTTGTCAATTGAGTAAAATTTCTATAGGAACATTTTCTAAATGCGACTCCTGGTGGTTTTGACCTTATGGGTTGATTACACCTAACGAGTACAGTGGCGAGTCAGTGTCCTCGGCCGAGTACTCGGTTGGTATAAACACTTTAACGAGTGCTCGGCCGAGTAAAGAGGCGAGAGAGTCACTAGAATCCCAATCTGTTTACTAGGCCGAGTACCCACCTCCCCGCATAATTTTTCTACCCCGCAGCGACTCGGTATCCCGCTCGGCACGTATGAACACGCTCTCGATTGTCACTCGGCCACTCGCCACTCGTTCGTTCGTAATGTTTGTTTATGTTTTTGTTTTCAAATTATCCTAATCTCAATTAAAATGTCCGTTAATAACAAGTGGAGTTTGGAAACAACCTCAGAAAACAACAATAACATTTATTCAGTGTTACAAAATACATTACACTCTATAAAATGCTTGCAAATATCGATAGCTTATCCCTGCTGCTAAATAAATTAATGTTATTTGCATTTTAACCTTTGCTGGTATTGCTTCTCTCAGAATTGTATCTTGTCTTTGTATATATGGTGTTATGTTCTCCAGTAATGTGTCAAAACGTTCTACAGTCATTCTCAAAAGAGCCTTGAATTCTTTGGGATCTTCTGACTGTAATTAATTAAAAAGCCAATTTGTTGCTGCAAGGGCATTTCGCCTTAACATCCATGTTCTAGTCCAAATTCTTCGATCTTCATCTTCTAATAAATCCCACAATTCGTTTATAATGTCTGGTAACAGCTGGTTGAAAACATTTTCTTTTTTTTGCGATCCATTGCAGATAGAAGCGTGATCAAGACTTAAACTGTCTCGCCACTATAGTAAATACGTGTGACCATCCACTCGGTTCGGCGACTGTCTCGGCCGAGACCGCATTTACTGACTCGCCACTGTACTCGTTAGGTGTAATCAACCCATTAGTTTCGACTGACTTTTACTGTTCGTTGAGGAATCTAAATTTGAGTTGAGGGCTTAAAGCAATGAATACTAATTTACATAGAAACGCAGTTCTTAAGGATTTCGTGTGCCGATTCCAAGTGGTGACTGTCTCCAGTTTAATTCGTAGTTGGCGCTTGGCGGCGCTGGCGTCGTTCTTCGTCTCTCTTGCTCTCGTAGTTAAGATACACAGGAGGAACGTTCGTCTCTCTTGCTCTCGTAGAGACAGCCAAGGAGCAAATATATAGACAGCCGTCACAGCGCGACTGCCACGCCGCCAAGCGGCAATTTGGGTTACAGAAAGTTTGTCTTCAGACAAACCTACGGGGGGTAGGAAAGGCGCCTCTATGTAAATATCTGAAGTCTTTGAGGTTGAGGGCTACCGGTTAAGGTTGCTTTAAAAAGTATGGAAATTGGTACACTAAACTCTCTGGTCCATTCGTGCTGAATTAATTTCTTCGGAAACTGACATAATCCAACTTAGGGAACAGTCTAGTTTCATTCAAATCGGTTCAGTATTTTTTGATGATTTCCTTTGTCTTATCTAGTTATAGATATTTTCTTAGGGCTTTAAAGTCCTTGTTTAAAATCCAAATTAGCATGTTTTTTCCTAATACTGACATAATTATTATTCTAGCGATTAATTATTTCATTAAAATAAAAAGAATGTAGTTACCCAAAATACGTAGGTACTAAGTAGGTACATAACGTACTTTAGCTGAGCGTACTAGTACAATGCCTTAGGCCTTAGCCGCCTTCGGTAATTGCTTGTGTCATTTACCCAATTTCTAACTGTTTGTTTACAAAATTATCTATGATTTCAATCAGTTGTACCGGTCTAAGACAGAAAATGTCATTCAATGTTATGAATTAAGTAGGTATGTTAATGATTATTCAAATCGATGATAGAAATAACTAAATAAGTATACCTATCCATAGTGAGTTCTGCAGGTTGCACCACACAAACCAAACCCACAAGGCAGCAAAGGTTTTAAGTTAATTAGAGTTTGTTGTGTAAAACAGTATAGGTATGTACCCACTTAGATATTGTAATCGTAAATAATTATGACGAAGGAGATGGCATCAAGATAAGTAGGTACCTACTTATTTCAATCGATTTTAGATAACGATAGGTACGCAAGTCTTCTATCCCCATGAATATATTTGAGTAAATCTCCATCGAACAACAATAAGGACACGTGTTACCCGTTCAAGTTACAGAGTCGCACAGCTGTGACGTTAGCCCGAGAGCCGGTTCTATTCTCGCTGTCCGATCAATACTGTGTTATCAACATAGCTGTGTAGGTGTTTACATGCGCGTAGTACACACACAGCTTCGCTTCAATGAGGTTGTCGCGAGTGATAACGCGTCGCAGTACAAATAAATCGTGAATTATTCAAGGAAATGTGAACATATCCGCAGTGAAATGCCGCTGCCAGAACTTTTAAAACGAGCTTCGAGTTATTTCCTCGGTTTGGAGTTCGACGATAACGAGGAACCCCCTGATTACGTAGACAACGAAATATTGTTTTGCAAGAACAATGTGTGTGTGCATCCGCCGACGGTAGCCAGGCATGAGCTAGATATTGTACACCATCCTGGATACCTCACCGTGACAACCAAAGTCTTCACAGATCAACATAATAATGCTAAACGACCTACACTTTTCCTCAACTGGATTCCGAACTCTACGCTGCGAAAATGCCCTTCGGCCGTAGAAACCAGTCCTAGCGAAGAACTAGTATGTACTGGTAAGCTAGCGAATCCGAAGGATATTCCGAAATCGCGCAATGCAAACACCGCAAAAGTGGACACTAATAACGAACATGCATTTTCCGATTCATCAGAAACTACGAGTTTAAACTCTAACTCAGATAAACAAAGTATTAAATCGTCTGATACTAGATTCACTCAGAACGATACAACTCTGGAGGAGCTATCATCGAGTTCAAAGCCGACAGTGAAGTCTATAGATTCCACAAAAGATAATGTTTTTACCAGTTTTGAGAAGGATGAGTTGAGGGATGAGGTGTTTGTATACGATAAACAAGTGCGATCTCAGTCGATGACATCGGTGAATATTACAATCGCCAATCCAAATATAGAAAACGTCGACTTGACCCCTGACTCGGTGTCGGGCGACAAATTTATTAGGTCACTGTCAATGAGTTCGTGTGACGAGGGTAATCCAAATTGGATGAGCACGCCGGAATTTCTAGCTTTAAAGCACAACCTGGTATTTCCAGACAGCGTTCAAAGTTCTCCAGTGCCGCAGAGGCGGGCTCCCCTGAAATGTCGAAGGTGAGTGCGTAAATAAACATTTTATCTAAAGCTTGGGAGTTATGAATACAATTTTATGTAAATGTGGGGATGAAACGTGGAGGAGTGTTTCATCTAATCATTATTCCGTGCATGGCGTGGTAGAGATCTAGGTAAAAACGGTGTTCTGTTGCTTGTAAAATAAACTAGCAACCTGTTTCATTCAGGTAGCTAAAAATAGTTTTGCTTTAGAGATTCCTAATTGAATCAAATAAACTTGAAGATGTGACCTTTGTATCCACATTAAATAAAAAGTAGTTCATCACAGGGTACGAAGGAAACTTTTCAATGAACTATTTATTGTTTCTATAATTACAGAGTTTCGTTCGAAAAAAACATAAATGAACATGAATCCCCCTATAGGGTCACTCGCGTGTGTCTGTTCGTCTTACCATTATAGGCATTTAGCTACAACCTATAAGACCAAATTGAGTTGAAAGGCACTCCTGTAATTTTCCGTTACCCATACGCGAAGCTATATTGTAACTGAACAAGTGAATTTTAAGAATGGATGACTATGGGGTGAAAATGAAGAATAAAAAAAAACAAAATGTATTGTATGGTAGGTCAAATAAAAGAAGTTAGGTACTGTAAAGATTATAATGAATAATCCTGCATGGTGCTATGTTCCCGGTTGAGACCGACGGCTTCACGTGCTCTTCGGGGCACGGGAAAAGCCAAAATTAACATAATCATATCCTCGAAAAATCAGCGATTTGAACCCGCTACCCCTCTGCACGGCAGTCTGTTGGTATAGAAAAGAAAAGAATAAGTACATTTATTTCGCTACACGCATGGGACACAAGGGAATCATAAATACATACAACACAAAAAAGATTATAAAACACAAACACCGGTAATACAGATACTCTGCGTAGTATCTCCAATAGGCATTTATTGGCACTTCTGCAGCTATTTAAGAATTTCATCCCTTGAAACAGAGAAACCATTCTAATAAAGTGTAATGTCCTGTTTGTTTAGCTATCTTTGAATGTTGCCCTGGCTCTTTCAAAGGGACAGATGTACATATAATTTGTTCAGCCGGTTCAGCCCACTTTAGCCCACTTTCACGTCGTAAAGTTCGTGAAGTTTTAGTACCTACCTCTTACAGAAGCTAAAGTGTCAAGTCCGTTTGTATCTCTGGAAGCGTTTGCCGCCCTCTGAATACACGACACTGAGCGTTTAGACTGACACTTTTATCTTCCTTTATCCTGTCTCTATAGTCTATACTTACTGACTTTCCAAAGTTTCTTAGTTGGGCTGAACGTGCTAATATCAGTAACTAACTTGGTATCTACTGGTACGAATTGAAAAATATGTTTTGTGCTGTATTAGTCCATTATATATTAAGGAAGGTCGTGGATAAATTTCTGTGTCATACATAGGCTATATAAAACCAAGCATTGAGCCAAGGGTGCAGATTAGTAACCATAAAACGCGCAGATATTCTTTTTTATTCTACGAAAAAAACATTAATCTGACTCTACTTATAATAACTCTATATGATAACTTTACGGTTCACATCCTAATATAATATTATCAAACGCTTGTCGAAGCACTTACGGGTGCTATCTGCTATGCATCATGTTAGTGCTGCAATTAGGTATGTACGGTTATGGGTTCGATAAGATATGCACTTCACAAGCCGATACGTATTTACCATAAACATGCAAATGGTATGCAAAATTGCTTTGCACTTGATTACCAGTTGCGATCAAGCCTCTAAGTCGGGGTTCTACAACATTTTACAGCAAAAGTGTAATGGGCAAGAGTACTTAATAAGTAGAACAGTGCGGAGTTCAGTTGTAATCAGGGGCGGATCGTGAATTTGTGGGGCCCCTGGGCTGAAACTACTTAGGGGCCCATCTAAGTACTCAACTAATAGGCATGTCAAAAAACTGTTTCTATAATGATATATTACTATTATATATTCTTTATATACATACATATCGTCACGCCTTTTATCCCCGAAGGGGTAGGCAGAGGTTTATTTCTACACCCACTTTTCGCCAGATATACTTTAGTCCCACGTAATAAGGGGCGAGCCTAT
This sequence comes from Euclidia mi, assembly GCA_944739405.2. Taxonomy (NCBI): domain Eukaryota; kingdom Metazoa; phylum Arthropoda; class Insecta; order Lepidoptera; family Erebidae; genus Euclidia; species Euclidia mi. The sequence continues at coordinate 105,910,542 of OX123182.2, forward strand.
TGCCGTACCGGGCACATTTCCAGACTCCGTGCTGCTACTGAGAATTTCGTGACAGAAAAACCCAATAACACTGCCCGACCCAGTAATCGAACCCGGGACCTCCCGATCCTACACGCACATTTATGCCGCGAGACCAACGAGGCAGTCGTATAGGGTTTGATATCGAGTTTTCCGTCTCTACGCAAAGATGGTATTTGCATTGTGTTATCCCTTAGTCGCCTCTTACGACACCCACGGGAAGATAGGGGGTGGTGACACTTGTATTCTATGCCGTCAACCACACGGAAAATATATATTCTTTATTGCACAAAAAACATAAATATTACTTAAATCTACGCAAGTTTTAGTTCTACAAAAGGCGACCTTATTGCTGTGGTAGCAATGGCAACGTTTGGGTGAGAGAGAAACCGAAATAGTGATATATAAGAATATAAAAAACAATAAAATTATTTTATTTATTTATTCTGAATTAGTAAAAGAAATTGACAGGTTATGTGTGTGACAGTTATGTTTTATAAATTATAATCATTATAATTTATAAATTAAAAAAAGCGTACGAGTAAAACTATTCCAAAATATAGATTTAAAATTTCAAGTTAAAATTCTTATTCGTTCAGAAGTTATAATAATATGCCCTTCGGTACAGCACTGTTCTGTCACTTTTTTTTAAACGCGTTTTTCTTGAAACAAGTTTTTTCGAAACGGTGTACACTCTAGCTTAAAAAGTTTTAAACCAATCATCTTGAAATTTGGTTTATAATTTCCCTACACATTTGTGCTGAATATGACCCTCTATCATAAGCAATATTTTTATTTTAACTACTTTTTTATGGAGTACCAGCTCATCTCGAATCTGTTTGGTACGTGACGATGGGAAGAGACCAGACGGTATGACGTTATTACCTTGGCAGATGGGTAGGCCTCTGGTGTGGGTCGCGACATTTACGCCATCACATCTTTCAAGTACAGCTGGATCAGCTGGCGCTGCTGCTGCATTGGCGGAGACCCTCAAACGGCGCAAATACGGAAACCTGGCCGGTAATTACGTTTTTGAGCCGTTTGGGGTCGAAACGCTGGGGCCATGGCGCCCTATCGCACGCGCATTATATAAAGAAATCTCCAGAAGGCTGATCGATGCTTCCCGTCACCAGAGGGCTGGTTTATATCTCGCTGAGAGAATAAGCATTGCCATTCAACGTGGCAATGCTGCCAGCCTTCTGGGCACGCTACCGCTCGACAGCGTTGCGGAGGAATTTTTTGACGCGTCGTAGTTGGCAATTTTTTTATTTTTTATTTACTTTTCTTTTCATACTTATTATTTCCACTTTAGCTTTTTTATAGTTTAGGATAGTTAGTTATATAATTAGTTTTATTTTATTGTACATAATTATGTGAATATGATGTAAATATGACAAAATAGTAAAAAAACATGACTTATTTTATTAGCGCTCTAGAAAATGCTTTTTTTTATTGAGAGAAAGTAATTTTTCTGTGTCATTGATTTTGGATAAAAATTGTGGCTTCCATCATGTACCTCCACCAACTGCTAGACGGATGACAACCTACCATGTGTATCAGCTGATATCTCCGCTACTTTTTAGTTATATTTTTGTAAAATATGAAAAAGCTCATGAATATATGTATAAAATAACCTAATAGTTTCAATAAATAATATTATTTTTTTATACCTACCTTACCCGAAGCAGCGATAGCCTAGTGGAGAGACCGACAGACTGCTACGCAGAGGGTCCGGGTTCGATTCCACTGCGCGCACCAATAATAACTTTTCGGAGTTATGTGCGTATTAAATTGTTAATTATCGCTTGCTAAACGGTGAAGGAAAACATCGTGAGGAAACCTGCATGTCTGAGAGTTCTCCATAATGTTCTCGAAAGACATGTGAAGTCTGCCAACCCGCACTAGGCCAGCGTGGTGGAGCCTTACCCTTCTCATAGTGAGAAGAGGCCCGTGCCGAGCAGTGGGAGAGCATAAAGGGCTGATGATGATACCTACCTTGAAAACATAATGAAAATCAGCATGAAAATATGCCTTTACACCGTATTTCTCCCCTAAACTCAACTCATAGAAGTATGCAATTTTACGTCAACATTATTCCGTAAAAATATCGTCCGTAAAAAACCGACTTAATAGACAACCATTTATTAAATTCAAATTATCGCCTATTGTTTTTAGGGAGGTCTGGGGGCCCCTTGTAACCTCGGGGCCCTGGGCTGCAGCCCAAGCAGCCCTTAGGTAGATCCGGCCCTGGTTGTAATTGGGTGCCTACCTACTTACAAACGTTATGCGTCAAAGAAAGTTTTATGGACTTCGTTACAGCTGCTCATAGCCGGTACGGTATCTCAGTACATTTCTTCTAATCCCCTTTTATACTTTTGCATCATTCCGCGTAATAGCTCCAGTATACAGTAAAATAATGTAACGATAACGACAAATACAACATCCTCAGTAAACCACACTGCCTAGTGGAGAGACCGACGCGACGGACTGCTACGCAGAGGGTTTCGGGCTTGAATTTCGGCGCGCACCATAGAGTTTTCAAAGCTATGTGCCTATTACATTGCTTATAATTATCGGTTGCTAAACGGTGAAGGAAAACATCGTGAGGAAACCTGCATGACTGAGAGTTCTCCATAATGTTCTCGACATGTGAAGTAACGCTCTTCGTAAGGAGCCAGTTTCGCCCTGGGTTCAGACTTATTTTTTTTAAACAAATTAATCATATCAGAGTGAACATTCATCATCAGGTCAGGAAGCTACCTAATGTTTTTCTGTTTGGCACCTATGTGCTTCTTAATAGACTAAAGTTATAGCGATGGTGAAAACCGCTAAGAATATTAGAACAACTTATTATTTATCTGCTAAGTAAATATAGGTATTGTTTTCTACGTCACTATATTTTCCCTTTATTGAAGGTGATGAATACATACATACATAGACTCCTGTTTCCCCGAAGGGGTAGGCAGAGGCATATTAAACGCCCACTTTTCGCCAGTGTTTTGATCCCACGTAATAGGTGGCGAGCCTATTGCCGCTTATCGGGATATTTTGTTTGCCAGAGCCTCGTCCATTGATCGGCAGGTGCACCACTTGCAGGTGAGGTTGGCTTGCGATCCTAAGTTCTTGGTAGGAACCCTATGCACACCAATGGCACAAGGTGATGTATGTGCCATTTAAAATTGAAGTAATTGGACAACTGCAACTTTATTAAATACCTAACAACCATAGAATTATATAGGTCGTTGTGTTGTTGATGCAACCAGTCATTTATCAATGTTTTTATATCAGTTGTTTCTATTAGCTTAATCTCATAGCATTTACCTACTCAAGGTTATTTGTAAATTTCTAATGACTTTAGTAAGGTGGTACCTACATAAATCTTTGAAACGCCAATCTTCGAAAATATACCTACGTAGGTATCTACCTACTTAAATGATATGGCAGTAATACTTGCACCCCCTGGCATAAATGTGAAATGTAACTAATAATTTGATATAGGTAATAAAATCTGAAATATCAAATAAGTTTTTGCCAATACCAATTTCTCAAAAAGCTGAACAAGCTATTTTGCATACATAGGTACCTATTGAGTCGAAATTTAACGCTAAAATTATCATAATATCTGTAGTAGGTAGGTACTATTTGTTAAATATCTTCAATACTTACCTACTTATAGATTCCTTCCCAAACTTTACTTATTTAGCAAAAGCCAAAGAAATTCTCAATTCGTCTGCCCTTGTCTGTCACTATCGGCAATTGCATTCCTCCACCCACGCACAACCCACGCCTTTCAGAGAATGTCATTATTAGTTTCACGCCATACGTAATATAGCATTAACAATCCAACCCTCTGGAATATTAACGATCGAAGAAATGCTATGTAAGGACATCGTCTTGACGTAGACGTCAAGACGATGTGTCTATATTTAGTAAAGGTCAAAGTTTATGAGATACAGTGGTTGTATAAGAATCAATTTGGTTGCCTGGGTAGCGTTCGTGATTTTAAGAAACGGACTCTAGGTTGGTAGTTGGTAGTGTTTAGTCGGCGGGGTTTTTGGGGTAGAGATGAAGGTCTTGTTTTATTTTTAAAGGTGGCGTAGAGTTGATGTCAAAAGAAAACATTTAAACAACAAAGCTATTTGTTTTGAGGAAAATAAGTGCTTTTGGGCAGTGTTTAAGTGAAATCTTTTATCATACCTATTCGATAAAAACTTGGCATTCCTCTATGAACCATTGGCATGGACTGTGGCCTTAACCTTCTCATAGAAAGAAGGGCCTGAAGTGCCCGACCTGACGTTAAACATATCTGAAATTAATATTTTCACCACAGCAGCTCAAACATGCCGCTTTTGCTGCGAGACAACAGTGAACAAAACGCGATTTTGATTCGAGCGTGAGGCAAAGTAGCTTTTTAATTTTTCAATCTTCAGTGTCACGAATTGACATTGTTCAGCCATAAATTTTAAACATTCGAATTTTACTGTGCTCTGTCTCTTTCACATGCATATAAAAAGTGAGTGAAAAAACAAACCCCTTCGAATTCGAAATTCGATTTTAGAATTCGACCTCAAAGAAAACACCTACGGCAACGCAAAAAAAAAAGATATTTGTAATAAAGAATTTACTTTTTTTATATGTTATTGTTTACATGTTTAATTTATTATTGGATTTTAATAAAAATAAGTCTAATTAATAGTATAAAATTAGTATTTAACCAATACATTTTGATAATGACAATGATACATTTGAAAAATAAACATCAGATCGCCGTATTAAAACGCGATTTAAAAAGTAGCGGGAATAAAAATTTCGCTGATGCTGATACAGAAGGTATAGTGTAACGTGTTCAATTATATTAATACATAAAATAATCTAAAAAGATGAGTGAAACTAGCGATGATGACTGTACTTTAACACCAGAAGAGTTAAATCAACAAGTGATTATGCAGAATTCAATCTATTCCTGTTCATTTCTACGTCTCCTAAGTAATATGTGTTCTCACTGCTATGGTGAAAAGTTATGTGTGCTACACGAGAGCAACGTTTTTTGTATCTCGTGCTGTTGAGTCCCTCACCACGCTCAGGATCAGGACAGCACGAGATACAAAAAACTTTGCTCTCGTGTAGCACACATAACTTTTCACCTCAGCAGTGAGAACACATATTACTAAGGAGACATAGAAATGAACAGGAATAGATTGAATTCTGCATAATCACTCTGGTGTTAAAGTACAGTCATCACCGCTAGTTTCACTCATCTTTTTAGATTATTTTATATATTAATATAATTTAACACGTTACGCTATACCTACTGTATCAGCATCGCCGAAATTTTTATTCCCGCTACTTTTTTAAATCGCGTTTTAATACCGCGTCCCTGATGTTTATTTTTCAAATCTATCATTGTTGTAATTCTAAATAAAATGTGTTGGTTAAATACCAATTTTATACTATTAATTAGACTTATGTTTATTAAAATCCAATAATAAATTAAACATGTAAACAATAACATATAAAAAAAAGTAATTTCTTTATTACAAATATCTTTTTTTTTTGCGTTGCAGTAGGTGTTTTCTTTGAGGTCGAATTCCAAAATCGAATTTCGAATTCGAAGGGGTTTGTTTTTTTCACTCACTTTTTATATGCATGTGAAAGAGACAGAGCACAGTAAAATTCGAATGTTTCAAATTTGTGGCTGAACAATGTCAATTCGTGGCACTGAAGATTGAAAAATTAAAAAGCTACTTTTCCTCACGCTCGAATCAAAATCGTGTTTTGTTCACTGTTGTCTCGCAGCAAAAGCGGCATGTTTGAGCTGCTGTGGTGAAAATAACTATTTGCCTACAACATTAGACATAATTGGAGTACATGCCCTTTAATCCAATCACGGCTGGATATTAGTGTTATTACTCTCTTTGTGACTTCTATAACGACGTCGCGTCGTCGGACCGGATTCCCTTCGGACTTCTAATAAGTGTAGGTAATGGATATTACCTAAGAACCTATATAATATAAGTAGATACTTACATTAAAGTACGTAGGTATCTAAAATTATTATATCAGTAGAGTTCGACGCCTTATTTACTCACTGACCTGATTCCGTTCACGACTTAATGAAATCTCAATATATTTTATAGGTATTGGAAGATTATATAAACAATAAACAAGTAAAACACGAAAGAAGGATCGGTTTTTGGTATATATCTGCCGTTAGAACAATTTGAGCCTGCCCAATTCGAATGTCAAACATACATCTACGCCCTATCACATCCATCTCTGAAAAAAGGTCTTTCGGCGTCTAACTTATGTAACTCGTAGTCTCGTACGTACCTACGCCTGTCCAAGCCGTGCTAAATCTAACTTGATTTGTAGCCATGCCAAGGTTGAAATTTCAGGCTTCTGATTTGGGCCAAAACTTGGCCTGCTTGGCCTCATTGAATGCTCAAGTTGGATGCTATAGTGTAAATATAGAGTTAAGATACGCAGCTCATCTAAGCCTATATACTTACCTAATTCAGATTTTAAGAAATACATGTACGTATTAAATTGTTAATTATTGTTTCCTATGTCTCGAAGAGCACCATATGCTGTTGTCCCAGCCGGCATGAAGATCTGTGACTTTCGTTAGGGGTAGCCAGTCAGTGCCCTTGACTTTACTGTCAGTATATATAGTCTTAGCCATGGAATATCGCTTTCCCTTTGTGTAGGGGTGGTCAGAAGGCATATTCTGTCAAATCTAGTCACATTAGAAAGCAGAGCCTGGGCTCCAAAGGGATAGTGCGTGCAACCGGATGGCGCTAGAACGATAGTGAATTCCGAACAAAAATGTAAGATGTACATCGTACAACTGGAATATCATATTTGATATCAGACTGGACCATTGTGAATAACCTGTCCTTTTGTTTCAAAAACTGTCAACACAGTATTAATAATTCTAAAGTTTGCCTTTTAGATTATTTAATACTGTGTTACTTGAATAGTTTTATGACCTGTTACATATCGAGCAAAATAGGTATGGGTGTAATCTATCTCTACCACTAAATTATTCTCTATGATGTAGCACGACACTATACAAATCGCGAAAGTTTAAAATCGACTATCGCTTCTAATGTAGGTATTCCTTCGCTTTAACTACGGGTGAGACTTCCAGCAGCAATAGCTGTTTTGTCGAATTAATTGTTATTAATTATCGCTTCCTAAACGATGACGGAAAACATCGAGAGCAAATCTGCAGCTCTGAGAGTACTCCATATTTTTTTTCGAAATACATGTGAAGTCTGCCAACCTACACTTGACCAGTGTGGTGGGTTATGGTCTTACCCTTCTCATAGTGACAAGCAGCTCGTGTCCAGCAGTGGGACAGCTTGATAATGATGAAACATTTCCTTATAGTTCTACCGTCTATCTTAAGTCAGTGATGTTTCAAAAGTTTGTCTTATAATAGATTCACACATATTTGAATTGAACTTTTAACCTGGTAATTCTGCTAGAATTTGAGAGGCAACCAAGTGTCTTATCATAACACCTTTGTTACGACATAGGTACACAGGACTAGGTAGCCTGTCTCTATAATTCACGTTGAAGTATCCTAGGCTTGCTAAGTACGCACATAATTCGTGGTTACTTTATTGTCTAACCTACTCTACAATTCCCTCGAGTGTCATGTCGTGAAGTCGGTTAGTTTGTCTTCATAAAACCTACATGCTTTTCAGCGTAGGTGTTCTTTTAGACAACGCAAGCTTAATAACATTTTGGGGAATTAATGAAGGGCTAAGTATACTAGGAGTAATAGTAATTTGTGCAACAAGAGAGCAAAGTTGTTTTTTGTTTCGAGTGCTGATTTTGAGTCCCGAGCAAGCGAAGGATTCTATGATTGATTCACGAGCGTAGCGAGTGAATCAAAGTTAGAATCCTAAGCGTGGTGAGGGACTCAACAGCACGAGATACAAAATCTTTGCTCTCGTGTAGCACACATAACTTTTCACCACAGCAGCAGTGAGAACACATATTACTTAGGAGACATAGAAATGAACAGGAATAGATTGAATTCTGCATAATCACTTGTTGATTTAACTCTTCTGGTGTTAAAGTACTGTCATCATCGCTAGTTTCACTCATCTTTTCAGATTATTTTATATATTAATATAATTTAACACGTTACGCTATACCTACTGTATCAGCATCAGCGAAATTTTTATTCTCGCTACTTTTTTAAATCGCGTTTTAATACCGCGTCCCTGATGTTTATTTTTCAAATGTATCATTGTTGTAATTCTAAATAAAAATGTATTGGGTAATACTAATTTTATACTATTAATCAGACTTATTTTTATTAAAATCCAATAATAAATTAAACATGTAAACAATAAAATATAAAAAAAGTAATTTCTTTATTACAAATATCTTTTTTTTTGCGTTGCCGTAGGTGTTTTCTTTGAGGTCGAATTCCAAAATCGAATTTCGAATTCGAAGGGGTTTGTTTTTTTACTCACTTTTTATATGCATGTGAAAGAGACAGAGCACAGTAAAATTCGAATGTTTCTTTATGGCTGAACAATGTCAATTCGTGACACTGAAGATTGAAAAATTAAAAAACTACTTTTACTCACGCTCGAATCAAAATCGCGTTTTGTTCACTGTTGTCTCGCAGCAAAAGTGGCATGTTTGAGCTGCTGTGGTGAAAATGTTGTTTTCTCTGTACTAAAAAGGGCTTTCACCATAAAAAAAATATTATCTACAAGTAGCGTTGCATGTCTATTTGCTTAGGTCATAATTATGACGTCACTAGGACTAAACGCGGTTCATAATACGCATCAATTTATTGGTGTGGGTACAGTTACTTACGGCGCGGTGTGTCGTGTTTTTTATTCAGGACGGCTGAGTTAAAAATGGTGTTCGTAAAAATGTTTTATTATGTAGGTCTATGTGGCTAGAGTTGAAGAAGTCAAATCCAAGTGAGAAACCCAGACGCTTCGCACTAAAATATTCAAACTTGGATGGTCTATTTTTAGTAATTTATTCATAGAAATAATTATGTAATTTTCGTCACCAATTGATTAGTTTTAATCTAAGTAGTTACTTATACACTTGGGTGCAATGAAATCGCACATGTGATGTTTTCTTGCAAAATATTAATTATTATTTTTTTAATAAGGAAATTCTATTATTTTTTAATATGGAATTACAGCTTGTTTCAATACCTATTCAATGATACCATATAAGGCGTTAGTAGTTTACCCTACTGCAAAAAAAACAACAACGACAAATTCAAAGGTGTTTGCTTAACAAAACAGTGTGGAAATTAATGATTACTGAAAAAAAATTACTAAAAATATCTTTATTAATAAGAAGTGTTACCCCTTCTGGCCCGAATTACCGCTCGACACCGGTTTTCCATCGACTCTATCAAGTGTCTGATAGTGTCTTGTGGGATAGCATCCCATTTCTCCTTGAGCGCAGTTTGTAGCTCCTGGAGATTGGTCGGAGCAATATTTCGGCCTCTTATTTATCTGTTTAAGCCGTCCCACAAGTGCTCAATCGGATTAAGGTCCGGATTCCGAGCTGACCACTCCATTACGTGAATACCCACCGATCGAAGTTACTGTCGTACAACAACAGCGGTATGGGGTCTTGCATTGTCATGCATAAAAAGAGAGTTCTCTCCAACGAAACCGCTAAATGGTACGACATGTTCCTGGAGAACTTCCTCTATATATATCCCCGAGCAGTTAGTCCTCTTGTTTGACGCCTTATATTGGCCCCAACAATGAAGACAAACTCAGTTTTGGCTTCAAGAGAGATTCCTCCCCAGAACATACACGAACCACCACCGAATGCGACATGTTCCGTGATACAACACCGGGCAAATCTCTTTGTAGGCCTTCTGTAGACCCGTCCTCGTCCATCATTGCCATGAAGACACATCCTGGACTCGTCTGAGAACAGTACTGCTCTCCATTGGTTTACTGTCCAGTCCACATGTTCCTGTGAAAATCGAAGACGAGCCTGCCGGTGAGCTGGCGTCAATTTAGGGCCGTTTGCTGGCCTATGCGCAGTCAGGCCACCATCAGCAATCTTCTTCTGATCGTCCACCGGCTGACTTCCACTTCATGGAGATGATGTGCAAGATCAACGGCCGTCGCACTTCGATTTCGTAAAGCGCGACTAACGAGAAACCGGTTGTCAAATTCATGGCGAAATCTGCCTACCCCTTCGGGGATACAGGCGTGAGACTATAACAAAAAAAACATCAATGTGCGATTTCATTGCACCCGAGTGTACTTTATGTTCTGTAATGGTGAATCTAGTACATAATATTGATATCTAGAAACCTCATGACCGCATCTGCAATACGATATACCTACTTGCCCACCTAAAGCCTGCTTCCTATGACGCGTGGTTTTGCGGACAGACGCGCGCGGCAAAGGTGGTATGCGCGTCCGTCCATCCACAAAAACACGCATCGTGGGAGACCGACTTAAAAGACTATACAATCATTACCGCAGACTGCGGACGCGAATTGATATATGTAACCTTTGTGCATGGCTTCTCGCACACACACACTCGATGTGTATTGGTAATAAGCGTTGCTTATTAAATGACGCCGTAGCACGACACCATAAATCTCTGTCCTATGTAGCCAGCGAACTCGACATTATTGCGTAGATACTTATCATAAATGTGTCGGTAATAAAACACTAATTAAGTAGGTACTTTGTGGTAGGTACTTAAGGATGATGTTAAAAATTTAGCAAATCGCGCAAAATATTAGCGTGTACAGTGGACGCCCAATCTCGAACCCAAAATCCAAACAAGATCCCTTCATAACTTGCAAAATATTTATCCTTTATGTATGAGTATTAGGAAAGAAGAACCGATGGTCGTTGGGGTAGGCGGGCTCTGGAGTGGCGACCATGTACCGGACGACGCAGCAGGGCCCTCCGCAAGGTGGACCGACGATCTGGTTAAGATGGCGGCAAGCGGTTGGATGCGGGCGGCTCAAAATCCCGGAGAACCTTGGGTTCTCCACACAGACCGATTTCCAGCAGTGGACGTCTCTAAGCTAACATGATGATGAGTATTAGGATTCATGATTTCACGAGTTTATCAATTGTTCGGGCCTCGAGTATTCTCGAGGCTAATTTCTGGGGTCTTCTCGGCTTGTCAAGAAATTTACATTCACGTACGTTTCATTAATGTAGTAGGTATCTACATAGTTTGCCGCCAAACTGTTGTAAGTACTTATATAATCTAACTTTTTCTGTAGCTGGTTACCTACTGGAAAAGTTAGACTGCCTTCGTGGTCCAGTGGATAGCGTTTGCGACTGCTGATCGGAGGTCAAAAGTGTTACTGGGTTTTTCCGAATTCTCAGTAGCAGCACGGAGTCTGGAGATGTGCCAGGTAACGGCATTAGCTCGCCCCTTATTAAGGCTGCTACACGCAGTGCCGGCGGCACGAGGCGCCGGCTTTTGCCGCGTGTCACGTGCTTTTGTTGGGCGTCGGTGGCGCCGGCATCTGCCGCAGAAAGACGCCGGGCATCATTCCAGTTGTTTAGAACGAGCAAACACAAGTTGCAAGTTGCAAACCGCGCAGCTCACCGGCCTAACCCGGCGGCCCGGTGTGTAATTCTACATCTCTGCCTACCCCTTCGGGGATACATGCGTGAATCTATATAAGTAAAAAAATACTAGTGTCACAGTCTAATAATCCATAAGTAGGTAGGTACCTACTTAGATAGATATACGCTCTTTTGCGTTGCGGATGACTCTATAAAAAATCACAATGGACACAAAGATAACCCAACCACTATGAGCGCCGACAGTCTGTCGGCCTAACTACAAATTACTATGTTTATATTTATAAAAATAAACACTAAGCATTACTACAATAAACATTAAACATAGCATGACGCTAATTGCATGCGTCATGCATGACTCATGATTAAACTGCAATGCAATGTTTTTGTAAAGAATCCGAAGTCAGCGCAGTATTTCTTCAAAATATATTATTTATCATACAATTTTATTAAAACGGGTCTTATTCGCGATATTTAATTAATTTAAGCTATAAATACCTATGTTTTACCGACGTTTCGGCCGCCTTACAACAGCCTTGGTCGCGGCAGGACTGATGTCATCTCAGCGCCGTCCTTGTGAAACGCGGGTTTCGGCAGCTACCCTCACTTATTTTTTATTTTGATTTTTATCCGAACTGTCGGAACGTCGACACACAACACTTATGACGTCTACACACTGGTGAGCTGTGTTACTGCGGCGGGGTTTACATTTGTTGATTACTGGATTCCAAGTTGTAGACAGTCTGTATCCATCTTCCCGGTTGATTTTTTTATGCTTTTTGATTTCAACCGCTTCACGTACTATTCTGGAGTAATAGTGACGATCGGTAGATAAGACCTTTGGTTGATGTAATTCGATCCAGTGGTTTGGTCCAGACTCCAACAAATGCTCAGCTATGGCAGACTTGTTAATTTGCCGATTTTTTACAGCCGCGATATGTTCCTTGACCCTTTCAGCGATGGTTCGTTTGGTCTGTCCGATGTAGGAACTACCACAACTGCAGTCAACCTTGTAGACGCCAGGTGTTTGTAGAGGAATGACATCCTTCGGGGTGTGCAGATTGTGTGCTACCTTGGAGAGCGGACTATATACAGTCTTTATGGAGTATTTCTGTAGTACTGTTCCAACTTTGTCCGTCACTCCCTTTATGTAAGGCATGTAAGCCGGTACTCTACTTACTTCCGGTTTACGGTCCTTCCTCTTCAGACGTTGTATCTTCTTGTTGAATCCGTTGCACCTAAGTACCTCCTGAACATGTGACAGCTCACTGTTCAAATGTTCAGGGTCACAGAGGTCATATGCTCTGTTTACTAGTGAAGTCACTACGGATTCTAAGTGTCGCGGGTGATGATGCGAGTATGCGTTGAGATACCTATCTGTGTGTGTCGGTTTTCTATAAACAGTGTGTCCCAAGGTACCATTTTACCTCACTGTCACTTTTACGTCGAGATAGGCTAACGACCCGTCTGTCTCCATTTCAAATGTAAATCTAATATTAGGGTGTATGGAGTTTAAGCTATTTGCGAACTGTTCTACATCTTGCTTGTCGCCCTTCATGATACAGAATATATCGTCGACATACCTCTTCCATAGCTTTACATTTGATGCCTGCATGTCTATGGATTCTTCGAAGTACTCCATCCAGATGTTGGCCATTACCGGTGCTACTGGGCTACCCATAGCCACCCCGTCAATCTGGAGGTAATGTTGTCCACGGTATAGGAAGTAGTTTGCTTCCAAACAATTTTTAATTTGAACAGAATATTTGTCAGACAGACCGTTTGCCCTTAGTTTTCTCTCAACGACCTCAAGGCAATCCTGAACTGGAACATTGGTGAAGAGTGACTCCACTTCAAAACTCACCATCACTTCGTCTGGTTCCTTTTTCACGCTCTTGATGATGTCAATAAAGTGACGAGAGTCCTTCACGAAAGATGCCGTCTTACCTACCAACGGTTGCAGTACCTTGCTGATGTGTTTCGCCAAACCATATGTGGGTGAGTTTATTTGACTCACTATCGGTCGCAATGGTACGTTAGTCTTGTGGACTTTAGGCAAACCGTAAATCTTCGGCGGCTGCACGATTTGAGGTTTGCATAGACGTTCAAATTCATCTTCCGTGAATACGTTTTTATGGTCCTTAATCAAAGCTCGAATGCGTTTCGTAACTCTGGCTGTCGGGTTATAGGACACCGGCTTATATATTAGTGTGTCACTTAACAGATTCCGTATTTTGCTATCATAATCACTAGAGTTCATCACTACAGTGGCGTTTCCCTTGTCGGCCTTCAGCAGTAAAATATTCGTGTTATCACGCAACGCTTTTAGTGCTTGACGCTCTTCTGTGGAGACAAGATACTGTCTAACGACGCAGATACACTTAGTTAGACAGGATGTTGTCGTTATTTTACGAAAGTCAAAGCCGCCGAAACCCAAAGTCTCCACAGAAGTGGTGGTGCAAGCGATGATTAACAATTTAATAAGCACGTGACTTTGTAGCGTCGTCGGTGGTTTGCGCCGTGTGTTTGACTTTGAACCCAGAGATAGCTTCGTGGAGATGCCAATCTCTACGACGCTATCTCTGCCGAGCAGCATTAGAATTAAAGGTATCAAATCTCACCACAAAATCACCTTTTTATCTTTACTCTATACTACACTATTAAGTATTTGTAGCTCTTGCGAGTACCACTAATATTTTCTAATGTTGTAGCTACCGCTGAATCTAATTATATGAAAATGTTCGACAATAATAATTGTAAATTGCCAAATTATGCCTTTACGTAAACCTGTATTTATGAATCTACATATTTTGTTGGTATATTTATAGCTCGTAACGTGGGAGCCATTTCTCTAAGCTTTACGTAAATTTAATTAAAGTTCCAGAAATAAGCTTACGTAAAGTTCCTGCGAAACCTTTAGATCGGTACCTCACTATACAAGAAATCGAAATCAATTCGTTTTTCTATTAACGGGCTTCTTTCATTTGAAAGGAACTCTATTAAGAAATACAAATTACTAATCAACAGCTTACTAAAATTAATAATATCTAACATAAACGAGACCTTCTATGTGTAAAAATAAATAACTAAGTATAATTAGGCAAACAGCGAATCTGTCGCATGTAGCCAATAATAACCAAGCTTATACACGTGGTTTAAAAAATCTCGGAGCTTTTGTTGGTAGATGTTATGAAGGACTAAATAAAAATAAGGGAAAATGTCTACGCGACGTCACTCGTCTAACGAGCTTTATTTAATCAGGATAGCTTTTTAAAAATGTATAATGGTACATTTGTATTCAAGCTTAAATAAACACTCTATATGAGTGCCAGACGTAGGCACCTATATTATGTTTAATTAATTTCATGTATGTAATTTTCTTTAATATTATATATAATAAATTTGTCCGTGTGGTGACGGATTAAGAATACGCAATGTCACCACCCCATATCATCCCATGGGTGTCGTAAGAGCCGACAGAGGGTGCATATTATGCAGAGAACAGCACTGTCAGAGAAGGAAAACTTGATACAAACCCTATACCAACCCGTTAGGCCAGCGTGGTATAGTAGGCCAATTCCTTCTTTCAAAGGAGAGGCCAGGAGGTCCAGCAGTGGACTGTTAAAGGCTGATGATGATGGTGATGTAATTTTCTTTACATGTTATGTTACCTTTTATTTGTATTCATCAGGTTTTCGGTGGACCTGAGTCAGATGCGGTCTCTGCGGCTCTTCTTCAATGATGACAACTGCACGTGCGGGCAGCTAGTGGTGGCGTCCAGAGAGTCTCAGTACAAAATACTACATTTTCACTATGGAGGACTTGACCACTTGGCGCAGGTTCTACATCGATGGCATTCGTTGCTACACAATATCAAACTTACACCAGGTAATAAAAGAACGGAACCGCTATCTATGATTTTTTGCTACGGATTTTATAATGTAAGCAGGTAATCTGGTCACAGGTTCCGAGGAGCCGAATCTGCCGTATCGTCACTTTATGGTATGCCGTCCAGAAGTCCAAAAGTCTGAACAACATCCAGAGGAAGGAAAGCTTCCGAAAATTACACCTGAGCTGTTCTACGGAAAACTTATGAATGGAAAAGGGGTGATTGAAGATGATTTGTTTTTGAGAAAATGCGTCTTCTTTGGAGGTTTGGATAGGGAGCTTAGAAGAGAAGTGTGGCCGTTCCTTTTGCATTGCTATCCCTACAACTCAACGTATGATGAAAGAGAGATAATACTACAGATTAGGACAAGGGAGTATGAGGAGATAACGAGAAGGAGACTGGAAAAGATGACTCCGGAGCAACATGCCGTGTTCTGGAAGACAGTTCAATGTGTTATAGAAAAGGATGTCGTCCGGACTGATAGAGGCAATCCGTTTTTCGCTGGAGATAATAATTATAATGTAGAAATTATGAAGAATATTTTGTTGAATTATGCAGTTTATAATCCTGTTCTAGGGTAAGTAATTTGCTTACTTCTTCATTTATGTTAAGCGCCATTGTAGACGTATTTTCATGTTTATTATTTTGGCAGATACACGCAAGGCATGAGCGACCTGTTAGCTCCAGTGCTTTGCGAAATAAAATGTGAAGCGGAGGCTTTTTGGTGCTTCGTTGGATTGATGCAGAGAGCCATATTTGTGTGCACCCCCACTGACAACGATATGGATAATAATCTTGTAAGCATTTTATTTAAATATAAGTAGCTGCTGGGTGAAGTCCCACGCTGGTTTTTATAACAAAGTAGGTATGTGGAGTATGCAGTAAGAAAATTTTATTGACAATGATGATTCTTAGTTAAACCTTGTCAAGTAATGTAATAGATAAGCGTATAAAACGGGCGTTTTGAATAGCCTGTATAATTTCAATTCATTATTTTAAATGTTTAATGAATGTGTTTTAGCAAACCATATCTTGACAACATTTCTCCGTTCTTAAGATAAAGTCTTTGATTAAAGACATATTTTTAATCAAAGTATGTCTTTATTCGAAGACTGGGGTGGGTGCATAGGGTTCCCACCAAGAACTTAGGGTCCTACGGCCAACTTAGGCCAACCTCACCTGCAAGTGGTGCACCTGCCGATCAACGGCATCCCGATAAGCGGCAATAGGCTCGCCACGTGGGATCAAAACACTGGCGCGAAAAGTGGGTGTTTAATGTGCCTTTGGGGAAACAGGCGTGAGTCTATGTATGTATGTATTTTAATCAAAGGATAAAGTTGGTTCTGAGTTTAATTAAATTGGCACAGATACTTCGAACATAATATGATAATCATGACGATCACACCTCACAAGTTGGGCGATTACTTAGTTATGCTCTTCACGATCAAAGATATATCAGCTTCAGTGAACCACAACATCGATTTGTACGAAACAATGGCCGCAAGTTCGCAGTATTAATGAAACTTTATTGTTTGTTTATATTACTTGTTTCTTGCCTATCTCCTAGTCATCAATTTTCCCACATTAAATGAGCATTGATTTTATATGGGACCATTTTATGATGGACCTGATATTTTACTGTTGTTGCCCAAATTATTTTTCTTCCCAAAAACCAACCACCATAATTTATTAAAGTTTAATCTTTGCGCTAGGTCGAAATTTGGTGAAAGAATTATTTTGCCAACTTCGGCAAGATAATTCTTTCATCAAACGTTGTCGTCTGATAAAATTATAATGGAGTATTGGTATTTTCTGTTACATGATATGGGTATTGGACACAACTTAGCGTAAAATATACAGAGTCTAAGCTTCAGTAGTACTGGATACACACGGCCTGCACGTGTCACGAGCGAATAAGTGTCATAAGAGAATGTAAAGCTCTTGAACAATTATTTGATGTGTTTATGGCTAAATTGGGGTGGGTATGCGGGGGGTTCGGCCGCGTTGACCCTTTTATCATTGCAGTGACCGTTACGTAAGAGTCAATGACATGCTTTAAACAAAATGGGGTTGTTAATGGACTTGTGCATATTTTTAAAACCCATAAAGTATCAGTACTTTTTTTAAAGTAGGTATGCTCATTGGCGTCTCTATTTGCAGTCTATTTTTCAGAGTTGGTCTGGTCTTTATGATGTTACAATGGTGTGAAGTTTATTTTGCGCCAAGTCTAGAATTTCGAATGGGTAACCAAAATTTTGGAGTGGGCAACGGCCACCTGGCCCCCCTGTTATATGCGTCTATGTGTATGCTATTTAAATCATTGCCGAAGCTTCATTGCTTCTTTTCTAAAAGACATCGATTAATGCATGGTGCGTAATGGTTAAAGTGCTGTTTTCTTCACTACATCGCACAAAGTGTCTCTGATTCCCAAAATATTTGATGTTCAAGTCGGTATTTCAGAAGCTTGCTGTTCTTCATATATATGTGAGGTCGTGTTTAGGCATTATTCGTCGGTAAAAAAAATTATGTATCTCTTCTGCGATGTATCCATGACAATCCGTGTCATTTGGTATTTTGTGTTCAATAAAAATAATTGCCTAGCCTAGCAGATATATCATATCGCGATGAACGTCACACCTTTCAATAATCATGACGTAAAATATATCCTAATCCAACATGCATCAACGTAATTTTTATTTCAGAGTTTCCTGCGTGAATTGATAAGGATAATGTTGCCACATTTCTACAAGCATTTAGAAAAACACGTCGATGCAATGGAATTGTTATTCTGCCACCGATGGATACTTTTGTAAGTGGAACTTTGGTGACTATTTAATTTTTCAAATCCTCTTTAGACAAATAAGTAGGTTCTTATATAATTCCTTTTCCTTTATATAGGCTTTTAATTGAACGGCTGATTAAGCTAGTTGGCTGTGAGTTGTGACTTACACATAGGTACACACCTACATCAGCACTGTGCGTGCATTGCTCACCTACCTACTTACTTACATTTTTAATCAATAAACTTTTCTTTGCGTTTGATGTATCTTTACCTAATTATCCCACAGCCCTCTTCGGGCAGTTCATGTATAGATTATTTGACCTTTCGAAATAGGTACCTTTGAATGTTCGTGAACGTATCGTCTAGTAAACTTTTCTCATTGCGTAGGTAGCGCAAAGAGAGTTTGGGCCAATTGCTACCTTATAATACGCCCATGTATAGATAAAATATTTTTAGCATACCTAAAGCTTTATTGAGTTTGCGAAACTATTGGAAAAGCCACCTTATTTTTATAATCTAGTACCTACCTAGCTGGCTATTTTTGGACCTTTTATGTGCTACAACATTTATCTATAATATCCTACATCAGGAATATTGATACACATGATTTTTCTCAGTGAAGGGTTTTCTTAAATGAAATGAAACACATCTTTGAGGTTTTCACGTTGTTATGTAATACATTATGGACCTGTGGAGTGTCGGTACCAATCACGAACACATTCAATAATATTGATTTGATAATATTGTTACACGGTAATGACGGTGTGGTGACGGTGTCCGTGTGGTGACGGATTAAGAATACGGCATGTCACCACCCCATATCATCCCATGGGTGTCGTAAGAGCCGACAGAGGGAGCATATTATGCAGAGAACAGCACTGTAAGAGAAGGAAAACTTGATACAAACCCTATACCAACCCGTTTGGCCAGCGTGGTATAGTAGGCCAATTCCTCCTTTCAAAGGAGAGGCCTAGTCCAGCAGTGGACTGTTAAAGGCTGATGATGTGTAATGAATCAAATAAGCGGCACCGTGCTGTTCTGAAATCGATAAAGCGCTCCCTCCTTCCAGTTCCATGTCGTTTCTTAGAAAGAGTTTAATTTTAGAATCTTGTTTTTTATGCTTTGATGCTCTTTGATGGATGAATATTTATATTTACTGCCAAAGACCAAGTAAATACTCGCCCTCGTAGGAGATAAGTTAGATGACTCATTTTAAATATGAGAGTGCCGAAGTACCCATTTCCTTTTCACCCGTCCAATAGGGTCATTTCGCCTGTTCGCGTCCATCCCCCTATTCGCGTCCATTTTGCGGACCTCCCTTTAAAAATGCTCGGAAATAAGTATATTAACACACTAATAAAATGAAAAGTCAGTATCGCCAATACCTCGACATATAAGAGACACGCACAAATAGACAAAAGTTCCGTACGCCCAGGTTATCCTGTTTAAAAAATTAGTTAATCTCGGTTGTTCAACAAAAGAGTGCAGATGCGCGGGATATAAATAAAAAAATAGTGTGCAGCGGCATGTTTGACGGTAAGTATTTTATTGTTTTATGTGAATTTTAGGATACATAGCTGTTTCTAGACATTAATAATGAAAATACGAATAGTATGAATTAGCTTGTTTTTTTTATAGTTAACAATTAAAATAAGGTGGACCCGAATTACAACACGGAATTTATAAAACTTCCACTTTGCGTCCACAATGGACGCGAACTCGTCTATTTATAATTTCTTTAGATGTTTATTTTTATGTGATTAAAATATGAAAGAGAAATTGGGATTTTGTTTATTTTAACATTAATAGTATGCAATTGTAATGACCAATTTGCATCCACACTATTATGATTGTAATAAAAGATACAATCGATATAATAATCGATCACAAGTGGACGCAAACTATACCTACAAGGGATAATATTATAGCAAATTGCGTCCATATTTTCATGAAATAGAAATGATCGCATAAATACATTCTATATATATATTTTTTTATAATTTAAAATGTATTTTTGATTAAGACTGAGTTTAAAATTGAATTATTACATTTAATTTCTTTTATTCCATATTTTTTCTATTCAAGATGAGTTCTTAGGAGACAAGAAAGAAGAAGGAAAAAAAATACAAAAGATGATTAAATAAAGAAAGCGTTTTGTGATATTCGTGAGAAAAAGAAATCGATAAGACAAATACGAGTATGTACATAATTATGTAAAAATTATGCTATTCCGAAGACCACAATATTGGACATGTATCGTTATTATTTTTATCTTTGATTTTAAGTTCCATCGATGTTGAGAACAATAAATAGTTATTTATAGTTTCTATAAAGTGATTTAATAATGATAATAATGTAGATTTTTTATAACTTTAATCTTAAATGTAGAAATTGCTAAAAGCCAATCTTTCTTTAGATTGTCTTAACAATATCACCCTTATATGAAGGAGTATAAGGCTGATATTGTTAAGACTAAGCTGGTGGACGCGAACTGGTCCACAGGTGGACGCAATTTGGATTTTTTGGACGCAAACTGGGTGAAATGCCATATTTTGAAGTTTGTCTATTTAAAAAAAACACAACAAGTTTCGAACAAAACTGAAAGTTATTATTAAAATAGCCTATATAATGAACGCATTACATAAATTTTTCATTGAATCAATTTGCTGGAGAATTTTTATTTTCTCCTTCAAACTTGCCAACTGCACTAAATGGACGCGAACAGGCGAAATGATCCTACCTCCTCCTATCCCAGAGGCGGCCACGCACTTGTGACTCCTCTGGTGTTGCTTGTGTCCATGAGCGGCGGTTATCGCTTAGGTACCTACCTACTAGGTACCATCAGACGATCCATCTGCTCGTTTGCCGCCGTATTAGGTACAACGTAAAAAAAAGTAAATCTACTTATTTATATATTATGTGCAAGCGAATGAATTATGAAAAGGTCATGAAATAAGCGTGTGGTGACGGATTACGAATATGAAACGCCACTAAGTACCCCATTTCGTTTCGTGGGTGCAGTTGTGAGAGGCGTTTAGGTAAGTATGGCGTGTTGACGCGTGTATCTACTGGAGGCCTTACTTGTTGGCTTCACTCGCCATATTCTAGGCTCCGTATTTTTCCTTTTCTGACTGACTTGAAAGCCTACCACATAAAGGTACATAAATGTGTATATTCCAGGTGCTTCAAACGGGAGTTCACCGAGGCAGTAGCACTTCGCATGTGGGAGGCTTGCTGGGCGAACTACCAGACGGACTACTTCCACCTGTTCCTTTGTCTGGCGATCATTGCCGTTTACGCCGATGACGTCATAGCCCAAGACCTCAACACCGACGAGATGTTGCTGCATTTTAGCTCCTTAGGTAAGGATTAGCTCTCTTCTCTATTTAAACATTTTGGTATAGTTTGTTTGCTTCATCGTCATCGCCCTGCATCAGTCCATTGTATGACTAGGCCTTTCTTATAGCACACTATTGTTGTCCTCCTTCGGCTTTACTCTAATCCTCACACAGTCGTATTTTTGTATATTGTTCTTAGAGTTTGGGGTGTCACCCTTTTTTTGGATGGATGGCATCCCCCTTTCCTACGCCACTGCTTACATGCATCGTGGGCCTTTGGTCATCTATCCATACGTACTTTTAATTATACTTTAAATATCTACCTACCTTAGTTAACGCTTTTGAAGCTTTTTAAATAAACGTATTAGTACTTTTAAGCATGACTTTGTACTTTAGCATAAAATACTTAGGTAGATGTAGATACTCTTCAAACATATACCTAAGCCTAAGCTTGAGTATTGTTGTTTGTTGTTCTCCATTACGGTCTTTACAAAGTTATATCCAATTTAAATGTACTATGTTTCAATGAACGGGCCCCATTTGATATATTCGACACCCACACGCACAAGTTTCTGAAGAGATTTTCATAATTGCTCTCATAATTAGAAACAAATTTTGGTAGAACCGAACCGACAGCCTGTCACAAACTTGCGTCTTGCTGGTTTTGTCAGTTTTGTTTTCGAAGTTTAATTAATGTCGGGGAACTTTTGCTTTGTCATCCTGTATATAACTAATCGAAGAATAATGTTATGAGTAGTTTAGTACCGTAGTAGGTATATTTTTTTGGTAATGAATAAATAATGCGTTTGACTTAAAAGATCATTTTATTTGTATGGTTCTAGTTGTCAGCTACCTAATGGACTAGAACAAAACCGTGACAAAACGTTTACGGCCGGTTGAAAATGCAAAAATGCTTTCCTATATTTTTTGTTAAAGATGTTTGCAAGATAATATTCATCATCATCAGCCTTTAAAAGTCCACTGCTGGACTAGGCCTCTCCTTTGAAAGGAGGAATTGGCCTAGTATACCACGCTGGCCAAACGGGTTGGTATAGGGTTTGTAGGTATCAAGTTTTCCTTCTCTTACAGTGCTGTTCTCTGCATAATATGCTCCCTCTGTCGGCTCTTAATTACGACACCCATGGGATGATATGGGGTGGTGACATTCCGTATTCTTAATCCGTCACCACACGGACCAAGATAATATTACTCCTTCGGAATAGGCACCATTTCCTACTACGTGGTGGTCCAGAATTGCGAGATTTTTTTTATCAAGTCACTTTATTCTTCTTCTTCTTTTCGTGTGAGTGTGTGTCCTACTCTACTGTCGGAGCTTATAGACCTCCCGCTGGACTCCGTCATGGCCTAGTGATTCTTATTCAGAGACAAGAACCGGGGCTGACGGCTTTATGTTCCCTCCGAAGCTCGGTAGTGCTGTAACGGTACGGTATGCGGTCACAGGACTCACAGACCTAAGTGGGGGCCGCTGTAAATTATCCTTAGCTTTGCCGTTCTATAACGAACAGCAAGTCAAGGAGTCATAGACAAATATACCTGGTACCCTCTACTATTACTGAATAAAAAAAATCCTGTGATATATTTAGTGTCTAAAGCTGGGTCGTCACGATGCGTGCCCGTCCGCGAAACCACGTACCGTGGGAAGCCAGCTTAAAATCAAAAAGCCAGATTTAATTTTTGTATTTACCTACTCAATGCTAATATCTGAGACAATCGATAGATGATTTCTTAGAAATCTTAAAAGATTCATAGCATATCTCATTGTTTATTGTAGGCGTATTTTCTATCGATAACAATAAAAGACAACATAATTCTTAAAAACAATGCGGTAGACTGGTGACGTTGAGCACTGCCTTTGGTTAGTGAAATTCATGCGATGGCATTATATTTTAATTTTGTTACCATGTGCCGAATCAAGAATAGGTATACAGTGTCACTACTCTACTTCACCCTGTGTGGGTGTCGTAGTGAAAGAAAATATACTAGGCCTATAGTACCATTCATCATCATCATCATCAGCCTTTAACAGTCCACAGCTGGACTAGGCCTCTCCTTTGAAAGGAGGAATTGGCCTACTATACCACGCTGGCCAAACGGGTTGGTATAGGGTTTGTATCAAGTTTTCCTTCTCTTACAATGCTGTTCTCTGCATAATATGGTCCCTCTGTCGGCTCTTACGACACCCATGGGATGATATGGGGTGGTGACATTCCGTATTCTTAATCCGTCACCACACGGACGTACCTACCGTTGGCAAGATGATAAAACTTGGCATCGAATCCTAAAGCTGCGCGTCCACCGGATCGGAATCGGAGCGTACGGAGCGGACGGAGCGTCGTCATTTTCAAAATGCCGATGGGGTGCGTCCACTGCATTCGGATTCAGCATCGGCAATTTAGGTATTTTTTAAAGCAGGAGGATAGTGACGAGGATATTGTTGTAGATTAATTTTCGGAGAATATTATACATTTGATGAATATCATAAATAATGAATATCATAGATTTTTGGGTACATTCATATGACTCTACTAAAGTAATTAAAACATCGTCGTTCATCGTGAATAAGTATTTTTGCCTACAGTTTAATGCCGCAAACACGTCAGAACTTGAAACGCTCGGAATCCGAATGATGCGTTCACTGCGGATGACGTCATCAGCAAAAATACCGGTCTCAGGCGCAGAAATGCCGATGCAGTGCACGCAGCTCCATAGAAATTAATACAAAGCAACAAATCCTTCCGCTCCGTACGCTCCGATTCCGATGCTGTGGACGCGCAGCTTAAACCAACCCGTTTCACTAATGCGGTATACCTGTAAGCCAAATTCTCCTATTGAATCACAATGCGCAAATAAGGAGATATATGATGATTTTACTTTTATACGATCATACAATTTCGATTATGATCATAATTTTCTATTATTTAGACAGAAAGATTAGTAAATGACAAAATATTTATCTATATTTCAGCAATGTATATGGATGGTCGTCTCATACTTCGCAAAGCAAGAGGTCTTCTCTATCAGTTCCGTCAACTGGTCCGCATACCTTGCACTCTGGCTGGCATGTGTCAGCGCTGCGGTCCAGGCATATGGGACTCTACACACAGGCCTAGCGTGGAATGCACTGGGGCTCACGACTTCTGCAAGTATGCTGTACAGTAGGATCAAAACTGGCAATTACGAGTATATCTACATTTGTACCCATAGACTCCTTCTTGCTAAACAGGTTTGGTATGACATTTTGAAGAATAATTGGTGCAGCTTTAAAAACTATAAACACCATCTTATACAGTCTACAAGCGTTTGCTTCGATGCAAAATCAAACCTGTTTGGCGGGCTCATTCTACAGTATTCCTTATTTAAATATTTGGCAGTTTGTTTTTTTAATATGTTGGAAATGTTGGAATAATGCTGTGCGTTACGTTCATGAAGTTATAGATAAACATGGAGACCGCACTCCGAATACCTACTTGAAGCTCAAATGATGTATCGCTATCTCGCTCACTGTGGTCATACCATCTCTTTTCAACCAACCACTGCCATATTGACAAGATTTACTTGACATATGGTGGCCAATGTTGCCACATTACCAAATCCTTAGGAAATGGGATTATAATTCACTGTCTCGCCAACCATGATTATAAGCGTTCGAGGCCTACAATATTGGGAGTTTTAACAAGTGATTGGATTTCAACTCTTGATTTAAATACACATTAATTGACCGTGTAAACTTCTGATTTGCTTAATATGTCGGCTCTTTTTAAGAGCTTACTCGGAGATTTTAATAAGAAGATAGCAATACTAAATCCACGCTAAAATGAGAGGTCAGACCACAGAGAGTGAGATAGAGAAATGTAGGTATTTGACTCAAGGCTTTGTTCTAGCTGTGGCCTCCATGTTTATCTATACCTTCATGGTTACGTTGTACCGATACCTGTGTAAATAAATGTTTTTCATGTCTCTTACAAGCTATAGAAAATAAGAATATGATATTTGTATGAATAAGAATGTATAAAACGATTTCAATATTGTACCTAAGCATTTGTGAGGACTTGTGGAGGAAGAATTGTTTGGTTTATTTAGAGTAGGTATTTAGATACTTTTACGGAAGTATCTAAGTATGATATCACGATACTTGTTAGAAAGTTGCAAAAAGTAACTGTAGAATAGAATAATACAACAGTCACGTTTTTACATATTCATGTTTGTTTTGCTGAAAGTTTCCAAAATGTGTATAAGTAACGTGTAAATGTAACATTATTTCTACAAACCATGCTAATATATATGAGACATAAGTACCTACCTGTACCTGCATAAGTAAATATTTAGAAATTATTTCTTAAAGTTGTTTATGCCTTTATGGTAGATACTGTTAGCATTGATGTTTAGAATTCATTCACGCCCTTGTTATAGAAACCTTTCTAAAGTGCTTTACTAAAAATAAACGTAATCATATATTTTTTCATTTTGTAAAATCGAGGATGTAAATTCTTTGCAATTAGCCTGGCGTCTTGCCGGCGTAAATGTCTAAATTTATACGTACGAGTAAATTGTACAAAGTAATTAGTACAAACTATCAGTATTAATAAAAGTTATCGAAAGGTATTTAAGATCAGATGGTCACAGGAATGGCTTAATGAGGATATGGCTAGAACATATCAACATGGTAACTGAATATGTTCTATTACTTATCAACTTAAAGGTACGAATTATATCTCTATTAATCAAAATTGTTATTAAATGTTGTACCTGCCTTGAAAATATTCATATATACCTACCTAATGAAATATATTTACAGACATCTTGTTTTAATACCGATATCAAAATATCTGTATATTCATATCAGCAGTGAGAACACAATTCATTTTAAATTCAATGTTAATGCAAACAATAAATGGCATATATCGTAACCGCTAAGAGTTGCATACCTAATTACCTACCTATGTACATTTTAAATTATATAAGCATTCAACGTGTACCTGGCTTTACAGAAACATAATTATTGCATTTTGTATTCAAGATGTGAAATTGGCGGCTATTTTATGAAGCGTAGGTACCTAAATGTAAAAATAACTGATATTTCTCTTATAATAAATTAAGAACAAGGTTGTTTATGCGCTGAGGTACGCTTAATTTTCTTCAAACATGGAAAATCAGGATGCAAATATATGTATCTAAATACAAATAAAATGTGGTCTGTAAATATTAGCAATCTGTGCAAGTGACAGACATACACAAGTTTGTTTGTTATACAGATTAAAAGTGCTTACTTCAGCACGACCACTTGGATGAAAGAAGCTGAAGGTATCTATTTCAGTCAACTATTTTTTCCAACTATTTTCTACAATAATAACCATGGAAGTGAATAGGTATCTTCCGTGTCATTTTGAAGAAAATTTACGTTACCAAAGCACAAAATCGAAAGAAGTTTCTGAAAATTAAAGCCGTTGCTGCCCATGTCGTCACTGTGATGGGCCTAGGATTATACATATTGTTATTTATTCTTATTATGATAGACTACGGAGTTCAATTGACGTCATAATTATTCGGTTATCAAATTTGGTATACCTACATCGTCATGCTATATTTTATTGATATTCTTTACATACTTATAAATAAACAGCGTGTACCTAAATCAATCTACTGTGTTCACATTTTGAATTTGTTGTTGTTTAATAAAAATTAAATTTGGTATATTCTTATGACTTTTATGAGTTCTAAATATTTTAAGTAACTTAGTGAAAGTTGCATCAAACTATTTTTGTAAAATCTATCAATGGTTGGTGAAACACACCTGTCACGATTTAGCATCTACTGTAAGCAATGCGTGAAAGGTGAAAGCTGTAACTGTAATTAATTGAAGACATATTTTACAAGCTTTTTTAGTTTTTAAGTATATAAATGAAAATTAATTATAGCGAAGTAACAATATGTCTATCGTTATATTATGACATATACAAAAATGTTATGTAATATTACTGTTCATTATTTCAAAATCTCTTCGTGTATTTCACCGGCATTTAATTAATTACATTAACGGACAAAGATCAGTAGGTACTCACATTACTTCAATAGCATTGTCGTTTACAGATATACCTACATTAATGCGACAACGTTGCATTCAGCTAATGAATAATTCAGTACGCCAGCGCACCATTGGAATTAACACCGTGCGTAGAGACCTAGACCTATTTAATTTAAATCGATGTTAATCCTAACTTACTTGTAAATTAAGTAGCTACCTACGTAAAAATACCGGAATACTTTTCAATATTATTGTACTAGTATTAAGCATAGGTACCTGTTCCTACCTTAATACTAGTCCAAATATGTGTGCTGGTCATCCCTACTAAGTATATCCAAATGCCTGTTTCGCTACTGGAATAAGATAAAAAAGAAATAACACTATTTATACTGTACAAGTGACTATTTTTCTCGTCTAATATTTTAGTGGTGAATCAGGCATTAAATAGCTTAATTAATGTACCTATTGTTAAACTTGTAACGTACCTATATACCTACTTACCTAATTATGTATTATGAATTATGAATTTATGAGGCTACAAAATACTTGAAATGTTTTATTTTCGCATATTGTGAATTGTTACGCGTATTCTGTGATATAAACGATCTGCTTGTATTATATCGTGTAAATGTTGAAAATTTGTGTATGGAGGGAATAGGAGTCATATCTATTTAGAAATAAATGTACAAGCATTTCTCTGATGTTTTTTTTTATCAACTGATATTCTGCTTAAACTGTGGCATGTATAGATCGATTCACGAAAGTTGACCACAAATGGCGGCCGTCGCGCATATGTACATTTTTGCACCAATGGCGTGGCTCCATTCTTGACGCATTTAGGGAAAGCGTCAAGAACGGAGCCACGCCATTGGCATTCCACTCGCGCCTCACCCCGCACCTCCACGGGGACCTAAAAAATGATTTCTGCGCAGTGGTCATCTTTCATGAATCGACCTATACCTATGGTCAAAATGACTTAAAGGCAACATTAACTATAGTCCGTGCCACGAGAACATAGACTTTTTGTAAACAAAGAATTTCTACTAAGTGACTTAGCGATAGTTCTGTCAAAAACAAATAATGTCAAATCCATTGAGCGCAACGGTACATAGATACGTGTCATTGGAAACTATAGTCCGTTCACAGTTATTTTACCTCTAGCTGTTAGATTGGCCAACCTGGGCGTTGTGTTGCTATATTTAGTATCTAATACTCCCATTTTAAATATACAGTATTGCTAAAAACGTACCTATTTTTTTTATTGCCTACGCGATCGTATTAAATATTTGTAAGTAATGTTTGTAACAAAACCTCTTGATATCGGCATCGGCTATACGCATGTACATTTATTTTCTTACGAAATAACTAATTTCCTATGAAGATAAATAGTTATAATAAAATTTTTATCTATTTACGTCAATGTGAGGTTTTAATTATCAAATACGAAAACTGCTAATTTAATTATCACATTTATTTTGAATAAGAATGATCCATGCGGACTGCCAATGACGATTCGTAGCTGATGTCAGATTCTCGGACTGCCAATGCTGATTCGTAACTGCTGTCAAATTCTGTATCAGACTCATAGTTTAATTCTATTATGAACCTGTCCATCGCAGCATCCATAGACCCATCTGTTTCACGAAGCTTGTCTTCAATGTGGCGCACATGTTCGCATTGTTTTTGCCAGTCTTCTGCAGTGATAGATTGAAAAGCTTCTTCAGCTAAATTGGCAATGTTGTTTGCCTCTTGTCCTACATTTTTCCTTCCGTCCGCCTTTTAATGAGACTCCACATAAATTCAATTGCGTTTACCTCGCAGTGGTATAGCGGTAATCTAACCACTTTGTGGCCATGCCCGCTATTAGGAACTTTTATCTGATCCTAAAAAGATTCTCGGCACCTCATTCCTGTCAGTTGTTTCCCTAAGCGAAAACTTATTTTCTTACACTTTGTATAGCCTAATATATTCTATCTGCATCCCGAATCCCTCGTTCAGTCACTCTTGCCTCAAATTTTGGCATTTTTAAGTCTGTCTGCAAAAATCATATAGACTACAATTACTTTCCTTATCATAAAAACCTATTTAATACAAAAAACGCGATAGACGTATTTAAATAAGGATTTTCTCTCCATTCAAAAAATGTCTATATAGATAAGACTGACATTACACACACTCATGGTGGTTACAGATGGACATTCTAGTTTCCACTAAAATTGGGTAAAATGTTATGCACTGGTAACATACCTGTCATCACAGAGTACCATACCAACATAAAGCAAACAAACACCGACATTTGTCAGAGGTAAAATAACTATGAATGGACTGTAATATGCCAATGGATTGGGTTTTTATCGATATTATGCGCTGTCAACAGAATCTTTTGATGTTTTGAGGTACTGACGCATAGAATATCAACATTAGGCGTTAGTTCATTGAAATGTTACATTCTTGGGCTTAACATACATTTATCAGAGGACAAAATATTTTTTTTTAGTTATCTAGAAGGGGTAAATGTACAGGTAAATAGAAGTTTAAAGGAACGCAACGCTCTTCCCGCTGCCGGAAAAGCGGGTGCAAAATAGCAGATGGCAAACTATTAGTCGCGCAGAAAATTATTTATGCCTAGAAAAGAAATTGCGTTTTCAGACTACCGTAACTTCTAATGGATTTTGTTTGAGTTCATTCTGGCGATTTCATTCACAATAAATGTAAAATCTCCATGCCTAGAAATTTTTATGCAATGTACTAGCTAGTTATCTGTAATATTATTCATTGTTGGTCAATAATTTAATATTTTAGGATAGGTAGGCTACTTGGCAAATGATTTATTGCCTATGATTTAAAAAAAATCATATCAATAATAGAGAACATGTACTCTATAATTATGTACTCTATCATTTACATACATGGTACTCTATTTTTCCTTAATTTACAGAATAAATAGGGTATTCCACCATTTTTTGAAATGTGTCTCAAGATGATCCTATGACTTTAGGAAAGTAGTAGAAAAATTACAAAAAATATATTCAGTTGATAAGTATTTTTTTTTTAAACTTTTAGAAATACATTTTAAATGTTCGCGGTTTATCAGACAAAAACGTTGGACGCCATCTTGCTTACGCATCATATTGTAAACAACGTATAATGCTTGCTTTTTTGACAGTCACGTGGTTTAGTTGTTTAAAATTCTACTAAGTTTATGACGTCATTTGACGTTAATGACATTCGTCATGGCGGCTGCCGTTTTGCGTGATTAAATCACAGATACTAAAACGGAATTCTTTAAAATGGTTTTAAAATTCTACTTATTCATTTTATGAGCTGTAAGTAATATATTCCGTATGTTTTCCGGTAATACTATCTTAAATATACGTTATTATATTTTTTTTCACATGGGGTAAAATACCCTATTACATGTAAATTAACGACAAAAAAATCGGCAAATTTATGAACATTCGACCATTCAAACACAAAATCAAATATTTTTATTTCAGTAAAATTTAACAATATAAATTTAAAAACACAGTAGTATAATTAGGCATTGAAAAAAAGACTGTTCAAAAAGTATAAAATCTAAAACACAACTGTTTGAAAAAAGGTTGTGAAGCCCTGAATGTTTGTTTACAAAAAGTCTATCTTCTCGTGGCATCAACTATAGGTAAAAACAAGCAAAACATTAAAGCTAAAGAAGATAGAGAAGCCTCATCGCCTTACAAAATTAGTCTGAGTTTCCTTTTACGGATCATCGCCCAACAGTCAAATAAACATAACTTTCGAAAATGTGGTGGTAGCTAAGAGTAAAATAGCAGTTTTACCAGCTGGCTCAGTAAGCCGAAAATTTTATTTAGGGACAGTTTTACGGAAATAAAGTTTCGAAATATTTTCAAATTTCCCGTTTTGCCTGAACCCGTGGGAATTTCGAGAAATCCCTTCTTAGTGCACACTTACGGTCCCCAAGGAACATACATGCCAAATTTCAGCTTCCTGCGCCCAAGAGTTTCGGCTGTAGCGTGTCTGTCAGTCAGTCAGTAACGCAAGGATTTTATGTATTAAGATTTCTTGTGTGCGTGTGTATGTCACTGAACTCCTCCTAAACGACTGGACCGATCTTGAAGAAATTTTTTGTGTGTGTTCAAGGGGACTTGAGAATGGTTTAGATTCACAATTTAGTCCACTGGAAAATGTTTTTGACGTGACAACGTCTTATAAATTGGTTTGCCGGGTGACACTTCAAGAAACTGCGTTACGCTCCGCTCACGTTATGCGCTCACAATGAGAGCGAGTGAGAGGCACGCGTCCCGCCTAAGAGCGAGAGAGACAGACATAAAAAGTGAAAGGCACGCGTCTTTCATCCTTCTTCCTACTATACGAATGAATATTCACATTAAAATTATTTTACCACTCAAAGTCGTTGTCACGTAAAACTTTCGCCCGTATACCGACTTTACAGGCAACCAATTTTTTTTACTTAATTTTTAATTTGTAAGTAGTTGTGGATTTTGGAATGTTTCACATTGGAACCAACGGACTGCGCTGCTATCGCAGTGTCAAATCTTATAATAATTATTTCGTCAAAGAGTAGGTACATCGAAACCTTACCTGAATAATAAAACATTAAAAAATATAGATATCGAGTCGACAACATATATCCGCAAAATGTGGATTGGATGTGTGATGGTGGATGGGAAATCAAAGATGGCGGATGGGAAAATTTAAATAATCAATATGGGTATCGTCTCTGATGATTTAAGGGATGGAGAATCCAAATACAACATCTATTTCGTGATCAAAGATGGCGGATAGGAAATCAAAGATGCCGGACGGGATTTTTTTTAAAGTCGATAAGGTAACTGCACCAGTGATGGACGGTTTAAGGTCGATGAAGTACGTATAAAATTTCCAAAAAAAAAAGTTGCGGGCCGATTCTTGCAATGGCTGTAGATAAAGTTGGTTATGGTTTTTTAGCATCTAATAAGAGAATACTACATTCATTCTAGTAATTTCCATAAAAATAAAATTACGAATAAAATTGGCTTAAAATTATCCAGTAATGGACAAGTCATACACCAATGATTGACACCTAGTTATGGACAGTGTTCCGGTATTGGACACCTAGTGATAGACACTTGATAGATACAAATAAATAAAAATATTGTTTGTTTAGAAACAAATTTTATTTGCTATTACGTATTCTAAAATAAAAGTTCTTATTAATCATAAAATAAAGTACTGTAAGAAAGATCTTGTTTGTAGTACCTACAGTTATGGAATGAACCAGTGATGGACACCCCAGTCATGAACACGTCTGTCCATTACTGGTAAAAAGCTTTATAAAGTCATGGAAAAAAGATATTTCATTGACTTCGAGAAATAAATCTAGAATCGACTAAAATCTTTAAAAAAATGCCCTGCACTAGTAATCGACACAATGTCCATAACTAGGACATGTCATAATAACAGGTACTAGTCATGGACATAGCAAAAAAAAAACAAACCACGTTGTTGTTTGCAATACATTTAATTAAGATTGTTTGGAAAAGAGGTTAATTCAGCCACAAACTTATTATTTATTCATTATTACCTTAATTGAATTGTCAAAAAAAACTCTTCAGCAACATACCTCGCTATCAAACTCACTTAAAAAACGATATCAATGGTGACACGTGCTGTTTATCTTTCCACCAGTTTGAAACTGAACCACAGACATACATCAGCTGTCAATATTTTGACACTTTAATCCCTTTTCTCTGTGGTAAAATATTGCCAGGTAACAAAAGCGTTGTAGAATCCTTATTTTTTAGGACTCAATCAATAATGTTCATAACTGGTACGCTGTCCATTACCGGTGCACTTACCTTATGGGCATCGTCTCCGATATTTTAAGGAATGGGGAATTCAAAAACACCATCTATTTCGTGATCAAAGATGTTGGATGGGAAATAAAAAAAAGTCAATATGGGTATCGTCTCCGATGTTTAAAGGGACGCGGCATCCAAATACAACATCTATTTCGTGATTCAAGATGGTGGATGGGAAATCAAAGATGGCGGATGGAAAAAATTAACATCAATATGCGTATCGTCTCTGATGATTTAAGGGATGGTGAATCCAAATACAACATCTATTTCGTGATCAAAGATGGCGGATAGGAAATCAAAGATGGCGGACGGGATTTTTTTTTTAAAGTCGATATGGGTATCGTCTCCGATATTTTAAGGAATGGGGAATTCAATATTATATAAAAATCTATGTTTGTTTGTTCATCATTTATAGACTCTGAAATGATAAGAGATTAAGCGCTAAGTCAATGGTAACTTTGGAAAAGGGGCTTGGAAAAAAGGGAATTAAATAAAAACTCTTAAAACGGCGAAACGGAGTTCGCTGGGTCAGCTAGTTAGTTTATATTTATATAGGTAGGTAAACATTATCGCCAAGATCAATGGCGGGCTTTTCGATTTGGCTAGAATCGTACCTAAGTACCTAATTCGTACTAAAGGGAAATTCTACATGTTACCACCTAAACTGACCTAAACTATATAATATTATATGATGTCATAATCTTAACGGAGACCTGGTTGACGGTGAATATTGCGGATAGCGAATTCATTGATGATCGGTATTTGGTGTTCAGATGTGATCGTGACCGTTGTGCCACTGGAAAACGCGAGGGCGGCGGAGTGTTAGTAGCCGTCTTACGCACATTACGACCCTCGCAAATTATAACGCCCTCCACTCACGCAGGCATCGAACACGTTCTGATTCAACTGCCCGCGTCTAATTGCAGTAAACGTCACATCATAAGTGCAGCTTACATACCGCCCCGCTCTCACGATGAGTTGTATTTATTACACACAAATGCGTTACAGATTCTCATTAACAACAATAGCACCGATGCGTTCTTCATAGTAGGAGATTACAATTTACCCGATATAAAATGGACAGACAACAATGACCACAATTATGTTACTGCTCAATCCACCGATTCAACGAGTCAATATATATGCGACTTTATAGCAGTTACTAATTCTTTACAATACAATAACATAAAGAATAATCTGGATCGCATACTGGACTTGTTTATATCAAATGTGGATTGCCAGTCTAGTACGTGTGTAGCACTTCTGCCAGCTGACACTCACCATCCGCCTTTTTGTGTAACAACTTCTCTTGGCAGTAAATTTTCTCTTATGAAACGTCACACTCGTCCCAAATACAACTACTACAAAGCAGACTTCGACACAATTAATAACAAACTTAGTGAATTAGACTGGGACCGTATACTTCATAACCTCCCAGCTGACAGGGCGGTTGAAACATTTTATGAAGTCATATATGGTACTATTAAATCTCATGTTCCTCTTGTCCGACCACGGAATTCTCATTTTCCTGTATGGTTTACACGCACCTTAATACGTATGTTTAAAAGTAAAGAACATGCCTGGATAAAGTGGAAAATATATGGTAATATATCTGATTACGAAACGTTTTCAACTCTCCGCAATCACTTTAAAATCGAGTGTGATAAATGTTACCTAAGGTATATGAATTCAGTTGAGGATAGTATTTCACTGAACGTTAAACACTTTTGGACGTATATTTCGAAAAGACAGAGTAAAGCCAATATTCCCGCAAATATGTATCTTGACGATGAACACGCAAATGATCCGAACGCAATATGCAGAATGTTTTCTAAGTTTTTCACATCTGTTTTGAACCCTCCACCTTAGAACCAGAACACTGGCAAGCACCTTCAATGTTTGCGGATAATTCTTCGTGTGTGTCGGACATACGTTTAACATCTGATGTCATATTAAAGTCTCTTAAACATATTGATTTAAATAAAGGGCCCGGTCCTGATGGTATACCCCCAATGTTCATAAAGAAAACCGCAGACCATATTGCATACCCACTCTTGATTATTTTCAATAAGTGCCTTAGTGAGGGAATATTTCCTGAAGTTTGGAAGCACGCTTTCATCACACCCGTATATAAAAGTGGTGATAAAAATAACGTCCAAAATTATCGTCCCATCTCTATTTTATCCACCTTGTCGAAGCTTTTCGAGAGTCTTGTGCACGGTGAATTATACTCCTACATACACAGCATAATCATTCCCGAACAAAATGGGTTTGTCAAACGTCGCTCAACAGTCACTAATCTTACATTATTTACAAGTTATGTATTTAAAAATATGGATGATCAAACTCAAGTTGACGCTGTGTACACCGACTTTCGAAAGGCCTTCGACAAGGAGGATCACAAGTTGCTTTTAGACAAAATTGCCTACAACGGTATCCGTGGCAATTTACATCGATGGTTCATGTCTTACATCTACAAGAGGACTCAAAAAGTAGTCATTAATGGGTTTGAATCTGACTCCACTATCGCCACCTCCGGAGTACCACAGGGGTCCATTCTAGGACCCCTACTTTTCAATCTATTCGTCAATGACATAAAATGCTGTTTTACTAATTCACAGTTCCTGATGTATGCTGATGATGTTAAAATTTACAAGGCTTGTTCTAGTCTACAAGACTGCATACTCTTACAGAGTGACCTAGACAGGTTTTCTCAATTTTGTTTACTCAATAAACTGCATCTCAACATAGCTAAATGTAATGTAATAACTTATACAAAAAATAAGAAGGTTCTTAAATATGATTACACTATTGAAGACATAATCCTACAAAAGGTCAGCCACATCCGTGATCTAGGTGTCACGTTAGACACAAAATTACATCTCGACCTACACATTAACAATATTGTTAATAAAGCCTACCAAATGTACGGTTTCGTTATGAGGTCCTCTAAAGATTTTAAACGTCGAACCACTCTATTACTCTTATATAAAACGCTTATTAGATCGCAACTAGAATTCGCAGTCCCGATTTGGAATCCATTTTACAACAAATATGTGATCAGGATTGAAATGATCCAAAAAAAATTTTTAAGAACTATCCATTACAAATTCCGTCATTCTAAACTTCCATACCATGAGTAAAGAATATGCTTTATTAAGCTTGGAGTCCAGACGCAAACTGCTCATGTTTATGATGTTGCATGGCATTTGTAACAATAAATTTGATTGTAGTGGTATTACGAATCAACTATGTTATGTGGTGCCCAGAACTGTATTACAGCGGGAGGTGCGCGTGCCTCGGCTGTTACACACTGAAAAGTGCAGAACAAACGCCGGTGCACGGGCACCTCTCCGCTGTCTCCTAGAAATGTATAACACACATTTATCTGACATCGACATTTTTGCACTCTCACACTTAAAATTTAAACGAGCAGCGGTTGAAATACTTAAACGCTTGTCCTAGTATTTCCACATTATTTTATTCCATTTTCTTTATTATGTTAAGTTTATTTTTTAAATGAGACTTTGGCTCAACTTCGCATGACCTTTGAATAATCAACATTTATTTAATATTATTCTGCGGACATAGGTGTGGGTTATACTTACATTAAGTAATATGAAAATACCTTCTGTAAACTTACCACGCAATGTAATGTATAACTGTTATATGTCCCAATAAATAAATAAATTATGTAATAGCTATTGCTGCTCTACCAGATTGTGTGTGTGTTTGTGGCTGGATTGCGAAAATGGGAGAGCGGATCTAATGGCGAGCTCAAGCCCCGAAAAGCGCCTCGGTCCTCGCATGACAAAAATCCTCAACAGGGTCAACTCCTAGTCACCCTAACCAAAATCCAGGATGCACCACTTATCAAGAAAATAATGGTCTGTATTTATACGGCAGTTTTGCGACGAGTTAGAATGTCTTTATTTATTGCACACACAATTCAATATTCTGTTATATCTAGTTGGACTGGTAAGCCGACCTCGGGCTACAAGGTGTGTAAGTCTTGGGTGCAACCAGGATAACGCGACGATGATGATTGCATAAATGCATACACAATATGGCTCTGCAAATACGGTTTCTAGCTGTTTGCCACTACAAGCAGCATTTAGTTCTCGAATAAGATTGTAGGCACGACCACCCAAATAAAAGCCCAAGCGGCCGACTTTAGGCACGTTTATTGGCATATTTGTATAAGACTATCAATGTATCAATCAACCATTTATGTTCTTGGGCATGTCCGCCGTGCCCATGCCATTCATGAATAAATAAAGCATATAATAGTTTTCTAGGCTGCCTTCGTGGTCCAGTGGATAGCGTATGCGACTACTGATCGGAGGTCCCGGGTTCGATTCCCGGGTCGGGCAAAAGTGTTACTTACTGGGTTTTCCGAATTCTCAGTAGCAGCACGAAATCTGGTGATGTGCCCGGTAACGGCGATAGGCACGCCCCTATTACGTGGGACCTAAATATTCATGGCGAAATGTGGGTGTACCTAATATTACACCTCTGCCTACCCTTTCGGGGATACAGGCGTGAATCTATAAATAAAAAATAAAAAAAATAGTTTAGTCATATTCCACTTGCAGAAAAAAAAAGTTCGATATTTCAGGTATAATCTGTGACTTCTTTGAATAAATGAGAGAGTGATCTTCCTTTTAAAATAAATACAATAGGTTAGAGTCAGTTAGAGTTGATTATTGAATGTTAACTAGTAGGTAAAATCAAGGGTAAAATTTGTCGAATACGAGAATACTAACCTAACCTACCTAGGTACTTAATATGAATTTATACGACAATCTCATAGTGAACAGTGCGTTGTGTAACTGAATAAATATGGTGTAATACATTAACAACGTTTGACCTTGGCGACCTTGGCAGAACTCGCGTGAAGACGCAATAACATCGCAATACAAAACAAAGCTTGTCCCAGTCCCGCATTATTTTTATCGCCGTCGCGCCGGTCCCATATGAAGTTGTTAAACATGAAGTCAGCGCTTGTGAATATGTTCACACACATTCGCACCCGGCGCACATGACATACAGCAGAGCGTATCAGGTTAAACAACTTGATATCACATTGTTTACGTAAACTCGATAACGCATTTTAGCTCTGTCATCGTCTAGACGTAGTAGTAAAGGTACTATACATTAATGATTCGTTACGACAGAGTTACGTTAGTTTTATTTATCATCACAGTAAGTGCACACGCGTCTGAAAATAATACAATGTCGCTACCAAAAATAATGCGCGCCGTCGGACTTTATAAATATTTGCCGATTACGGACGTTAACAGTCTCGTAGATTTGGAAGTGAAAGTGCCGGCTTACGGCAAATCTGATGTACTAGTTGAAGTTAAAGCTACAGCAGTGAATCCTATAGACACAAAACAACGTGCGCCGAAACCAAATGTTGAAGCTACTCCTCGTATTTTGGGATGGGACGGCGCTGGAGTTGTAGCCGCGAAGGGTGACGATGTGAAGTTATTCAACGTCGGGGACGAAGTATTTTTCACCGGTGATGTTAGGAGAAACGGCTCTAACGCTCAATATATGGCGATTGATCAAGTTCTGGTTGGGCCAAAGCCTAAGACGTTAACGTTTGAACAAGCGGCTGCGATGCCACTCACTGCAGTTACTGCTTTTGAATCAATTTGCGACCGTCTGCTGATATCAGAGAAGGACAAAGGTAAAACATTGTTGATTATAAACAGTGCCGGTGGAGTGGGGTCAATTGCTACACAAGTAGGAAAGATATTAGGACTCAAAGTGATCGGCACAGCGTCGCGGCCAGAAACTCAAGAGTTCACTCGTCAATTTGGGGCCGATATTGTACTCAATCATACCAAAGATCTGCTACCTCAGTTAAAGGAAAATGGTTATGAATCTGGAGTTGATTTCATTCTCGTCAATTATGATCCTGCTCCCTATTGGGACACATTGATGGCAGCTGCTAAACCGCAGGGCAGAATTTGTTTGATTGTTGACAGCAGTACTCCGTTATCTTTGGCGCCGTTGAAGGACAAGAGTTTGACATTAGTGTCAGAAATGATGTTTACGAGAATAAAGTACGACACCGCGGACAAGGTCAGACAGCATGAGATCTTGAAGCAGGTGTCGAAGTTGCTGGACGAGGGGAAGTTAAAATGCACTCTGACGAAGACGATGTCTCCAATAAATGCTGCCAATTTACGAGAAGCCCACAGACTTATAGAAGGCAAGAAAATGATCGGCAAATTAGTGTTATCCAACTTTTAGAACAAAACAGACACTGCAGCTCTGGTTTAAATTTTTTTTAATGATTTTTTTAGATAACTTTATATGTCATTTTATAAGTGTTGGTTACGAAAATTGTACCTAAGTAAAAAAATAGCATTTATTTTTATATTGCTTTAAATTAATGTATAATGTTATCTCCTGTCTTTGCATAGGTGCCTAAACTCCAACAACAAAGTACCTAGGTACTTATTAACGTTCACTATCAAAATTAAATTATCTATAGAGATAAGTTATTTTTATTGTTCTACTTTTATGCACTTCACTTATCTACATTTTAGTAACACGTAACAGGTAAGCTATTTACTTATTTTATTTACGATTACATATTGGCGTAGATGAGATTTTGAAGGCACTCGGAAGTATGAAATTAGGTAAGGCTGCAGGATATGATAAGATTACAGTCGAAATGCTGAAGGCTGGACATCACAGGCAGCTGCAGCGCTTTTTAACATATGCTGGAGCACTGGCCGAGTACCTGATGACTGACCCACAGCAGTAGTTATGCCTCTTTATAAAGGAAAAGGCTCGCAACAAGACTGCAAAAACTATAGAGGCATTAGCCCTCTCAGCATTGTTGGCAAATTGTATGCGAAGGTACTGATTGAAAGAGTTATGAAAGTAACCGACAAGAAAATATGGGATGTACAAGCGGGATTCCGAAAGGATATGGCGTGTACAGATCAAGTCTTTTCCTTGCGATACATAGCCCAGGAATTCTTGGCCAAAGGTCAAAAGGTCTATTGCGCATTCGTGGATTTGGAAAAGGCTTACGATAAAGTGGTGAGGAATGAAATGTGGTCGGTACTGTCGATGTATGGGGTGAGCAGCAGCCTCATTCGAGCTCTGAAATCTCTTTATGAGGATTCTAGAGCTTGTGTGAGGATAAACGGGGCATACACTGACTGGTTTACCACACAGGTGTTAGACAGGGATGTGTAGCGTCGCCGTGGCTGTTTAACCTATTCATGGACAGTTGTTTGCAATATCTTACAGATAGTGATTGTGGATTAAGGATGAATGATGTACTTGTCAAATGCCTCCTTTATACTGATGATCAGGTAATACTTGCATCTTCAGCGGAGGAGTTGCAGGAGATGGTAATAATCATACATGGTGCGTTAGAGAGAAAAGGAATGAAAGTAAATATAAGTAAAACGAAAGTTATGGTTTTTGAAAATGAGTAATGTATTACGGCTTGCAATGTTATGATCGATGGACAACGAGTGGAACAAGTGAATGAGTTCGTATATTTAGGTACGCTGTTTACAAGAGATAGTAAGAATGAAGAGGATATTGAAAGAAGAGTTAATGCAGGTAATAGAGTGAATGGACCTCTGAAAGCTTTTATGAACAGCCAAAACGTGTCCAAACAGGCACGATTAGCTGTACGCACAGAGGGGTGTTAGTACCTACATAAGTGTAGGGTACTAACACCCCTCTGTGCAATGGTGTACGGTAGTGAAAGTTGGGTATGGCAGAAGAGACTTGAAAGTAGAATAAATGCTGAAGAAATGAGAGCACTGAGAAGTATGTGTGGCGTGTCTTTGAATGACAGAGTCAAGAATTGTGTGAAACGAGAGTGTGGTGTAAAAGAAGATGTAGTGACAAGCATGGAGAAAGGTATGCTAAGGTGGTTTGGGCATACGGAGAGTACTGTCCAAGCACATATATAAGGCAAGTGTAAATGGGACAGGACGAAGGGGAAGACCTAGACGGACGTTCTCTGACCAGATTGGAGACATCCCTAACACAGGAAAGGTTAAAGTACCCTAAACAGAAGAGCATGCATGAGACATTTGATGGGAGTGAATGAAGCAAGAGAGATATGTCAGGATCGTTGCAAATGGCGTTCCGTAGTCTATGTATGTATTTTAGGGCCGTTTTATAGAAAAATCTCATTGTAACCGCTGATAAGGGGTTTTGCAAGCTGTTTTAAAACGGATACAGATATGTATAAAGAGCACTACCTATACTCTTAATAAGTAGGTAGTTAGAATATGTACAAATATTTGTCTTCTAGTGACAGGTTGCATATAAAAGATATCGTGACAGTACGAGCTCTAGCTTTTATGCCAAATTAGATTTCAAATAATCTGTCACAAAGTAATTTAATGGAGTAATTCATAAGTTTGATAACTGTAAATAAAAGGCCATAAGATTGCAAATACGAGTAATGAAAGAATCTAATACTAATATATAAAGCTGAAGAGATTGTTTGTTTGCTTGAACGCGAATCTCAGGAACTACTGGTCCGATTTAAAAAAATGTTTCAGTGTTATATGTATAGTGCATTTATCGAGGAATAAGGCTTTATAAATCACTCTATGAGCCACGAGAGCGGAGCCGAAAATCGTTTTATCGTAGTCAAAATGGTGGAGCTTTTAGAGTTAGGCTATTGTTCATAAACACAACTAAACACATAGACTTGAGACAGACAAACAAAATAATATACATTTTGTCTTTTGGAGGAGCGAACCAATTGCCACGGTG
Source organism: Euclidia mi (assembly GCA_944739405.2). Classification (NCBI taxonomy): domain Eukaryota; kingdom Metazoa; phylum Arthropoda; class Insecta; order Lepidoptera; family Erebidae; genus Euclidia; species Euclidia mi. The sequence continues at coordinate 105,952,824 of OX123182.2, forward strand.
ATCAAATTACTTCTTACCGCTTCCAGTATTCTATCTATATGTGGATGAATATATATATATATATGTGAAGGTTACGTCAAATATCTATCTCTAGTAGCCAAATCTATCGATAGATAGAATATTGGAAAAGAGCGTTAGACTGCCAAATTGCCTAAGATCAGGAATCAGTAAAATATAGGTATCATCATTTTACAAGATAATTTAATGAATAACATTCACTGATCTCCAGAGAAAGACGGTAGTGTGTTGGAATTATTGAGAATGCTTGGATCGAACTTTTGTCCCTGGAATGGCGAGCCGGGGGCATTCCAGGCTTTCTTCAAGATATCCATGTTGCGAATCTCGTCGCTGGTTGGTAAACCCTGCATCTTACGTTCTTGGTTCCATTGCAGCTCACGAACCTTGGCATAACAGAGAAAATATTTATTTGGTTGCGTGGTGAAGAATACGTACTCATCTTTACGACTTTTTTAGATATATTATCATGTGCAGTCATATCCGGATTGGACACGATATTCAATGTTTATCATTACCGTCCTATCTAGCGTGATCGGGAGCATCGCACTTATGACCTTGGTGTCCGCGCAGGCTAGCCAGATGTGCCGTAATATTAGTATTAAGATGGGAGGGGTAGATGTGTTTGAGTGCGAGAAACTCTATGCCTCTACAAAACATCGCAGTAAAAAATGTCATCACATTCTCATGGTAAAAAGTATGTCCATTCAACAAATTATTAAAAATGCAGAGATTTATATAGTAGCGCTCATCCTCGGCAAAGTTGAGCAACGCTTGCACAGGACACCACTTGGATGGCTGACCGCGTGTGGCATTTGAATCAGAGCGCTACCGTGCTTGAGAGGGCACGTAAAGCTGTCAATACCGCTTCTTGCCTTAGAATCGTCAGGCCATGTCGTAGACATTCGACAAAAATTCGACGCAAGAGCCGGACATACACTCACTCGAAAACGGTCTTAAATTAAAAATACAGAACTTACCTTAGCAACATGATCTTCAGGCAACTCATCTAGTGGCCTAGAGCAATCAATTTTATCTAAATCTATGGCCTCTTCACTGTTCAGGAATTTATTCCACCACCTCTCTTGTACTTTTTCTGAAAATAATAGAACAATAATTAAATTATGAATAACACCATTGCGAAACCTGCATGTCTTAAGTGGAGGCAATTTGCTTAATAGATTATGTCAATTTAACAGTGGACTACAACAAATTAGGTCCTAGCAGAGGTAGGCCACTAATGTGAACGATGATTGAATGTGGTGGAACGGCAAACCTGTTGGGTTTGATGGAAGCTGTGCGATGCGGGTGGCTCAAGTTCGGTCTACTACTCCGTCAAGAAAGTACCGGGAAAAGATCAATAATAAACAAACTGTTTGTTATTCATCCAAATCAATTTTATCACCTTCAAAGTATGCTTCTTCAGAAACGATACATGATTATCCAATCATCGAAACATTTTTAAACACTGTTTCCGGAATTGAGTTCAGTTCTCTCCACTAATTCTCTTTTATGTCTTCTACCGATTGAAAACGGGTGCCTCGAAGTAGTAAGTTGAGTTTAGAAAAAGAAAGAAGTAGGCTGGAGCCATATCTGGTGAATGTGGTGGTTGCTCGATGGTATTTGGTGAGTGTTTGGTCAAAAATTCGTTCACAATGATGGCCTTGTTCGCATATGGCGCATTATCGTAGTGCAAAATCCAAGAATTTTCTTTCCACAAATCTGGCATTTTTCGTCGAATTTGCTCCCTTAAACGCCGCATAACGCTCAAATATATTCCTTATTTACGGTTTGACCTTCCGGCAAGAATTCGAGTGCACAACACCGCGATAGTCGAAGAAAACACTCAACATGACTTTGAACGAGTTTGGCGTGTTTTTTTCGGTTTCGGTTCAGATTACGTAGTAACTATTCAGTGATCTGTGGTTCAGTTAGAAGGCGCCACCACTCCGAAGCTTGTTGACTAGTTTGCATGTCAAACTCGTAAGCCCACGTCTCGTCACCAGTAACAATGCGTTTCATGAATGTTGGGTCGAAATTAAGTCGTTCTAGCATGTCCTCAGCGACTCTCGTGCGATTGAGTTTTTGGAGAAAATTCAGGCCTTTTGGGACTAGCCGAGCGGCAACATATTTCATACCCAAATGATTAGTTAAAATGGTACGGATCGACTCGTGATATACAGAAAGTTCGGCGACTGTCACTCTCAAAGTTAAATGAGGATTTTCAGTCACTGTTTCCTTCACTTTTGCGATGTTAACTACAGTTGCAGACGTTGATGGCCTACCAGAGCAAGGCAAAACTTCCATCACATCTCGACCACTTTTGAACACTTTGTACCACTCATAAGCACGAGTTTTTGATAAAGTCGATTTACTGTAAGCCTTCTGTAACATTTTCATTAACTCTGAACACGAAATTCCATTGACGATGCAACATTTAAGACAAACTCTTTGTTATGTTTTTGTCCATTATGAAATTCGCAATACTATACTTAACTAAAAACAGCACTGTATTTAATATAAATAACAGATGCAACTCAAACTCCGCGCCAAAATAGGAAACAGTTGTGCGTGTGCTAATCTAACCCCGCGTTTTCACCAAGGTATAATACATGTATTTAACAAGTTTTTGACAATGTTTTCTTTTCTCATATACATGTATAAAACATGTTGTATACAAAACTATACACATGTATAAAACTTGTTGTACCTTATACAAAACTTGTATGCAACTTGTTGTAGACATGTATAGAAAACTTGTATGTAACTTGTTGTAGACATGTATATAAAACTTGTATGAAACTTGTTGGTTGAAAACTTGTAGTTGTCTGCATGTTTATGACCTCATGTTTTTGTCGTAGCTAAACTTGTAGAATTCGAGACAAATTCAAGCAGTAGTTTTATTTTAAAAGAAAGAACCTGACTTCGTTTTTAATTTATTTACTTCCCTATTAAACTGGTTCTTGAGGTTTGTTATATTTTATCAACATCTTTAACACTGCCTCCGTGGTCCAGTCGATAGCGTTTGTGACTGCCAAATAGAGGTCTGCTGGTAACGGTACGGCAATAGGCTCCCCCCCCCCCCTTATTACGTGGCGACCTTAAAATTCATGGCGAAATGTGGGTGTAATAAGTATTACACCTCTGCCTACCCCTTCAGGGATACAGGCGTGAGTCTATAAATAAAAAATAAAAAACATTAATGTACATTTGCGAAGCAATTCCTGCTAATGCGTCTTTTTTCTTCTGACGATCTTTATATATTTTATTTTTCACATTCCTCAGACATTCTTGTACATGCAAAAGCTCAATGAGTTCTAAAGTTTGTTTTTTTGACCACTCCATTCTTCTTCTTATTTCGTTTTCACGAAGTAAAAAGCGCAGTTCGTCCGGTATGTTGAAAACTATTTTTTTTTTATTTTTTTTAAATACAACTCCCTCATTAGAACTAAATCTTGTGTCGCGGGGGACTTTACAAACATACAACATACGGGCACTATTTATAGATCACACAAAGTTTTGTCTCGTGTGGGAATCGAACCCACAACGCTCAGCGCAATGTCAAGCGATGAGGCGGCCGCTTAAACCACTATACGTATATCTGTATAATCTATGCACTATACGCCAACCGTGCAGTAAAAAAAAAAACTTTATCCAACAAGCATGGATAAAGTTTAAAACTTGTCTAATACTTGTATAATACAGAAATTGCAATAAAATAAACAATACTTGTCCAAAACACGACTGTATTTTGTAGGTGAGAACGCTATCAATGTATAAGACATGTTTTAAACTGTAACAGACTTCAGTGTAAACGCAAATGTGTTTTATACTTGTATAGATACTTGTTGGCTACACAGTGTGAACGAAAGAATGTTTGAGACATGTTCAATACATGTATAAAACAAATAATTATGTTGTCTACAAGTTTTGTATAAAACATGTATTGGACATGTTTTTTGGTGAAAACGAGGGGTAACAACAACAAAAAGAAAGAAAAATTTGAATTTGGAACCATAAACAAATAATCGATTCCCGATACTTTTTTGACTGAATGTATGTGGAGGGTCATAAGCCCCTACTGCTGAACTGCCGCCTGAACTTCAGAAGGCTGAAGGCTATTGCCTTCGGGAAAGTTTAGCAATGGACTGCATTTAGCTAACATGATAATGACGAGTCACAAATGATGGTGCAAAAACGAGTAACAGTTGCTCATAAATGAAATTTTGCCGAAATTGAGTTTTACAACATGAATAAAATACGAAAGAGAGTGAGATGAAATATGCGTGTAATGTACCTCTGAATAGCCTTCCGTTTCTCATCCAGAAAAAATCTAGTGTCAGTAAGTATAGGCAGTATGCCTAGTATATTTCTGCAGTATTTCTCTCGGTGTCGGTTTATTCGGTGCTCCACTTGCACTATTATAACATTAAAGTTTATATAAGTATTGGACTTGCACTATTTACAGAAAATTTTCCTTCCATCAAAAAGAAGTGCAGAGGTAAATTACATTCAAATTTCATAAATAAGCCATCACAAAAATTTACACATACAGTGTATCTATACATATTATAAAATAAAGACCCTTTCTCTTCCTGTCTGTCTGTATGAAGGCGATCAACTGAATAAGTACTGAACAGTTTTTTGTATAGTTTTAACCAATAGAAGCAAATAATGAGTTCTGGTTGATGTATAAATTTTGTATAATTATTTTGTTTTACAATAGGGAAGATTACTGCCAAGTTAAACCACCAGATGGCGGTATCACCAATTACAGCAAACAATGAATTTTGGCAAGTATGACATTTGAGTGACAACTTGACAACTCATTTAGACTTCAAACTTTGGATGCGCGATCTCATTATCTCATCTCAAACAAGTCTCTAAAACTGAAACATTGTACCATTTTTATTGTTATTGATAATTACATAATATATGAGAAATATTTTGCGTATATAAATAAATATAGATATATTGTTGTCTTGTTGATGACAATATTTGAAAAGCGCGCTACGAAAGTTTGTTTACTGTAGTTGCTTGTGCTGCCATCTGCGTTGAGCTTTGCGTAATGTTCAAGTAAAATATAGATTGCCATAGGCAAAATGTCTGTTGCACAACAACCCATATCTGTATTCATACAGAATGTGTTATATCTAAACACCATGAGTGATCAATAATTGCATGTAGTTACCTAGATGAATGAATAGTTTTCCTTCAATGAAACTCCAGAAGCTGTCTATCGTTTTTATCTTGTATGGTAGTGTGTCCTTGATGATTATGCTTCCATCTCGTCGAGCTACGCAAATGTCTCCTGCATTTATAGTCACTTTCAAATCTTTCGATGATATTATGTCTGGTGGTAGTTTTACTGTTATTTCTGAAAGTAGATAAGTTATTTTTGTAAACAATATTATCTATATATTATGGTAAAATGGATTCTTAAGTCTAGAGCTCAGGAAATTCATACAATGCCTTGAACTCAAGTATTGATGAATACGAAAACAGTTGAGGCAACAGACCCACAGCGGTTTTAGGATTTCAGTAACAATTCTAATGATTACTGAAAATTTCTAACTTGTAAAATATAAATCTGACATCTTACTGAAGTCTTATTATAAACATTAATTAAATAATATTTTATTATTTTTTTGTTTCCACTGCAGTTTTATAACATAATTTAAGTTCTTGCTGACTCACACCATGTAGGAGTGGTTATTAACAAAATTGAATTTAAAATACTATGACAATCTTCTTATAATTCAAAATAATAAATCTATTTTAAAGTAATGGTTATGATAAAGTAATCATTTTACCTTATGTTCAAAATACAAAATAACCTACCCTTAAATTACTTAAAATTAATTTTTAAATTAAAAATTAAATTAATTATTATGAGAAATAAATCAAACTTCAAAATGAGTCACATCTTACCCAATTCCATGATGGTCTGTGACCACAAATAGTTCTCCCGCTCTGCACCATTGTATGTTTCACTGTTCTTTTGTGTAGGGATCACAGGCGGTTTATAGTCATTGGGAATTACTTTGTTACTTTGTTTTACAGGTTTCTTATCTTCAGTCTTAGGTAAGGCAGTATTCGTTTTGGGAGCAGGTGTGGTAGTATTTTTAGTATCCTTTGTAGTATTCTGAATGGGAGTCTGAGGTTGCTTAACAGTGTTATCGGCCAGTGTACTTGCATTCATATCTTGTGTTATTTCATCTGATGAGTCATTATCTTGCACGTCTTCCTCAGCAATCACTTCTACTTCTTGAGCAACAGTTGAACACATAATTTCATTGTCCAGGTCAGCTGCTTTAGCGGCACTGTTGGGTGTCTGCCAGTTTTTTGGGTCACATCGCCGTAGAACTTTGATTACGAGTTCCTCGGCAACTCCCGGTGGAAATCCCATGTTTTCATAGGGACCTTCCGGCACATAATAGAAATCAGTCCTGGAAGTAGGATTTTAAAAGTTTTACGGAAGCCTGGTAGGTACATTTACATAGTGCTATTTTACATCAGTGAGGCTGAAATAAATTGACAACATAGTTGTTTCATAAAGAGAAAAAGTACTTATTTACCTTCTAGCTAAAAAGTTGAAAATCGCTGATAAAAATCCTAATATAGACTTCTCGTTGACTAATATTGATGACAAAATCTCGTCATATTTGATATCGGGAGCACTAGCCATTATTGGGCACAGATTTATCTTAAGTTTCTTTGTTTTAGTATTAGATTGTAATGGAATATGGAAAGTATTTTGATAAATGCAAATAAATTGACCGATGACATTGACAGCTATATAGAATTTATAATGACATGTGCGTTTCGTTTCCTGTAATAACAAAATAATCATTACCTATCAAAAAGTGCAGATATAAATAATAATAATAGAGTATACAAGTGACAATCACTAAAAATTTAACTATCTTAGGATTTTTATACTAACAAAATATCAGATTCTTGTGGGTCAACTCTTGTGTGACTTGTGATGTGATTCATTTATTGTTATTTTGAGTCTGCTTGTACTTTAAAATACATAATTATATACCTAAAATGAATAAATAAATATTTGATGGTTATTATATACTTAATATTATTATTATGTTCATAATGTAATCCAGTAAAAAGACTACTTGCAAGTTCTCTAAATGTTGCCTTGTATAAAAATTAACTATTGATATTTTTTTACTCTGGCATCATAAAACCCGTTTTTTTAATTTACATTCCCGCCACTTGGAGGAGTTGGTTTGCTTTCGAAAGTTTCACATCCGCAAGAGAGCGGCAAGGCAAGGCGAGGTGAAGTAGGCAAAGAAGTCTCGCGCGCGAACTCGGTACGCTGCAGGCGATGACCGCATTCATATGAGTTTTTATTATATTGTGTGTGTGCTGTCGTGTTCTCCGTTTCGTTAAGTGTTTACAAAAATGCTGCATAGGTGAACTCCTACGAAATAAAGTGTTGTGATAGTGATATTATCAATTTTCCTTCTTTTATCTATTACTGTCTTTCGAAGGTTGTAAATATGCCTTGCTCAGCGGTAACTTTGTCTATAGCGACCATTACAGCAATCGTGGCTGCTGCTCTAATGGCTATAGCATTCTCGACGGATAACTGGCTTGCTATTGAAGTTAAACGCACCAACATACAGGTAAGAATATTTAAAATAATGGTGAAATAGCTTGAATACTTACAGAATTGTTACAAATGTTTACTTAGTTTTGTTGTTATTTTTTTATCTACCTTATATTTTTTTGCTTGATTGAAGGTCTAAAACACCTTAATTTATTTTACGAGAATATTATTTTGTTAATATTAAAAAAGTTAACAAAATATATTTTCAACCATCTTATAGTTTGAAATATATATCTAGGTACTGCTTGTAGTTATAGTTAGTAAGTAGATTGAGGTCAATATTCACTAATTACTTAACTCGCAGATAGGCGTCATGAAGGCAGAAAAATTGCTGCTAATTTCTTTGACCAATGTTACAAGGTCGAAGTTGTAGCAGATGTGAAAACTGCTAGGAAGATACTCAGAACAGCTGGAACAAGCACTTTCAATCTGAACACAAACAATTATAAACTTCTTTGTGTAGGTCTCAGAACAGAAAAAACATAGAAATGGTATGCACCCAAATTACTATCGGAACCGCTGTCGCCAAACTCACACAAGTAAACCGATAATCATATATTGCACTACAAAGAAACAATTCGTTTGATTCGTAGTTTAAGTTTATTCAAAACTAGCCTACTACACAGATTTGGAAATAAACCCTGCTGACCTACAAATAAGATTTATTTTGCTTTAGCAGTAGAACGTATTTACGATCTATAGTCATACTAGATTCGATTTACGAGTCAATTCCGCTACTCAACCATAGATGGCGGTATTCTAAGTTGTAGCAATTATAATCTTAATTACATAAGGCATATGGTTGAAATTTGCGTGATCGGTCTGTTTCTGCTTCTACTCGGTTAGGACCGTACCACGTAGCACATTGGATTACTTTATCGATATCGATAGATGATGCGATATTTTGTTCATATAATAAGTGTATTTATCAATTAAATTTTATATTTAATCAGTCAATGTTCATACAAATTAATAACATGTAACACGTGTGTTGTTAAGTAGCATAACAAATATTTTGAATACTTATTGACAGTGATGAAAATAAAACATGATTACTTACTTGATAAAAAAACTTAACAATTTTCATTGATGGAAGCGCAGCAGGTTTCGTATATCTATAGCCTTTACTTGATGTTATAAAATCGTCTTCTAAAAAATGCTCAGAGCATATCGTGCTTGATTTGGTTGGCATCCAATTAACTCTACCTGTTGCATCTATCCATTTTTCTTTGATGCTTGCATCTTTAGGAAATCTAAAAATATTTTAAATGATGTTAAGAGGACCTACTAATGCTTATTTAGTGATCAATGCAACGTTAGTTAAACATTGCATTGATCACTAAATTGATAAATTATACTTACTATTCACTACATTGATAAATTATAGTTACTATTCAAAACATAGATTATATTTTTGCAACAAAGTATCTATTAGATTGAATCTAATACACCTCTTAAAATAAATTACGTGAGTGAATAAAGCCGACCTTATACTTGGATTGTAATGTAATACTAAATAATAACATATAATAATATTCGTAACATATGCTACTACATACACACAACACCACCTAAGCAGAGCTTGTACTATGGGTACTAGACAATGGATAAACATACATATACTTTTTTTTTAAATACGTAGGTGCCTACATATTACATTGTTCATAGAAACACCCACCCAAATAAACAATTTATTAAAATAAACATTTCGTAAATGAATTATTTCCGTGTTTCGATATCAATCGATAATTTTAATATTCAACTTGACCACATCACTAAATGAGTAGCGCGGAATTTTCGAGAATGTTCTATTGAATAGAATCAATCCAAAATAAACTTTATCATCGATGTATAAGGTGCATTTTTACTAACCGTTCTATTAAATATTATTTAATTGAAACAAATTAAGACTTTTATTGAAAACAATGAAAATTGTACTAACCGATGGTACGAAACACCTCCATTTTTAAGATTTTTTCGCCTGCTATCATTTTTGCACTCCAAAACGGCACAAAACGGCATAGTTATAGAAATGAAACTGTGTCACGAAACGAGCAATTCGACGCGATGTAAGAACGTGACTGGGACCAGTTAAGCGTTACAACGCTTAATTGTGACACGCGTGCCACGCCTACTTACCATTTCCAGTGTAATATTTTCTCTTCCGTGGTGTAGGTACTTCATTGTCGATTGTTTTGTACAGAACAAACAATTATGATGGTCAATAATAGCCTGAACAAGGCATATTTAACCCAATTCATTTGGCACAAGTATCAAAATACAAAGTCGAATGGACTCGATAAAAGTCATCGTAACACGTATTCTTTCGAGTCCTTGCCGAGACACCGTTAGAGCAGACACGTTACGCATAAATATGCACGTATTAATGGCACGAACAAATGTGTGAGTAACTGTACTATTCCGTGAGCTACTCCTGTGCACCCAGACGTGGAGATAAAGAAACAACGACCACGACCGATAAAAATGAGCCACGGCCAAACCGTCGCCAGAAAATTTAATAGTTTTCCTTTAACCGTGTAGTCATCAACATAGACAACATATAAAAAGAACTACCTAAGTACTTGATAGTGAAACATTTTCCGAAAGCGCGTAATTTAAAAGAACTGGAACATCTCACGGTTAATTTGCTTGTTATGTGCGTCGAAGTTTTTGTACCAACAGGTTCTTGTTTCTTTTCTCGACTCGGGGTCATAATGTTTTTTGCGATTCAAGCCAACTTGTTGTAGATAATTCTACCTGCTACGACGTTTTTATTTTTTGCTCGCTTCTTCTATAATAGGGGTGGGTTAAAAAGCTGTGCGTGCGCAGGTTCGTACGTGACCAACTGCAAGTTACCCCGATGATGTTATCTAAAACCTTTGACGGTTTTTGTAAAGCTGTGTGAGGCAAATTCTCATTTTAAAAGACATTCTAAACTAAGTAACAAGTCTTATGCAAGAAGTAAGTATACTCATCATATTAATTATTATCCACACTCATTAAATAAGGAGGCACATTTCTTGTTATTCTCGATATCTATCCTGCCTGCGTGAGCATTCATTGGAACATAGTTTCCTCATACAATTTACATGTATAATCGCGCATAATTTGCTAATATGCTTAAATCGTAATTCACTCAACATGATAAAATATTGTATGTATCCTGGTAAAACAATAAATATACTTACAATAATTAGTTAACTATTAGATAATAATTAATTATTGCTTTGTTTTTCTTTATAGACTGTTCTTGGAACTCAATTATCAAAGTTAGACATTTCTAATTTATAAAAATGGATGAGCGTACCGTATACTTGTCCAGATTCGTTGCGGAACTTTAGTTCCAATCTCAATTTAATTAAGTTACTAACGACTACCTAGTCATCTTCTACTTAGCACATTATCTATTACTGAATCTGGAATTGTGCAGATTCAAAAAGATTTCTTTCTGTAGTGCACAAATTGAATCACGTAAAGTCTGAGTGGCTGAGTGGACCATTTTGACGCTATTCAGTATTCATGCTTCCTAAAGAAATCATTGGGCAATATCGCGGTGAATTATTGAGATCGGTTCCTGGCACAGGTTGAGATAATTTTCGTCTCGAACATAGGAAACTGATATTCCTAAAGTAATTCTGAATTCTAATATTCTCTAGCTTATTGTTCTACTAGTACCTACCTCACAAAAGTGATTACTCATTCAGAAAAAATGTCTTAAACATGGAGCTGAACATACTTAGTCATTATTCTGACGCTGAACGTGGGCTGAATGAAGTATTTGCTATTTATGTGTCGCTCATGTCACTGTTTGTTCTGAGAAAATCTAATATGCTAAATATTAGATTTTCTCAGAAGAAACAGTGAAAAGACACGAGAGAAATCGATCGTGAAAGTAACGAAATCTATGTGAACATCTATGGACAGATAGTATAAGAGCATGAGGCTCGTGTACGCTAATTTATTATTTAATAATACCTTAGCATCTCGAATTAGGTCTTAATTAGAAGATGATACGATTATTTGATTAGCTACTATTCTGTCTATAATTATAATTGATTTAAGCCAATGCTAAATAATATGCTTAGTGTTACGTAAAATATAGATGAGGATAAATAAAAAAATTGAGATGTCGAGTTATTTGCGTATTTATATTGAAGTTAGATAAAGCTAGTTAGAGTTGTACATACTTTAATTTTGCTTCATATTATGTATGCTGCAAAATTAACATAAATTTTACTATCAATGAGTGTAGAAAACTACCTACCAGTCGCACATTCTGCATTTCTAGAGATGAGAGATTAACTTGATAATTGTGATCTTTAAATCTTAAATGATATTGGAGTGCGTAAGCTTACGCGCCTGGTTCAATAAAAAATATTACTATTTTCCGATTTGCGGGACTTGCCGTTGTCCCTTTTTGCTCCTTTTCTTCGCCTGGTCTACGTATTCGTACAGGTTAAGACTTCCTCTCTCTGCCATTTTTAGTACCAATATGTTCTGTTAATAGCATTATATCCACATCAAGTGTCTTAAAGTACTCATACCCTCTACTATTCTGTCCCTGAATGCCAATCGATATGAATGTAGATATTCAAAACTCTGATTTGTTATTGACTTCTCGAGACATCCTACGAAATCTGCGAAAAACCCATTTCTAATTTTACCTAATAGTTTCTATCACCGAACAGATAACTGTTAATATCCATAACTGTCATTATCACGTAAAAACGAAGTTACAGCACTTTTTCGTGCTGTGTTTGTAATGTTTGAGTATTACCTGTTGATAGAGAAAACGATGATTGACCGTTATGGAAGCTCGTGATGTTATTGCGCTACAAAGTAAAAGATGAGGTATAACTATCAGTAATCCATAAGTCACGAGTAAAAGTGCATGACTTGCTCTTATCTGTAATGAAACCTACGGTGGTGATTATCTCGACTCTAGAGCAATCATCGAGTAGATATAATATTTAGATACATGCTGATGTATTCGCAATAGACATAATATATACTCATTACCATTGTCCTAATGTTATCTCCCTAATGTCCCCATCCGTGTGGTGACGGATTAAGAATACGGAATGTCACCACCTCATATCATCCCATGGGTGTCGTAAGAGCCGACAGAGGGAGCATATTATGCAGAGAACACCACTGTAAGAGAAGGAAAACTTGATACAAACCCTATACCAACCCGTTTGGCCAGCGTGGTATAGTAGGCCAATTCCTCCTTTCAAAGGAGAGGCCTAGTCCAGCAGTGGACTGTTAAAGGCTGATGATGAATGTTATCTCAGTTGTATTCAAGACTTTCGCCTCGGAGCTCGGTGTTTGCTTTTTCGTTTAATCTGATTTATTGAATTTTCCACAGACCTACACGTAACTTCGTATCAGTGACTATATTAGAAACATATCCAAACACGTCACAGTTGAGAACAAAAGCAAATTGTTGTAGGTATTCAATGCTTTCAATACTCGGTATACCAGAAACCAATCACTAACTTCTGTTATCGAATTAATTAAGGAAATGGACTGAGTAAATTGCAGAAAATACTCTACAATAAAATTGTGAGAAGACAGAATACTATAAAGTAGTACTTACTTAAAACGTATTTAATAACTATTCGTATGTAAACATTAGATTAGCTTAGCTGTGACTGCCTCGGGCAGCTTTTAACGACTTTCACGAAGGTTCGCATACCTACGACCCGCCTTGTAGAACACGTTAAACCGCATAACTCGTGAAAGAAGGTTGCTTAACCACCTGAACACACCCAACCCATCAATTAGATAATTTTGTATAGAATACATTCAATATTTCCTTTACTGTAATTAAATTATTACGACTAAAGTACTTGTATGAATGGCGTAGGTATGTCAGACTTTCATCTTAAAGAGCCGCTGATTTCTTGTGTATGGTCATTTTACTTTAAATACAGAGGCTAAAGAAAGTGGTTTATGCAAATAAGTTGGTTCTAACAGTTACAGAGGCACAATATTACTTATGTAATTCGACAAATAGCCCGGTGATGTGTTTTAGACATTCTTTTGACTTTCTAACATTATAACTGAAGATGGCTTATAAAAAGCAACGGCAATGTTTTGTCTGCTGAAACTTATTTTTTTAAATTATGTTTAACGTAATGATGAAGATTTCTGAATGTTTTTGAAAGTCAAATATAGAAAAGAAGCAAAGATTTGTTTTATTTACATTGTAGTCAGCCATATGGGTATGGGAAACGAGGGTTCGACGTTTGTTTATTGGCCTACCTGGCAGATACCGGATGTAACGTTTGTTTAGACGTTAAGTAAACGCCATTTGTTAAAAAAATATTTCCTCACAGGTATTTTATTTTTAACGTTTGACTTAATCTTGTTTTTAAACACGGCGAGTGCAGGCGGTGCACTCTGCGTGTTAGGATATCCTCGATGTACCTACATGTTTTATATTTGACAATATTGTTTTTGTTGAATCGTAGGTATCAAATATCTAACTTGATTTGCGAGTCCGTTAGAATTGCTCGACTTAAACTTTAAGTAAAGGTGAGGTTAAATCACTTCTTAAACAAGCTATATATTACACCAAATTTTAAACTACGGGTGTCAACACTCTACGTCATTGACAATGTATAAGTGTCGCCGCAACCTGCTTTCCTGCACGACGCCTCACGCCACCCACTTCTCACGACTTCCGACTACGATTCTTTTATACTATTCCGCTTTCTTGGTTTCGTAGGAAAGCCAATTGAAAGTTCAGTTATGATTAGTTACGTACGCCGTAGTATTGCTGTCTTATAGACAAATACAATTTGCCAATAAAAACATCACCAAGTTAAACATATTTTGGCTTGCAATTAATTACATAATTACTTTGTTTAGTTACACCGCTTCTGAATCTCAGATTGATTTAAATTTTACAAGTATTTGATCAGAAAACTAGGTTAATATTTGGAGTTTAAAGATTTCTTTGTGAGAACCGCACAAATGGTAGATTTAGTAATAATTGAAAAACCAAATCTGACTTTTCTTTACTTTAAGCACCTTTAACGAATAGGTGCTAAATTGGTAGGTATTCAATAAAACTTATGCGTTGAATGTGTGTTATGAAACTACTTGCTCAAGACTGCATGCATGCACGGATATTGCACGGTCAAGCGTGAGTGCTGCTTCTAATAGTTAGTTTAACCGCTTTGTAATTGTAGCTGTTCTACAAACGGACCTTCTGTTCCTGTTATCGTAGGGTAGATATCTATTGTTGTACACAAAACTATTAAATGCTTTACTGAAATAACCCTCCACTTTCGCCGTTACATGCATATTACTTGATACTCTACTTGATTATATCATATTTTTATGGCCATTTACTTATAAAATACATGAACGTAAGGCTGTAAACTATAAACGCCATTACCTCTGACGTTTATAATAAAAAAGGCAAACTTTAAGTATAACCCGATGACATGCGGTCCGTTTTTGTTATGCAATAGCAAAAATAACTCCATTGCCCCAAAATAAACAAATATTTTAATGTTGGAAAGTGTTGATAATCCATCTGTTTCTCAGATCGTTATTATGGTTACCTTTCACGATCCGTCTATGGCTTATAGTTTGGCGGCCTTTCACTGAACTTGAGCGTTTAAAAGAACTTTAACTTTTGCATCTTGTTACCGTATTAGATAACTTACCGTTATTAACTATAACTAAAATGGGAATTGTTTTCATTTTGTAAATAAAATAGCTTACCTACTTAGTTTAATCTATCCATCGAAATGTTGTAGGTAGTTTAATTACGCATTTACAAAAAGCTTAAGTTTAAGAGGTAAATAGGGAACTAGTTTGGTGCCGTAAAATCAATGATGTAAAAGAAAAAAGAAAGCAAAAGATCTGTGATGATGATATACTGATCCGTCTTTTATCTAGTAGAACTTGTAAGAGTTACGTACCTACACCAATTAAATAATAAGTAGGTAGGTAGGTGCCCATTGGAGAGAGCAATACCTATCTACTTTGACTTTTACTTGGTGCTTAAACTCATTTTATTAAATCCAAGTCAGCCTCATAATACGGACCAGTAATAATAGGTAAGTTCAATGAGACGTAAAGTCATACGCAGCTGTTGCCAAACTAGTACAGTCACAGTGCACCCAGTTTCGCACAGCATACTCTCATTATTGTTATAAGTAACATTGTGTCACTCGTCACTCGAGATTTGTTCATTGATTTAGCAACTAGATATGTATAATAATGGCATTCTACCCCAATTAGTAGCATATGTATGGCACAGCTTTGTACTTGAAGGAGGTAACCAGAACATGTGCGATTTATGTAATAACTTCACAAAAGAATGTGCGTGAAACGATAAAATAAGAAAAGTGACTTGATCACAAATTTGACGAGTGGGAACGCTGGAGGCGCATGTTCCTTTGTTATCCTGTATTTCTATGATAGAGGGAATGGGGAGAGAGATGAGAAAGTAAAGAGGTTTTTAGGAGCAGAGGATAGAGAAGCCTTTATTTTTAAATGTTTAACTTCACCTGGCGTTAGAAATTCTAAAATGTCGTTATAGTGTCGCTGGTGGCACTTTTTAGCCAGTTCTTAGATTAGATTAATATTGAGATGGGATAGATTTTTGTGATATTCTGCTAAAATTTAATCCAAGCTGCCTTCATTGGCTTCATTTATTTTTTACTATTGACAATTTGGTATCTACCATTGCAAGTCAATTTATCAAATAAACAGCTCGCTGCAATATTCTTTTGGTTAATTTTATTACTGAACTGGTGCGACCCCGCGTATTCATAGATTCATCTCGCATTTTGAGAAATATGTCAGGTTTTACACGGTTAATAATTGTTCTACTTGATGCAGTTGTCCAAACTTAAGTGCAGTAAAAACACAACGCAACTGCTACTTGTCTCCGTACGTGATTTGACAAAGATATGAAAAGTGAAAAGATTGTTTATAATGAGGTAAGTAACGTAATTGGTATGGTAGATGATACCTACTGCACTATTACAATTAAAATATTGGAATAAAGTATGATTTTGAAAGTTGGTCTTTATATTATTATCTAAACAGTGATTTGGTCAAGATAACGATTTTATGCTCACTGTCATGCAATTACTCTCTCTAGTCCGTCATGCAAATAAAAATAGTTTAGTATAGCGAAGTAGTATACCTGCTGACTGTGTTGACTTATTCTGGGGTCTTTTGTAAGAAATTTATGTTTGGAACTTATTGCTTACACAGAGATAGTACATAGTTACCTAGTTGTTAATTATTTTATTTGCATACGTCTATAAACTGAAATATGTACTTTTGGAAAGTGTCAAAAATTAGCTCAAATGATGCTTACGATATGGTATTGCTACACATTCAAATAGTGGTCTCAAGCCATCCAGTCATTAGGTTTTGTTAGTGGGAAACGTGACTATTTCCCAACAGATTTTTAATCATTTCCGTTATAAGTTTATACTAGTTAGTAACATCTTGTGAAGGTTAAACAGATTCTCTGCTGTTAATTTTAATGTCTTTCACCTCATAAGTGCTCATAAATGATTGGCATTTATGCATAATACCTAAGTACTTTTACGAGCTTGCTTTCCCTTACTTTATTATACAGCCCGTATAAATTATTATTTCGGCAGTTGTTTCTTAGGAAACCTACGTGATCTATTAGAGCAAAGTCGCACCTATTGTGTAAAATGTCC
This sequence comes from Euclidia mi, assembly GCA_944739405.2. Taxonomy (NCBI): domain Eukaryota; kingdom Metazoa; phylum Arthropoda; class Insecta; order Lepidoptera; family Erebidae; genus Euclidia; species Euclidia mi. The sequence continues at coordinate 105,970,176 of OX123182.2, forward strand.
TGGCTTGAAAATTTTGGCTGTGGCTTTGACGTCAGTTTGCCTAAGATGTGTTACCTAATGCGTGTTTGACTGCACCTCACTTCGACTGTGACGAAGTGTTCTGGGTTCGATTCCCACACGAGACAACACTTTGTGTGATTCATAAATTGTTGTTTCGAGTCTGGGTGTTCATCATGTCCGTAAGTATGTTTGTAAAGTTCCCCGCGACACAGGATTTAGTCCCAATGCGGGAGTTGTCTTTAAAAAAAACAGAAAGAAATTGACTATCTTTAGCTGCGTATGGCTGCGTCTTCATTGATGCGTATGTATCAAGTCCTCTTAATAATGTTATATCTATCTATTAATACCGCAAATGTATGGGTGTATTTTTTTAACGTCGAGCCTAAGAAACTTTATATCCAAAAATGATATTATGATTATAAAGTTAGTCAAAGATATTGATGAATATCCTTTCGGGTTTTGTTTCACATAAGATGACCAGTAGGAAACTTTATTGTACCTGCTTACTTACTTATTACAGTGGTAGAAATAAAATGCAGGCAAAACTTTTAAGTAAAAATGTCACTTTTGGTGAAATCAAGAATCACGCTTTATTTCCTGAATTTACTGTTGTCTCAAGGAAAGAATCGTGAGAATGTCATTCCCGATAGTAGATGAGATAGGTACGCAACGCATAGCGTGACAAGACGCAAGTGCGTCTACCTCGCAGCAGTGAAACTTACAAAGATTGACAGCGCACACGCGATGTAACCCAACTATTGAGACATTACTGCATTAACGCACACTGGATAATAGGTGGACACGTGCTAATTTATCGTCTGCTTTTCAAACATTGTTGTTAATATATGTTGTTTCTTTTACACATTCTGCTTGTCGCTACTGCAATGATGCTATTATCATTTATCTTGCTGTGGTTGACAATAATGATTAAAACCTATTGTTTTGATGTTTATTATGACGTAAGCGAAATAAGCTTTGTAGACAAGGCTGCTGTATTATTATTTGTTTTGATTTCTTTAAATTATTTTTGTTTAAAAGATGATTTCTTGGGTACCTACAAACTATTAAGCCAACCTACCATTTTTAGGCAAATTTATAAACAGTGCCTGCTTATCTTTGTATATAAACGACACTATAAAATCGATAGCACACTTATTTATACATGGATAAATATGTATTATTACCATATCTCCAACAAGATCGACTGATCAAACGATTACAACAAGTTTTTATACTGTAAATATCAGCCAATGCAAATCAACGTTAAACATCGGACTTTGAACACACCTAATGACACAAACCTTCAGTAAATATTGTTTTGTAAAATGCGGTTGTTAAAATAATTGATTTTAATTGGATACTATGTATATAAGGAATAACAGCAGCAAAAATTGTTGTTTGTAGTCTGTAGTTATCTACTCGGAATCATATACGAAAACAGAAAACAATGAATTAGGGAAATACTCCTATAATCGAGAGACTAAGCCTTTTGAGAAAATTTGAAGTCTGCTATTATTATACGGTGCGTATTGACTTTAAGTATAGGCTCACAAAATCTTGCTTTAGAACAATAAACATGTCTAATTATCAGACAATATTTGTAATGTAATAATGAGAAATATTGTTCATTTATTCTTCATTAATCAGGTTTTATTAAGAGGTAGTAGGTATTTGAGTGTATGACTGACAAGACCCCATTTAAGAGACTTTCAGACATGACTAAAAAATTAATAGACTAATTGAGTAGGTATTCCGAAGAATGCTTGAATAATTTGCCTCCATTTCAAAGTTATATTGGGACAAAGTTCATCAGTATTTGCCTAAGTGATTGCGAATTAATACTTAGGTACCCAGTGCAGCAACACGTTGAGCAACTAGTCGATAGAAAATCAAAACGCATACCTACCTAGATAATAGGTAGGTAGTTAATATTCCACTATGGTTCACAATAAAGAAGGCTCTTTGTCTGTTGTTGTATAGACAATATCCAGTAAGTCTATGCCCGATATTGAATTACTACGAGGGCAGATGATATCGACATAGGATACGGAACAGGTGCCCGTCTATTTTTGTAACATGATACCGTTATTCCTGTACTTTACTATAGCTTTAACTTCAACACATGAGTTTGTTTTGTATGTCTTATAATTTAATGCTTTAGGTAAACCACATCCTGCGTAAACATATATTACTTAGTGCAATGAAAAAAGATAAAAAAATTGGTCAATTTATGCTCGTTTTCAATATTCTATCAATCGGTAGGTTTGGCTAGTGGAGATAGATGTTTGACATTATTAGAAACGGGCGTTAGTATGATATCGAAATTATTGTTCTAATAGGTATATTGCCGTAAATCTGTAATGACTTCCATCAACAATCTCATTTTTCCGCTATCGCAAGTGTTTAATTACATTCAACATCTTTTTAATTTTTAAGAAACCTTATCATCCACAAATTCTTTGAAACTAAATTTAAACTAAACGGAACATGGATTTCACACCGCCTTTGTTAACCTTTCGTAAATATACAAACTGGCATTTTTGCCGACACAACAAAGATGATCGTAAATAGGTATTCAAAGAAATTGCTAACAGACTGCAATATGATGCATTGACGACCTCGAGTTTACTTTGGGATCTCTTAGCTGGCCGTTGCGCGTTGCGAGTCAATAATTTTCAATTGGTTACACAACCCACTAAACTGTCAGAGCGATGATTTGAGTAATTTTTCTCGTCTGGTAGATAGGCAATCGAAACACCGTTGTTTATGTAAATTGTGGTTTCCATCGTATAAATAATTATACACATTATTATTATCCTCATCATAGCATTATTTATCCCGCTTACATCAAAGTTCAGGATCTGATTTCTAACGACATTTGACCAAATTTGAGCTTACCTTCTCCTTAATCTTTCTGTCTGGATATTTTTGGGTAGTAACGCTTGACATCTTTCTTTCTATAGCTACCGAATGTTCTAACTACATGATATAATTGTCATCATATAATTGTGTAGTAAGCCTAAACACCTAACTTGAAGGTATACATGGAACACAAGCAAATAAAATAATAGCAAACTGGGCATTCAAAGAGCAGGATAATGAACCTAAAGAATAAAAGAGGTCTGTTTTACTATTGAATTATTCGTACAACCAAAATAGAGTGCAAAAATATGTAATAAGTCACATTAATTAACTCGTGTACGAATAGTAAATCGAAACAAAATTTCTTGGGTTTTCTTTTTGATTTCTGTGTAAATGACATGCATTGATTACCCCAGAATTAGGTATTTAATATCTGAATACCTGGGAGTAGGTAGGTTCTATTTTAAAATACTTATCTTGCCCATGATTTCGATGGAATGGCGGTAGAGCAAAAAGCATGGGCAAGTTTAACAAGTAATACAATTATGTGGTCGTTTTTATATCGGATGGAATCCAAGGCTGCCAGGTTTGTGGTCGGTATAAGTGCGGCATCTGCCTGTAAACGATTAACGATTCTATTTTTAAGGATATTTATTCTGTTTTTGTATAGTAAACCTATAGTTTTAAATTTTTTTACCTACAATTTTTATAAAAACTACCTGAAGATAATAAACAAAAATTTTATAAAATTATCTTTTAGGTACAATATTTGCCGGCTATTTTGTGTTAACTGTTTAGAAAAACTTAAAACTTTCTGTCAACTATAACAGCATTTTTACTTGTTAGGTACGTCATAGCTGGGTAGTGTAATTTAACGAAATGTACCTATGTTACATTATTTAAATAAGCTATTAGTCATCAAACAAATTGATTAACTAATAAGAATGTGCGCATCCTTAGACAAACATGCAGATTTCAATGCCAGTGAGGTTGTGGGAAATCACTGACGTCACCAAAGTCGTGCATGAATTAGGGAGCTGTGCTTGACTGATTTTGGATAGAACTTGTCATGTGATGGCAGACCATATTCGGTAATCTATATGCTTATGGACTTCGTAGTCTACCCATCTCAGGATCTGATCATCAGGATCATCTCAGGTGTGTATCTACCATCTACATATCTACGTTATAATATGAAGCCCGTATACGCCTATTTCAATAGCGCAGGCATAGTAATTTATTGATCCTTACCTACCTTTTCTTCTACCGACAGAAACAATAAATAGAAAAAAATACATTACTTACAATTGTATTTTATTGTTTGAATGATGTCAATGACGCAGTCGGCAGTCCACATCCACTGTTATATCTATCTATAGCACTATATCACCTTGCAAATATACAAGAGGTAACCTGCCTCTAGTTGATTTTAGATCAAGTGCCAAAAAATTATTGGTGTCAATTGAATTTACGTTTGTCTCTTGTTAAAGATGGTCCGTGATGACGTGAAGACCAATCTTTATATATAAAATCCTTGCGTTACTGACTGACTGACAGACAAGCTACAGCCAAAACTATTCGGCGCAGGAAGCTGAAATTTTGCATGTGTGTTCCTTGGGGACCATAGGGGTGCACTAAGAAGCTATTTCCCGAAATTCCCACGGGATCAGCCAAAACGGGTAAATTTAAACAAAAATGCAGGCGTAGCTGCTGGCGTCCTCTAGTTATGTAATAAATTGTAATTGTGATCGTCATGAAACTCGTGTCACTTTCATTATCAAGATCACTAGACAGACGAGTTACGCGAATATTGGAAAATAGCTAATATTATGTTTTACTGGCTGAATAATGAAACAATGAATACTCGTGAAAGTGTTGCGACTGCACGAATAGAAAAGAGTATTTGTTTGTGATATTGGAAGGAGTTATTTGTTGTTTTCACATTCGTTCGGAATGTTTATGTGTATAACTTGTCTTGACCGCTGCTGAAGCTAATTGAGGTACCATTTTTAATGTGTAGCTAAAGTCTCGTTTCTCAGCCATTTAAATAAAACCTCTTCAGTTCTCTCAGTACCTATACCACCAACATAGGCTCTCTACATTTACATATACGTACCTACTTACTTCCTTGATAATTAAAGTCAATTTCAGATGTAATATTCGTAAAATGATTATTTAGTGAATCTTTTTACAAAACATCTCCTAGAGAGAATATCTACTCTTGCTAGGTATATGACTAACGAAGTAGTTCAAATCAATTAACATTAAACTGGCTTTACAAGATTTTTTTGCATAGGTACCTACTCATAACTCGCCGAGCGTTACTTATCTATATTATTATTCTAAATAATCCTTTCATACGCTTTAATGCAGGCACATGAGTACCATAAAAGCATTGTACCTCTACATATATGTATAGGGTAGGTGGTACAATGGTCGGCATTGCAAGGTGAACGGGCCGACCGCGGTGGGTGCATGACCCGACGCTCGGCCTGCAAAAAGGTTCTACAGCTGAGCGTGTATCCCGTCTCGCAAGGCACCGGTTTTGAGAACACAGTCAGGGCTAAGTAGGTACCTACACATATCATGTTTGGGAGTTGGGACGCTAAGCTTTTATAAAGGACGGAAAACTGATGTTGAGGGACCGACGCGACGTCTTGTGTTGGACTATCGGGTCGAAAATAGTGTATGCAGGAGAGACTAACCGGTTCAGTAATAGGGCTTTACAATGAATTTTATAAGAATACCTATCTATTATTTAGTGTAAATGTCGTCAGCCTTATTCGTTTTGTACTTATTGAATAAAAATAAAGATTGAATTAACAGCTAATATTTTTGGTACTTTCTCCATGGATATGTTATTTTTATTCTAAAGTCCAAGCTATCCTCTTATTTAATTCATTTGCTCTTATACCTACTTATAGATTATTGTCGAAAACGGTCTTGCCGAAGAATCATAAAATAAACCTTTGAATAACCTAAAAATCAGTTAAAATACATCGCTACTTAGTTGGCGAGTTAAAAGTAGGTAGTACTATAGGTGCGTGGTAAAAATCGTGCCTTAGGTATAACCGGCCACACCTCTTACACGTTATACATTCCTAATATACATGATTCGAAACTTTCATCTCAATATTTGCCGTGTAATCTGCAGTGTGTGAGCAATCACAGCTGACCGGTTTTATATGTGAAACCATAAGCTATTCGTACATTCCGAACGTGCTTGATCATACATTGACGTACGCGTATGTGCGCAAGCGAACGCTGCTGCCACTCGCCTGTCAAGGGAAACTGTATGTATTTGCATTCACAACTAGGCAGCCTTTTTAGATATTAATCGCGCTATACGTATATATTTAAATTATACGGACACAAATACACAATACAGTTATGAATATGTATTAGTTGTTGCTATTGAGCAATGCTATACAAAAGATATCAACGAGCGCATGCATTTGATAAGAATTGCTAGACGACGACACTACCTCGTCTACCTTGAAAATGTTTGCTTTATAAATAAATGTGTTTGTTGAAATAAGGCTATTACTACCGCATTCAACTTGACCCATTAATGCTACAAGCTACAAAAAAGCCTTAACAGGTACCTAAAGGAAAATATTTTTAGCCTTCCTTCAAGTTCGTAGCAACGCATAGAATAAAAGTTCTGACGAATTCGTGGTAACTACCTACCTAAGTCAAAATATCCTGAGAACTGTAAAAATAAATCGACTCAACGTTAGGATTAGGAATATCATGCGAAAAAGAACTATAGCGTTATAAGGTTTCGATGACGTAAAATATATATATTTTTGTACATGCAAATATTTGAGTCTGACAAGGCCATTCGTAACAAAACAAAAAATCAACTTACTAAACAAGTTAGTAGGTATCTAACGGCGCTTCTGACTTTGAAGAATCTATTTGAAATTCAAAACTTACAATGTATTTATGTTCTTAATAACTGCATAGCGCGGATCAGACCAGGAAAGAGATACCTATATTTTCACTGGCAATGATTGTAACTTTGTAAGTGTACATAAAATTAACTCTCTAGACTATTAAGTGTAAGATTATGTGTGTAAATGATCAGGTGTTTGACGGAAGAGCTACTTGTTCGAGCGAAAGTCTGTACTCCGACCGTAGACAATGGTTGTGTGGTATAATTACTGCGCGGCGGGCTGAGTGTGGCGAAAGTGACCGATATTGACCGTGTGTCGACAAGTGGCCTTGTCAACTCACCGTGTTCGCTTTACTACGTTTTCTGCTAAAACGCGAAGGAAATAAGGTTTGTAGACCATAGACAACTGTTGCGTTTAAGTCAAAGGTTATGGCAAACTTAAGTTTTTACGTTATGGTCGAACTGGATTGATATTAGTCAACGTGTAACTGCGGCCGGTGTAATTTGACCTAAAGGTCGGTGGATAAAAGAATTTGGATTTAAAATTTAACGGTTGTTAGTGATGATTGAAAGTTTGAAACACTTTATCACCAGACGAGAAAGCGAAAATTGAGCAAGGAAGAGAATGAACTGGGCTTTGAAACGATTTTAATAAAAATAACGGACATTTTTAAGTGACTCATATTACCTGTCCGTACCTATTAGACGTTGTAAGAATTAGAGACGTAAGAACATTGCTAAAACACTTAATTACAGAAATAGCCGTGATAACTATGTCAAAAAGCGGAATTAAGAGCTAATTTAGAAATATGAATAGTAAGCGTATAACTGTGCTAACTTACGTGAGGTAATCTGCACTATCTTACATGTTAGGGAAGTACCTACTGTTATACGCAGTAGAATACTAAGTTTAACATTATTAGGAACCTTAGATTTACAAGTAGGTATGTTTGAAGATTGTCGTACGTACTGATCGTCTCGATACAGAGAATTCATACCTACCTATAATTTTTTCGCAATCACGTATTGGTTTATCATACATATCTATGAGATTTAATATTGGTGGACCATCAACGTGCGTCTAGAAGAGGTGGGTGCTTGGTTAGCAGCTGATAGCTGCTCTGTGACATTGTTTTATGCTACTGCTACTCCTGCGTCTTAACGCGTCAATTAACGCGTTAATTTAGGCGCTACGTAGATGTGGCTAACGTTTTAACGCGTTAAATTACTAATGGCCTACGCGTATTTTTAACGCGTTCATTAACGCATTGTTGGCCATTGCCATTAATGCTCCTGCTACACTTGCATCTTAACGCGTCAATTAGCGCGTTAATTTGGGCGCTAAGTATATGTGGCCAAAGTTTTGATGCGTTAAATTACTAAGTTTCAACGCGAATTTTTAACGCGTTAATTAACGCGTCGTTGGCCATTGCCATTAACACTAAAGCTAACGCAGGTGTAGCCGTAGCATTAGAGCTAACGCTGACGCAGGTGTAGCCATAGCATCAGGATTAGGAGAAGAAGAAATAAAAAAAAATATCAAGAAAACTTATAAGTAAACATTTCAATTTTGTTAATATTACGACACAAAAAAAGAAGTATAAGAACCACGCGGTTTTTTTTAAATGTTACCGGTCCCAAGTTGTATTTTTTTATAAAACATACATAGCTTGCTGGTCTGCGGCAAGCCGGCAGCTGCCAGTGTTTACAAGCAGCATTCCTAAAGTGTATCCAACAGACATGTACTAATATTTACATTTAAATTACTTATAACCAGTACGTGATTTTACAAAATTATGAGCTTATTGGTGATAGCGTTTATCTATGCAAATATGCACGATAAGGCAAATGATATGCACAAAGCAACTGCTGTCAGGAATGTTTAACAGCTCACGCGAATACGTTGCATAAAGCTTGATAATTGGGTGGAATAACGGTGTTTTTATCGGCAAACAAGGTCCTTTGTCAATTAGGTATATTTCTAGTACTAGCTACAAAAGAGTTCAATCTGAAACATTTATATATACACTAAAGAGTACAGACAATGCAGATACAGCTATGGATAACTTAGACTTTAAAAACACTACCAGCAATAATCGCCTAAATGAGGTAGTTCGTCGTTCTTATTTGAAACCTCTGTAGAAGTAAAATGAGGCTCAAGTTTATTATATGTAGGTAGTGAATCTAAGTATTCTAAGACAAGTCAGAAGGTACCAAAGAATTGCGGTGACCCTACGGCCACATGAGGTATACAAATGATGTTCTATGACTTGGACCACGACCAAGAATTATTTGAGATTAAATCTTATAAAACAATGTTTGCCATTCATTGTATTGAAATCGCTGTTCAAGTAATATATTTATATAATGACGTAAAGTGAAAGGAGTATGAACAATATTGTAATGCTGTCGTTAAATAATTCTGCGAGTTTGGACCGATGACATTTTACGAATTAATGTGTTCATTAACGTTTAACTTGTGCAATTCATCGATTATTATGCACGTTGAAGAACTTTAGTTTCGTTGAGAATTTTGCATAAATTTGTACTATATTTGTACTAAGTTGAAGGCTTTATAAACGGGCGGACCTACCTATTTATTTGAATTTTGTCTCAGTAGCGTCAAGTAAAATTTTATGTTTGATGATGCATCAGCTTAGTTACCTATAGATTTATAAAGCATAGATTACAACGTCTGCATATACATCCCTGTCTAGAATTTGAAGAATAGGTATGCCGGACAGGATCTAATTGTACTTGTTCTTCTACAGGTATTATTAATTACTCTATTTTATTAAAGAAGAATGAATATTATTCAAAAGACATTTCTCTTTTCTACCACTTCCAATATCAATTACCCAATTCACAGAATTGATTTACTAATGTAATCAAGCGATACTTGACATTTAATTTGATTTTACACTTATAAAATCCATAAATGTTTATTTCTCAAGATATATTACATACATTTTCTCCCACAACACAGATTAAGCATATCATTGACACTGTATTAGTATCTGTAACTTTCTTTGCACTTTCCCATCGATAATCGTAATCGGATAGTAGTATCGATAAAAACGTCGGTCTCGACGATCGATGAACTCTATTCGAGTTGAAGGAACGTTTCGCTCCGATGGCTGATCACTCTGATGGTCTTAAGCTACTAAGTGTTGTATCGCGAAAAAATTAACGATCTCTCATTACTAAAAATGGGTGTGTATTAGTGGTAATAGGCAGTTTTTGCTCCTAATTATTTGATTTTAGAACTAGTTTTATTAGTCGTTGTCTACATTATCGTTGGCCGATATTCAGTTTATTTATTCGACTTGAATATCTACTCTACATAACCAGGTATTGAGTTCGGAATATTAAAAAGCCGAATTTGTACTAAAAGTGGTACAATTATTTACAACCAGTTTTCGGTTTTCACGTAACTCGACTCCACGCACACTTGTGCTATCTGTCAAATATTTTTTTTATGTAGATTGGTTACATTTCGTGGTTCTTCTTTAGTCAAACAACATTCCACTGGTTAATTTGAATTTTAGTTATAACTCATATAATTATTTATGAAATCAAAAAACCCGAATATCATCAGTAATAATGATGTAAGTAATTTATAAAAAACCTCATCAGGTGCAACTTGCCAGTTTTTGCTGATAATCAAAACATAAAAAATTCTTCAATAATATTTCCGTTGCAGGACTGTGTTTAAATTGCCTTAATCTACTTATTATATAAAAATGCATCGCTGAATGTGTTGCTCCGCGCAAATCTCGAGAGCAGCTGAACCGATTTCGCTAATTATTTTTTTATAAGTAATATTCCTTGAAGTACGAGGACGGTTCTTACGGAGAGAAACATAAAAAAATAAAGAAGCGACTGTTAGGCGGTACGAAGTTCGCTGGGTCAGCTAGTATAATAATATTTTTTCTATCTTTGGCATATAATCTGTATCTACGAGTACATGCTGCTTTGAAATCGCACAGTATCCTCTCCACGGTAAAAAATAATGTTTATTTCTTCGCCAAGCGTCCGGATGGACAAAGTTTTGTCGCGATAATTTAATCTCGATTGCGTCCAACACTGACATTTACTGCAACAGATTTATATTTGTTAGTATAATTAAGTTCTATTAGATCGATGAGCCAATATGGCGAAATGTTTTTTCAGCATAACATTTGCTTTGACGATATCTTATAAACTTGCAAAGATGATTTCAAGAGCTTGTCTATTTTTAGGCTAAAGATGTTTTTTCAATAATCTTTACTATGAATCACTATCTAGTCTAGTGTTCAGAAGTAAAACGGGTTATTAATGATGTTAGATTCTGTCTAGCTTCTATACTAACGAGTTTCAACACTGCTATAAAAATGCAGCTATGTACCTACGAGTGAATTTTAACTTCAACAGTTTTTATATGTTGTCTGTTTGTTGTCTAATCACGAAGATGCCTATCCACAAAGCTTCTATTATTGTATTTTTTGGAAACGACAAATACATTTAGAGTAAATCCTGTATAGCAGGCGAACTTTACAAATATTCAAACATCAGACAAAATTAATTGCTACTTTTACAGCAGGCATCAGTGGTGCGTATACCGAATGTTTTATAAGTTAAAGTCTTGGTTTAAACCCAATCTTGTTTGGCCACTTACTGTAAGGAGGTATCTGTTTATTATATTAACCTATATTGAAACAAATTTATATCTAATCAATTGCAACGAGATCCAAAACTGATCAATTTGACCAATTTTCCTTTGTATAACCGTAACGAATTTGTTCTGTTGCTAACTAATAATGACTGTCAGTAAAAACCGTCAGTATTTTTCCACGGTTGCAACGGACTGCGTCTGTCATCATTTAGTTCACATCAGTGATACAACTACTTAATAAAGTATTGGCAGAAAAAGTCGACACACGTGTTACTTTCGAGTCTTGTGTCGCAACGCTACGGCACCTTGCGTCTGCTTATTACCTGACGTTACTGAGAACTGTAACGTAATTAATTAATAGGGATAAGTTTATGTAACACACCGTAACACATAATTATTTGCGTTGAATTAAAGCGGAAAATTGTAAATCGCCGCCTCATTACATGGTAGATAGATTGATACCTAATGGTTATTGAAATTACTGTTTTTGGATGAAGTAATAATCTATTAGGCATTGCAAATGAGAGTGGAATCGACTAAGGGTAAATAATTTTATTAAATTCAGATAAGTTTTATTAAAACGGCAAAAGATCTACGTTTGACTTGATGGCAAGTAACCGGTCTCATTTTTTTAAAGAGCCTTAAAAGAGCCAACCTGCATTGTGGAAAAAGGCTACGAAGCTAGTAAGATGATGCAGATGCTGATGACAGCAAATTGATGGCATGTGGAGCTTAGGTCCCTGGTGTCTGCACTTGGCGTACGAATAGGTAAATAGCCGGCTTATTCATGCTGCAAACTCCGTGGCTCTACCTTTAATAGAATACTTGTTTATGAAAATGTTTTTTTAATTGTCCCCTGAGTACCTACCAGTTAATTGCCATCATAAGAGTAGGTAGGTAGGTACCTACATTATACTTTCTATACAGCGAAAGCTAAAATCAATCTTTGTCTTTTAAATATTTGCACATTTCTATAGTACACATATTTACATACTACGATTTCCCGTGATGACGTCGCTCGTCTCCCACTCGGGTACATATACCGGGAAGTCATTAGAACCTGTTCTGATGGAATGTGTATCTGATGGACTACGTATATATACGAAGCTATTGTGCTCGTGCACGTTTTTCTTAGCCACATTGTTTCTTGTTTCTGAGATGTGAAGAAAATGACGGATACGTTGCAATGTTGACGTTTTCTTACTACTTAATTATTATATACGAAAAGATTATAAAAAAGGAAGGTTGTTTGTACCAACATTGTATTTCTCGTGTGTTGCAAATATAAACTACAAGCTTGCAACACTAGAAATAGAGTAGGTATATTTATTTTTTCGTTACCGTTAGCTACATGAGAATATCAGAATACTCCTTACTTAGATTACTTGGCTGGGACAGCTGGAACCTATTGTAGAGTTAGGAAACATCGATTTTAAATGATGAAAGGTTAATGGCGTCTGAATTTGAACTATGTATTGGGTATTTATAATATGGTTGGTCTTTATATTATGTTACATAAGCCTATCTACCTGTTATACCTAAAAAAATAAATTTTTGTAAAACATTAGTCTCTGTGCGGCATTGTGGAACTGAGCGGGCGCACATAATCTTTTATATTTAGATTAAGCGCTTTAAATTGTCTACCTGAATAATGATGTATTTATTCGCAATAAACAGATTATATATTTTTTTAAGGTACTTATGTAGGAACAAGAACAATAAATATCGACACAATTGATTAAAAACACATAATTTAAATGCACGTAGGTACCCATATTATAGCGGTTAAAGATCCAATAAGCTTAGTTTAATTGGCCCAAACAAGAATAATCTACAATATGTTGCTCATATCACGTATATATATTATTTCCTGTTAATTAAATGCCGAATTGCAGTGACTCATGCCAACATACTTTTTTATAACCAATCCGGTTAGTGTACAATCTAGACAGGATAAAACTGTCAATGTTCATTCGAGACATAACAACTTAACTGACTATATTTGAGGGCATTGATTCCGTTCATCGTTCTGTCCGTGAAATTCTTTATAAAATTATGGATTCCTGTCATGTAAGTGTGCGTACAATAGGGTTAAACCTTTGTGATAATCGTCTTTCGATGTTTCTCACGGTTGTGTCTATTTGTCGATAGAGTTGCCATAATACTAATCATTTTTAACCACCGAGTGGGCCCCTCTAAATGGCAAGCCAAATCGCGGCAGGCATAGTTCGAGACGAGTTTCAAACCTTTGACAGAAACTGGCCCCTAAGGCTCAAAATAGAAATTAATGGAAGGAAAGTGGTCAGGCCTTTGCCCTGCAGACGACGACGTAAAATATAAAAAACTAAGAGTGTAATACTTATTTTATACGCCGCGCGCCGTGAAGATTAGTTTGTTGTGTTGAACATTTCTATTTATTGAGTAGTAAGTCTTTAAAGACAATTTAAAAAATGTACAATATTGTTTCCTATATGGCTCCTGCCGTATATCGACAGTTGACACAATGAGCGGAAAACGTAATAGGCGAGGATGTTGCTACGCGTGCCAAGTCAATAGTGTTCGTATCGATGTCGACTGACGAAGCTTGTGTTGTTGGTTCAATAATCTTTATGGATTTTTTCAATTTGTCCCGTAACCACTAGGTATGTAGCATAGGGAAGACATGCAAGAAACGAAAAGAAAGGGCAATATAAGGACTTGATTCACTTGCTTGTATAGAGATATAATCTAATCTCATGATTTTTACTGGTAACTAGTATGCTGGAAGTCGTGAGTGTGTAGACACGCTTACCTACGACCTTCCTCGTCTTTTTCCTCTCAGCAATCTCAGCTGTGTGATGACCACGAACCTTACTGTGTAAGGATGTTATGTCTGTCTTATTCAGACACTGCTATTGAACCTGGCTACACAGAGAGTGGCGCGATGCCAAAGACAACTAGACAACAAGCCATTAACGCTGTATTCTTATCTGTTGAGATTGTTCTACAAACCGACAACATGTGTCGAGATTACTAAGTTGTATGAGATGTATCATTATTTTTTGACATTAACATAATGCACCTTGTATGACAAGGCACCGTGCAGACCATGCATAACTACTTTCTAATGACTGCAATTTTAGGCGTGGCGTATCTACATATTTTTTAGCTGTCCCGAGCGTTTTTACCTATTGCTGTGCGAATTTGAACCTTATTTACTTACACTAATTTATTCTAGTAATCCTAAAGATGTATTTAATTTTGTGGCATCAATATGTAGGCGGAAACTGTTAGTTTGGTATATTAGCGAGATCGATTTTCGTGCTAGCGTACCCCAGGCTTCAGGCGAGGGTCTTAGATCGCTATCAGTATCTACCGGACAACGCGTATGATGATGGTCGATTCACGTGGTATGGCCAAGCACCTTATTGAAAAGTAAGGTTTGGTCTAATATTTCTAATATTTGGTCTAATTTAAAAGCATTGTCTTAGCTTTTATTTAGCCAATTCCGAATTCTAGTGAAGCATCAATATCAAATGTTTCTTAGAACTTTAGGATTTAAATAATAAAGATCATATTTAAAAAGTTATCTATTTCTAGGACTAATACTAGTGCTATCATCATCATCTTCAGCATTTAACAGTCCACTGCTGGACTAGGCCTCTCCCTTAAAAGGAGGAATTGGCCTACTATGCGACGCTGGCCAAACGGGTTGATATAGGATTTGTATCAAGTTTTCCTTCTCTTACAGTGCTGTTCTCTGCATAATATGCTCCCTCTGTCGGCTCTTACGTCACCCATGGGATGATATGGGGTGGGGACATTCCGTATTCTTAATCCGTTACCACACGGAAAAGTGCTAGTGCTATACTTAAATCCTTATTTGTAATGAGTTTTACGATTCATGTGTAGGTAAGTTTCTTATGTGCCATAATAATAAATAAGAAAAACAAGGTTAGATATTTTTCACATGTCAACTATTCAATAAATATATGGTCAGTTTTAGATCGATGAATAGTTTAAATATTTCACATGAGAAGATATTTATAAGCAATTCAAAGTAATTTAATATCCACAGAAGCAGAACATTATGATCAAATAACGACTTCATAATATTGATAAATCGATTCAAACGATAAATTGTTTATTTTATTAGACGTCCAATACGTCCATATATGCTGAACTACCCTTCGCTACTCACGCGAGAATCTGGCTACATCTTGAAGCGAGCTTCTATCAAAACTTACTACAAGCCGCCAACGAAGATCAGTCAATTATTACCATCTGTCAAGTGTCAGTGACCCTTGCAAGAGGCCGGTGTCTACAAAATTGACTGTGAATGTGGGCTCTCATACATTGGACAAACCAGGAGAAGCATAGGCATTCGACTCAAAGAACATATAGCTGACATAAAACATAAACGCTCAACAAAGTCTGCTGTGTGTGAACATGTGGAACAAGGACCCAACCACTACCTGCGATTTGATGAACCACAGATACTCGCAAAAGAACATCGTTTTCTTCCAAGGATGATACGAGAGGCTATTGAAATTAAAAAACACCCTAATTTCAATAGGGAAGATGGTTGGTTCCTCCAGCTTGGGACCCTGTCATAAGGCTAATGAAACCCAAGGAGAAAAGTCACCAGAAGACCTAAGGACACTGTGAGCTCATTCTGTGTAAATAGTAACACCAGTAGTTGAAAAATGTTCGGGTACTTTGAGATAACTTATACATTCAAGAAAAAGACAAATATCACCTCAGTCTGCCGTGAACATGAATTCTGTAAAGAATTCGAAACGTTGGCTAGTAATAAATTAAAAATATAGTTTCTAGATCTTTAGTTTCAAATGTACCTAATAACTTAGTGAAACCAATACAACGCGATAAAATCCGTAAACTGTAGTTTAATTTCAATGTGTAACATTCGCGTAAACCCAAGAAGATATTAAATTATATTTACTTGACTTATTTCTATACACAAGGTATTATTCACCGAGATTCACGGTTGACCTTGTATAACAGTAGATATATTATATGCCTGAGCGCTGGGTGCTCTCCGCTCTCTATCTCGAAAAGGGTTGAGCGTACAGAAAAAGAGTTGAGACAAAAGTTGTGGTATTTTTTTTATCTTCAATTTTCATAATAGGTGCTGAAGTGATTGGAACCATAGAAACGGAGATAATTGCAAAAAACCGATGTTCGTGACCTTTGACCTCGAATAACTTACGACGCAGACATGAGATAATATGAGACTTTTGAGACAACTTTTAGAACGCCAAAATGAAGCTGTATACAAGTTTCCAGCTTATTATCTCAAATTCCGAGATTGACCCCGTTTTTTGCCTAAAGTGACTGGACTATAGGTAATATTTTTTATTCGAAATAGGTACCTACGTGAAGACTCACGTTTTTCAAAGAAATGAAATAATTTATTCAAATGTGTGTTAAGTGTTTCAAAACATAATAATTAAGTCAAACGTGTTCATATCGACTTAATGTCAAGATTGCTCAAATAATATACCTACTGACATATTCAGAAATGCTGTAGTTTAAAAAAAATATTGGTTCTTGTAATCATTCCAATAACCTTTTTTCTCAAAACTTCTTTATTCAGAGTCAGACCTAAAACTCTTAGTTCAAAATAAAAACAAAAATATTTCATATTTTTATATAGATACCTATGTACCTACCTAATAATTGTGGACAGGGTGAGCATTAGGTAAACATACCCCATGGCATTTCTCATGTCAAAGGATTTTACGGCGACCATTAGCGGCAATTTGAGTTAATCGATCCGTTACGACCCCGGCATTCGAAAACCCCATAGGAATTTAAATCGAAATTAAAATACCACACGAAACATGCCGAAGATCCTAGAAAATAACTTATTTCGAGAAGGTTATCCTTTACAACCAGAACTGAACAAATAAAATAAAACATTTCTTTTTGGCCCTACAAAGGCTTGCATGGTTCTTGAATGCCCTTGGATGTAATCAATCCGTTCCGTCCTTCGGGAAGCCGGAGGCCTCGACAGGAATGTTGCTCGGGCCGGTTTGACGTAATTACTTTACGTCGGCCATTGTGCAGCTAGAACATGGATTTAATCATTTAATTATAACAGACTTTAATTATACCATTGCGGCCAATATTTTATTGTGACTTATAACGAGAATACGTTTGATGTGAGTAGGTATAGCTTTAAGGAAAACTTTGAAAATATCGATATGAGAAAGCCATTTAGTTAGTTGCTATTAAGAAATGGTGTCGAAGCATTAAATTTTGAGGCACGATTGACACGGATATGGTTAATTAACAAATGACAAGGTTACGTACTATGCTTTATGGCGGCTCCACATTAGTGCCGTGAAGCTCCGTGAACAGGCGTGAACGTGAATGTGGACGGTTTTCGCGTTGTTCACGCGCGTTCGCGCCTGTTCCCCGACCAGAGTCGGTATTTTGTCCCGCGACAAAGGATTCGCGCCCCCTTCGCGTAGGAATCACGCGTGTGCATCCACATTCGCGGCTTAGTGCCAGTTTTCGCCGGACTTCATAGGCGTATGGATGTGTGCAGTCGCTGCGCGCAGTGCGCGCTTGCTAATAAAATGGAGTCGCGTCTGCACATTTGGGATAGCAAAACTGAAATGCGCTTTTTAGAGCATTACCTACCACACCTAGAATATGCTGTGGGATGCAAAAAACCCGCATGGTAAGAATAAAAGGAGTGTCATGATGCCTGGACGCGGATTAGTACTCAATCCACGCCCAGGCATCATGACACTCATTTTTATTGAAATCAAAGAATTAAAAAAGATAAAATACTTTTTGCTGTCCAGTTATTTTTAATAACTCTCTTGTCTTGTACGTTTAAATAGTAATATGTTACCACAGCAAACATAGTAGCGGTCATAGCGGAATTGGCTTGCCATTCGTAGTAGATCGGTAAAGTTAAGCAACTTTTGCACAGGTTGCCAATGGGATGGATGACCACATGTGGCACTTGCATCAGAGCATTACCGTGCTCCGGCGGGAACGTAAAGCTGTCCGTCCCGGTTCTTGTCTCAGGTCAAGGATTGTTAGGCCATCTAGGAGGCCTTTGGGCGGTCTGAAAACTCCGACACCAGAGTTGGCCACACACTCACAAAAAGAAAGAACAGCAAACATACATAGTTATTGCGGCAGCAGCTTCTACGTCCATTTCGTGACGGGTTTCACGAAAGACTGCGAGCATTCCATGAATGTGCCGTGAATTCGCGGCGTGAATTTGCGCGTGAATTCACGGCACTAATGTAGAGCCGCCATTACAGTCAATCATCATTTGGAAGTTACAAGTACCTACAACGTAAATATTTCATTTCTTGGCAACTTATCATGCTAAAATTTGGTCCCTGTTTTATGTAAATTTGTCTCGCAAACAAGCTTTGCAGGTTGAAGTTTTATCCAAAATAAACGTCGTATTTTCCTCAACACCAATACCGAAACTGC
This sequence comes from Euclidia mi, assembly GCA_944739405.2. NCBI lineage: Eukaryota > Metazoa > Arthropoda > Insecta > Lepidoptera > Erebidae > Euclidia > Euclidia mi. Next base: position 105,989,054 of record OX123182.2, read on the forward strand.
TTACCGCAAAAGGCTTCCAACTTCCTGGTCAACTCAGCGAATTGAAAGTAAAATGGTTACGGTGCGTGAAAGCCTATCGCCTTTCGACGGTTAAGTAGTCAAACGTTTGTATGAATGATACAAACAATTGACTGTATTGAATTGACAAGGTGTCAATTCTCAAATTGAATACCACTGTTGGTAAGATGGATGAATACCACCCACTGGTCAGATCAGATCAGATGCCATCTCTTCGTTTGATCTATTATTTAACACATAATAATTTGTTTTGCCAGTGGTGATTAGCTAGGCCTATCATGTGAGATACATGCTAAGCTTAAACTCCAAATCAGATATGTTAGCCACAAGCTAAATTACGTGAAGTTTCACTCGTAGATATTCTCAAACTCAAAATCATTTATTCATTTAGGCCACAAAGTAACGCTTATGAACGTCAAAAATTAAAGTTAATTAACAACTTACTAGATGATTCTACATTTACATTTACTGCCACGTTCGCAATGCAATAGGTAGAACCACGAGAAAGAACGGGCAATAAAACTCGTGGCCACTCTTTTTAACTGCCAGTATAATGGTTTTACATGTTATATTTGTATATAATAAACAATATCACCTATTTCGTAGTATCGTGATGGATGGATAGATAGGTGGATCTATCTAGCGTAATTCAGCTTCAGCAGAAATGATAACATGCAAACAGTTGACGTAGAAGAACATTATAGGTTTAAAGTTACTTTATTCTTCTTTTGCCTGCCCTGTTCCCATATTACTTGGGGTCGGTGCACAATGGCTTTCTCTTCCATTCCCTCCTATCAGCCGATTTAAAGTTTCTTTATTAGTAATGCGTATTTATTTACACATTTTCTTTTGTTACAGGCATACGCTGCGGATAACTCTGGCAACTCACAAGCGATTCTGGAGAGCCTGAACAGCAAATACTACTACTACTCGAGAACGCGGGGACTCTTCCGCATTTGTTATCCTAAGGAGCGACCGCCTTCAGGTAACACACAATTACATACAAATATTGACAGTGTACCTAGTATTATCAGAATGGTGAATTTGCAGCAGTGATAGCGATTACAAATTCATCTACCTACTTAATTTTTTTCTTCATTGTTCAGCCATTGTTTTAGAACTCATTCCTTATTAGCACCTTATTATATTTGAAGAACATGGAACTGTTGAAGACAGCTATACGTACATCGGTTAAAGTTTAGAAACGTGCTGCCTCGATAGACGCAAAGTGAGGATATTAGAGGGTTCTAGGGGGTCTTCTTATATGCAACACGATTTTCTTGCCGGAAACGCCGTTTTATAAAAAAAAACTACGACAATATTGTTAATTTTTAGGTTAGGTTAGTGTAGTAGGCACTTTTCTTTAGGTACTGTGTGTGTTTTGTACTGTGAACTGAGTCTGACTCCGGGTGTGCTCCCGCCAAAAGCTCTCGGTCACCCCTGAGTGTCGCTACACCACACTCAACCTTCGCATCGCTGCGGAGGTCGCCAGGACCTCCCTCAAGCTTCTGGCTCCCGCATTTATAAAAAACACTCTAGGGGTAGGGACCACAACACTACGTGGGGTTGGGGTGCCCCGTGTCGGTTCTGAGACTAAGTCCTGTCTGCATAATAAGTCAAATTATAAATAATAAGGGTATATTTACCTTTGTTATATTTCCTTTTTCCAAATTTGCGTTAAAAAAAGTGTCCCACTACACTAACCTAACCTAAAAATTAAGAATTTTGTCGTATTTTTTTTTTATAAAACGGCTTTTCCGGCAAGAAAATCGTGTTGCATAGGTATGAGAAGACCCCCTAGAACCCCCTAATATCCTTACTTTTCGTCTATCGAGGCAGCACGTTTCTAAACCCAACCCCGTACATCTTTCCTGTCTTCAACCTGTTTCCTAAATCTCTATCCAGAACAGTTTGATCAATAGGCTCTAAATCGTCTGGCATATTTTGAACAGCAGTAAACAAATCCAAGCTGCAAATCACGCGTCTTGATGCCAATATGGTGTTTATGACTAGGTATGTGTGTGTAGATTACTATCTGATGTCAACGATGTTTACACAAGGAGCGTTCATTCATGAGCTCTATAGATTTGACGCTGAATCGCTATTGTCATTGAGATTCCTAATTTTGTTTGTCAGAAACGAGTTTGAGTTGTGACCATTCTGGTACGTATTCGTTTTGTTAGTAGATCATGTTAGTTTTTACGCACGAATTGTGCGTTGTTTAAATCTCAATAAAGGCCTTGCCACACGGCACAATTTCACGTCCAACTTGACTAAATCACTTGATGAAATCGTGACGTGTAGACGCCAGTCGTCCAACTTAAGTTCATCGGGTGGGCGGTACCACCAGATTTTAACCAATCGGGTGGACGGAATGAAAATCAGTGATTTGATTGTGTCGTGTAGACGGGCAAAGCCAATTCGATTGAAAATTTGATCGGTGGTAAAATCGTGCCGTGTGGCAAGGCCTTAATACGGGAAAATATATCAAACATCAAGTTGACATATTTTTTATCACACGTCAAAAGGCTAAGTATTCAGTCAGCAGTTTTGTATTTGACCATTGTTATAATATTTTATGCAATAAATATTTAACTTGTTTATTGTATTATCATAAGCTAGGCACACCAAGACATATAATTATTCATTATTTAAAGCATACTTAACTTTTTTTTAAATAAATCTGGCTTCGCAGTTGATTAAGAATTGATCCAAATTAGGTTTATGACTTCATACGATACAATACAACATAAGAATTATTAATGAGCTAAACAATATTAAGTGATTAGGTACATACTTATTCAAGATAATCTACATACCTATACGAGCATTAAGAAACGCTTTATATTCCATTAAATGAATAGATTAACATACTTTAAATATATATTAGTTAATCATATTAATTAAACTATTATTATGAAAAACTTCCATCACAGTAATATTGGCACAACGTATCATGATCGAACTTCATTTACTACGGAATTCAATATTCGAACTATAGATAGATAGATCTGTAGATTTTAGATTAGTTTTTGACATAAGCTCCATACAAAATATGTCAAACACGAATCTCGAATCTCAAAATCCGTGTGTGGATCGAATATTCGAATATTGAAAATGGCCGATACTAGTATAGTATTATATTATCTGTGCTTATAGTATGTTGAGTAGGTCTTTGTTGTTTCTGCGTTTTTAATGCTCTGGCGAGTACGTCGTCATCCTAAGAATCCATTCAAACGGTCTATTAATGTTTTATCTAATTGTTCATACTTTACACCCGTGATTATCTATCGGGGCGTAAATATACTAATTGGATTTCTATTCAAGCAATTATAAGCTGTAGAAATGTTGTTATATGGTGTATTTCCGCGTGTGTGTAACATGTGGTCATCAGCGTCAGTGATACAGGTGTACGGTAAATAGAGGTAGCCGGTAGTCGTCTTACTGTTAGCAGCCGCGCAATAATGGTTATTTTCTAGTAAGAACTAAAGCATCTGGGTTACTTACTGTTTATGCTATATGTGTACTTCTATCGTGATATTATCATTATAGAATGTACGGAATGTGTTCGTGTATTAAATTGTTGAAGAATTTTCACGTGTAGTCTGACTATACAGAAAGATTTGTAGATAAACATGTTTATTTTTTAATTAATTACAAAGTAGTTGTAATTAATGATTAGTCTGTTACATTTAGTCATCGATGCGTGTGTATTGAAGTACATTTTTTGTCAAGTTAAGCAAAGAAATCAAACAGTCTATTTACGTAGCTAATAGCCACTATCTGACTTCTAGATCTAATGTTGGCAAAGTTTCTTTAGCAATCAATGCTAGTAATAGAAAATAAAGCGAATTTATGAAATAAGTAGGTAGAAGTAGACTAGGTAGGTACTAGGTAGGTGTAGCGCTCATAGCGAGACTTAGCTTGTCGTTCGTAACAGATCGACAAAGTTAAGCAACGCTTGCACAGGTCGCCACTTGGATGGGTGACCGTGTGTGGCATTTACATCTGAGCGCTACCGTGCTTCGGAGGGCACGTAAAGCTGTCGGTCCCGGTTGTTGTCTAAGGATAAGGATCGTTAGACCATGTCGGAGGCCTACGGGCGGTCTGAAAACTCCGACACCAGAGTTGGCCACACACTCACACGAAAAGAAAAGAAAGAAGTAAACTAGGAGTCATTACAAAAAATACTTATCTTAATACCAGACTAGTCTTAGACTGTCGAAAGTAGTTTCATTTAATTCGACGTAATATTCTATAGGTATGTAGGTATGTGTTGCAGTCAAAACTCTTAACCAGTCAAAAGTACAATGGACTAGCAAAATGAGTCAAAAGTACTTTTGACCGTATGCTTTAGTCAATAATACTTTTGACTAAAATAACAGTTAAAAGTACTTTTGCCCAATGGAGCTGGTTAAAAGTACTTTTGACTAACCTATCTAGGCATAGGGTTCCCACCAAGAACTTAGGGTCCCAAGCCAACCTCACCTGCTAGTGGTGCACCTGCCGATCAACGGACGAGGCTCTGGCAAACAAAATGTCCCAATAAGCGGCAATAGGCTCGCCACCTATTACGTGGGATCAAAACACTGGCGAAAAGTGGGCGTTTAATATGCCTCTGCCTACCCCTTCGGGGAAACAGGCATGTATGTATGTATGTATGTATCTAGGTACCTACTTATTACGAAAAGTTCTCGTCCGCCCCGGATACTTAGTTATGTGTAGGTACTTACCTAATAGGTTATGTAAGGTTCTCTTGTGACCCCGCACTCGAATATAGGAGCCCTACGAAGTAGGGCTCCGTCTACTTAGCTTGTTGGGGACTAGATAATTTCTATTCACATCTAACGAGTTAATAGTGCTTTTGACTGATGCTTTAATACAGTTAAAACTACTTTTGACGAAGAGCGTCAGTCAAAAGTACTTTTACGTCGAACTATATTTAGGAATTCCATACCATGTTTGTTATGCCAGTTTTATTTCAGCAGAACTACGTTTATTGCCTACTATGTTTTACATACATATTTGCGTTTTATATGACGGATACTATTAAAACGGTGCTTTACGACCATGACAAACTAAATGGCGTTTTTACTTTCTAGAAGTTAACTGAACATTTTCTGGTAGATAAACCACATTTTATATACTTTTTAGGGCTTCGTAGAACAACTGTACTAAACTATTTAATACGTACATATTTGTTTATCATGCCAAGATAGCATTTTAAACTTAAATTACTAGGAAGATAGGTCCAACTTTATCTGAGAATCTAAGTTAAGTACGTAAGTATGCTATACTAGCCGTTTCCCCGCGGTTTCACATGCGTCCTGAGGGAACTACTTCGCGTACCCGAAAAACCCAAATATCTTACGGACAACTATTTTTCTAAAATTATATATAGCCTATGTTACTCGCAGATAATGTAGCTTTATAATGGTGAAATAATTTTTATAATCTGTCTAGTACTTTTTGAGTTTATCCATTACAAACAAACAAAAATACAATTTTTTCCTCTTTATACTTAATATTAGTGTAGATGTAGATATCTTATGAAACTTTACTTATACATAACAAAAATGATTAGTTTTGAATTATTAAATTAAATGTGTATAGAATAGACTGTACTTAAGTATCTCAAACAATAACATATTGTATATTATGTTTGGAGACTAAACTAAGTACATATATTTGCTACGTGCTGATTTTATTTTTGAAAACTGTTCCTCAAACAGTCTCTATATCGATCAGAGATCAATATCTATATTACAAACATATACCTAAGTATATATCTATGTATGTACCTATTCTAAATTATCATCATCACGGCTGGGTCTGATTCTCACATCATCCATTTGTCTTTATACATCATGATGGATATAGCCGTCTTAATCATAAGCTATGTATTAAATTACCAACCGGGTCAAGTACAAGGTGTAATTTGACCCCAATCGTGTCATAAATCATATGAAAGTTGAGAAAGCTGATAATTTATCACAAGTTTATTGCGATAAAATTACCGGTTTTGTAAGATAGTACCTATATACTAAATATGCCCATAAAAATATTAAGGACTACTTACTTAGTCGTCAAAAATAAATTTCCTTCATAAATAGCTGCATTTTTCTTTCGTTGATATTATATAGAAACCTAAGAAAAGCTTTGTTTTTCGTATATAACGAGTAAGAAGTAGGTACAGATGACAGATACCCACTTACTGTTTCAAATGCCTTGTAAGCTTAGCGCATAGTACTAGTCGACCAAGCCAACTAGACGAATGTCAACGTGACAAAATTCAACATAATTCAACAATTATAATCCAGAAATTATTTATCGTAACGTGCGAACGCGCCGTGTGAACGTACAATGCGCCTGCAATCGGTACTAGGAATTTCTGGATTATAATTATTGAATTATGTTGAATTTTGTCACGTTGACATTCGTCTAGTTGGCTTGGTCGACTAGTAACAGACGCAAATATTATCGTCGTCTGTAAGTAATTTTAACGAATTAATTTTGTTGAGGCCGCATTTAGTTCTATTAAGTATTCATGTTAATGACCTAGCATTTTCATGATGAGCTAGTCACTTTGTAGCCAGTATCAAAAATATTCATATTATATCAGAAATTACACTATACAAAGAACGATGCGGAGCTGAGACACGCACATTAATCGCGATGTCAATCATGTTCCCTACATGTCCTATAAGGTCGTTCAGTGTCATTTAAACAATTATACAGTGCCTTAAACCTTCGTATTCAAGATCTTCATTCCATAGAAGACACTCGAAAGCCGAGGCCTCTATCAAATATTCAATGCATATAACACTCCATATTTTCTATCATTATAGTCGTCCCTTCCAAAATAGTCAACTGAATAGATGTTTAATAGGCTACTAATTTCATAAACTAATTCGAAGGTCTAGGCCAAACGTGTTCACAAATTGAAATATTTGAATATTAATTACTTTTTCACTTAGGCTGAATGGCAAATGACTTTCGCCTTGATGACTGTTGGTGGAATTTGAATTGGGAATTGGTAGTGGAAGGTCGAAATTTTGGCGTTGGCTGTTAAAGAATGCGTCAAAGAAATTTTGACTACCTTTTCAAACTTCGAGACGGCAGTTGCGGCAGAGTAATATACCGCGTTCCATTTAGAAAATCTGTCGGGATAAAACGTCTGTCTGTATCTGCCTATTCTATCGTGACCTATGTGCGTGATGTTACATTAAGATCTGAGTATTTAGCATTGTTTTCGCATGAGATGAGCCGTTACGTGCCGCCCGGCGTGCGTGCTAGTCTCAAGGTCCTGCTAGACAGATGCCTCACGTTCTCGCGACGCCCTGATAATTGATGCACTGACAATGCAATATAATGTTGCTGAAGATGACATGTACACTATTTATGTGATATGTGTAGTTTTAATACTACCACCTATAACTAACTTCATATTTCTTTTTTTTTTAAGAAGAAATATGAAGTTAGACTTTGGGAGCCTGATAGCACATTATTATCTAACTATTGTCAGTCAAATTTAAGACGCAGTATATTTGTGCTAAGACAACTCACACGGTAAAGTCAACGTAAAATACAACAGTAGTCTGAGGTAGAGATTGGGTAGAATTTTTGTTGAGACCGGCATTTCGTGATGAAACCAAAATTATGCCACTTGGCAAGTACCTTTGTTCCCTTACACCAACAAAGGACAAACTGACAAGCCGTTCATAAGTCTGGAGATTGTTCTTGAAGCTTCCAATTTGCTTGAAAGTGACCTTTGAAACAACAACTTAGTCCTTTTCTCATTGACCTTAAAACCAAGTATTTGCCGAGCAAAAACATAATGAGGATGTAATCAATAAAGACAATCTTATAAACGCTCAATTTCGCATTACTTGGGGAGCATTTGGATGCTGTCAGTTTAGCAAGTAATTGTAGATGATATCATCTTTTGATGGGTGACCGGTCATGCACTTCGTTTAGATGATGACGATGATACTAAAACTAACTGGTACAGCCAAAACTATTGGACGCAGAAGCTGAAATTTGGCATGTATATTCCGTGGATACCATAGTAACTAAGAAGGATTTTCCCGGATCGGTTGGATCGGTAATAAAAGATTAAATTAAAAAAATAATACTTGTCGGGCGTAGCTTCGGGCATCCTCTTGTAATAGTTAAAGGTTCTACTAAATAACAATGATGCCATGATGATATATCATACAGTGCATTTATAATGATGACTTCATTGGTAACCTATTCTGATTGTTTGATTTGATTAGAAGTGATTGAAGATGAATAAGGTCTTAGCCTATTGTAGAGGTTGAATTACGACTGTAGTACGTGCGTCGTGTGCTTTGGATTTGCCCACATAACAAGAAATTTGGCTGATTGCGTTTTAGACGTGCTTATACGAAGAATGCAAATACACAGAAAACAAATACATAATTTGATATTCATTACTAATTAGAGTGAGTTAAGAATGATGGTCATTAGCTCACACGTTGGCAGAATTAAAAAGCGTCTATTGGTGATGCGCGGTAATCGAATCCTAATCCATATTGTCCATCCTTATCATTTTATCAAGGAAGTCAATGTTCATACATTGCGACTGTGTATACCTACGTTTCTGTTATCGTATCAATTTCTAGAAATTTTAATATGTATATTTTCGGCATAACTGCAGCCTATTCACGGTCAAAACTGGTGTAACATATGGCGCTATAGCGTGTTCCTTTATGCCCAAAAAGTCTTTGAAAATACGCTCCTCATTAAAAATGATATCTATGATAGGTACTTTGCAAATTGCTTTGTGCTATAAGCCTTACGACGCGACGTCGTCGTTCGGTGCAATCATATTAACAGTCCCATAATCATCGAGAGATGGAAAGTTTAATTAACGTTTTATATTTAATTATCGACCAAATAAACAGTAAAAGTGAATTATACTTTCTTATTTATTTGCTATAATAATAATACTAAAACAATAAATCAAAACAACTCAATTGTTGGAACGAAAGAGAAATCTTATTTCGTTCACAACTGAGTGCTAATTTAACTTTCATAGTGTCTTTCACTGCACATTTTTGTTCATAATGTCAGATTTTAACTATTTTAATGGACGTTGCTTTAACTTAATATTTATATTATGCTATGAGGCCTATGCCATTTCACTTTTTGCGTACTGTAACAATGTATTTTTTGTTACTGTGTGTTGTGTAGTAGAGTCTTATGTTAAATTGATTTTAAGGACAAATAGCAAGGGTTATCTATACGCATGCTTTGTCGCAATGTCTGTCTTAGACATGATGTTATGAGGAGCACTGTTTATAATTAAAATAAAAAATAACAAAAGTTAAGGAATAAATCAGATGGTGGCTCCGCATCAGAGCCGTTTGGCAGTATGAATGGTTCGGCTTATTAAGGCAAAAGTTTTCAATTTAGAGGCGAAAAGTACGTGTAGTTTTGGGTCTATCAAATCTCTGCTAAGCTCGGACGTGCAACAATTGTTATGTGTAATCTTGTAAAGACTTAATTGGTCCATTCGTTCGGCTTATTACTCCTTACCATTGGAAATAATAAAAAAATATGAATACCCCATAAGCCTATGCCATTGTCTCTCCAAGCAAACCCAAATATTGTAGAATGTTGCCTTGGTGCACAGTGTGTCCAATACGCTAGACAATGGGACAAAACGGACTCCCACCTGAGGCCGAGACCTTGGCTCCGTGATCCGAAGCTATTAGTACTTATTTGTTTTAAAACAATAGCTATTATTGAATGGAATTGTCTGTTGAAGTTGGGCGGAACCATTTTTCTTTAAAAACAAATCGCGTAGGTGGTAGCTTAATCTATATGAGAATCAATAGAACGTAATTGTTGGTACACTATGAACTAGGAAGGAGTCGATACCATTTTGTGGATGCCGTTTTAGTGAGTAAGTACAACCTATCTAACAAGTACGGTTGCCACGTTTTTTTGTCCAATTAAAGTACATTAGTTATACCTAATAGGTACAAAAAAAGTACATATCAAAATAAAGTACTATTTATTTTTCTTTATTATTATACTTAAAACATATTTTTTATTGCTTTTTACAGTTAGTATCAAATTGGTATCTCGACTAAACAATTGTACAGCTTCTTTGCAATCTATATTTAAATTAAAGTAAACAAGTCATCATCATCAGCCTTTAACAGTCCACTGCTGGATTAGGTCTCTCCTTTGAGAGGAGGAATGGGCCTACTATACCACGGTGGCCAAACGGGTTGGTATAGGGTTTGTATCAAGTTTTCGTTCTCTTACAGTGCTGTTCTCTGCATAATACTTATGCTCCCTCTGTCGGCTCTTATGACACCCATCGGATGATATGGGGTGATGACAATCCGTATTCTTAATCCGCCGCCACACGGACTATATATGTAAGTAACTAATTTTTTATCAAATTTAGAGACGCTTTATTTCTTTCATCTCGCCATTTGCAATTAATTCATAACAGAAAAAACACATTCTGTGAATGCTGACGAAAAATGAAATTAGGTAAGTACCTACTTTATACTTACAAGATAATGATGATGATTTAAGCATAATCTATAAACCCTCGAATTCTTATTGCACTCAAACGACAAACCGCTTCGCACAAAACAAAACAAGCAAGATAATATTATGATGACTCTGACTTGGCAGACAAAACTTGGCCAAAACCGATTAATGACTGATATGTTGACATTGTTAACATTTGAGGTTAACAAAGGCAGGCAACATCGATTCAGCATGTCGTTTAACGGAAAAATACTTACGACTAAACTTCAAAATCACAAACAAATCAAATCATGCGAAATAAAGTATTTTCGTGTACTTTATTGTTCTCATAGAGTATAGAGTACAATGTCTGAAATAACGTACAATACTTTATTATAAAGTACGGGTGGTAACCCTACTAACAAGTGGTAGTTAGTACCTTAGCGTTAGGAGGGTTAAAATATTGATACAATGTGTTCAGAGCGCCAAATTCATTGTTGTTACGGAGTCTGTACCTATAGTTCTTCAGACTTCTCGTTGACATTAGTATAGAAAGACAGCGTATTATAAGCTGACTAATGCTTATGACAAAATGTCCCAAAATGTTGCTCGTGAAATTAACTTTTCCAGAAGTGTAAACTTCATAAATCTTACCTACACTTCTTCTAAGAAATACTCAACTATTAATGATGACTCCTTTTATAAATGGTAAACATTACGAAGACCCATATGAGGCTTAATTATGTATCACGTTTTGAGGAAATTTTAATTTGAAAGCAGTGTCTAGTGCATTCATCTTACTAGCCCTAAAAGATAGGCCTTTTATAGAACATGTTTATTTTAAATAGGTTATTTAATTTCGCCTCGTTATAATAATTTGCGGCGAAACTATATATTTTAGTGTTTACACAATAAAATAATATCACAGCGTGTTATCGTCAGCCTTGGCGGTTCACCTTTAGCGGTTAGTTTCAGTTAACTAATGTTGGCTAACTTTACTGTGTACTTGATAAAAACTATTTTATTTTAATTGTAGCGGAAAGGTGCCGCTTAAGGTTACTTAAATAAATTGTTAAAACATGCAAAACACATTATAGTGGATGTTTTAATTTGGTTGTTATTTCAGAACGAACTGTGGCCGCGATTACCCCCGCGTTGTTTAGGGCTACCTATGTTCGGAACACGTGGCCGGTGATGTTATTAAAATTTAGTCTATAGTCTTCCTCGATGAATGGACTATCTTCTTAATATATAAAATCCTTGCGTTACTGACTGACTGACAGACACGCTACAGCCGAAACTATTGGGCGCAGGAAGCTGAAATTTGGCATGTATGTTCCTTGGGGACCATAGGGGTGCACTAAGAAGGGATTGCCCGAAATGCCCACGGCATCGGCCAAAACTGGTAAATAAATAAAAAATGCAGGCGTAGCTGCTGGCGTCCTCTAGTCTTACATAAAAATAACTAAGTATTTAAATCCTACCAGAAGTTCCTGGGACTAGCGCGTACAAAGAAAGAAAGAAACTCTTCAAAGATTTTTGACATAGTTTTCATAAGCTTGAATTTGTGTGGATCAGAATGCAAAAGTGTTTTTATATTGTGATCGCGGTTCTGAATTATTGATGGGTAGAGATGTGTTGTTATATTTCAAATTATAATATAATTGTTGTATCCTGCGGCTTTGCACACCGATTCTTCTCACTTAGCGATCTAAGTATTTCTTTTTACTTGTTTTTTTTGGTTGGTTTAATTACAAGGTTTGATAGCCTACTTAATCATTACCTTAGCTATTAAGTGGCAGTTGATACTAAGATATTACATCTAATATTTTACAATCCGACTGTATCGTTCTTGAGATTAGCGCGTTTTGACGGAAAACAAACACTTGAACTTTGGTACTGGCATAGACAGATGTACGAATTAAAAAACATAAATCATGAACGTCTAGCTAAGATAAATAAGCCTATGAAAGGCAGCGTATTAGCCATTTATACTGTATGTCTGTTTTAGTACTATTAAATATAGTAGAAAGTCAGGTTTCCATGTCCCGCAGCCATTTGACCTGTGCGCTCACTCGAACTAACGATATGTCGAACCGGACTTTAAATAACTACAAATATGTAGATTTGACACCTCAACTAAAACTGACTCTAATAATACCGTTAATAAACATTTATTAACGTAACTAGTTCTGGAACTAGTTATATTTACATATACCAATATTCTATAGCTAGTTACCAAACACGTTATTGTCTCAGTAATCTTGTTCCGCGACAATAGAACGCGACTAGTCGGTTAGGCAACGACCCGAATAGACGAACACGTATTGGCCGGCAGTATAAGATATTTAATAGACATCAGACACGCGATCGAGCAATTTAGTAACCATGCATTTTGGACGTGTGAACAAAATGCCGCCAATGCGAATGCCTGCCAATCGCCGTAGGCATAGACTAAGTAAGTCTATGCCTACGGCGAGATACGTAGCCTAATTTTGACGAAAAAGGTGATATGCATCTTTCTGTCTGGACGGCTATGAACACTTATGAACAGTGAAAGTCGCAGGTGTTGGCTTACAATTGGTACAGTCTGTTAAGTAGTTATTACGAATTGATTTAACCGGCAAGGTGATTTAAATTCTAATGGATTGTATAGTGCCTGAGGCCTGAGGTTGTCTCGGCTTGTCTCATATTTGTATGAGACATACTTAGATTTTAGATTATTATAGGTACAAGAATTGGTTTTGATTTCCATCATTGCTTATTGCGGTACTTCAGAGTAGTAGAGCGCGTTAATCTTTACCATTTTTGAAACGATAATTAATTTTGATTTTTTATCCATAAGTGTCTTATAATAATAGTGTTGATATAAATTGACCTATAGGCAATCCCGGTTATGCTTAAAAGAAGATAGTTTAAAACGGACAATTGAAAGTGCAATTTCGTGGAAGTATGTTGTACGTATAGAATGTTGACCTTGATATTTGCACACACTTTATTTTGTGACCAGTATGTAGGTAGGTATATTGTGAAAATAAATAATATATTTGTGTTCTGTGCACACAAACATCGCTATTCCTATTATGGACACATCGAAACAGGCTTTACAGTAATACTCAATTAAAATAGTAGTCGCAAAACGTGCATGTTTCAACTTTAATTTATAATAGCTATGGCTAATTTTATCGTCAGATATGAAAATAATCGTAGATATAATAATTACAAAAATACTTGAGGTCGTAATTGCGCGTGACCTCAAGAAGGCCTCGTTTGGAATATAAAGATTCACACGTCACAAACCATGTATGATTATAATACACACACAAGAAATATATGCAGATATACTTAGATGTAACCTTCCGTTGCGACACGTGAAATTCAAAATGTCATAAGCGCCATTTTGTTTGCATGCTTCTCATGTAAGAATATTAATCTCTTGCGCTCAGAGGAAAGCCGTAATACGGCTTTCCTCTGAGCGCAAGAGATGATTGAAGACCCGGTGTCAAAAATACGCTGCCCCTCTGCGCAAATAGCTCACGGTGCTAAGATCCTCTATCTCATACCAGTTTGTATGAAAGCTAAACTTGTCTGTAATGGTGATTTACTTATCGGTAGTGTATTTTTTATCCCCATACCACATGAGCGCTAAAGACGGCAAAAGCAAGTAGATTAAAATTAATTCTTTCTTCTTAATTCTTTTAACTGCCACAATCAGTCATGATTTGCAAACCTAGCTCGAGTACTACTCATACCCAGTTCGATTAATATCAATAAGCGAACAAAGATGTAGAACAATCGATAAAACTTAAAACTAGAGCGAATGTCACGCTAAAAGCCGTTTTAATTGAGATTGATTCAACAAGTGCAGAAACTCGCCACCACCGCACAACGATTCACCGTCTCGCCAATTCTTGATTATACTCACGTTGCTTTCTCGGTAAACGAATGAATATAGTTTTACATCAGAGTCGATGGGCGCAGGTGAAATCTCTTGTGCCACTAATAACCGGTCCTGACAACTGTTGGTATCTCGCTCAGACGGTGATGCGCATCTCTACTCGTTTTTTTCTAAGATGGCCGGGAAGGTCGCGAGGGAGCCGAACTCGATAAAAACATGAAAAGAGGATGTTTATCTCACGAACTGGGTGACGCTTTATTTGGGTTATGGGGACCAGTTTGTGTCTGTCATCTTAATATATAAAATCCTTGCGTTACTGACTGACTGACAGACACGCTACAGCCGAAACTATTGGGCGCAGGAAGCTGAAATTTGGCATGTATGTTCCTTGGGGACTGTAAGGGTGCACTAAGAAGGGATTTCTTGAAATTCCTACGGGATCGGCCAAAACGGGTAAATTTAAAAAAACTGCAGGCGTAGCTGCTGGCGTCCTCTAGTTTTATATATTTTTGTTAGCTGATATGTGGCAATGATAGATTGCTTACCGGCCTCGAGTTTAGTAAATAAATGATGAAGATTGGCTGTGGTTTATGCTAAGGTTGCCCTTCTCATTAATTATATTGCTGTGAACGACTTACATTTAACCAACGAACAAAAAGAGCGTCTCAACAAGAAACTTTTATAATCCAAGTTTCTGGACAAAAAATAACAAGTATTGCTTTGATTGAAGTATGTGATTACAGGCTCAAATAACAATTGTAAGTATTGCCAACTAACTACCTTAACATGAGAAATGCTAAAATACATCTCATTATATCGACTAAAGACTTACTTAAATCGAGTACTGCACACCAGTATGGAATCCATATTACGTAAAGTATAGTGATCAAGTAGAAGCAGTTCAGCGTAAATTCTTGAAAGCTGTACATTATAGGTGTTTCCGTACTAAACTATCGTATAGCAAGCTCTTAAAGAAATTCTCTCTCACTACTCTGAAAGATAGGAGATTGCTCATGGATCAAATGCTTTTACACAATATATGCCACAATAAATTTGATTGTAATTCTCTTATGAATCATATTTACATACGCATCCCGAGTCGCTCTCAGCGTATCCGAGATAATTACACTCACAAATTATTTGCTCCTAAAGTAAGCAAAACTAACGCGGGTGAACGTGCACCATTGACACGACTTATGAAGTCTTATAATGAACACTTTACCAACATTGATATTTTTACTTTATCACAGAACTGTTACAAAAAACGAGTTTTAAAACTTTTTTCAGATGTTCGGTCTTCTTCATAGATCAGCCATAGAGACAGGGTGTAGATTGTGGTCACACTGGCTTGTATTTGTAAAGATGAGCAACTTATTAAGATACTTATTTCCAGTAAAAATCAAGTAATGTTGATATTGATAAGATTTTGTTGAATCTTAGAGATAAAATACCTGGCAATACCTGCTTGGCTAGTGGACTATTTGAACCGATCCCAAGATAATATCGTAGGGCTAGTCTAGCAGCTTAACTCTTTGAGTCGTACCAATAATCAATTCTATTGCCAGAGTATTCCCACTATCATGTGTTTATGTTTACGCCTTTGTTTTAGTAACAATATACTGTAATGTAATATAGTTCGAAGACTTATGTCGGTTTGTGCGTAATTTTCGGCTTAGTATGTCATCTGTCAGTTATTTTGTATGTTATCTACGCTAGTGCATCTAATATAATTTTCTCTAATTACTCATAGCTTGTAATCTGGGGTTAATGGTGTTGGTTGTACAATGACATTCAGTTTGTAAGACATACCTTGTTACATTGCCTTATTGTACAATTGTTTATTTACCTCAATAAAATAAAATAAAAAATAAATTAAACGTGGCTCTGTTTAACGCTCAAGCCACGTAAATATACGTATTAAAATATTTGCTTATTCTTTTATACTGTGTATAGTAATTGGTAATGTAAACCTTTACTTACATACATACATACATACATAGACTCACGCCTGTTTCCCGGAGGGGTAGGCAGAGACTACGGAACGCCATTTGCAACGATCCTGACATACCTCTCTTGCTTCATTCACTCCCATCAAGTTTCTCATGCATGCACTTCTGTTTAGGGTACTTTCGACCTGTTTAGTTATCCTCATTGAATATAGGTTGTTGATTCCTTTATTCAGATATGGCATACTTACATAAATTAAGAGTCGTATGTCACACTTTCATCTTTACTTCGCTTGAATGTGACTTAGTGTTGGTTATCTTTCAATATGTGCCGAGTCTTATTTATATCCAGACTAAGTCAAAAACGTGACAAAATAAAAAATGTTTATTCAACAATTCGATTGAACGCTTCACAAAAGGTCTTATTTTGTTATTTTTCACCAATCTGCATTTATTACGTCGACGCGTATTCAATTCACGTTCATTGATAGATTCTATTCAAGAACCGTGGCTATCAAAAAGCAAATAGGCTTAACAATCCATCTGGTTTACTATTTCGGCAGTAACAAAGGTATAAGATGTTTATCAGTAGGTAATGGAGAGTCTAGTATACACATGACAATGGTCGGCCCCGGCGTATAGTAATTACACAAATATTCGAATAGCTCGTTATGACAGAGTAGGTTCGCCATCTTGTATGAAACAAAGAGTGGTGCAATGTGAAACTTGGAATGTGGCCGTTGCTTTGTTGCCTTAGATATGACCTGACTCATTAGCTGCACCTGAAGAACAATTAACTGTGTGGATAAAAAGAGGTTGTATAGACGTTGTAAAGATAGCGATTGGCAGAACGGCTTAAATTTTAATCCAGTAATTAACGAAACGAGTTAAATAGAACAGACGAATACGATGTGTGATTAGGTGTTGATCTTCAAAGTTCTTTCGAAATTTTACGATTGTTTGCGTTTATATGCGATATTGTACTGGTTTAACCTCTGTTGTTGATGAGGATGATGTGATCATAACCGTAGTCTTCGTTTTTGTTGTGATTATAAAAATAAATATAAAGAAAAATTAAATACATATACATAGAGGTCTAAATGCATAAAGGCCTATCGCAGCTAATGACTCGCTCAGACTTTATAAAAATAACAACAGACTTTGAATAACAAATACAATGTTTCATTAAGGATAAGATAGTCAGACTCAAACGTGTTCGAAAACTCAAATAATTGTACAACCGTTTGTCGAGGAAGTCAACGGCCGATAAGCGGTGCTTGTGCCCTATTTTAGACTTTGTGTGCAGTGAATTATGTCACGATAAAAGAACTACATTCAAAAGTTTGTTACCAAGCTGCATATGTAAATGTAACATTACTTGGATGTAAGATTTTAGACTTAAAAAAAAAACATAGTCAGTTTTCATGAATAGCAGGCAAGTGATTTATGCAGAGTTGGGAACCGATTCGTTCGTTTTTGTTAGGTTAGTCTTGAAGTTAATATGTTAATTCTGTTACATGCCCCACCTTCACAAATGGTATAAATGAGTTTTCTTATTTTTTTTACTTTTTATTATTTGTAAAAATGGATTCTCATTTTTATTACTACCTACTTTCTTACTTTTTATCACCGTTTTTTGTCATCATCGTCATATCGTCACGCCTATTATCCCCGAAGGGGTAGGCAGAGGTGTGTTTCTACACCCACTTTTCGCCAGAAATACTTTAGTCCCACGTAATAAGGGGCGAGCTTATTGCCGGATCGGGCACATTACCAGACTCCGTGCTGCTACTGAAAATTTCGTGACAGAAAAACCCGATAACACTGCCCGACCCAGGAATCGAACCCGTGACCTCCCGATCCCACGCGCACATTTATGCCGCGAGACCAACGAGGCAGTCGTATAGGGTTTGATGTCGAGTTTTCCGTCTCTACGCAAAGATGGTATTTGCATCGTGTTATCCCTTAGTCGGCTCTTACGACACCCACGGGAAGTTAAGGGGTGGTGACACTTGTATTCTATGCCGTCAACCACACGGTTTTTGTCTCCTTGTATTATCTTCCTGATGTGATAAGATCATCGCTTACCCTCACAAAGGCCTGACTAAGAACCGGTACAGAAGCATATTTATCTGTTATAATCCGTAAACCAAGGAATGTTTTGCATGAATGGTGTTTGCGTGGGTTGGTATGACTCTTGCGACTTGCACGCTAATGTGAGGTACTAAATTTCATGCCAGGTCCTTACCTCCGATGCCCAGCTAATACAGTCTTACTCAGTGATAAGCACAGCACTGCAGGCAGCAGTTTCGCATATAACAGTTTTTCAGACATTTGATGCGGATGTTTAAACAATAGAATAGATAAAATCAAGATGTTGTCTTAAGACAATAATAAAGACAGTAAAAAAGGTATTCATACATACATACATAGACTCACACCTGTTTCCCGGAAGGGGTAGGCAGAGGCATATTAAACGCCCACTTTTCGCCAGTGTTTTGATCCCACGTAATAATTAATATAATATAATATAATTAATAATTGGCGAGCCTATTGCCGCTTATTGGGATATTTTGTTTGCCAGAGCCTCGTCCGTTGATCGGCAGGTGCACCACTTGCAGGTGAGGTTGGCTTGGGACCCTAAGTTCTTGGTGGGAACCCTATGCACAAAGGTATTCAAAAGTGCTAAAGAATAGTTTAAGCGTTGGTCTTTTTTTAAAAACCTTTAAACAATAACGCGTGGTACTGGTAGGTAGGTTGGTCTATGATCTATATACTTAGGTATACCTACATAATATGTTGTCTTCGTTTAACTTTCCATTGATTTCCTAGTATTCTCCTATTGTAACACCGTTGATCAAACTCAGTCACAGATAATTTCAACGTTTACAGTAAGATCAAAGCGGTGTCGCAACACCAGCCGCCTTGTCATGCAGATCTGTATGATTATTCATAACTGTGTCCTTTGTTCGTCGAAATCACGTCGAAATAATGATGAGTCGACAGTACCATGTCCTCGATACCATCTGAAATGTGATGTTGTTGGTACGCAGATCAAATGTTACCTACTTCAGTACCTGAGTACTGGTCTGTTGATAACAACAGACCAGTACTACTAAGAAAATAATGTCTTTGAAGCTGGTTGAAATAATGGACCCTTGGTGTATTCTTAGAGCATTAACCTGGTTTAAGAGTCACGCAAGCATTCTGTGAATGTTGGATGGAAGCTATTAAAACTTTGATCTTATGTCCTGTATCTTGATAAAAGGTCTTTTCTATTACATTGATCATCCTAAAATAGTGTGTAATTAAATACCTACAGATTGGTTTCACAATAAAAGTAAAGACAAATGAAGACCAATTCAGTTATTCGAACTAATTACTTAGTGTACTTTGGCTTCTTGTACTTTTACGTCAGTATTAGTCACCAATAAAGTTAATACTTACTTTAGTTTTAAAATGTCATAGATACAAACTATTCATCAGCAGCATGAAAAATCTTCTCTCATCTTTAATATGTGGACCATGGATTTTGAGATTCGTGTTTGACGTTTGACATATTTTGTATGGTGTTTATGTCAAAAACGAATCTAAAATCTACAGATCTATCTATAGATCGAATATTGAATTCCGTACTGAGGTCCGTTACTGGGGTGTGCCAAAGGAACAATATAAAAGCAACAAAACAACGCAATGGTACAAGTTTAAAACTAATTTGGCACGGACACGTACAATGATACAATATCCGTGTATGCATTTTCCTAGATTAAACAATGCAGAAATGCATTAAATTAACACTTTCTAAGGTTATTTACTTAGATCTAGTGGGCAGAGCCGGCCAGGCCTTTTGGGTCTTTTGACCTGGGCGTCAATTTATGATTTCAAACTTTAGTGTGTTAGGCCATTTTACCACCAAGTGTATTAGAACGTTGTTCGAAAATAAATCAGCTATTTCTTGGCTATTTCTTACACTTTGTCGGGGTTAAAGTTTAATTTTGTATGGAAGACATAGGTACCAATAATCCTATCCTAAAATAAACGCCGAAGACATCCATGTACGTTTCGCAAAAACGTTAACTTTATGGATGATTAATCACTGTAATATTTTCAACCCTAAAGGCAAATGCAATCATCTATCGTCGGTTGTCTCACGTACACTTGAAAGCCATTTAAAGATAATCTAGGGTCACCATGTCACTACCGTTAGCTTAATTGGTAAAAGTATGTAAGGTTGTGGATAATTTTCTAGCTTTCTATGAGTCTCTTCTGTGTTATGACCGTTAATTACATCTTGCGATCTCTCAGTTCGTGCAGTTTAATATTTCTTAAAACCATCGAGATCTCGTTGGTTTTGAGATATAAATGTTGACATATAGATGTCCAAGTTCAAAACGATCTGACCTCGAAATCGACCGTAGCTAGGGTCTTGCGTTTTTGTCGAGTTCATCTTTACATATCATTTGGTAAAAGCAGTTATGTGACTATGATGTGACAAGGTCGTATGCCCGTGATTATTGAATGAACTTGTGCAATTAAATTTTAAAGATCTACCCAGCAAATCAAACCAAAATTAAATTTAAGTGAAACAAAAATTTGACGCTTGTGACTTGCTGGCTGTGTCACATTATATTGTTAAGTAAAGCGTGTTAAGTTGTAACAAGTTAGATGAGTTGCTCACCAGTGTTATCATATACCTATACATACGCCGTAAATAACAGTGTTAACGTGCCAAGGTTCTTCGTAACACCATGATGTCACTTACGTTTGTTTGTCTGATTAAGGCATAGCAGGCTATATTTAGCAAACAGATTTAATACCTCGTAATTACCGCAGATTAATTTATGTTACATTGTTTGAGAATACCAAAAAAAATGATGAGTACATCGTACTCATTGTTTTGGAACATCGTAAGGAAAATTTGTACAATCATCATCAACAGCCTTTAGCAGACCACTGCTGGACTAGGCCTCTCCTATGAAAGGAGGAATTGGCCTACTATACCACGCTGGCCAAACGGGTTGGTATAGGGTTTGTATCAAGTTTTCCTTCTCTTACAGTGCTGTTCTCTGCATAATATGCTCCCTCTGTCGGCTCTTACGACACCCATGGGATGATATGGGGTGGTGACATTCCGTATTCTTAATCCGTCACCACGTGTACAATACACGTTCATAGAATTTGGTAAAACACGAGTAATTTTATTTATGACTAGCTTTTGCCCGCCGCTTCGCGCGCGTTAAATTCGGGGTAACACAAATCTACTTTCAGTCTCAAGATGTGTGAAGACACTCCTGATTATTCTAAACACTTCAGAAACTCTATGGGGTACAAAGTAACTCGGTCAGTATCCATGACATTACCTTCCGTTATCTACATAATAACATCACTTTTCATTCAGTCAAATGTCAAAGCCATGTTCTAATACATGTTCAATATATCTCTATAAACATTTTTGCATTTTTAAAATTAGTAGAGGAAATCGTTTCAGCCGATTAAGCTTATTATATATTAGTTTATATATGCGAACAATTTTATGTAATAGGTCGAGGCAAAAGTATTTTAGTATTTTGAATGTATTATTAGTAATCAAACCTCTTTGGCTGTACTGAATGTAACTGGCTGGTTTTTCAAAGCGCACAATATGACGTTATGTATGACGTGACAGTACTGACAGATATGTTAGCACATGCGCAACGCTCAATTATTAGCGCATGCGTTCTTACTTCCAAGAGGCAAATCTGTGCCGTACAAACTTCTTCCCTCCCTACAATCCCTCCCAGTTTAATTTTTGCAACTTATGGTAGCCTATGTCCGTCTCCATGGTCCAATATATCTCTATATTAAATTTCAACAAAATCGGTTCAGCCGTTTTAGCGTGAAAACGGAACATACATACATACATACACACTTTCAAATTTATAATATTAGTAGGGATGTATGCTATGTAGGTAAATAAGCCACAATAAGAGGAAAACTAGAATAACAATGTTAATTAAACACAATGTCGATGGACTATACAGGGTGTCACAAGACCCATCACCAACCCGAAGTCTACTCGTTGTGGACATCATGCCAAGTCATACTAACCAAAAATAATACCTGGCAAAGGATTTTTATTTTTAGTTTTCACATTTTTTAAACCGCAATTAATAGAGCGCGCGTGCAATGCTCGAAATACCTACTTATCCATGGGGTTATAGGGCATCTAAAGAACATATTGGCGGGGTAAATGCATCGATTTTGTACCTAATTAGAAACAATCCATACTAACTTTGAGCCTCAATATCTCCTGAACCAGTAATTTCCCAGGTATGGTGCCAAAGTAAAAAATGTTCGTAGTGATTGGTACAACATGGGATTTCAGTTTTCGTTAAGGGTCTTTTTACACCCTGTATATGTGTAGATTCATTGATAGGTACAAATATTTGTATTCAATCTGTAGTAGATCCCTACTGTTCTTGTTCAAAAAGAAGAATATAATTTTTATCATACAATATCTAACTAAGTATTGCCTGAGTAGGGTAACAGATACCGAGAGACAGTGTTCCTTTAACTATCAGTTATAGTGAATCGGCACTTATCCTGTCTACTTTATTATCGTTTGAAATGTAGATAGAGTGATATAATCGCCCTATAGGTATATTTTTTCAATTTCAGTTTCATTTTCACTAGTTTCATTGACGGTAATCTGACTGTCGCTTGTAGTATCTGTTTACAGTCTGTTTGAACTAGTTACTTAAAAGTAATTAGTTGTGCGTCTATTTTTCAGTTACCAATTTGTTTTGGCACACAATGTGAAAACTATTAAGTACGAAGCATTCACTACAGCGTAGCACCTGAATAATTTAAACGATACTAAACACAATGAAACCAAAAAGGACTACGAAAGTAACAAGCCAAATTAAACAATGTTATTAGTGCGAAGAGAAATTCAAATCAAATCAACTAACATTCAAGCCAATAAGGAAATGAAAGAAAGTAGTTCCTGTCATACTGTTTTTATGGTTGTTAATCATGTATGTATGCTTCATGCATTTCCTTGATGCTTACATTGAAATTGTCATACAACCGTTTAACTTTAAGTAATATAGGAAGTTGCAGTTAAACAGCTTGTTTAAGAAACGAATTATGCATAAGCTGTGGTTGCTTCAGAAAAAGCATAATACGACATTGCTTGTAACAATTTTCGATCCCGCTATACGAAGCGGTGTCATAAGATTGTACGACCGTTGACGATAATCTTACCGTATTATACTGGCTAGCCATAATAAGTTCTTCTAAAAGCAGACGGCCGACGATTTGACTTTTTGCCTGCATCCGTGAGCAATGCGCTTTCAATAGCGTCTAAATAATATCGGAACCTTAAAACTTAATCTTAATATATAAAATCCTTGCGTTACTGACTGACTGACAGACACGCTACAGCCGAAACTATTGGGCGCAGGAAGCTGAAATTTGGCATGTATGTTAAGAAGGGATTAAGAAGGGATTTCCCGAAATTCCCACGGGATCGGGCAAAAACGGTAAGTAAATTAAAAAAAAATGCAGGCGTAGCTGCTGGCTTCCTCTAGTTACTATATAAACTCAAGCCTGTATCCCCGTAGGGGAAGGCAGAGGTGTAACATTACATCCACATTTCGCCATGAATTTTTAGGTCCCACGTAACGTGCTACTACTGAGAATTCAGAAAAACTTTAAAACTATGCTATATTTTTTACTTAATTAAGTATGTCCATGAGTTTTTCTTACTGAGTTTAGCACTAGGTATAAATCCTGTGCGCGGAGAACTCTACAAACATGCAACAAACGGATACAAAGTACACCCTATAAACATTTTAATTACAGTGTAAATATCTCAAATGATTTAAACTTATATCATTAGCCTCATACCACAATTTTTATAAGGAAAGTACCGGTGAAACGTACCAAACTTTCTACTACATATGCAGCTACCAACTAGTCTAGTCTACCATTTACATAGGTACGACATAAACTGCGTAACTCACGGAAACTAATACTACGTTCATATACGTACAATTTAGTAACGATTGACAATCTTTCGATGTATCCAAGTAGAAAACTGTCGGTCATACGTAAGTAACCGTCGAGTTTCGCAAACCGGCGGCTATCTGCGTCCATATGAAGAGTTTTGCAAGAAGCGCCGTACCGTGAAGGAATGTACGTCGATGCGCCAACCTTTATACATTACATGTGATTACTTATTCAATTTACATTTGACTCAGGTCGATAAGACAAGGCATCATTATTGACCCTAAGCAGATTCTTCTAAGTGTCGGCAATGATGCTCTTATAGAGAAATAGAATTGCCAATTTGCTTTTAGTTAATTGAAATATACAGACGTGGATTTAAACAATCAAGTTTGTATAAGGCTTTTATTTATAATCGGCAATTGCCACAAAACTGTTTCTCATATCTGAACTCGATGATTGAAAGTATAGGCACATTACAAGTTGATGAAGGTACAGGCATTAGAGATGTTTTTCTTATTGGCGCTTTTAAGACAAACTTTCTGTGACCAGTATGACCCATATTGCCGCTTGGCGGCGTGGCAGTCGCGCTGTGACAGCTGATTCTACGAATGCAAGAGAGACGAAAGCTTCTAACTACGAGAGCAAGAAAGACGGAGAACGACGCCAGCGCCGCCAACGGCGCCAACTACGTACTACACTGACAACCGTCAATACGCCAACTTTAATCGGCACACGACATCTTTAAGAAATACGCTTCTATTATGTAAAATTTGTATTCATTGGTACAGGCCTTTAATACATAGACTCAAAATATAGTCTTATCTGTCTCCGTTCGAGCATTGAACTTACAAAAGAAAACTGAAAGGAAATACAAAGCACGTGTTGCCAAACCCTTGTTCATATTTCCGGAATGCAATTATTTCATTAAATTTATTAGCATTATACGAAATAACAATAATTACGTTTTGTATAAATTTGAATACACGCAAGTGTTATCCTTAAATTAAAACTTACGTATCTACAAGCTATTAATCAAGTTAGATTGCCAATAATCTTTAACCAAAATTGAAAATGTTTTATTTACCTACACACACTGTAACTTACTATTACAATTATTTATTTATAGGTAGAAAGAAGTGTGGTCGAAAAGAAGATGTAGTGACAAAAATTGAAAAAGGAATGTCGCGATGGTTTCGACATTTGGAACGAATGGATGAAAGAAGACATACGAAAGCAGTGTATCGTGTAAGAATGAATGGAGATGTCCGTAGGGGATGTCCAAGACGGAAGTACGCCTACCAGGTGACGTCTAAAAAGGACCACCAAATTAAAAGTACCCATAACCGACGAGCATGCATGATAACTTGATAAGGTTAATAAATGTCGAGGAAGCGAAAGAGGTGTGTTTGAACCGGAACATTTGGCGTTGCATAGTCTCTGCCTATCCCTATGGGAGACAGGCGTGACGATAGATATATAGATAGGTATGGGAACCTGTTGTACCTTGGATACATTTTTTGTTTTTGATTATTTAGTCAAAAATTACTATAGTGTGATGCATTTTACGTATTACATGATGTTTAGTGGTTATTTATGAACAAAAGTGCTAATTTTAAACTAAGGTAAAATAATAAATCATATGACATTAAGCCTTTTGAAAAAAAAAAAGGAATTGGGACCATGGTACAACACCCCTGTTGTACCTTGGACCTATGTATGTTGTACTATGGACCTATTATTATCAACAGTATTTATATTGCAAATATTTATTAAATCTTGTATTAAAGTTGTTAACATTTATTAATAAAACAAATCAAACAGCATAACAAATTACTATTATAAGACAGCTACCAGTCAATATACAGTCAATATGCTGTCTTATAATAACTATTATAAGACAGCATATTAATTAACATTCATACTTCTATGAGATCTTTTATCACTTTAACGTATTGTTGTTCAATAATCTTTGTATTTTTCTGTTTCTATTAATTTGCCCCTTCTAGCATTGCCAATATTTTATCATCTCCTTTATTTCATACAAATCCCTTTTGGAGTGGCATTTTGAGGGTGGCAGAATTTTTTCTTTTACGTCTTCCCAAGGATATAACATTTCATCTGGCTTTTCCGGCCACTTCCAGCTCTTTTTAGTTTTTTCATAGATCTTATGTAAACGCTTTCTTCATTTACGCTTATTATTTGTCCAGGGAAATATTCGCCTTCATACATGAAAATAACGAAGTCCCCTGGGCCGCATGAAGAAGATAAATGTTCGGGTTCTCCCATGTCGAAAGATTTGTCTTCTTTGAAGCATGCATTTTTAAGAACATCAGAACCTGTTGCCTCATCTTCAGAAACTTCAAGTGGTCCTGATGAGTCACGCACTGTAAAGCATGATTCTTCTGAAGATGTATCCCCAGAACTATCTTTCAAAATTTTTCGTTTTACAGCAACTACTTTGTGTAATGTATTAACAGTCCTATTTTTTCGGAGCTTTTTAAATGTTTTGCCTTGCTTTTGATCTTTTTTGTTTTCTATTTTGTCTTTTTCTGGAGTATCTGTGAGGATTCGTGATCTACCTTGACGACCACGGCTTGTGGAAACTTTTCTAGGAGAGGCAACAGGAAATGGTTGGATCTTAGATGGTGTAATAAGTGACTTACATGTTGACTGATTCGATGTCGAAGGCTGCAGTAAAGGATTCAGCTTAGTAATTTGACCATTGAAAGCATCTGGCGTAGATTGCCTAGTAAAACCTACATTTGAATATGGCGACGGACGATCAGTGACATTTGATGGCGCAAATTCATACTCTTGAAATACAATTTCATTCAAGGGTGAGAGTCCAGTTACTTTAAAACCCTGTGTGATATTAGAGGGATTAAAAGCCAGCGGAAATGCTTTACCTACTAATTTAGCTATGTCATATATTGTGACTGGCTTGCCGGCATTACCAGGGGTTAATATGCTCATTCATTGCTGTGTTGTAATAAGTCTTAAATGGACCAAAAACTGTTCTGTCCAATGGCTGAAATTTATGGCTTTTATGAGGATGGAATGTGACCAAAATAACACCATTTTCTTTTGCTAACTGGATCAATTTAACAGAAATGTGAGATTCGTGATTGTCCATAAGAAAAACACAGGGAGATTCCTTTGATGGTCGCACATATTCAAGGAAATGACCAAAAAATTTCAAAAACAATTCTTCGTTGGACCAGCCAGAAGGGTTTGCGCCACCGATTGTTCCAGGTGGTGCTCCGTTAATCATGTATTCTTTAAAATTGACTCTGGGAAAAATCAGCATTGGAGGTATGAAGCCTCCTGCAGCATTGATAGCAGCAATCATGGTAACATTGGATCCTCTTTCGGCACTTGTCATGGCCCCAACTTGCTTTGATCCCAAAGGAGCTAACACTTTCGGGGGCTTGTGCACCGTAGAAATGCCAGTTTCATCACAATTCCATATTTAGGCTTCTTTGATATTAGGACATTTTTCTAAAGCTTTTTTTACATTCGCAAATGTAAGTGATACATTGTGCTTATTAAAAGCTGTTGAACGAGCCAAACTAGTTGATACCGGTTTCCTTAGAGAAATTTCTTTCTTGTATTTCTTCCTAAATAACCTCATCCAATAGGCACCCGCCATTTTATCTCGATCCCAAATTTCGGGATATTTAATATTGTTTGACTTGGCAAATTTATACGCTAATTTCATCAAACTTCTTAATGTCAAGCCGTATTGTAGTTGAGAAGCTTTTTTAATATAGCCTAGTCCTAGTAGTATTATATATCGATGCCTAGTAATAAGAGTTCTTCATTATCTGAAAATACCTTGTGACTTGCAAGTTTAGATTTTAAATGAAATGGCTCAGTAGGATAATTTTGTTTTTTCAAATGACGTGTCAGCGTAGTTTTTGATAAATTATAAGTCTTAGCTGCACTGTAAACTGTTAATTTACTCTCTTTTATAAGAACTACAACCTCCATTATTTTCTCGTAATTTGGCGGTGGCCTCGTGCTTCCCGTTTTACTTCGAGGCATTTTTGTATGTGAGAGGTATTTTTAAGAAGATCAACAACCTGTTAACAAATTATTCTATTTTATTACACTGTAAATCATCATCAGCCTTTATCAGTCCACTGCTGGACTAGGCCTCTCCTTTGAAAGGAGGAATTGGCCTACTATACCACGCTGGCCAAACGGGTTGGTATAGGGTTTGTATCAAGTTTTCCTTCTCTTACAGTGCTGTTTTCTGCATAATATGCTCCCTCTGTCGGCTCTTACGACACCCATGGGATGATATGGGGTGGTGACAATCCGTATTCTTAATCCGTCACCACACGGACAAGACACTGTAAATACGTAATTTTTATTTTTTTTAATATAACAATATCAATACATAGGTCCACGGTTCAAAGTGTGACCTAAAAAAGCAGTTGTACCATGGATAGGTCCATGGTACAACTGCTTTTTTAGGTCCAAGGTACAACACCCTACCAAATTTTAAAATAACTGATTATTTTAAGTCGTTGGTTAGGAATTGAAAATGGTTTAACACTCAATTACACGGCTAAATAAGTAATGAAACATTAACAAAAAAGATAAATACACTTTTTAACAACGGAAACAAGTTATTTATAAAAGCAACACACTAAAAAAACTTACTTTTAGGGTCACAAATTAGTTTTGGTCTCATACTGCCAGAATTCGCGCGACTTCAACTGTCAAACTTAGTTATAAATGACAGATCACAGGTGACGCATGAATCAGTGTTACCAGTATTTCAAAATAAATCCGTTAAATATGTTTTTTGCTGTTAGGACCACAGTGCAACAGGGTCCACAGTACAACAGTTTCCCCTATTTATAGCTATACTAAGTAACCTTGTTTTTAATACCATATTTTGGTGGGTACAGAATAATTTTGAATTCGGGAAAAGGTTACAGTTTTTTTACATCCACTTTAAAATGGTAATACAGCCTTTCGTCCACAGATGAAGCCACCGACTCATTTAGTCATACTCAGTTTTTACAGCCTTCAGTTTTCGGCTTGATTACTATAGACGGTATCGACAAGGTACAATTTTAACATGAGGAAGCTATCATTTTATTACGGAAGACCTTCGGATACAGCGGTAAGCCGTGTGTAACGATCTGTACTTGCGAGATGGGAACATTGTTAGGTTTTTTATCCAACAGAATTACAAGCCAGCTGATTGGTATGCATGGAACCTTACAGAATGGTTATATCAGCATAATAAAACTCTCCTAATACAAGGCAAGATGAGGCTTTCTTACTGCGGGAAGAGTCCTAGTCGACCACTTTGGACGAGTCTGATTTGGCAGACTTCACATATCTGCCGAGAACATTACAACAAACTCCGTCATGCAGGTTTTTCACGATGTTTTATTTCGCCGATTAATAATTAACAATTCAGTACGCACCAAACTTGAAAAAGTCGGTGGCGCTACGTGAATTGGAGCCTGTGAAATTTTGCCGTATAATATTCCAACTTAGCAGTGTAGCCGACCCTGTGCTCTAAGGAGTCTAAGGTGAAGATCGCAGCCGGAACAGCGCCAGGATGATGATGATGATGACATCGGTTGTGACGTAGTACCTGCTGATTTTCCCCAGTAGGCTATCGCTGCCAGAACATTAGATAAATCCTCCAATATTATCATATTGTTCAATAGTCTTGCTCAGCACAAGTGGATGTTTTATGCATCTCTCTCAATTGTAAGTTTTCTGTAGATAGTGGACGCGTCTTTAGTCCGCATACGCGCGGCAATACCGTTGGATGACCGTGGCGCGCCCAGATACCACACGATTTGTATGTAGGTGAAAATTAATAAGAATTTTTTGACTCATCGTCGTATAGCCCTTTATTATTAAAATCTCCATGACCTCAATGGGATGATTAAAATTGGTTCCTATGATTAGAAAATAATAATGTAGAAACGACGTGGTGATGTGGTTATGTTGTATGTGGTGGATTACAAAGTACGAGTAGTTTGTAGTTTTAGTGCAACCAGTGCTTGAAATGTTAGATTTGCTGTGAGAGAGATAATCTTTAAATACAAGGAAAATGCGGTCAGGAGGCTTTTACTTTCCAGCGATGGCATCTTTGAAGTGTTGTTGCAAGCATCGTTTACTTGATAGTTAACATCAAACTTTCGATCATAAGCAATAGGTATCCCAGTTTCCACCTTTAGCGCAGCTAATGTGAACTCACTTGCCCACTCTTTTCAACGAACTGTAGTTCTCTAAGCGTAAGACTATAACTAAACAAAGGTTTTCTAATTTAAATCATTTGCTGGATGTCCCCGGGGAAAGAAAATTGGTACTTTTGCCAATCAGAAGGATAAAATTACGTCATCCATCAACAAAATGTTTTCTAAGCCTTATATTATACTAGAGGACGCCAGCAGCTACGCCTGCACATTTTTTTTATTTATCTGTTTTGACCGATCCCGTGGGTAATTCAGGAAATCCCTTCTTAGTGAACCCCTACGGTCCCCAAGGAACATACATGCCAAATTTCAGCTTACTGTGCCCAATAGTTTCGGCTGTAGCGTGTCTGTCAGTCAGTCAGTAACGCAAGGATTTTATATATTAAGATATGAACTGGGTTTAGACTCTATAATAATTAGCACTGTGTATCTACTGCTTTAGTTTCGTAAATTCTTCGCAATGTTACCTACTAAACTGACTTCCGAAATATCGTTCTCTAACATCGACTTGCCTTATCAGAAATGGAGTGCATCTATCGAGTTGTTCCGTAAAGCTAATTGCTAACTATTGCTATTTATTTATAGTCACATAACTTGTAAATAATTATAGGAACAAATACACATGAATATTCAGGCAACAGCTAAACGATGTAAATAAGTCGAACAGATACCATGTCCGCAAGTGATCGCTGATCAAGTGATCACGCTAACCCGATTACGTATTAATGAATGCGTGACGATACACCGGATGGTGATAGCCATTGACCAATTATGTACACACGAAATCACGATCTACTTGTTCTTTATACGTGTTACTGAAAATGTTCCGTTTGTGTGTTAATAGATTTTTGAAGGCGCATGCCACGATATCGATTGAAATTCAGTTCACGTTCTCAATATTATATTATGATTTGAAAAGTCGCTTTTTGTTTGTCGTTGCCGATGAAAGTATTGGACCAATTTGGATGTTTAGCGAAGGATACATTGGTATGAATAATACGTACGCAGCTGTAGAAATGTCCAGTAAGGGCGTCCTGTAGCTAGGTGGGGCGATGATATTCGAAAGGCAGCGGGCAGGGATTGGAAGAGGAAAGCTGAAGACCGAGCTCATTGGCGCGCCATAGGAGAGGCCTAACGTACAGCAGTGGACTGATATAGGCTGATGATGATGATGATGATGATGAGCTGTAGAAATACGATGACAGAAGGAACAATCATATATGAGACCTGCAATTTTGAAGTTGTTAGTTTTGTCTTGATTGACCTATTAGAGAAGTGGTTATGCTTTCTTAAATGGCTGTTCCAGAAATAATAAATAAGTATGCTCTGTTAGCGATAATATTTTTTTGGAATTTGGTCTTAACAATTATTATTAGAAGCCTAATTTATGTCCCACTGCTAGGCAAAGGCCTCCTCTTCCATCTTCCACTTGTCGCGATCACACGCGAGCTCCTGCCAATCCTTCCGAAAAGCGTCCAATTCATCACGCCATCTCCTCCTAGGCCTTCCCCGTACATGGCCTGCTATTATTGGGCATCCACCTTGTGGTTGTATAGCGGTTCTGGCATACACCTAACGTGGCCTGCCCAGTTCCATTTCAATTTGGCAGCTGAGTGACATACATCGGTGATTTGTGTTTTGAAACGTAGTAGGTATTGAGTTTTTGACGCGGTCAGTTAGCTTGACTCCCAAAATACTAGCAGACCTCGAGTGAGACTTTTGTTTTTTAGTCAATGACCAAGTTTGTAATCCGTAGGTACCTAAGAGTGGGAAGAATGCACATTTCCATGAGTTTTCTCTTCAAAGCTAATTAACAATGACTTTACTTAAAAAAGTGAATACAAAAGATACGAATTTCATGGTCTGTTTACATTTTGTTGCTTGCTAACTTAACAGATTAAAGGTTTCTACGGCGCGGCGTCCATAAAGCAGAATCTATTGAACTATGACTAGATATTTATCAGATATTTACAACAACGAAATAACTCGACAATATTGCGATATTCGTCTCGTTGTGTGTTAATAGCTAAACAGCATTCCGTACACCTTTGTATTATTATATCTACTTAACCAGCCGATGCATGTCGTAGTTTGTTTGAGTTAGTAGGTACATACATACATTACTTTATTGTATACATACCTACTCCATCCCTTGCATTTACTGTTACCCTCCAGTCAAAAATTCAGTGACCCGATTTTTTTAATTACTTTTTTAGCTGAAACCTGCCTAAAATCATCCACGGAAATCAAATAGTTTATAAAGATTTCATATTTCGTCATTGAGTGAATACGTTATTTGAGTTTAAAATCAATGGTTATTCCAGAAACATAATATACGTAATGTGTGTACCTTATATTATGTTCCTACGCATTATTTAAGTAAATTAGTTATTCGTGAAAGTAATGGTGTAAACCAACATAATAAAACTAGCTTGAGGTTTTCTTCAATTCTCTACTTAACCTTAGTTTAACGATGTGTTCTTGAAGTTTTAACACGAATTGTTATGGACCAAATAACATTCAAATTCAATGCATTGTAAATGTGTACATTGCTAGTAGGTACGTTGTTTATTTCGCAAAACGAACTTGTAATTTTTAAACAGGCATTTTGTATTCGCCGTAACGATTATTGCTTTTGTACGAATAGAATTGGCTAATCGTAATTTACTTGAGGTTAGTGTGAAAATACGAGGTGTGATTTTAATCAAGAATATTTGATAAGTTTGTTGTGTTGCATAGTACCTAGCTACTTGAATGTTTGTTAGTCTGTGAATGTAACTTCTCAGGGGCACAAAATTCATAATAATCACCTACCAAAACTTCACCTTAGGTAAGTAGATTTATACATAGGTACCTATACCGACAGATATTTGTGGCTGGAAGTAGCTATATTTACAAACTCTTTTGTTACCACTTTGTCGACAAAATTGATAAACATAAGCAATTAATGCACAAGCATAAACTTTAAGGCGCAATTTCACGTAGATTATAGCTCCTACCTAGATTACAGGGTTAGTAAAATTAACAAGTCCTAAATTAAATTACTAAGTTGATTCCATTGCGCTCTGCCATAAAACAATTTCACGTGCAAAATTCTAGTAATAAAGTGATAAATGTTACTAACTTAATAATAGAGGACTTGAAGTGCCTATTTAAAGGAGAACGAAGTACGACACAGCTACTTTCTTTGTAGGTACCACTAGCCAATATATTTAAACATTTTTCATTTAAACCACACCTTGGTCAACGGTGAGGTCAGAATTAACATACCGAAGGAACCGAAGTGGCAGATGTTCTGTAAATTGGCTGACATCGCCTCATCAGCCTTTCTAAGTAAGTACACTGGAAAATGAGAAAGTGAAACTGGCTATAGATAATTGGCGGGAAAAGTGAGCCGTGGAAATATCGGCGGCCATCTTGTTTTCTTTCCTGTCATTTTCTTTCGCTTTTTAAATTATTTTTTTATTTTTTATTAGCAAGGCCATGGAATTTTGAACATCATTGACAGTGAGCGGACTACTTGCATGAATTTAATGAAGATTAATATTAAATCAGTATGCGTGTATGCTAATGATTGGAAGTTATAATTTTATTAACTAGTCTAGTCGTTTCCGTTTAAATTACATTGAACATGTCGGGTTTATTGAGCCAATTGTTGCTTTGATAACTTTCTAAGTCGGTAATTACATTGACGATGTGACGCATTTGATTCTAATCTGTGGCAAGAACGCCTTTTAGAGAGCTCTACATAAAATTGTGGATCTCTATTATTTTTCACGATTTGTCATTTAAAACTATTTTCTTCAATAACTATTATAATAAATCTTTTAATTATCTTGCCAGAATCTAGTCATAAAAAAATATTGCTTGCATGACAAGAAAGAAATATCATACCGAATATTATGGCGTCATACATAAGTTTCATTTCATACTAGAATTGGGAATTGGGATATCCTTATGTTTTGCTTCTCTTTTAATATATTAATTTTCCATTTCTCGCGTACGTCGAACTTCTAAGGTAAAATCATATTATTGAGAGCTAGGGTAGCAGGATACATGTCCAAAAACATCGAAGGCAACATAATTGTTTTGAACAGACATATCCTGCTATAATTGATTTGTTCGAATTACTTAAAAATTTAACGAGCATTTGGTCAGAAACTAGGCCATTTCAATATCATGTTCAAGGTTTTATACAGGTCTGTCTCAATAAAATCTTTTACGCATCTAAATGGCAATTAGTAGGTACTTATTAATAATATTATGTGTCGCGACGTCCGCACAAGTATCTAACATTTTCGATAGCGTGGGACTTTAGAAACAACACAAATGACTAATGCGTGCGTAGTGTGTAGTGTTAAAAGTCTGGTAGTCGCTTAAACCTCTGTGCCAGCCATGCAGTTTAAAAAATATAATATTCACTGTGTTGCATGTTGTACGTTGACCTATGCATAATGTTTTCAGATCGCCTTTGTAAGAATAAATTTCGGTTTAGTCTGAATTTTATATAATGATTGTATAACATAAAAATTGAGGAACTGTATATTTCTTATCGTTTTTTAATGTGGTAAATGACTTAGATGTTAAATTAGGCGAATAGTTATAGTTTCTGCTAAGAAGGTCCAAACAATCTGTGTTATGCTAGGTATTTTTCTTAGACACAATTTATCAATATTTTCTCAGCCTTGTACATCAGGCTTCTTTAATAATACCTATATGGAAATATACTGTAATGATGTTTTTATTTTATTACTTAGGCATTAAGGTATTTTATGGAATACTAAATTCTTATCAGGTGTACGGCCCGCGTCATTTAAAGTGGTTTACTGTCTGTAAGCAGTAAACACTGTTAACACTTGCGCGTTTCACATAACATTCCATTGCATTTATACGCATGATAAAATTTAAAAGGCTAAGCTGGAATGACTTTGGAATACATCCATGTACATCCATGTACTGTGTCCTATAACAGAGTCATTTTGTCAACAAAAGATTTGTGCCCATGCAGGTCTAAAACCGTTTGACAAAATTAAACGTTTTTAAAAGTCCCAAAACTTATTATATCGATCTGGGTATGAGAGAAAGACTAGGTACCTACATGATTAATTGATTACACATAAAATCAACCTTATATCACTAACTTAACGTGGAATGTACTGTCGATCTCGCAATAAGAATTAACTGAATTTAACTCGGGACAATAAAAAAGCGTGCTAATTTTGAAATTATTTGAAGAGTTTAGTGTTTGACATGCGTATCTGCATTAGGTAAGAAATGTAACATATTTAGTGCAAGAACATGTTGCTATATTATTATAAATCGGTTTTTCTGGTGTAGTTCCTACGGATATTGTAACAGTAATGAACAAGTCACAGAGTCGGCAAGGTCTTGGCCTCACTTGGAAGAAATATTTTCTTCAGAATCACATAAGAAAAGTATCTTATAAGGCCATAAGTCTTGAACAGTTTACAGAACAATATTGTCGTAAAAGACATTTTGTATGTATTATGTGAAATATTATTAAGATAAGCATCAAAGTATAAAAACTTCGTCATTCTTATTCGGAATAAAAATATTTTTACTTCCTTTGTCTTTCAAGAAGTTTTGAAACAAGCCACTGCGTTAATGCCGAATTTATTTAAATTTCGAATTGTAATTTGTTTTACAAAGCCTTGGTGTGTTCGGAAATATGAATGTTAATTATTTCATAATGCAGGGACATATTAAACTGCCAAGTGCAATAGAGTAATAAAAATGATATTCTTTATTGGCCATGTTAATTTGTTTCGTAATATTTAATTATTTGTTTGGATTCCTAATCCTAAAGTCAATGATATCTCAAGTAGGTATTCAAATTAAAGTCACTTTCTCAATTAGGTCACTACGTGAAAACTTTTAATGTATAGGTAATTTACAGAAGTAATGGCAAAATAATAATGGAATGGTAGTTTTGTAGCGACAAAATGACAAAGTTACAAAGTAGCATAGGTATATAGCACACTTGATCTCCAACTTCTCCAAGTCGTCTTAACCAACTAGTTTGATCCACCTGATCAGGACCAGTTCCATTCGTTTATCAACAGCTAATATTAGATTGTACTTAATTCAATTACGTTTACCGCGTTTGAAGTTACATTTGCAAAAGTAATTAAGCAGGACACCTGCTTAGCTTAGTACGCAAGGACGTGTATAACTTTCTACATAGTTCGCCTACGGATCGACATCGACAAAATGTCGCGGAACCCGGTCACCTATTTGTTCTCTGTATTTGGGTGTGGGCCAAGCAACGCGCGAGCAGCGGTTCTTGAATATAAATGCAGTGAGTGTGAAGGAATGTTCGCTAGGACTGGTGGATATTGGCTGAGTGTTGATTGGGTACGTGATGTAGGTTTATTATGAAGATGTGTAAAAAGCGTTCAACTACAAAACTGAGAAATATGATTCTGACTGTTGCTCAATGTTAGGCTTTCAAGACAACTTCTTTCTCTTTCTCTTCGCGTTATCCCAGTTTCAATCTGGGATCCGCTTACTAGTCTAACCGGATTTGGCTGAATATTAGCTTTTCCACAGAGCGACTGCCTGTCTGACCCCCGCAACCCGAAGGGATAGCGATATTCCATGGTTTAGACTAGTGTCAGTTTATTTAGAAGGTACTAACGCCCTGTAACGACTGTCAAAGATCTTCATTCTTCCGGGACCGACGGCTTAACGTGCTCTCCGAGGCACGGGACAAGCGATAATTAACAATTCAATACGCACATAACTCCGAAAAGTCAGTGGTGCGCGCCGTGGATTCGAACCCGATACCCTCTGCATGGCAGTCTGTTGGTATATCCACTCTATCGCTGCCTAGGCTTTCAAGACATCATAGAACGTATATGCCTTGAAATATTTATGCATATTTTTCAGAGAAGATATTTTAGACGTTATTGTTGAATGCTGCCGCATTTTAGTATAATACCTATCTTATTTCGATTTTATTTGGTTTAATTAGATATTCCTTATTTATGCAGAATGGCGTTACCGCGCGCCGTTACCTGTCTGTGTACAATTATCACGCTAAATAGTAAAACAAGCTACACTTTCGAGTGGTCAACAATTTGACGAGATAGTGCTATAAAGTAAGAATTGAATAATTCAATATTATTCGAAGTTACGTTGCTTTAGCTGTAACTTTGGTTTTAAATATTGTGCAATTGATCTCAATAACATTTTTTAAATTCTCTTTAAAGTATTTTTTTTTATTGAAGCCTATCAAAATGCGTACGTGGAGTCCCGTAGCAAAAGTCATAACGCCAATAAAATATTAATAATAATGGCATGATGGCCACTACTTTGACGGTCGTTTTGTAATGTGGTCTTTAGAGTTTGTGTTTTAGACCAAATTGTTTGTTAGTTTACGTACATACTTATGTGTAAGGACTTCTAAGTGGACAGGTAACGAAAACTGGATACCGTTAGAGAAATCGTGTACTTTGAATTGTGTGAGAAAACTTGTACAATTTTTAAATAAGTGTTTCATTTTAATTGATCACAATGTTTATCAAATAGACAGACCTCTCACCATTCTCACTAGCTAAAACGTAACTCCTAAAATGCAGTCTGAATCTGTCTGAATCAAAATCGATACAACAGGTACTAACAACATCTAGGCTTAGCATAAATATCTAAGGATTACTCAAATTTCAGTCCGAAGCTATTTTGCAACACTTGACGGCAGTGGCTAGTCGACCTCTTTTGTAGTTAGTTCCTTTCTTATCATGTAGTCTATGGTCTTGTACCACATAACTCGGTAAGCAGTTAGTGCGTGCACATTGCATACCGTGCTGATGTAGGTAGAACAATGTGTCAGAACATTAATATTGATGCTCATTGAATATTTATATACACTAAACACACGACAATAGCTACTCCGTACTAATTTGTTCTACGACCTTGCAACGCCTTGACAGTTTATCTAAATATTTGAGATGCGTGGTTGAGTACTTACTTACAGGTTTTTTATGCACGTTTTGTAAAAAACACCGTGATAATACACATATTTGTTTGTAAATGTGTAGACCATATAGATACAAAGAATATCTACTCAGATGTGAAACAAGAATTTGTGGATTGTAATGCTGTGTGGGAATCGAACCTACATTACTCGCCGCAGTGCCACACCATAAACTAAAAAATCTATTTGCAGATTACCTGATAGTCTATTTTTTCGAATTCATGTGTATCTATTTAAAAGCAATAGCAGAATTAGAAAGGCTGAGTCTAGTTGAGCCGTTGATACATAATAATATGGGAACTGAGAACGACACACAATAGCGCATTTTGGCCTATCTGCTTCCAAATTTATTTGAAACTGTGATAAGAAGATATCTATCTAAATTATAGAACCTAGTGTGAAGTTGTCAGTCAAAGCCATTAAAGTAATTTTCTAAAAGTTACTCATTTTTGTTGATGCAATTCAATTCGAATTACCCAAACTGTGATCTAGTTTGTGATTGAATCTTCGAAACTGAGCGAACGGCTCAACATGCTCTCTGAAGTTACAGAATAAGCGACAATTAAGAATTTGATACGCACATAACTCTTGATAAGTATATCAGCTCGAGTCTGATGTCCTCTGGGTTTAAAAAAAAGACAGAAAGAAAGAAAAATCATTTTATTTAATCTATTGAAATACTCACCGAGCTATCGCTGCTTAGGCTTGTCACCTAGTATTTTATTTAATTCGGCTATATGTTTAACGTTTAGTCACTATATGTCGCTATCTTATACTAATATATAAAGCTGAAGAGTTTGTTTGTTTGGTTGAACGCGCTAATCTTAGGAACTACCGGTCCGATTTGAAAAACTCTTTCAGTGTTAGATAGCCCATTTATCGAGGAAGGCTATAGGCTATATAGCATTGCGCTATGAGCGACGGGAGCAGAGCAGTAGCCTTAAATAACGCGGGTGTAACCGCGGGCATCGTCTAGTACTAATATATAAAGCTGAAGAGTTTGTTTGTTTGTTTGGTTGAACGCGCTAATCTTAGGAATTACTGGTCCGATTTGAAAAATTCTTTCACTGTTAGATAGCCCATTTATCGAGGAAGGCTATAGGCTATATAGCATTACGCTATGAGTGACGGGAGCGGAGCAGTAGCCTTAAATAACGCGGTTGTAACTGCGGGCATCCTCTAGTGTAAAATATAATAGTTAGGTGCCTACCTACTTTGCAGAAATTTGCTCTAAAATACGAAATTGTTGTGAATTATTTATGTAATACGCATATCTAAATAAAAATTGTTATTTAGTCTTCTATTGTGTATAAAACTGGTTTCGGTGAAGCGTAAGACAATGGCTTGTGAAATGTGAGCGAGTTGGTGTTCACGCCCATTGATGACGAGATGAAGAACTTCCTGGTTCAACACTTGAGATCACTGTATATAAATGATTCTGGATCTACATATTATACATAAAGTGTAATTTAGTTTGTTAAAGTTAGACACTTTGATTTTGAAGACGCAGCCGTAAAAAAATGCATGACTGCATGAAGATTGTTCAGTTA
Source organism: Euclidia mi (assembly GCA_944739405.2). Lineage (NCBI taxonomy): Eukaryota > Metazoa > Arthropoda > Insecta > Lepidoptera > Erebidae > Euclidia > Euclidia mi. The sequence goes on from OX123182.2 coordinate 106,029,202, forward strand.
TCTGACGTAAAACTTTTAATTACGTCGAGTTGATCATTTTATAATTCATGCTCATTCTTGTCGGACGCAGTTTTGTATTAGACTGATAAATACAGTAAAAAAGCAATAACCAAAGTGAACGGCCAGCTTGACTGTTACATGTACCTACAGTTTAATTGATTTGTCGATATCCATCGAGCTATAAGTACCTAAGCTAAAATCATTGACTTCGGTAGGTTGTACCAGCAAACTAAAAACTTTATAAAATGTGTCGTATTCGTGGTGAATCATTCTCAAAATTATGATATTTAATAATTACAAAACAGTGTTACTTAAAAATATAGATTTTGTGTCAAGAGATCATGATTTATAATAAAAAATCTGAGAAATAACAAATGATGACCAAATAAATATTCTTGACCGAACCTGCATCACTCGGTGAGCAATTTTCATGAAACTTGCCCACAATATATTTCCAATGAACTACTCCTAATTATAAGAATTCACAACAAGCCAAACCACAAATTAAAAAAGATATACAGTAACGTAGAAACCTAGTCCAGTACAGACAAGGAAACAAGAAACATGGCCATTGATAAAAAATACGACCTCACGAACTGTGATGCATGTAATGCGCATTAGATGTTTCCATCTTAATGTTTTAAGCTTAAAATACAATTTGCGTAATCTGACATTTAAAGTCAAATATTTCACACACACACACACACACACACAGTCGTAATCCAAGTTTACAAATCTCAAGAGTGGATTTTACGCTGAAATGTTGCACACTTTCTTTTCGACAAGGTCGTAAAATGGACAAATGCATATGAAAACATTCTCGCCTGGGGTCAATACTCTGTTGATATTGTTCCGACGTCTGGTTTCCATTTATAATGGCAGTATAAGAATTTGTATTCTTATTACCTTAAGCGATAGACGAGTCTTCTTGTAGTATAGGTGGAGGTATGCAAGCATCGCTGGTGACAACCCAGGCAGGTTTATAAGACATGCCCGGTTTGACGATACTTTGCCAGAGCCTTCAATAGAAAATATATTGTAATGTGTCTGCCAAACAGGACCTGCAGTGGATTTGTAGCCGCTTTAGGTTAAGTAAATTTTAGGTCAACGCTGAAAACCTCTTTATTCCACAAGTCACATTTGATACAGGGTAAATCTACCAAAAGCGTGTACAGAAGTAGCACATCAAAACCACAAATAGGATAGGGTAAGCGGTTTTGATGGCTTAAAAGCAGCGCTGGCGCATCCAAAAATGACTGCTATGTTTTAGCAGACTCAAACGAAAATCCTTTTCTTCAATTCCGTTTTTGTTTAGATGAACACGCAAAAGCATTATAGCAGGATAAATGAATTCACCATAATAGTGAACTGGTAGTATCAATATCAGCCGAATAGTAATCTAAATTCAATAAATACCTACGTAGACGGTACCATATTAGTGCGTGTGAATGGAAGGATGCAAAGACACCGGCATTCTTGTATTTCGTCACAAATGAGTAAGGTGACCGGTGATTCAAGCGATTGGCATTTGTATGATCATTTGCACACCGTGTGCCGTTCTGTGTTAGTAAAGCTAAATTCAATTTATGAATTAAATTATTGATATATCCGTGTTTGTTGTTCGCATTGAGGAAAATAAATGGTTGTATTAATAGCCCAATCAAATGTTCTTGATTATCTGTTTTTGATGTATCTCCTCCCAGTAGACTGCTGTCGAAGTTTTCTTTTCTCTAGGAACTTACATGCCTTCTTAGAAGTTCGGGTTCGGGGTTCGGGTCCTCGAAACTCTGAACTGTTTCAGAGTTTCGAGGAGATCGATTTCTTATTAGTGTATGTGAATGTACTTGTCTCCAATTTTATACCTGGATAGTTATAAAAATGGCAGGGTGTAGTACAGTCAACTTTTGGACATTTAGGTATTACACGAGTCTATACACCTACATATTCATGCAAAAGCTCTGACTCATGCTGGTGACCTCTTATCCTGCATAATAATAATGTATGTATGTTCTAAATTTTTTATATTTAAGTATGTTCTAAAGTTTAACAAAATTTGTTTCATTTTTCCAGTTGAGATCTACCTGTCGCCGGTCGAGACGCACTGCAGCAATGTGGACTACTTCATACCTGACGAAAATAACGAAACCAAAGGGTTATCCGACGACGCAATGAACAGGTAACTTGATAAATTATTTTTTAAATATTTTTCGAACTATACTTAAGTAAAACATCAATAAGATAAGAACTAAATGCACAAAATAAATTTCGTGTAAGCTCTAATATTAATTTGGTGTCCAACGATTTGCTAACGTAGCAATGCAAAAGCTCATCCCTCACAGTTAATTTGCAGCATGTGGTACTTGAGGCCTTTGTCCAGCAGTGGACGTGTATCGGCTGATATTATGATGATGATTATGTGGTACCTACTTGTAAATAAATATTTCTGTGCCGTCATCGGTATAAATTATATAAACACACATGCTTATGTTAGCAGAGGAAGTTCTCACGAGTAAAGAGAGAGGACCGTCGCCTGTCGACCCTATCTTTAGATCTAGTTCGTTGGCTTTGTACTAGGCTGTTTTAGTTTCAATTATTTAAGTAAACTTCATTAACTTTAGGGGTGACTACGCTCCAGCTCACAGATATAGATCTACATAGATAACGCAACTATCACGATTTGTATTGAAACCAAGCGTGCCGACTTTTTAATACCTACTGTGACGTTGCCTGCATCACGAAGTCGAAGCGATGCGCGACAGTATCGCTTGTGCGATATTCATCGTCTCCTAATACACAACGTCAGATCAAACGTCCGAAGCAAACGCGGCAACGTAATGTGAATAAAGTTTACTTAACGGTAAAACGGACGCGCGGGGAGTGAAGTTAGTGGCGATCAAGCTCGACGCTTGGTCGGAGTTCAGACACGCGAAGTGCATGCATTTGCGTTATCTATGTAGATCTATGTCTGTGCTCCAGCTGCTGAAAAAGGTTCAAAGACATTAGCAACTGCCAATATACCATATTTTCAAGCATCATATTGGCGGAACCAGAGGCCTTGTTGATAGAAACCAACTAGGTCAATGTCCAAAGCAATCGCTATTGAAGCTATCGAAGCACTAAACCAACTGACAGATTGTCTACCAATCACTACAGCTCATTGCTATTATCATAAACAATAAATCATGAATCGGGCTATTAATCTTTTATCATAAGCCGGTTTGGCTTGCCTTGTGTATTGTGTAATGCGCAATCCTTGCGTTCATTTGTTGTAACAAGTAAGTCTGGAGATATTTCATGATTAGCCAATAGTCGTTGTCCAAGTTTACTTCGAAATACTTAGCTATTTACAAAATCGATCATCTGGTATAGCTATACCAGATGATCGATTTTGGTGATAAGTAGAAATATTTCTGAATTTATTCCTATCGACCGGTGAAAGCCTAGTCTCCGTACTAACTTATATTTCTAGGTTAAAGGCATCAATCAACCAATGTGGTTACTAGTTTAACAAATGGCATTGCACGAAATAGGCGATAGGTTTCCCATTTCACTTTATTAAAAATACCCTTCATTTCTGCTTTGGCGTAGTCGGGAAAGGAGGATCTTCTTTTCTTTTTTTTTTCTTCCAATTTTCCGTAACAAAAAGCAAATCGTTAGTATCTATTCTATCAATAATTTGCCAAATTGTTACTAAGCAAATAAAAAAACTTATAAAATAAATCAGCGACAACACAGACAGCCCGTCCTAGAACTGCAAGCGGTGGAGAAGTCATAATATAAACACCTGTGCAAAAACTGACGCAATGTGAGCACTGTTCTTTTTCTATTATTCAATGTTGTGACAGCAGCAATAATACCGCTATAAAAAGTGACATCACTGTACGTCTGCTAATAAAAATGGGCAACACCGCAAGAAGTAATGTTCACTACTGTTATACAGCGGTGGTCGCTTCGCCGGGTGACCGGGAGGCGGGCTATACCGTCATGTTTACTTGTCGTATCGAACGTAAATGAATGCTACAACAATAATGTTGTATTGTATTGTAAAAACATTCGTTTTGATTGTGATAAAATCAAAATCACAATGTGACGCTTAAGAACGTCATATAAACAGATTAATCTACATAATTTACATTAACAATGCAAAGACGTTTATCCCTGCGAGAGAACCGGCGTGGTACTCACTGTCTATTAGACCTGACTTCATAGTTAATAGGAATATAAGAAAACACGATAATCCTCCCCTAAAATAAAGCACCGTACTTCTTCTATAAGGTAAGATAGCGGATGCATATATCTCTATCTTACCGTAGGCATAGATAAATATAATACTTTACAGTAGTACCGTAGGTATAAACTATCCAATTCTTTACTATTAACATAACTGACATGTATAATATAATGTTACAGGCTACATATGGCGCGGTCCACGGTGGCGTTGTTCATCGTGGCGTTCCTCTCGCTGTTCATCGCGTTCTGGACCGGCGTCGTGGGCTGCTGGAAGCGCAGCCCCGGCAACATCACCGCCACTGCGATACTCATGCTTGTTACATGTTAGTACCATTTAAATTATTTTTTAAGAATAATTCAGTATGTTGAATAAACAAACACTATCATGCTTTTAAGTCAGTGGTCTCTACGTATTTTACGTGAAGATCAGTATGTAGCCAGAAAACTGACGGTGTAGCCCAAGGAAGATTACTAGGTCCGTCGTATACTTACAGTAGGTGCATTTTAATGACCTTACAGATTAACATATGTATGGATGTGTAACACTACGTTAACAAAAATTCAATGTAACATAATATGTATAATAAGAGAATGTCGCCTGAATAATATGCGAAACAAGGACGGTTACGTGCCTAGTAATTTTAATTAAATATAGCTGTGTTCAAAACTTTCCAATTGAAACTTACAAGCTAACTTTCAGTAACTTATCAATTGTTCAAAAGAAAATAAAATTCTACAAATGCTTAGCTGACTGATAAACTTTAATTATATATTTTAACTTTTGCTTGTTTCATCCGCGTGGTACGTAGACGTTGGTATATCTAGGAGTACAGGTTCCGGATGGCAACCAAGCCAGAGAGCAACTCTGGTTGCCATCCAAATCTCGGTGGTAATCTCTAAAGGTTTACCTATAGCAAATAGCTAACGATATTTCTTAACACATTCCAGGTTTACTAGCAGCTGGCGCGATGGCATTATGGCACGGAGTGGAGTTCTATGAGAAGGAGAAGGTAGTCGGTGAAGAGTTCTACCAACAGTGGCCCAATGTAAGCACAACCTTAAACATTAATATACCACTGACTATCATGTTAGTGCTTCTACTTAGACATAATATTAAAATCTTATACATAGTCCCATAGGACTGTAACCGTAGACATGTGTAATAAAATTGTGTATACCCAATCAATGTATTTAAGTTAAACTATCGATTCCTGAAGGGTCTGTTATTATTCATAAACCTAATCGTCAAATATAAGAGAATATGCACAGAAATATATAGTAATAGAACGGTGACACGGGCGTGGCGCGCGTGCCAAACTATTGCACTATAGCGCATGTGTTTTCGAACGCATTCGCATTACGCATCGCGTCTTCCTTTCGCGCGCTCAGGAGGTAAAAAAACATTAAATTCGTTACGAATATGCCATATTGTGCAGTTTCCAATTGTAAAAATTAAAAGTGATGCAAAAATATGGAAAAGGGAGGCATTTCATATCACCAGTAAGTATTTAAATTGAGTAAAACTTAAGATTATTGAGATTTAAAACAAGTGGGCTACTTTTACCATGTTTGTCTAATAAGAACATCATCGTTCATTTCTTCGTTATGTTAAATTTCCATTGCTTGAATTATACGATACTTGTTGACATATTTATGAAATAAACACGCAATGTACGGCGAGATACGCGATATTCACAAGATGCCAAAAACAATGACAAATCAGGGGCCACGGGTCAAATAAATAGCTGTGATTGGTCAGCGCGCGCTAGGGATTGACGTTCGGTTTATGGTTATGTTTTAAATTTATCGATAAATAAAAGGAATATTAATTCGAATTAATTATTATGTCTCTGGCTGTCTCTCTCTCTCTCATAAAGAAAGCAAGCATCATGTTCATGCTTTCAGATCACGAAAATGACATCTATTTGGGAATCCAAGATGGCGAACGAAACATTTTTAATAAAATTAATATGGGTATCATTTTAGGGGTTTTTATGGATTCTAGTCACGAAAATGACATCTATTTGGGAATCCAAGATGGCGGACGGGACATTTTTAATAAAATTAATATGGGTATCATTTTCGGGGTTTTTATGGATTCTGGTCACGAAAATGACATCTATTTGGGAATCCAAGATGGCGGACGGGACATTTTTAATAAAATTAATCTGGGTATCATTTTCGGGGTTTTCATGGATTCTGGTCACGAAAATGACATCTATTTGGGAATCCAAGATGGCGGACGGGACATTTTTTATAAAATGAATATGGGTATCATTTTCAGGGTTTTCATGGATTCTGGTCACGAAAATGACATCTATTTGGGAATCCAAGATGGCGGACGGGTCATTTTTAATAAAATTAATATGGATATCATTTTCGGGGTTTTATGGATTCTTGTCACGAAAATGACATCTATTTGGGAATCCAAGATGGCGGACGGGTCATTTTTAATAAAATTAGTATGGGTATCATTTTCGGGGTTTTTATGGATTCTGGTCACGAAAATGACATCTATTTGGGAATCCAAGATGGCGGACGGGACATTTTTTATAAAATTAATCTGGGTATAATTTTTGGGGTTTTCATGCTTTCTGATCACGAAAATGACATCCATTTGGGAATCCAAGTTGGCGGACGGGACATCTTTGATCACGAAATAGATGGTGATGTTGGATTACCCATCCTTTTAAACATCGGAGACGATACCCATATTGTTTTTTTTTTAAATCCCATCCACCATCTTTGATCACGAAATAGATGGGTGTTTTTGAATTTCCCATTCCTTAAAATATCGGAGACGATACCCATGTCGACTTTTAAAAAAATCCCGTCCGCCATCTTTAATTTCCTATCCGTCATCTTTGATCACGAAATAGATGTTGTATTTGGATTATCCATCCCGTATATCAACGGAGACGATACCCATATGGATTAAAAAAAAAAAAATCCCTTCCACCAACTTTGATCACGAAATAGATGGTGTTTTTGAATTTCCCATTCCTTAAAATATCGGAGACGATACCCATATCGACTTTAAAAAAATCCCGTCCGCCATCTTTAATTTCCTATCCACCACCTTGAATCACGAAAAAGATGTTGTATTTGAATTTTCCATCCCTTTTAACATCGCAGACGATACCAATATAGATTTTTTTTATTTTCCCATCCGCCATCTTTGATTTCCCATCCGCCATCTTCGATCACGAAATAGATGTTGTATTTCGATTCCCCAACCCTTAAAATATAGAAGGCGATAACCATATTGTTTTTTTTAATTTTGTCATCCGCCATCTTTGATATTCCGTCCGCCATCTTGAATCACTAAATAAATTTCAAATTATTTAATCAGCATCCCGAAAATCTCGTAAACGATACCCATATAGATTGTATCCTATTCGTTAAGCCTTTTTTTGCCTTTGACCCAACCCTCCCCCTTCTCGTTTGACCAAATTTATTATTTTTGTCTAGCCCCTAAAAGTTGTGGCGTAATTTTATATAGCCTATAGCCTTTCGGAATAATTGGGCTATCATAGGCAATTTCAATTTTTAAAAGCCGACTGCTAGTTCCTGAGATTAGCCGACATTATCTTTTAGCCTTTTTAGCCTTTTGCTCGGCCACAAAGGGTCGAAACGTTATGTTATATAGCCTATAGCCTTCCGGAATAACTAGGCTACCGTATACAAAAAGAATTTTTCAGATCCGACCGGAAGTTCCTGAGATTAGCGCGTTCAAACAAACAAACTCTTCCGCTTTATTACATTAGTATAGATATTTTATAATATAGTCAAAAGTTTTGTAAGATTTCAATACAGATTTTTAAATAAATAAATACGTTTTATTTTTATAACAGTATACTATAACCAAACTATTCATAATAAAACATTTTATATAAACAATAACATAATTTCATTTTCCATAGCTCTCACATCGATAATAATTCCTTAGTGTCCCCTCACTATCTATACGTCACTGTGGGCGGGGCTTGCTAAAATGTGGCACGCGCGAAATGTACGCGATGACGTGACATTCACCGTTCTATTACTATCTATTTCTGTGAGAATATGTTTTGAGTATTCAGTAGTAACAGAAATGTCTGAGTATGATCAATGTGATAGGTGGTACAATGACCAATCGTGTTGGATTTGGCTATACATTTAATAAAATGGACATTTCTTCAAGTTCTAGAATGACTGGTCACAGACAAGCTCCCTGAGGCAGTCTTCGTTGATTATACGATGAAAAAAGGTCAGACAAAAAATAATACCTATGATATTGGATTTTAATGAACTTTAGGATTAAATATTTGAATGCAAGATTCCACAATGTCTTCCTAGGTATCTTGAATGAATACTTAAACCGTAAAATCATATAACAGACCTACCAGGAACCGATTACTTTTATTATATTTAATATTTACCCACGTTTTTCCTGAGCGCGCAAGTTTACCTACTTGCACCGCCTTTCCGAAACGTGGCAGATCAATAGCTCTTTGTTTTGGTGAGGTCACCCAACATACACCTTGCCTGAATAGGGGAACTGACACTACAATATTTAAGGTAGACTCTAAGAGGTTTCTAATAAAAAGTAAGGATAAAAAAAGTGATGAGAATGAAAGAATTTCGAATGCCAGAAGACTAGTCATTAGAAAACTTTAAAGTTTTACAATATAAGATTCTTCTAGAAACTTTTTTACTTTAAGCGTTGCAGCTACATATTATTTATGTCCATTACAAAATCAGGTACTAAAAGACAACTCGTCAATCTGGTACGATTGGTCGTACATTCTTGCGTGGCTGTCTGTTGGCGTTTCCTTCGCCAGCTCCATTTTATTCATCTCGGCCGCCATTTGCCTGACCAAAGAGAAAAGGCGGGAACAGCAGAATAACGTGCAGTACATAATGCCAGGTTAGACCGCCATTTTGAAAAGCGACCATCTTGTAACGCTTGGCGGTTGAGGCGATGATCGTAACTCTTTTGTATAATATATTTCGTTTCTTTCAACGTTAATTTTAGTTTTTAAGGAAATATGTGTGCTTTAAGTAACTATTACATTGATGCAAACTAATTTGTTCGCCTGTACTTACCTAAAAGGTACCTAATGTTCTTTATTGGTTAATTACTCTTTAGCTACTTTGGCATACATATTTCTTTCTAGTTTTTAAGTCATAAATAACTTAGTTCTAAGTGAAAATCATGTAAGTATCTCATACTAACAAAAAGCTTTTCTCTTTTTTTTCATGTTTCTATGAAACTTGGCTACTGCGTATAACTTGGCGGCAATGCGACCGGTCGTTAACGCATATAAATATAATGCTATCTCATAATATCTGGTTTACGCCAAACGCAATACTAACATGCTTACAAACGTTACCTATATTAACATTGGTGCTGTACATAATGACCTGTCAAAACTAAATGGAAACCAAAAAATGTACATAATTACTTGCTGGCTATGCACACTCTTCACACACATACACAAATCTTGGCATACACAAAATACAAAAACTCAATGATCTGCAAACCTTACATATCATACGAAAAATCCGGAATATCGTAACCAACATAAAAATACGGTTAATTTTCGAAATATTGTACACAACATACTAAAATTCGGCAAAAACCTGACCGAAATTTGGTCCACACTATTCGAAAATCTCAACATACGAAACTTTGTCCAAACCGTGGGTATAAACCAGATATTACGTGAGAACTCCCGCGTGAGGTACGACTGGTCGTACATGGTGGCGTGGTGCGGCGTGGGCCTGTCGCTGCTGTCCGCCATCTTGTTCTCCTCGGCGGCCATTTGCTTGCGCGGCGAGCGGGAGCGGGAGGAGGCGCTTAATATGCAGTACCTCATGCCCGGTATGCTTTGTTCAGCTCTGCTCATTTGCAAGTTTTAAGTTTCAGCAAAATAACTCACATTATACCTACTTGTGTTGCAATCACATTTTATGAATGAATAAGATGGGCCAATTGATGTGTCCAAAATTTTCGATAGTCAGAGAAAGTAGGTTTAGTTATTGATATCTCAGTTGCTTTGCAATCATGATCACAAATAAATATAAGTACCTATATAGGTAAAAAAAAATACAAATATATATTAGGTATATCTGAGCGATTCTTATGATCATTGAGATACCTATGTCTAATAGGTAAGTGATGTAAGTAACTATTTAGTAATCTGTGGTGATGTGCTTGCCAACGCACACAGTATTTGCTTTTAGTAATATGAACGTAAATTTAAAAGACATCATAATATTCATTGGAAGTTATACCATCTAATTAGCATATAAAAATTTGATCTTTGGTTGCTGTTATTGCAGATTTCTAAATAATATTCAATAATGTTTACCCTTGTATAATCTTATAGTTTGGTGAAATTGCAGCTATAAAGTGTAGATTATCAAAAAACGAATAATACCAGTAAATAAAAGTCAAACTGATCACCAAGGAAGCCAATTTACTCATTAGTAGTTTGGTATTATGTTATAGCAACACCAGGAAACATTCTCTCTTCTAGCAACACACTAAAGCATAATAAAACTGTTGTATATTTTTTTCAAATAGGTGGGCAGAATGCATGTCTGGTTTGGCCTTTTACTAAAGTTATTGACAATAAATTTAATTTTTCTTGTTTGGTTCTAGTCTTCATAATAAGAATAAAGATAATAATAATATTAACCTTCAAAGTCACCTTTGAAATTGTCATTATTTAATAAGAACCCATTGTAATATTCTAATATAGCTACCTATGTAAACAGTAACGCTAGTATCGATAGAAATCTCATGTTGCCATTTTTATCTGAACTTAATACGCCCTTGACTTTGCCGAAAGATTATTATATTTCATATGTTCCGAAATTCAAACACTAACATGATTTTTTTGCGGTTCCACAGTGTACCCCCAGAAGCAGCAATACGCGTACGCAGGCTACCCGCCGCCCCAGGCGTACCCCGGCCCGTACTACCACGGGTCGCAGTACGGCCCCTACAACTACTGAGCATGTGACCAGATGAGGGACCTCGTGGCGGCACACTTCGCCAACGCCCCCGCCCCGCAGGCACCCGCGCGCAACCCAAGCCCCGAACCGCCCCACCCAGCCCCATCCCTGAACTCCTCCCTAGAGACATACAACTCCCACCGCAAGATAAAGCGGCCTAAGCTCGGCGATAGGAAAGTCTATCGCCCCGTAAGAAGACACACGTTGTCGCGTATCGACGAGACGCCTCCGAGCACGGTGCGCCCGCGCTCCAAGAGTCTGCAGCATTCTACAGACTTTTCGTCGACGAGGCTGATGGTCCGATCTCGCTCGAACATCTCAGCCGACACGAGTAGGAGCGTACCCGTGTGCAATCAGAGCCAGGACGTCGAGAATCAAGTGGAGAGCAACAGTCCGCAGTACGCGGAGCCGAAAGACTCGTCATCCGGCTCGTCGTTCGGCCGGCCCGTGTCCATGTCGGACCTGCCCATCATGGTGCCGCTGGACCCCGCTACCGGGGCCTACATCCCGTACCCCGAGTACTCGTACTACCACGACGACGGGTGTCGCTTCGGCCGCTACCGACAACAGAACAGGAGGAACAACGCCTCCAAACATTCCAACCTTTATCTAGCGTTCATGTATTGAGTCCCGCGCGGGTGAGGTGAAACATAACTGAAATGCAATGGTTACGAGTTTCGATTATTGCCGTACAGTGTATGACGCCACAACCCATGATTCTCATTTTGAAAGTTGTTTCTTGTCTATTGAAATATTCATACACTGTTTTATTGAATGGGTGGCCCGAATCTGGTTATAGAGAGATAATTCTTTAGACTATTGGCACGTTTCATGTTTTGCCGCGGCGCGAGTTGGCCGCTCGACCCCGCGTTGAGTCGTGGTCGGGAGTCGAACTCGCGTCCCGGCGCTGCGCACGGCTGTACGAAACTCTGACACCACTGACTCTAACGTTTCCATGCGACAATTTATCGAACAAATCTCTGCTACGAATTTTAGTTAATGATCAGTTATTTTAACAAAACGTATGGGAGACGCTGTAATTAGGAGTAAGTTAGTAAAGACTCCGCCATAACACACAGAAATGAAACAAATTCTTGTAGTACCTAGGTTAAACATCTAAGAATTTAATGATTTTTGGATTCATAATATTGTAGTTTTTATAAAATTCGACTTATTTACTCTGTCCGATACCTATATCCGAAAGTATTGTGCCTTCTATGTAATAAATGTTGCTCATTTGTACTGTTTAAACATATCTTAATCTAATTTAATGTGTAGGTAACGTAGGTAGATATATTTTTGTACACAAATCAGTAATGCAAGGTAGGTAATTCTGTAAGTACGAAGAAATATGATATATATCTCTTTTCGATATATCTTAATTTCTTTGGTGTAGAACAATTTGTACTTATGTATGGTAAGAATGTCAAATCGTGAAAACCGTCCTTTTGATACGTGCGCTAACGGTGTGGTACTTTATTTAGATTTTTTGTAAACATGTTCTTAGTCAAAACGGTCGAAGTATCGTACCAATCGGTTAGCGATCGACTATTTGTAAATTTATCATTGTAGGTTATTCATTACAATAATTGGTAGAATTATTTTTAATTGTATTTAAAACTTCCTTAATAAAATAATTTAAAATATTTTTTGTTTAATTGGCTTCATCATCCTGTACCAAGTAAGTCCTGGCGTAGGTATACTCACCACTACCATAAGTCTTGTTGGTTCGATTCCCACACGAATGTGAAGTTAAACCTCAAATCAGTTAAATATTTTTTACGTCGAATACGAATACTATTTTATATAATTTTGGAAAACTATTAACTAATTAAGTATTATTTGTTATATACAGGGTGTAAAAAGACCCTTAACGAAAACTGAAATCACATGTTGTAACATTTTTTACTTCGGCACCATACCTGGGAAATGACTGGTTCAGGAGATATTGAGGCTCAAAGTTAGTATGGAACTTTTTGAATTAGGTACAAAATCGATGCATTTACCCCGCCAATATGTTATTTAGATGCCCTATCACCCCATGGATAAGTAGGTAAGGTAAGTGGACCGGTAATGGACAGCGTACCAGTTATGAACATTATTGATTGAGTCCTAAAAAATAAGGATTCTACAACGCTTTTGTTACCTGGCAATACTTTACCACAGAGAAAAGGGATTAAAGTGTCAAAATATTGACAGCTGATGTATATCTGTGGTTCAGTTTCAAACTGGTGGAAAGATAAACAGCGCGTGTCACCAGTGATATCGTTTTTAGGGTTCCGTACCTAAAAGGTAAAAAACGGAACCCTATTACTAAGCCTCCGTCGTCTGTCTGTCTGTCTGTCTGTCTGTCTGTCTGTCTGTCTGTCTGTCACCAGGCTGTTTCTCATAAACCATGATAGCTAGATAGCTGAAATTTTCACAAATTATGTATTTCGGTTGCCGCTATAACAACAAATACTAAAAATAAAAAAAAATAAAAAATTAAGGGGGGGTCCCATACAAAAAACGTGTTTTTTTTCGTATATTTTGCTCAAAATTACTAACTGTTACAGGTAGACGCTTTAAATTTTTACAGAATATGTAGTTGTATATTACCTTTCAAAATAAATAATTAAATTTTAAAAAAGTAAATAATAAAGGGGGGCTCCCATACAACAAACGTAATTTTTAAGCAATTTGTTACTCGATCTTAATAAACAGGTAGAAACTTATAAAGTATTTCAGTATACATACAACGAACGTGATTTTCTTTTAAAGATGATGGTACGGAACCCTTTGTGCGCGAGTCCGACTCGCACTTGCCCAATTTTTTTAAGTTAGTTTGATTGCGAGGTAAGTTGCTGATGACTTTTTTTGTCAATTCAATTAAGGTAATAATGAATAAATAATAAGTTTGTGGCTGAATTAACCTCTTTTCCAAACAATCCTAATTAAATGTATTGCAAATAACAACGTGGTTGTTTTATTTTTGCTATGTCTATGACTAGTACCTGATATTATGACATGTCCTAGTTATGAACATTGTGTCGATTACTAGTGCAGGGCATTTTTTTAAAGATTTTAGTCGATTCTAGATTTATTTCTCGAAGTCAATGAAATATCTTTTTTCCATGACTTTATAAAGCTTTTTACCAGTAATGGACAGACGTGTTCATTACTGGGGTGTCCATCACTGGTTCATTCCATTACTGTAGGTAGGTACTACAAACAAGATCTTTCTTACAGTCTTACAGTACTTTATTTTATGATTAATAAGAACTTTTATTTTAGAATACGTTATAGCAAATAAAATTTGTTTCTAAACAAACAATATGTTTATTAATTTTATCTATCAAGTGTCTATTACTAGGTGTCCAATACCGGAACACTGTCCATAACTAGGTGTCAATCATTGGTGTATGACTTGTCCATTACTGGATAATTTTAAGCCAATTTTATTCGTAATTTTATTTTTATGGAAATGACTAGAATGAATGTAGTATTCTCTTATTAGATGCTAAAAAACCATAACCAACTTTATCTACAGCCATTGCAAGAATCGGCCCGTAACTTTTATTTTGGAAATTTTATACGTACTTCATCGACCTTAAACCGTCCAACACTGGTACAGATACCTTATTTCGAGCATTGCACGCGCGCACTTTTAATTGCGGTTTAAAAAACGTGAAAATTAAAAAAAAGTCGTTTCCCAGATATTATTTTTGGTTAGTATGACTTGGTATGATGTCCACAACGAGTAGACTTCGGCTTGGTGATGGGTCTTGTGACACCCTGTTATACATATACATTATACATATAACTATACTTATCTTTATCTATATGTTACTTTCCAGAAAAGTATTGTAACTTTTCTGAAAAGTAAATATGAAAGTGGATAAGTACCATTACAGTTATGGTGATTATGGTCACGTCCGTCGTAAGTAAACGAGGCTAATTAAATCCAACAAATTGTCTCAACAACACCACGGACCATTAGCCCAAATGATGTCAATCACATTAGCATGTACCTACCCAGATAGCAATAAACTTGCAGCAAGTTTAAATCAAACTTGCTAGTTTCACTGTGACAAATTTGCATCAAACTTGCATGAAGTTTGCTTTTGCAAAGGTTGCACAGGTACAAGGCACAGGTTGGTGGTCCGACAACAGCTGGTCGTCGAGCACCTCCTGCTGTATCTAGGAGGTCGACCGACCACCAACCTGTGCTCGTCGTCATCCAAATCCTTTGAAAAACCAACTTCATGCAAGTTTGTCACAGTGAAACTAGCAAGTTTGATTTAAACTTGCTGCAAGTTTGCATTGTTATCTGGGTAGTAATAAGTATGTGTGCACTTTAAATGATGAAGTACATTTTTAATTCCTTAGTAAATAAAGCATAGTGTCGTCTAAATCTTCAGCGCATAATGAAATACTGACTACGTCATGCATGACAGTAAATCATCCACTGCTGAATAGGTCTGCCTCTCCAATGGCACACCACTGAGATTAATTTGTTGCCAGCCACTTAGCGTATTTCGTCATTCAACCTAGCCGGTCTTCACTCCAGAACACGACTTCTATAACATTTGTGAGTTCTGCGTCAAATGTGACCAGCCCACTGCCACTTTAGCTTCGTTATAGGTACTTAGGGCTGTGACGGTCACTTTAGTTCTCGAACTTCTTACTTTAGGATTCGGTCCTTCAGAGAAACTCCGTGTATAACCTTTCGCATAGCACATTGAGCGACCTTTAAATGGTGGATTACCCGCACCGTGAGTATATATCATTCTAACATTATTGTACAATGTTCTATTTAATCCTAGTATTCCCTCCTATCTTAAAGAACTTTTTGTGTTCGTTCATGACACACATGTAAAATCCTTGAGGTCGTCTGAGGATCTAACACTGAGGATGCCAAAGCATTCCATGAATTACTTTTCGTAATCTTTCACTGCTCAAGCTGTGCGTCTGTGGAATGCTTTACCCCTGGAGATTCGAAAAGCAAAATCGTTAAATATCTTCAAAATTTTGATCAAAAATCACTATTTGATTTAATTTGATGATTTTCTTGTTACATATGCTGTATTGCCTGTCTTGAGTGTCTCTTATATTTCTATAATGTATGTAAGTAAGTATATTTTATATTTGTATTTTATTTTATGTAATATTTTATACTTAGTTGTATTTTTTTATGGTAATAGGCGGCAAACGAGCAGACGGATTGCCTGATGGTAAGCAATTACCGCCGCCCATGGACACAAGCAACACCACAGGAGTCATAAGTGCGTAGCCGCCCCTTGGGGTTGGGAAAAGGGTTAGGATGAGGAGTGGGATCAGGGAGAAGGGATAGGGCCCTCCGGCACTCACTCACCGAACGAAACGCAACAGTTTAGGTACTGTTACTTTACGTCAATTTTCTGTGAGTATGATTTTATGTACGATTAAGATTTTCGTATTATTTTTAGCAACTACACCACCGCTCCACATTTTTGTTCATATCATTCCTGTCCACCTCAAGATTGCCTGGAAGAGATCGCCCTAGGCGATAAGGCCGCCGATTGTACATTATCGTAGTTTTAAGTCTCTTTACAAAATATGTACTGTTTAATGCTATGTTGGTGTACAATAAAGCGTATATCTATCTATCTATCTATATCATATTCATGATACTATCAGTAAGTATCTATTGATTCCAAATTGTCTTTCGAGATATATACCACGTACATTTGTTTGGCGTATACGATATTTGGGCATTGTTACTAGGAAATATCCCGAAAGACAATTTGGAATTAGTGTTAACGACCACGCAAGTTTAAATTCTGTAAGTATTGATTGAGTCAACTAAAAATCTTCAAGAACGTTTTAACAGTCAGTTTTTAGTGGAAACGGTAGCTAGGTAGGTATATCGGTTTGTTGGCTTGGATACTTATCATAAACGAAAATCTTCACTGCTATTACACTCATTGTACAATCAAACAAGACGGCGCTGGACCAATTTGAAAAAAATTGGCTTGGCTCGCTCATAGAGTCGAGGCGCACTAGAAACTGGTCAATGTGCGTGTAAAGTAGCACTGGAAGCGACGATGTCTTGCTGAGCGATTCTCGCCCTTATGGTGGTCGAGCGGGAAGTTGTTCGACTGTATATAGGAATTACTAGAGTCCACTTAATTATCATCACCTACCCAGCCTTTTGTAGACCACTGCTGGATGTAGGCCTCGTTTAATTTGAATACTTATTCCGTCTTCTTTTAAATATAATATTTGCTTTGCGTATTTTACCTAATCGCCTTTTAGGAATCTAAGGGAAAGAAATGGAGCTGTGACACTTTTTTTCTTAATTCAGTACGAAGTACGGATAGAGTAGGTACACTTATAATTACAATAAAATACAATATTGTTAAAAAATTTATGTATATTTAAAAAATCTGTACAAAAATATTTAATATGGCGTTGGTGGACGTTACAATGGATGGAATGGTTCTCAAACATTATTATCACAATTCATGAGGCACAATTATTTAAATAATATATAATTTATTGAAAATACCAAGCGACAAACGTGAATAAGGTAAAACGTAATACAGCACCAGAAAACGCGGCTACTAAAAATCGTATCACAACATAACGACACAGCTACAGCACGGCGCTTTTTCGATTTTTTCTGTAGCGTTACGTGCTATCATCCAACCATTGGCTTTTTATATTGGTGTTCTCAAATATATCATAGGACATAGGACGTAATGGTCAACTGTAAATAGCAAATTTATAGCCAGGATGGAGCGGTGCTGTTGCGGTGCCGTTGCAGTGCTTGCATAATAAGCCACCTTTATGGATACTAACATGTAAAACAGACAAAGCGACACAATACTTCAAGATAAAGTAGCACTCATAGTATGATCCGCAGAGTACAGCAACGCTAACAGAGGTCGCCACTTAGATTGGTGACCACTTGCTCAGAGCGCTACTGTACTTCGAGCACGGACAGCCATCCGTCGTAGTTCTAGTCTCAGGACATCAGGACAGGGATCTTTAGAACATTTCGGAGGCCTCGAAGCGGTCTTTAAACTCCGACAACAGAGTTGGCCACACTCACACAAAATATCGAATGAATACTTCAATTAAAATACTACAGTACAGACACTGATTACGTTTTCCATTTACAAAACAATGCTCTAAAATTCAAAATCTCACGCACAATAAGCCAATCTAAATAGATGTATCTATAAACGGTCCGGGATGGGACAAAGCCTGTTTTCTTTCCTGTACGGCGGTCACCAGTTTCCTGTATGGTCCTAGGGGCAGCCCTAAAGTTTTCATGTCTCCTTCAGTGAGAAGCATTAGGGCATCTAAGTCTATCTGCTCGTCTTTGAACTTCTGAACGTACTGCGCGAGGCCCCATGCGGTTAGGAATCGTTCTAGAGATGCGTAGCCTGATTCTTCGGGTTCGTTTTCTTCGTCTGAAGTTATTGTTGAACTTTCTGGAATGGATAAGGTTTGATGTGAGAAAAATATTCGAGATATTCTCCCATTGTTCAAACAGCGACAAGTCAAGCTTAACAATTGGAGAACGATTTTAATCTTATTTCCTTCACCTAAGAACGGTACTAAGGTCAGTGTCTAGTTTGACGAGTAGCCGTGGGTACAAAACACGTCAATAGAAGACAACATATCAAATAAGACCAGGCTCACGTCTTTCCCAAACCAAACTGAACCTCAAAAAATCCTTCGATTCGCCAGTGTTTAAGAGGAAAGGAGAGTCTCGTCTAGTGATTGAAGTCACGCGTTTACCGAACGAAACACACCAGAATAATTTTATCAGTGTTCTTATAGTAATAACATACATATAGTAGATAGTAGGACCTATAGGTACCTATACTGTACACTCTCACTACACAAGAGATTTGTGGCAGTAGACTGCAAATAGATTTGTAGTTAATGTAAATTTTTGCTTGCCCAGTGCCTCGGCGAGCACTTTTAACCGTCAGTCCCGGCTGTCATGGAGATCTTTGACACTCGTAACGGAGAGAAAGTAGGTACACTTAAATAATCTGAGACTGGTCTAAATCATATCGCATTTTGGGATGCGTAGGTCTGAGATTCGAAATGTGAATCCAACCAGATATGAATCTGGTTGGATTCACATTCATTAGTAAGCGGATCTCGGGCTTCAAGGCATGTAGTTTATTGCCCCAAATCGTAACGAGATGGTCTCTGGTATTCGGAATGATCACACAAATCGCATCAAGATGGTTTTTGGTCAGATATCACAAATACAGCATCATCGGTAGTTACCGGAGTGCGCGGAGGTCCACTCGGCGGGCTGGTAGGCGTGCCTGGCGGCGAGCGAGCCCGCCGACCCGATGGACAGGTCCTCGCCTCAGCGTCGCTGTTATGTTATGAGAGTCAGTAGTTACCGGAGTGCGCGGAGGTCCACTCGGCGGGCTGGTAGGCGTGCCTGGCGGCGAGCGAGCCCGCCGACCCGATGGACAGGTCCTCGCCTCAGCGTCGCTGTTATGTTATGAGAGTCAGTAGTTACCGGAGTGCGCGGAGGTCCACTCGGCGGGCTGGTAGGCGTGCCTGGCGGCGAGCGAGCCCGCCGACCCGATGGACAGGTCCTCGCCTCAGCGTCGCTGTTATGTTATGAGAGTCAGTAGTTACCGGAGTGCGCGGAGGTCCACTCGGCGGGCTGGTAGGCGTGCCTGGCGGCGAGCGAGCCCGCCGACCCGATGGACAGGTCCTCGCCCGGCGCCGCACCTCCACCCCCCGCGTTACCCAGCGCGCTCAGCGTCGCTGTTATTGAACGTCTGCAGAAAATAGTAAGGTTCTGGTGATAGACAACCAAATAGCAAACTTGCAGCTATAGTCAAACGTAAATATACTCTTAGTCTTTAGATGCTTACAACGTGTATTGAAAGGGAGTTACAAACAATGTGGCGCGGTATTGCATTGGCCACGTTGAAGCCTTCGGGCGTTTACTTGTATACGCTCAGAAATTCCGCTGTCTCTGCTGCAGATAACACCCAAATCATCATGTAGAAGGTAATTTTTTTAGATAGACACGAACAAAGAATATATCCTTCTTGTTCAGCGCCGATGTAATGTACAGAGTTTGTGTGTAGAAACGACACTTTCTTGCATAGGCCCGGCGAGTTTTGTCAACGTGTATAAGCTTCCTTCGGCTGGCCCAGAAACTTCGACACCTGAGTTGGCCAGACATTTACACGAAAAAGAAAATTCGAATAGACACTTTTTATGAGATTACAAACAACGGACACAATTAATCTGCAAACTCAGTACAATAATTTGTAGATCACACAGCATGCAGTTCCTTGTGGGGAGTGACAAGCGGCGATGAAGTTGATGGCCGCCATTCGAGATCTTTCTGTCTTACCGACTATCAGTTCTTCTAGTTTTGTGCCCTGCCCGTTAACACTTTAGCCTGAAAACTCGGAGAACTATGTCGGAAACTTTCGTTTATCATTTAATCTTGCAGAGAAAATCTGAGCATAGATTTCTGCATTGCCGTCTGAGAAACCTTAAGCGAAGAAGTCGAGGTCGTTCGAGGTCAAGTGTTTAAGTTTTTTATATATATCGTGTTCAGAGCTTGCCCTAGGCAGACTGGGAATTGTTTGCAGGCACAGTGGAAGCTTATTTATATTCATCCAGTTGTTCTAGGGCAATCAAATGTCTGACATATGGGACTGAGTTTCTCAGCGGTATGAATTAAACAAATCTATTACCTGGGGATCTTCTCTGGTTCATCATCATCAAAAAGCATGATTTGTCATCTTACAATGTGACCAGAGTAAAAAAATAACAATAGACAAAAAAAATGTAGGTAACTAAAGTGATTTACTCGACTAATTATTATAGGAATGCTTATTCCTATGTAAAGAAAATAGGTTTTATGTTTAAAATGTTTTCTTTAATATTTCTTTTTTGAATTTGACGCGCTTCGCGTGACTGTTGGTAAACGTCAAATTTACTTTTGTTGGAACATATTTTGTGTACCAAGATTGTGTAGAATCTGTGGAAAAATAAACTTTGAATGTCGTTTCTTTGTTTTCAGGTAAGGGAAACTTATTTTGTTACAATAGTGTACTAATTAAGATGTGTTCGTTGATAAGAAATTAACAAAATATAACTTTGTTTTCAGAAGCAACACATTCATTTATTTTATCCAAAACCATAAGATATAGTATACCTATATAGTATCTATATTTCAAACATCCACCCGCCCCGGACCGGCCTACCGGTCCGCTAATCGGTTGGTAGACAACGTTGCAACTGCTCTCCTCAGAATCGAACCGTCCACCAAGACCTCAGCAAATCGGGGAACTCCATCAGTCCCAGTTACCAAACGAAGGATGCGTCTCCTGCGCCATCTGAGTGGCGGAAGGTTAGCCTCCTTGATCAAAACGAGGTCTCCAATATTGGGTGGATTGGTGTTGTCGGTCCACTTAACGCGTTGCTGGAGTATGCGCAAATATTCCAAATTCCAGCGTTTCCAAAAGCTCTGAGTAATCTGGCGTACCAATTCAAAACGCGAGAGACGATTAGGTCTCGTATCAATATAGGGATACTCAGACAAGGCGACAAGTGGGCGACCAATAAAAAAATAGCCCGGCGTAAGGGCCTCCAAATCATTCAGATCTGAGGAAATCGAGCACAATGGCCTTGAGTTCAAAACGGCCTCAATCTTACAAAATACAGTTGCGAGTTCCTAAAATGTAAGGACTGATTCACCAATTGTTCTGCGCAAATTTTACAGCAGCCTCAAATATACCACCCCAGTGTGGACAATTTGGTGGGGAAAACAACCAATTTATCCTACGTCGGCCAATCCAAATTTGACACAGACATGTATCCCAATTGTTCATATTTTCTCATGAACTCAATATACTTCTGTCTGAGCTCCGGATCATGACACATGCGACGCTCCATAGCCAACAATCGCTTTTCGGCTAAAGGTCGTGACTCACCAAGCGGAGGCCGAACAGACAGAAAGGGAAGCTTCGTAATAATCCGACCAGAACGGAGTCGACCAGTATTGTTCTGGAAGAACAACTCGCACTCCTCATGTTCTGGATTCAAACGAGCAGCTTGAGGGGGCTCCTCTACCTCCCAAAACCTCTGAACCGCATCAGAGAGAGCGGAGCCTACTGCCAACAAATTATCAAGTTCGGGTGGAGGGGATTCCCTAGGTACAGGTCCCATCAAGGCAAATCCAAATATGGTCTGGATGGCAGTCAAACTATTTGGCACCAAGACCCGTTTCCTACCAATCAAAATTCCACCGAGGACATCAGAGCCAATTAATAAATCGATTTGTCCCGGTGTGTCAAATTTGGGGCCTGCCAGTTCCAAACCCGATGTCAAATTCACCACAGCAGCAGGTAGCTGTTTCTGTGGTAAAGGTAAACCCACACTTATCCGAGCCGAACGCGTCGAACGAGTCCAACGAAACGAATTTTAGAATTCTGTATATGAAATCTCATGATACCTCGCACACTTGCCCGCGTCGAATCGCCCGAATCGATAGTGTGCAATGCATACAGAATTCTAAAATTCGTTTCGTTCGACTCGTTCGGCTCGGATAAGGGCGCCTTCAAATTTGCCGCAACGTGACGTGCGACGGCAGCGCATCTGCAGCGCTGCGGCCGCGCTGAAGACGCGCTGCTGTCGCTAGGTTTGAGATTCGTAGTGTTGTACATTTAGTTTCACGATGGACTCCGACGAAAAAACACATTCCTTAGTGTTACCACAGTCAAATAATCCATACAGTCGTTCGACGAACGCGTCTAGACGGGTCAATCGTGCGGGGGACAAGAGGTGAGACGCGGGAAGAGCGGTACCTACTTACGTATGTCGCCTTAGTTCCTAACTAGGTACATGTTTTTGGGGGCTGGCGCGTGGTTGTTTTTTGTTCGTTACTTATTTATTTGCTTATGAATATGAATTAAGATGGTGCATACGACTTGTGCTGTGAGACATTGCGATTCTTCATGCTGCTCAAAGATTAAAATAAATAAGGATTTAAAAAATCTGCGATATCATCAATTTACTTACACCAAAAATGAAAATTTTCATTAATTGTAATTATTTATATTATTTTGAAACATATGTACCTATAACCACTTACAATAATGTGCACGTTCCTACTAATCTACTAACTTTTTACAATATCTCATGTCTGGCCAAATCACAGAATAACGTAGTACGTAAACAACATGGCAGACGTAAGAAAATAAGCGTTGTAAGGTAATATTCGATTCAAGCGTGATTTTAATTTCATGCAATAAGTAAACCTAACCTAGTAGTACCTTCGTATTAGGTAAGTACCTATCAAATATTAATATGTATCTTGGTAACGGCGCGTCCTAGCTAAAAAATAAACATAATTTTGGCCCCCTTTTATAAACCCCACACATGTTCTCAGTAATCTCATAGCCCGGTCACCCATCCATAAAATGACCTTGATGTATATTGCTTTACCTTAACGTAGTTTGCTCCAAAATAGATCTGCAAAATTCTTCATATCGATAACATAGGCTCTGCAAGCTGATCCCATGGTTGCCCATCCATTAAACGACCGCTATGTCAATCGCTTTATTTTAACTTGGTTTGTACGAGAACGACCTAGTATATCTGAAAAAAATGCTTCATATCCTTAACCGCCTCCCACGATACCTGCGGGATGAAATAGGTGCTGACTGACACTTTGTATGCAAAGCTGTCACCGCACGAAAAAATGCAAACTGTTTAATAATTATTATTTATCGTTAATTATTGTAACATAATAAATAAATGATTTACACTATAATATTCATGCAGCGTAGAAATTGTAATATTTTTTTAAAATAAATAGACGGTGTTTGAATAAGTATTGTTTACCTATAACTATTGTTTAAACGTGGCAGCCCTAGCCTCCTTACCCTTGTCTAGACGTTGTCGGCTTTTTCTACGAGATCAAAGGCGTCAAACTACTGTATGTCTTTATACTGTGGTGTTACTGTTAAAACGAAACGGCAGCGATAGCCGAATGGATATACCAACAGACTGCCATGCAGAGGTATCGGGTTCGAATTCACGGCGCGCACCAATGACTTTTCGGAGTTATGTGCGTATTGCATTGTTAATTATCGCTTGTCCCGTGCCTCGGAGAGCACGTTAAGCCGTCGGTCCCAGTTGTCATGAAGATCTTTGACAGTCGTTACAGGGCGTCAGTACCTTCTAAATTAACTGTCATTAGTCTAAACCATGGAGTATCGCTATCCCTTTGGGTTGCGGAGGTCAGACAGGCAGTCGCTCCGTGGAAAAGCTAATATTCAGCCAAATCCGGTTAGACTAGAAAGCGGACCCCGGGTTAAAACTGGGATAACGCTAAGTGGATGATGATACTATTAAAACAAAACCGCTTTTTTAGTTTATATCTATTCCTAAATGATAATTTATTTTTGTCGGTTTATTAGATGAAGACACGATTTATAATGGTGCATCAGCAAAAATATTAAATTACGTGCAGTTATTCTGATGAAGCGCTGAAAAAAGTATATTTCCATTTTTGACCGAATAATTGATAGGGACTCACAACAATATACTTACATGCTTAATTTTTTTCACTAGCGGTTTTGTTTGTGAAATTCTCAATAAATTTATTACATATTTCTTCCCATGCCTTTTTCTTTTCAATTTTATTACTGTACTTGTCGGACCTCGAATCCCATATCGCTGGACGACTTTCAACCTCAACGATAAATTCTTCAACCTGATTTTCGTTCATGTTTAGACTTGTACAAAAAAATACGTGCGCGCAGTCACTAGTCGATCGATGAACTGATGATGCGTGGCCGCAGCGCGGCGGCAGCGCTGCAGACGCGCTGCCGCCGCGCGGCTCTTTGCGGCTAATTTGAAGGCGCCCTAAGTGTCCGTTCACCTTAAACCGATGCCGGGCAGATCAAATACCGGCAATTCACAAGGGTTTTACCAAATTTACTTCAATTCTACAAATCACGCGACAAGCAAAACGGCGTGCACAAAAAGCAATGTTTCAAAGCAAGAGAAAATCATGATTTGTCATCTTAGAATGTGACCAGAGTCATAAAATAACAATAGACAAAAAAAATGTTACTAAACTGATTTACTCGACTAATTATTATAGGAATACTTATATCTATTTCAAACATATCGGCACGCCTTTATCCTCGAAGGGATACGCAGGAGTGTAATATTACACTCATATTTCGCCATGTTGTGAATTTTAGGACCCAAGGCGATCATATTTTCGTTACCGGGTTAATTTGCCAGACTCTATTTACTCAGAAACCTGCTGCTACTGAGAATCCCAAAAAACCCAGTATTAAGCACTTATGCACGACCCAGGAATCTAACCCATGACCTCCTGATCGGCAGCTGCATACGCTATCCACTGGACCACTGGGGCAGTTTAAGTTACGAATTCTCGTAAAAATATTCTTATGAGAGTATGTTTACCTGAAGGCTACACTTCCGAAGCCGGGCCGTTCGAAGATGCTTGCTGGCTCTTGCAACATCACCTCCTGTCCGATACCGCTGTCTTCGTTCACTGCTGCGAAATCAGGCTGGCTTGCTGACCTGCACACAATAGTTGACTTAAGAACATTTGAATTGAGTAGATACCAATTAGATTCTGCCAAAGTGCTGAGTAATACAAAATAGATTTTAATTAGGTTATCTGCAACATATCTACACCTGTGTGTGTGGTAGGGGTGAATATGTATTTTTCTCCTATGTATTTTTTTAAATCGACGCTCGTTTTCGGTGTAAACGTTGTGTCGTGAGGGTCTAACTCAAAAACAACCAGCTGGATGAATGTTTTCGGTTGGCAACTGAGGCAATGGAAGTCCACAATCGAAAAATCGAGAAAATACTTGACAGAGTATCTAGCCATGCAGTATTGTCATCATTACCCAACTTCGCCATCAGAATACACGTTACCATGTACATCTCAGACCTATCCTGCATAAGGAATGTCGTTGCTGTGCAGCAATCAGCTCTCTGAGGATGGTCTTTCTCTGTACGTGTGCATGTATTTATGGCACATACCTAGTGAGTGTAGCTTTAGCCTTGTTCTCTGTGGATTCCTATTGCTCACGTCACGGAGCGACGACCTGTCGTCTCTACCTGTCACACCTACATTATGATAAGTATATTATTATGTTGGTACGTACCTAGTGAGTGTAGCCTTAGCCTTGTTCTCTGTGGGTTCCCGTTGCTCGAACACGTCGGCTATGTTCTGTCGCGCGGCGGGACCGGCGCCGAACGTTCCCACGTACATCACCTCGCTGTCGCGTCGCACGCCGCTCAGCGACGTCACGGAGCGGCGACCTGTCGTCTCTACCTCACCCACCTGCAATAACAAAAAAAGGTAAAATTTTATTATACATGGTAAAGATTGGTTAAAAACATTCTGACCATATCACGATTTAATACATTCTCTGAAATTATCTAGAGGTTTGAACAAGTCTAAAAAGGGTCGTTATAATTAAGGTCAAACATCATCCTACAAGTTTCAATTCAATGGTACGCAATTAAATTACTGTATGTAGGAGGGGGCTGCTCGTTTGCTAGCAACATATGAGCGAAATACTAAGCCTTACCTTAAAGTCATCATTGTTGAGCGTGTTCCGTCCCACAGTGTTGTTCCTGAGCTTGCTGGCGAGCGCCTTCTTGTAGACAGCGCCGCGTCCTCTCGCGCCGGAGTTCACCGTACCGACCAACGCGCTGTACGTCGGACGGGGCTGCTCGTCGGCTAGCAGGTTACCTATAAAATGCGAAGGATAATTTAAATGTAAAGTGGCAGCGATAGCCGAGTGGATATACCAACAGACTGC
Organism: Euclidia mi; assembly: GCA_944739405.2. Lineage (NCBI taxonomy): Eukaryota > Metazoa > Arthropoda > Insecta > Lepidoptera > Erebidae > Euclidia > Euclidia mi. The sequence goes on from OX123182.2 coordinate 106,056,291, forward strand.
CATGCAGAGGGTATCGGGTTCGAATCCACGGCGCGCACCAATGACTTTTCGGAGTTATGTGCGTATTGAATTGTTAATTATCGCTTGTCCTGTGCCTCGGAGAGCACGTTAAGCCGTCGGTCCCGGTTATCATGAAGATCTTTGACAGTCGTTACAGGGCGTCAGTACCTTCTAAATAAACTGGCACTAGTCTAAACCATGGCATATCGCTATCCCTTCGGTTTGCGCAGGTCAGACAGGCTGTCGCTCTGTGGAAAAGCTAATATTCAGCCAAATCCGGTTAGACTAGTAAGCGGACCCCAGATTGAAACTGGGATAACGCTAAGAGAAAGAATGTAAATGTAAAGTAAAGAAAACTAGCTTTTCCGTTGTCTGATGGAAGCTAGGAAAAAATATGTAAGACAGGTAAATCGGAGAAGGGTAGGTATATATTTTATGTATTTTTTTATAGTAATAGGTGGCAAACGAGCAGACGGATCGCCTGATGGTAAGCAATTACCGCCGCCCATGGACACAAGCAACACCAAAGGAGTCACAAGTGCGTTGCCGCCCCGTGGGGTTGGGAAAAGAGATGGGATGAGAAGTGGGATGAGGGAGAAGGAATAGAAGATAGGGCCTCCGGCACTCTCACTCACCGAACGAAACGCAACAGTTTAAGTACTGTTACTTTACGTCGATTTTCTGTGAGAAGCTACCTTCTCACAGAAAATCGACGTAAAGTAACAAGTACTTCCCCGGTCGAGCCGGCCCATTCATGCTGAATTCAGCAAGGCTCTACTACCTTTATACGATCTGCTTAATACTAGGCAATTATAAAATCCTAAAATGGATCTCTTTCATACAATTTTATTAAAACGGGTCTTATACGGGTAAAACAGAGATATTCATACCTTAGTTAATAAAATATCGCGAATATTTTATTAACTAAGGTATAAATATCTCTGTTTTACCGACGTTTCGGGCGTCTTACAACAGTCATGGACGCGGCATATCGCGAATAAGACCCGTTTTAATAAAATTGTATGATGTATACAAATCGCGAAAGTTTAAAATCGATTATGGACCTCTATGCTAAAATCTCGATGCTTTTTTAATGAAAATGTTGCAATCCTCACCATGGCTAGTAGACCGGGTCATCTTCTGCTTGAGCGCCCACAGCACGTTGCTAGGCCGATGCGGCATCGTGGTCACTTCCTCGGCATACCCCTGGTCCCACTCCTTGGCCAGTTTCTTTAGTTCCTTCTCAGCCATCAGCTCGGCTTTGCTTTGACGCTTTTGGTACTGCTTGTGCGATTTCTCGTAGTCTTTCTTTGCTTTTTCTTTTAGGGATTTTGATTTCTTCCTGAAATGGACAGTACAAAACTTTATTAACAACCTCACCTTATTGACAAGAAGGCGCCGATCAGATATTCTGGATTTTAAGAGTTTTGCCTCAAGTTTGTTAATCTTGAGGTCCTGGTTTCAGTTATGGTTTGATTTTATCACTATCGGCGATAATGTGAGGAGCCTGACTGGCCTGTTTTATGGGCACAGAGGCGGAGATATTATTATGTGGGTTTTAAGGTCACTTCGTAAGCTAGAAAACTGTCGTCCACGTTTAGCTTCAAGTCAACATACATCTACTATAACTAACTAATGTGTTTCATTGTTTGTAAAACATCTGGTGAATTCCTAAATGGAAAGGATTACTAATTTGACAAGGACTTTTTGAAATAAGTCCAATAGTAATATGGGTGTCTTGTAGTATTGTAACCTTTTATATATTTACAAAATCAAAACATAATTCTTTCATAACATTTTATTGTTATGTCAACTCAGTGCCAAAGTTTTCATAACATAGGCATATTTGTATGAACTACTAACACATTGTTAACAATAGTGCGTATCGATAAAATAACTAAACTGATTATTTTGTTTGCTTAGACAGGAATAAATATAAATGGAAGTGAGAAAAAGGGCAGGATAGGTCGCCGGTCGGCACACTGTAGTTGATTGAATCAGGCTTTACTTTGCAGAACTCCGTTGTATACTAATGGTAAGAAAGAGGAACCCACCACGCACCTTCGGATTGACTACCCCAACTATTGTAATAGAAAAAGGTTGACAATAGCGAGTTCCTCTGATGTGAGAAGATAAGGGATATAAAGGAATGGTATGGGTTCCAAGAAGATACCTGACTTGCAGTATCATGCTGTGTGCGCCGACTATGCTTCGACACGTGTTTCGTCTCTGCACGAGGCATCCTCAAGAGCGATGGGCAACGACTGACTGGTAAGTCGTTGCCCATTGCCCATGTCGGTCAATCCGAGGGTGCGTGGTGGGTTCCTCATTCCTTCAATTAGTATACATATTAAATATTCTATACAGAACGCATTATTGTCGTGAGTATGGTTTCAAGAAACGTACCTTACCTACAGGTACCTACGTTTCTTAACTTTTGGCTGTGCATTGCCTGTTATTATAGAAATATTCTAAATATGTCATATTTTTATCTTTAAAAAAATCATGAGATATACGATCAATAAAGATAATAATTATATTATTATATCATATCTTTTGAGGAAGGTAGACAGATTATCGCCTAACATACGATATGTACCTATCTACATACAATACATTACTAAAACTGTTTTCAACATTGTTTACTATGAATTTGTTACTGTCGTTGCGCCGCATTGCCACTGAAAAGGAGCATTGACCAAAACTATGCACCTAGAAAAGTCTCCAGCAGTTGAGGATTCATGGTTTATGTGCCCTAGTCTACTAATGGATTATCGCCTTTTTAATGGCACCCCACTGAGCTCGATTTTGGACTCTTCGTGTCCAGCCGAATTCTGCGTAAATCATCATTTAACCGCTCTTAGAATTTCCGCGTTGCGAAATAGTACTACTCCGCGCACAAGTTCCTTATAATGTTGTCCAACCTGCCAGCTTGGACTGTTGACTTTGGGCAGGCTAGCTTTCAAGGATTTTATATCCTGCAGCAGTCCAGAGCTCTACCGCTACAATAGAAAGAACGTCATCAAAAGGCAATAATATCTTGTATGTTCTTCTCGGTGCCGATCAGAGTTAGGGACTGTTTTCGACCGGCTTACCCAGATTTTGTACTATGTGCTCTTTGTTAAACATGCAGATTTGCATAATGTTGTATTAATGCCACAACTCATTGTCTATGATTTGCGCTCACGGTGGATCCTAACCACAATAATGTACCTACAAGAAAATGGCTACAAGTTGACGACAACCATCCAAAAACGCTATTCCAGCAACTTAAAAATATGTATGAAGGTTATCACGACAAGTATTTACGATGTTAGCTACAAAACTTTAGTGCAATTATAACAGTGCTAACTGCTAATGGCTTCCTTAATTATATTCCCCATAAAACCACCATATAACGTAGCATTAAGTTGTGCGCGCAATTTCTAATAGTCGTTGTATAAGACATAATACAGTGGTTCCCATCATTAGACTGACGTAACTCGATCACTTGAGAAATTGGGCTAATGCTAACGTTCTACTGGTGTACGGAATGTAGGTGGTTTTGTGCAAGAATATTATAGTGTTTAGAATCATTGGCGGCAAGCATAGGCAGCGATAGCCTAGTGGAGATACCAACGGACTGCCATGCAGAGGGTATCGGGTTTGGAATCCACGGCGCGCACCAAAGACTTATCGAAGTTATGTGCGTATTAAATTGCTAATTATCGCATGCCCCGTATCTCAGAGAGCACGTTAAACTGTCGGTCCCGGCTTTCATGAAGATCTTTGAAAGTCATTACGGGGAGTCAGTGCCCTCAAATAAACTGATACTGGTCTAAGCCATGGAATATCGCTATCCCTTTGGGTTACGGAGGTCAGACGCACATCGCTCTGTGGAAAAGATTCTGTCATATCTGGTTTGGACTAGTAGGTAAGCGGACCTCGGGCTCCAAGGCGCAAGTCTTGGATGCAGCTGTTGGTGATGATGAATCATTGGAGGCAAGCAGTGGTAGCCTAGGGGAGAGAATAACAAACTGCTATGCAGAGAGCCTCGTGTTCAAACTCACCGGGCGCATCAGTGCCTGCTTCAAAAAGTTATGCGTACCTTTTAAATTGTTATTCATCGCTTGCTGAATGGCGAAGGAAAATATCGTGAAGAAGTCTGAGGTTTACATAATTTTCTCCTTTTCGGAAGATAATGACCATGTGCCGGTAGACACTATACAAAACAAATATCTCGGGCAGAGACGGCCAAAGCAAAGGCTTTCAAATCCGTCATCAGAGTTCAGTATTGTCAACCTCGTCTGTTGATTGGAATAGTTGCGATCGAAAATCATTGGTGCCTCTGCTGCGTGCAACAACAAGTTAATTATTTTTTTATCCGAGCCTGACTTGTTTATAATTAATGTAAATGCTGCTGAAAAATGCAACTCTAGAAAAACTGATAACTATAACTTCAGATCTATTGGCTCAAAACTGTTACGATACTACAAATAAACATTGTTGATGTGATGCTCTATTCGAATTTATATAAGTTGTAGCAAAATAATAATGCATTATCTCTTTTCGAAGGGACGTGCATACCATGGGCGTTTAATATGCCTCTGCCAACCCCTTCGGGGAAACAGGCGTGAGTCAATGTATGTATGCATACCATGCCGCTGCGGTCGAGTAATGCCGGTAGATACTAAAGGAAGACAAGGATTGGAGGTGAATTTTTAAAGTGCAAGTCCGAGATGGGCTGCGGACCGCAAACTGCCACCACAGACTGCAAGCGACACCACTAGTCAAGGAAATAGACGCAACCGCGACCGCAGGCCACTGTGAACGGCCGTGCTATGTCGCTTGCGGTCTGCAGCCTAAATCGGATTTGTACCTTAATTGCGTCCGGGACTCTCACATCCTCCCTCCAACACGCTTCAAACTCAACTTGGAGTGGTCACCGCACCAATAATATATGTACTTATTTCATATTGAAACTTACTTATCATTATTCTCCAACTTAGCGGTGGCCTGGTCCAGAAACCTCAGTATATCGTCGCGTCCGTTGATGGCTGCGAGTTCCTGAGCCGTGTGCCCGTCGACGTCCATCGCGAACACATTGGCGCCGAAGTTGACGAGGAACGTGACGCATTCCTTGTGGCCCCGCGCCGCCGCTAGGTGGAGCGCTGTGTTGCCGAAGTAGTCTGCTTTGTCGGGCTCACCACTGAAATAGAGAATAAAGTTGTTGAGTAGAATTCGCTGTACTAAACGGGCATAACAGCATCGTCGCTAAGAAGATTAATTAATATGTCCCAGTTCTTGTCTCAGGATAAGGATTGCTACGCCATGTCGGAGGCCTTCGAGCGGTCTGAAAACTACGATAACAGAGCTGGCCACACACTCACAAAAGAATGTACAATGTCGGTTAGATATGTTTGAGATTTCTTGCAATTGATAGAAATGATAGAAACCAAATTAAAAGTAAGGGGTTTAGTACAATCTCTTATTAATATTCAGCAAGGCTCTTTACCGGGAACAAAATACGGTAACTACGAGCTGATTTGGACTACGAACTGACATACATACATACCTACTTAGACTCACGCCTGTTTCCCGGAGGGATAGGCATAGACTACGGAACGCCATTTGCAACGATCCTGACATATCTCTCTTGCTTCATCTTCAACACTACGAATACGAACTGAACCTTTAATAAAATAATCTTAAAAAAAACTAAATAATGTACTCACAATAGTACTTTCGCTGTTGCGATCAAAAATATTACTTACTTTGTTTATATTTCTGTTTACAAAAATTACTTTTGTATAACAAAACAAAGACACACTTAAGAAGTAGATAAGTCTTACGATCATGAGCCCGTTGAGGAATAAAAAATGAATATTCTATTTTAAAGTTGCTTACCATAAGCCGGTGGTAGGTACCGTGTATGCATCTAACTGATAAAAGACTGAAGAGTATGACTCCTAAAGAAAAATCGATCTTGTTTTTACCGATAACAGCTTCAGTATCAGAATTAACAATTTGTCAATAATATCAAAAGTTGATGGATGAATCAGATGAATCATCTATAAGTATTTGTGTGAGAGATACGGTGCAACAACAATAGTTTTGAAATACAGATATAATGGTGAATATTTTCACCGCTAGCTAAATTAAGCGGAATGGCGAGCTATTAAATTTAAAAGGGAAAGCGTAGCCGTCACTCGTCAATGACATGATTTTGATAAAAAAGCGGTAAAAATCGGCCATTTTACTGCGGACAGGAGATTCGACATTGTCTGTATGTGGTCATACTGACCAATGTCCTACGCAAAATTACTGTGTAAGGTATGAACTAGGTAATTTTGACACTGCGTCGAGTACAACCTACTATGGGTTGGATCACACTAAGGCTGAGGCTACAGTAGGCAGCGATTTGCGATGCGAGTGGAAGAGCGAAACGAGAAAAACATAGTATGGCTACATTACAAGCGAAATTCCGGCGTATATTCGGCGATGACGTGGCTACAGTACACATAATGTAGCCACACGCATAATTAGTAGCATTATTGAACTAGTCATGCAAGTGAGAAATTTTCTAATAAATTCGCTTCAATTTCGCTGATATGTTGATGTAGCCGATGCCGTGATTTCAGTAATGTTGTTCCATGGTTGTTCCTATCGCATAAAGAAATCAAAGATCGCTATTAATATTTGATGTACGGTATAGCCATATACTCGTACGTGAGCATTCATTTACTTGTTTTAATCGCTCATGTGTCGCAGGTCGCGTCGCGGTCTAATGTAGCCTCAGCCTAAGTGTTGTGGTGATAGACTTTGAGTGACCCACAAATTGTTGTTACGATCCTGAGCGACTTAGTACCTAACCTACCTAATCGTTGAAGGTTTGTAAAGTGCCCAAGTGATACAAGATTAGTTCCTAGTGCTGGAGTTGTCAAAAATACTTCAACACCGAAACTAGATACAAATTGGATTTTTCAAACGACAAACTGTCAACAGTTTTACGCATAGTTTGCAATTACAGCGTTACCGTCGTTGTATAATAGTAGCCGGCAAACAATACGTGAAAGTGACAGTGAGTGATACCGCATTGTTCGGAGCCGTTGTTCTAATAAACTGGAACATTCTTTGTGATATTACAGAAAGTATTACAATGTTTGGCGTTCCACGGATAGCGAAGTGGTTCATCATTCATCATCAGCCTTTAACAGTCCATGCTGGACTAGGCCTCTCCTTTGAAAGGAGGAATTGGCCTACTATACCACGTATCAATCGGGTTGGTATAGGGTTTGTATCAAGTTTTCCTACTCTAACAGTGTTGTTCTCTGCGTAATATGCTCCCTCTGTCGGCTCTTACGACACCCATGGGATGATATGGGGTGGTGACATTCCGTATTCTTAATCCGTCACCACATGGACCGCGACCGCGAAGTGGTTATTTACCGCTAAATTCAAACTAACCTAACTAGACTAACCTAACCCTGAAGACTACCGGTAAGTGCAGAAACCGGTAGTTTCACTCGCCAGTAGTGTTCAGGGCTAGATTTCGACACGGAACATCGCTGTGTGATCCACATTTTTTTTTAGTTTGCGTGTTTTTGTGACCGTTGATTGAATATTAGTAAAGCTACCGCTCGACAAAGGATTTATTCATAGTGTGACAGTTGATATTTAAATTAAAAAAGTAATAGTCACATCATAATTAATCTAAGACTATATATATTTACTTTGAGTAATTAATACTGCTATACTAATGAAAAAATTCAACAATTACATCGCGTATTTTCGTAATAGGTACATTTTCATGATAACTATTCTGAAAGTGAATGGTAGGTTATAATTGGCAGTAGGTAAGGGTCGAGATCGGTCTGTGAGGAGAGCCTCAGGGAAGCCTTAGTCCAGCAATGGACATCTCTAGTCTGAGGTGAAACGCTGGATCAAGTTATAGGTTTATTGCGTACCTAGTAGCTATCTATATGGTTTCAAAATAAGACAATTCCGTAAATTATTTGAATAGTTCTTAAAGCTTTACCTAAGTCAATTTAATATCCAATAATGCAGTAACCATACTAAACGGTCTGGTTAACGCATATTTTGATACGTTTTTTTCGATAGGTATACTTACATTTTATAATGCAAGGCTGTGTAATCTATGACGTTTTACGACAGAAATACCGTCTGGCAATAAACCATAATCCTCGTATAGACTATGGTCGCCAATACATCCTTATCGATATCAAATCACCTACGTGGTGAGCGAAAGCAAACTTGTTACCATCAGACAGATCAATTTACATTTTTTTTAATTTTTTTTATGCAATAGGTACGCGGCAAATAAGCTGACGGATCGCGTGATGGTAAGCAATGACCTCTCAGGATATCCCTTTCAGTCCCCAAACGTTTTTATGACAGTTTAATCACAAAACAATTAACTGTTTTATAGTACGTCCATATTTATGCGATATAAATAATACATCATAATAAATAGTTACATAGGTACGTCAAATGATTTTACTAATTATTATTTTTTATTTACATCGTTACTACGGCTTGTGTTGGGGCAAAAGAAGGAATTGCACCATTATTTTAGATTAAGATTTGTTAGGTAGGTATTTAAATATTAGTACCTATGACTTCGCTAATTGCCTAAAAGAGCCTTGTAAAGTGAGCACCTTTTTAAACATGTTAGTTGCACATAATCACAAGCAGAAGAACATTTGTGCAATATACCTTAAAAAAACAAAGTGATGCCAATGTCTAAGAAAAAAAAAATCGTTTATTAGCAAAAGAAAAATATACAAATTGCCATATCTTTTGGTCCTACTAGGCAAGCCTGTCCTGCGTGGAATGAATAAAGATAATCAGTATGACATTTGAAGACGGGAATATGAATAGTAGGCTACCTTTCAGAAGTTTAAACTAATACCTAACAAAAGGGCACCCAAAATTGTCTAGGTGTTATTACCTATGTGAAGAGGTGACAATTTAGTGTACTTAAATTACCTTTACATTACCGAATTGCCCATTTTTGTGGCGATTACCCTGCTCGTGGGCATGTAATGGGCCTCAAGTAAGTGAACGTAAGTGAAGAGATCTGACAGATAACCCTAGAGTTAACGACGTACCTTAAAGTGCAACCTTTCAAAAGATTTTATGCGTAGAGAATGAGAGATTCTTCTACATAAGCCTTTGCAACTGTGTACCCAGAGCTATGATGATTACAAAGGATCTGTGGACAGCTATATTAAGAAAATATTTAAATTTGAGATTTGGACTGCTACTGTGCAGACTCTAGGTACCAAAATCTTGATCATATTTAAATGGCACCATACGAGAAACAACAGCATTCTAATAAAAATATAACATTAATGTCGGTCCCATAGTGAAAAGTTCTCAGGTAAGGTAACACATACCCCTGTGGGATCTCTAGCTTGTCGAGGTGGGGGGCTCAGTTACCGTGGTTAGGGCATCCACGATGGAGCTAAGCGAGATCCCGGGAGTGGACGCTCAGCGTGGGTTTGATGGAGGCCTGCGCAGGATGCGTCCATAGGTGCGGGTGCGCGGTCGCGAGAGGAGAGGCGTGTCGGTGTTGCGTTGCCGCGCGCCCTATCTCCCGCGCGCGACCAAATGGGGGCGCACCATTTGTTGCGTCGCGGTGGGGCTGCAGGGGAAGAGGAGATGCGGTGTTGTCAGGTTGTGGTCCTCTCTATTCTCTGCGGCCGTTTTAGTGCCTGCGCCTGCGGACGGCGAGCGCTGGGGCTGTCCCTCCGGGTCCCCCTCCGCCAAAAGGCAAGGTGGCGGCGTAGTGTCCGCACCGCCTCCCAAGCCACAACGAGACACGGACATCCGAAAAGTATGCTCCGCGAATTGCGTGACCCCGCAACTACACGGGACCCGTAGGGACACCGCGGTAGTTTTAGTGGGTATGCCCCGTTATAAGGGAGAGTCCCCAGCCCGGTCGAACACAAACGGCCGCCCGGTTTACGACCGATTCTTTTTTACCATAACGATGATCCATAGCCAACCTTTTAGAAAACTCTCCCTCTGCCACACCGGAGTCGTAGCGGCTCTATAATATTATATATTATGTCCATAATATATGTGGCTCTATAATATTATGTATTGTGTATTATGTCCTTTGAAGGCAGCCTTAAACCTCGGCATCTTATTCGACTTTTCTTTATTGTACCTATTTTCCCTCCAATATTTTAGTAGGTAAACTCACCCTCTGCCGCACAGTAGTCGAAGCGCCTAGATGTGTCCTTCGAAGGCAGCCCACAGCATGGACATCATGCCCGACTCAGTTATTGTTGCATTATATTCTACCACTATTCTAGTAAACTCACCCTCTGCCACACAGGAGTCGTAGCGCCTCTATATGTCCTTCGAAGGCAGCCCAGAGTGTGGGCGTCATGCCCGACTCATCCTTATTGTTACATTCTTTCCGCGTGGCTTCTCTTAGCACTTCCAGCAAGCCGTCTTTGGCCGCCCTGAAAGAAAAGAAAAATAATTATTTCGTGTACATGGAATGGTATAAGTTACTGTTTTGGTTATAAACTAGACTAGACACTTTATAAGAATGTATTCGCTATAAATAACCTAATTCGCTACAGTCAAGTATATTAGTAAATGTCTCGATTTCTACATTTTTTTCATAATCAAACTAAGTCCGGTAATTTTTATAGTTTTGTAGCGGTTTATTTTGTACCTTTTAAGAAAATTTAATATTACTGATAAAAAAATTAACGTGCTTTACAAGCCGGATAGTATCCTACCTAGTACCTAATGTCAAAGAATCTTAATAAATGTCCGAAAATATCTGTCCGTGAAACCAATGGTGAAACAGCCGAATGGATTGTAATTTCGATTATACATAATATGTACATAATTATAGCGTTATTGATTTTTTGATTATACATACATATAGCGTGTTATATTATATCATGTAAATGCATGGAATAATATAATTTGGCTAACGTATGCTTTATTAAGCACTAGCATTTGATCGCGGCTTCGCGCGCGTTAAATTCGGTGTAACCATAGATTTATATGTATTATCTCTATGGGGGTAACACATATCTACTTTCAGTCTCAAGTTGTGTGAAGACACTCCTGATTATTCTAAAGAGTCAGAAGCTCTATAGGGTACAAAGTAACTCGGTCAGTATCCATGACAAATGTCAAAGCTATGTTTCAATAATTCATGTTCATTATATATCTATAAACACTTTCGCATTTATAATAATTTTAGTAGGTAGGGAAAATCGTTTCAGCCGCTTGAGCGTAGTATATATTTATTAGTTTAGATTTGCGAACAATGTAAGTAATCAGCGTGCAATATATGACAATACTTGCCGTTTCCCGCGGTTTCACCCGCGTCCTGAGGAAACTACTGCGCGTACCCGAAAAACCCAAATATCTTTCGGAACCCTATTTTTTCTAAAATAAAATATAGCCTATGTTACTCGCAGATAATGTAGCTTTCTAATGGTGAAATAATTTTTAAAATCGGTCCAGTAGTTTTTGAGTTTATCCATTACAAACAAACAAAAATACAATTTTTTCCTCTTTATAATATTAGTGTAGATGTATGATGTGACAGTAGTTGACAGTACTGATGGATAGCACATGCGCAGCACTCAATTATTCGCGCGTGCGTTCTTACTTCCAAGAGGAAATTTTCTGCCGTACAAACTTCTATCCTCCCTACAATCCCTCACAGTTTAATTTTTGCAACTTATGGTAGCCTATGTCCGTCTCCTATATCTCTATATTAAATTTCAACGAAATCGGTTCAGCCGTTTTCGCGTGAAAACGGAACATACATACATACATACACACTTTTGAATTTATAATATTAAGTAGGGATTAAGTAGGGATGAAAATCACCGGCTGAAAAGAGTGCAAAAGCAAAACAGTAGGAAACGTCAGATTGTAGCCATGGAAAGATGGAAAATTCCATGAAAAAAAATCCTTTAACGTCAAGCTGTGACCTGACTTAAATGTACTTTTTTGTGACACAAAAATTTGCATTGATACGTCATTTATTATCAATCGTAACACTTCGTCAAAGTTCAGAAATTACGATAGCGCTAATCGAATTATTTAGTTACTTAATCTGTGTCTGCTATAAATCTATGATAAAGAATTAAATTGGCTGAATGACTCTTAAATTAACGAGTTGTAAAATTAAATCATTATTGCTTTATTGATGTAACAATATGGAGACAGGGTGGTGTCATTTCCTGTTTAAAAGAATGTTCTAGAAGCAAAATCGTGGACTTAAAATGTTAGTAGATTCTTACTAGTACCATCTCTCTCATCATGGCTGTTAAAATGTGATAAGTACTGTGATATCTTTGCATAATCAAAGGTTGTAATCATAGAAATATTTACTATATCTATGGTTGTAATAGTGGTCTTAGTCAGCTGTGTTCTGGAGTTCTGTGACAACGGCACCAGGGTACCACGTGGTCACATTTATCATTGTATATTCTAATATTTTAGTCTCTATCATTCAACAATTTTTAAACTTTGGCGCTACAATATAAAACGGCTCTGTTAAGGGTAACATGTTTCCTACTGGGCTAAGCACAACTCACTGTAGAGCTAAGCTTTTGGACAGCGAAAGATTTTTTGATCATTGGTCGGCTTGGTCAATAAGAGTGTGCTGGAGCGGCTGCTGAGTTGTATATTTACATACATACATACATACATACATAGTCTCACGCCTATAACCCCGAAGAGGTAGGCAGAGGTGTATTTCTACACCCACTTTTCGCCAGATATACTTTAGTCCCACGTAATAAGGGGCGAGCCTATTGCCGTACCGGGCACATTTCCAGCCTCCGTGCTGCTACTGAGAATTTCGTGACAGAAAAACCCAATAACACTGCCCGACCCAGGAATCGAACCCGGGACCTCCCGATCCCACGCGCACATTTATGCCGCGAGACCAACGAGGCAGTCGTATAGGGTTTGATGTCGAGTTTTCCGTCTCTACGCAAAGATGGTATTTGCATCGTATTATCCCTTAGTCGCCTCTTACGACACCCACGGTAAGATAGGGGGTGGTGACACTTGTATTCTATGCCGTCAACCACACGGCTATGCTGTTGTTGTATGTTTATGACATGAATACTATATTGCTTTTACCATGACCCAAGTAAGTAAGGCCTGCGCAAATCCGATACATGTCTTTGATTTTGTGCCACGGAGTACCTACGAAAATATGTCATCATTTTGCCTGTCCTGCGGTACGCTGTCAACGAAGTGAGCAGGCCTTATTTTTATTGGGTCATGGCTTTTACATATAGTCACCATGACAAGCAGGCATCATTACCAGAGCGTATATAAAAATTACTATATAATTTTAATGCATGCTGTCCATTTGTCTTGATGTTTATGCGAATATGAAAATAGTGGCAGGCACATTTATAAAAAACTAACCTATATAAACCCATGCATAGCCTAAGAAAAAAATATTAAGAAAACAATAAATAATTTCTTCCTTGGTGAAGTCGTAAGCAATATGGCCTATTGAATATATGGCCTATTGAATATAGGTACATCATGGGTGGCCAACCGGTCGATAGCGGCTATATGTAAAGTCGATCGAGGCAAGACAACAAGATTATAATTATTATCAACTGGTGCAATCAATCTTATTGTATAATTTTTCAGCCACTGTCCATTAGAATATTGCTTTTACTCTCAACCTTTTAATAAAAATACGAAATTAATCAGATGTTGACAGTTTAATAAAAAGTTTAAAGAAATATTAAATTGGTCGATCCCACACGGTTTCGTCGGTAAAAATAGATCTTAGTTCTGATCAAGTTGGCCATCTTTGATATACATAAACCAAGAAGACGGTATTCAGTACATTGCCTACAAAATAATGATCTCTCAGCCTGTCAACAGTGTCAACTCAGAAGAAACCTCGACTGTGTGTCGACCTTGAATTTTTACGACTAAAATACATAGGTTGTAATATTTTGCATTCTTTGCATCGTCCGGCTACAGCCTTCGTAATTTCCCTCTCTGAGAATCAATAATCACAAGTAATTTAAAAAAAAAAACACTGTTCGTTAACAAAACTTAGCATAAAAACTCATGTCAAAATAAGTAATTTACCGATCGCAACAGGTCATTAAACCCTGTTAGTCGAAATATTGCACCCCTAGCAACTTTACACCGGTATGTCACCCATAATCGATATATTGATAACAGGAACACGCAGGCAATATTCACATTTACTTGGTTAGAAATAAGTATCAATTAGGCGTGGATATTTTTGGCACAGTACCTGCCTGCCCTTACCCGGTGTGCAAGCAAGCGTGTTAGCGGTGGACTCATGAGCCCCTATGAGTTGGCAAGTTTTAAAAATTATTGGTATTTGTTGCAATATGGATTGGTGTACCAAATAAAAAGTTCTATGGAGTCTACATTATTTCAATAAAACAAACTGTAGTGTTTTATGTCATACAAGCTTCTGGTCACTTAGAAAAAAATAAATTTTATATTCGGTAGCTATGGACTTAGAATTATACACAATATATAAAACTTGTACGTTTACTGTTTGCTGGCACCGTAATTTGTTATAATTCCTATTAATTTCTTTTAGAAACACTTGTGTTATGTATAATTCCTAAAAGTATGACACGGTAGACTTTACAAACATTCAAACAAAGCACTCTTTACTAAATTAGGTATTTACAATGAAAATGAGCGCTAACTAGCGCCCCTGTGCTATCATTCCTATGTTAGTTATCTTGTTTTGACCTTTTTGAGTCAAATATAGTCTCTCGACGATGTGAGGGCTTATCTAAACTAATGACTTATGTCTGAGGCATACAACAGAACAAGGAGTACGTAACCTCATACTCTCTTTAACTAAACAACTATTGAATGAAATGTGTTTTGTCCATCTAGATAGATAGATGGACAAAATGGTCATTTAGACACATGCAAACCTTCAGCTGTAAGGTCAGGTGTAGATTAATTTTTAATTACAGCAAGCAGACCACTTCAACCACTGCACTAACTATTACATTATCACAAACAGCCTTCGCATAACAAGGTATTATTGAATTAGATTACGTAGTTAATTGTAATAGGTAGTCTGAACATCCACTCGTAGCAATAGCATGTACAGCGACAAGTGTTTCAGAATGATTAAATTTTTGTTGACCATCTGTCTTGCTTTCTTTTATTTGACGACGACCGGTTGGCGCAGCGGGAGTGTAAGCGACTGCTACGCCGAAGGTCGCGGGTTCGATTCCCACTCAAGTCAAACATTTGTGTACATGAACATGAATGTTTGTCTTGCTCTGGGTGTTTCTATGTATAATATGTATGTATTTACAAAAAAAAAAGAAAACAAATATATAAATGTATGTTTATCCATTGTCTAGCACCCATAGTACAAGCTCTGCTTAGTTTGGGACTAGATGGTGTTGTGTGAATGTGTTAGAATATTATTATTATTATTTGGTTTGTGTGTGGCCTAATCAAATGTAGGAGTTTATAGACCGCACGAAAGCCTCCGACAATACCTAATGATTCTTGACCTAAAACAAGAGGCAGGTGTGAAGTTAATATTTGCTTATTAACAGTATTTGCTTATTAACTGTTTAAATACTCAAAACCTCATTCCTCATACGTACGTTACACTCAGTCGAAAGTACTCTTACATTCCTGAGAGTCAAATTTTGCGCAATAGTCGTTTCGGTGACAAGTAAAACGCCTAAAAGAGCTATCATTGAGTGAAAGTGAAATGGCATTTCCTGTACATTGATACCGGATCGGTGAGAAATGCGCGGTTCATAAATAATGACTTTAGATATAGTGTTTATATTGCCATGTCGTGGGTTCCAATCGTTCATATTGCACCACCGACAGGCGTGAACTCACTTCGACCACAAGCACAAGCATTTAGTTTAGGTGGAGTTTGAAGAACTCAAAAGAACATTAAGAATATAAAACATAAAACATATATTTAGCAATTATATAAACCTTTATTACTAGCCGGTTATAAAACATATTTGTAATCAATTTCCAAAATTTAATGATGTTACTCATTAATAAAATTCTCTAGCAATCAAGACTCAAATACGATGCGTATTTTGGCAATTTTATAATGCTACTATGACTGCTATCACTGCCAGACATAACCGTAATATAAGCCGTTAGGCTTACTATCTGACTCATGAAGTCATTAATCACTAGTACAAGTTCTATTACCGTCGGGCTACACTACCGGGATATGCCAATAATTATTGCCATAATTTCAACAACGCCTAGGTGTAACCGCGATTTATGGCCATAATTTTACAATGCCAATCAATATGGCATATGCCGGTAGGCAATAGCTCCGGCGGCGGTCTTTTTCGCACATCAAAGAAGATTACCGCAGTAATTATTGCGTTTGTGGCCACACTACCGTTTGTTCAGTGTGCAACACGAGTTCGACGACGACGCACGTATCTACACTATCTACCGATATGGAGTGGTCAAATGAAAAAGCGCTCGAATTTTTGGAGTTATTGCAATCCGAACCGTCTCTCTGGGATACCCGACAGAAAGCTAAAAATTTAAAAGATTCATGTTAAAATAATTGGCACTCATAAAATACCAAACAGCTGCAGCTTCATCCGCCATCTTGAAAAATGATATTTTTACCGCCTAGTTTATTGGCATATCTCGGTAAACTCTAGTGTAACCACACGACTTCACGCAGTAATTTAACGGTAATTTATTGCCATAATTATGGCGGTAACAGCCCGGTAGACGGTAAGGTAGTGTGGCCCGAGCATTAGTAAGTATTTGTGGTGTCAATGGCTTCCAAGTGCTTGCAGAGTGACATGATCGGGCGGTATTCGAAGCTCATACCGTCACTTCCCCATCCGAGTTCCATGGAAGTACGGCCGTGTAGGAGACACGCTTGGTTACCCAACTAATGGTTCAACGTCCTGCCAAATACACATCATGGTGACGATTAGGGTCAGACGTGGTAGACAAGCGAGCGATAAGCGAACGAAACCGCTTGATTTATTTAACTTTTTTGCTTTGTTTACTACTGGTTGCGTCTGTTCCTGGACGTGGTTCTGCGGTTTGAACTAAAAGTGGTATGAAGACGTCGTCAGCATTTTTAAAATATTTCTTTAACAAACATTTGCTAAATGGAAATTGTCTATGATGCAGTAATGTGCACCTATATTTAATGGGCCAGCCAGGGCTAAATCCCAACTATCTAATTGAAAACGAGTACTCAGGTAGTTGCAACTTCAAACGAAGTAAAAGGTGGTGTCAAACACAACAACCAAAAATTCAGAAGCCTTGACGGCTTTATGCTAAACGCTAAACTTATACTGAAAACCTAACTGTTTGCATAACGAAGTCATGACAACAAACTAGGCTTTTAGGTAAGAATCCTTGGTAGTGTAAGCCAAGCACGTTCTGTCAACTTCTGTCATCGCATTCAGGAATGTACCATGGTTCTTTGCCAATCATGTCACGCACGCAAGACTACAAAACCAGTGTCTAGTTGAAATAATGGAGTTCACCTCATTTTTGTCTCATCAAAATGTACACGGTGTTAAAAACGAGTTTGACACAACATTTACTAAGTCATATGTATATCTACTGAAAACTTTGATAATATAATTGATATATCTATATATATAAAATCCTTGCGTTACTGACTGACTGACAGACAAGCTACAGCCAAAACTATAAGGCGCAGGAAGCTGAAAGTATGTTCCTTGGGGTCCGTAGGGGTGCACTAAGAAGGGATTTCCCGAAATTCCCACGGAATCGGGCAGAACCGGTTAAATAAAAAAAAAGTGCGAGCGTAGGTAGCTGCGGGCGTCCTCTAGTAGCTTATGTAGTAGAGGTTGTGCGATAGATCTTTAGCCATCTCATTAATCTGCTTATAGGCAATTGCAATATTTAGCTGTAAGCAGATTCGTCATAATTCGGTACTTGATAGTGCATAAAAGCATGTAAAGTACAGTAATTGAATATATATCACAGGTTCGGATATTGAATTGTTATGAGTAAATGATACTTCGGTGCGTCAGTTTACACCAGTTACGACAAACACCCAGACAGAACAATGCTTGTGCATCACATGTTACCTTTTTTTTTCTTGTTTATCGTGTGGAAGATGAGTTACCTCATGCCCTTCCGACCGGGGAGCGGTCGAAGGGGGTATGTTGGACTCCCACCTCGTGGGCTGGCTTACCGACTAAAAACCACACGGTGGCTCCGTAACTCGACGCCTTGCAGGTACTTGCAGGTACAACGGGAACCATAGTGCGGCAATCGAACCATGAGCAGTAAGCACCGCGTATTGGTCATGTGACCATTAATTTATTTGTGCTAACAGGCCAGCTATTATTGCACAATAAATTTATTCAATTTAATAGGTTATTCCGTAAAAACGTCGTAAGTATCGTGTCGTCTCGTGTGACGCTACAGCACCGCTTATAAATCTCTGGTCTCTACATATTATCGGAATGAATTCAGTGAATTTGAAAACAATAATTATTTTGTGAATCGTTGTTTCTGATAACCGTCCATTATCAACGAATTTTTGGAACTGGCATCACAATGAGCATCTTTTTGTTAGACATTTTTAGGTATTTAGTAACTGTTTAATTTATATTTCCGAAATTTAGGTAACGTGAAAAGGCACCCTATTGCCTATTTGATACGCTTAGATGCAGTTTTAGTGACATGAGAGGTTTATAAGTTACCTCAATGCTTAAGAGTACTTAACCTATATTAGTTATTGGTGTAAGTTGTTACTGTTACAGAGCCTACAATATAGAGTTGGTGGGACCTGTAGGCTGTAGGTTGTATAGGCATCTCTACCTGCAATACATATACCATAAAATGAAATCAAATGTTCCATAACCTTTCAAGTGCTGCTAATCACCAGGACCGTCTTAAGGAAGGCGTGGGCCCTTGGGCACACAAACATTTGGGGGCCCTTGTAGAAGCAATATTTAACAAACCAAAATCTGCTGAAGTGGATCCCATGGTATACGATCAGCCGGGGGATCTTCCGTGCTTAATTTCAGCTCCTCACAAAACTTAGAAATCGGCACAGGGCTATCTTGGGATTCCACGTTGGCCTTATCTCACAAAGTCTCCATTCCTCGCTCTCTCAAATAAAATGGCGTGAAAAAACGTAACAGCAGTTCTATAACGGTAGACTCCCCTATCTACAATTAAAATAATTATTGAATTTCTGTAATGTCTGCGGCTTACACAGAAACGTAGATACTGTCTATTAAAAACTAGGGACAGGCCGGTATGCCCGCCCTTCTTTAGCGGTGACGCGATACGGTGATAGAAGTCAGCAGATTGGGATGGACTGCGAGAATTCTTCGCGTCCTTCCCATGGAAACGGATTTACTCGGTCAATCTAGACTTTTGATATAGAATTATTTTCCCCAAGCATACGTATCTTGCGGCGGGTGCAATAGTCCTCAATTTAATGAAACCTGTATAATGATTGCGCAACAAAAGCAGTCAACATAATTATCTGGCCTGGAGCAACGCCAGAAAATTTGAGATCTAAGGGTCTAAGAGGACAAGCGGAAGTTAAACGTCGCTTCCAGACTCAGCAAGAAGGCTAATGCAGGCAAGGGAGAACACAAAGCTAGAATTGTTATGTGACTTGAATGATATACCATTTGGAGTCGTCTTTTCTGGCCACTGGCTAAGGCAGCGCAAGAAAATTTCTACCATGACTGTCAAGCATTCCACTACTGTCGACAGTCTGGCCCGTAGTGCAAAGGGCAAGGCTGATGTCTTGGTTCATCTATTTGCCACGAACTCGACTTTGGATGGTACTGGAAGTGTCCACCTTCCATGCCATGGTGGAGCTATTTGCTATCTAGCTAGCTTTGCCTGAAATCCTCAGGCCACTACACAGTCTCCGTTGGACTCAACTGCAAATAAGTTGTCAGCTTAGAAGATCGGTGCATCTTGCATATTAATGACATCTCGATTGAGAACATGTATTGTGGATGACATTACAGATGATGCGCGGGCACTAGCCACTAGAATATCCCTTAGAGCCAAGTAGAAGAAAATTCAATTTGTGTCTAAAGTGGACGATTTTCGAGGCCAAACCTCCGAACGTATATGGGATTGTTGTTTATGAAGTTTCTTATAGTATCTCCGTCCGGTCAGTATCTCCTTAGTGACTTTCAGGAGCGCTTTTAGCAAATGTGTGGCAAACTAACCGACTTGAGTAATAGGAAATATGACATTAATGACCTACTCATTAATAACGACTGGTGAATGATGATGAATGGTGAAAAAATATATATGAAAGCAAAACACGAAGCAGATAGGAAGAGACCACAAACTTACATCGGACCCTACACTGTATACCAAAGTATACCGTTCCGCCTGGTCTGACGCACGATATTATTGTGACTCAATTGGGAGAGGTCTGAACTCGATACCTTCTGCATGTTAGTCTATTGGTATCTCTACTGGGCTATCAGTGCCCTATAGGTTTACCTTCCTATTGTGTGTCGCACGAAAATAGGTTTTGTTAAATATGAAATCGCTACTCTACTAAGTTAGTAAGTAGGTAGCTATCTATCTCTAGAGAAGAGTAAATAAAATATATTTTATGATTTATGAGCAAGCAAGTTGCGAATAACAGCTAATTAAAACCATAGCCGTTAATCTTGTTCTTACTTTTAATTAAAAATTATAACGATTTCTATTTTATGTAACGCAAATTACCTACCTATTATGAATATGCCGAGGGCAGAAAGTTTATAACAACTAAGTAAGTTATCTAATTGGAATTTTATCATAATAATTAACGTGTTGCTATTTAATTATCATTTTTAGTGTTTATCAACTTAGCTTGAAAGTGATTCATTACTTACTGTAAGTAATTTATTTATGCATAAGTATTTTTTTTTGTTATAAATTTGATAAATATATATTTATAAAGGTAACAGGCATAACAACGGGTAATAGGTATTTAATTATTCACTAGGTTCAACATCGCCAACAACCATTAATGTTATCGCCAATATGCGGCTATCTTATCGAGATTCTGCAACGCAAGAAATGTTATTAGGTATTTGATAATGGAACTTACTTATGAAACCTGTCTGTGGTCATTTTTTTATTTTTTCATAGAACTTGTCGCACAAACACTTCACAACGACAGTACGAAAGTTTGTTCAACTCATTTTTACCAGATTGCTACAGTTCACAACCGCGAAATTGATAAGCTGAGAAAGTTTACTGTTTAGTCACACTTCACACTTTAGCAAATTATAGAAATAATGATTTTCACATAATACATTCACACAAATATAATAGGATAGTTATGATAAAAACCAGTTGAATTTTGTTGCAGATTATTTTTAATTTATCAGTTGTGTTACGTATACAAAAATAATAATAAAAACACCTGTTTCACACAGGTGAAACAGTTTAATAACGTTAACGAGTCACAGATACAATAAGTATAAAGTTACAAACTACACCAACAAAGATTGAATGAATGGTGTGAATGAACGTATAGTAATTTGCAAACGTTCAATGACCTTAGTTTCAATATTTAGTTAAGCGACATCTATGATGTAATATTTAAAACATTTCGACTACTGCCATCTTTTGATGAGTAGTGGTAGCACGTGAGAACTCGTTCAACTATTGTCTGATAGATGGCAGCACTAGTGCTTGAAATTATACACTTGTTCAAGTTTAAATTACACAAAGTGCAGTGTTATGTTTATGTATATTTTTATTAGTATACTAGCGTACTTTGCGTACCCGGTTAATTTATAGCCTAAGTTACTCCTTGGTACATCAGCTATACGCCAGTGAAAGTCTCTTCAAAATCGGTCCAGCCGTTCCAGAGATTAGCGAGAACAAACAGACAGACAGACAGACAGACCGACAGACAGACACAAATTGTAAAAAATTACATTTCGGTATGTGTAGGTACCGTGTATACTTTTTACTTAATAAGTACATATGCGTTAAGTAAAAAGCTGTTATTTTAATATTACCTACAAACAGACACTCCAATTTTACTTAGGTAGGTATGTGTTTAATTTTATAGTGCTTAGATTTGTGTTTTAAATTGGGAATTGGGTTTATAAATATTATTATCGACAGTAACAAAAAATAATTTAGATCCCATTTATTAAAGTGTAGGTAAGTAAATAAATTGCCTTTCATGTTATCAAAATAAATTACTTTCATAATACGATCTAATCTTTCATGCTAATCCTGGATAGCTATGCGGATTGTACATTAAAAGCATTATTTGATAAATTAACTGTTACCTGTTAGAGTAGTAGATTGTCATGCATTATCATTAAAAGCGCCGCAAAAAGCTCAGCTAAAAGTGAATTATTGTACGTTTATCTCGAGTGGCGGATATAATATTATCATAGTGTTTGATAAAACAAGGGGATCGGTCTAACAGTCTGCTTTGCTATGAATAATGGTTTCATAAAAGATCAATAAAATGGTTGGATAGGTAGGTAGGTATATTTGCTTGCCACCAGGAAGGAATTAAATTGCATAGAGCTTTTATTCTGACAGAAAACTGTACCTAACAAGTTTTCTGTCAGAATTTTGTGAGAAGATCAGTTTAATACTGATGCACTAATTTAAAGCCGGGGCAAGACCCGCGAGGACTTTAATTTACCCCGAAGATAACATAATCATCCTCGCGTTATCCCGGTTGGGATCCAGCACCTTTTCGGATACCAGAGCTTTTAGTCTAGGTAGGTATGAATGATAAAATGGATTTGTTTGCTCCTTGTATAACCATATTTAATAAACAGAAGGTGTCGCAAATAAAAGCGGCGATTTTACTACACTGGAGGCCTTAGCAGATTTTGGGCACTAATTTGTTGGTATCCGTGCCGTTCGTCATTTTGTAAAGTATTTTCTAAAAACAGCTCTGGCGTACCTAATCGACCGTTAGGTGCCTAGTTATCGCGAGGGGCGCTCTTAGAAAATCCACGGAAAATGTTCCCATAAATGAAAAATTTGAAAGCGATCCATTCGTGAGCAAAAAACACAGCATACCTATCCGTCTTACTAATAATAATCTATGCAAGGTCTTTATTTCCGGAAGAGTTTGTTCCTGATCAATGTTGGCTTGATCAAGACACTAATTGAAAAGCACAAGTCATGGAAAATCGATATGGCAGCAGTAGGTACCAGATAGGCCCATAATAAAATTAAGCAATTGTTTAGAGCATCACGCTTACCTACACTAGAAACAGCGCCAAGACGCGAGCGGCCAATCGTCACCCCTGCAGCCTAGCCGATGTTGTGCTGTCAGTTTAATGTCTTGAATAAAATGATTTCCGTATTTATAAGGAAAGAACCAAGCGTGGATTGCTTAGGACATCAAGTAGTCTTAATCCAGCACTACAAAGGAACCCTCCTCATCTGGGGGTCTATTCCGAGTTTGTACGATTTACGAGTCGTTTCTCAATAGGAACATTTTGCATAACTATATTTTCTAAATGCGCTCCTTAGCGATCTGTATTAGCCCTATTGCCAAACTTCAGGGCAAGAACCTCTGCTAGTTGGATCTCATCATCATGCCTTTAACAGTCCACTACTGGACTAGGCCTCTCCTTTGAAAGGAGGTTATATTGGCCTACTATACCAAGCTGGCCAAACGGTTTGGTATAGGGGTTGTATCTAGATTTCCTTCGCTTACAGTGCTGTTCTCTGCATAATATACTCCCTCTGTCGGCTCCTGCGACACCCATGGGATGATATGGGCTGGTGACATTCCGTATTCTTAATCCGTCACCACACGGACATCTACCTACGTCCCCATGAAATCAGAATCAGAGTTTTAAATTTGTTTACGCTTAAATATAATGGATATTATATATAAAATACTCGTGATGAAGAAATAAATATTAATTATGATATTAAATCAAGCACGAATTGCCGCACAAGGTTTTACCGTAACGTTAGTAATAGGTAATTAATGCATGTTAAACATAATTTATGTTACATAGTACTAACTAGTTGAAACAAACAGGATGTGTATGAGATGGTGCCTAAATTAGGTATTATTATAATAGCTAAGTAGAATAAAATTGTCTAAGAAGACAGATTTCTATAGTCGTATTTTTAATTAGACGAAGCCAACTGACAGTAGCTAATGTCACTTTGTAAAATAATGGTGCCATGTTTAAAGTAATAGTGATGCGTTTAGTTCTCGTTCAATCAGATGAACGAACAATGAGTGTGAATAGTTAGTCATTTCAAACTATAAAAGAATTCGTCTTTAAACCAAATTCCGTAGTAGTGATGGATAATGCCCCCTACCACTCCAGGAAACTAGAATCGCTGCCTACAATGTTTTGGACTAAACCTAGAATACAAGAGTGGCTAACGAGCAAAAATATTTCATTCGAAGCAAAAATGGTTAAAGTTACTCTTATAGACATTGTATGGCAGCACAAAAAAGAACATTGCGATAAGGATGTTGTGGACGAGATGGCAGCGCAGCATGGGATAATTGTTTGACGTCTGCCCCCATACCACTGTGAGCTCAATCACATTGAGTTGGTATGGGCGCAGGCTAAAGGATATGTTGCAAGAAATAACAAAACCTTCAAAATGACAGAAGTAAAAACGTTATGAAAAAAGGACTTCATCATATCACTCCTGAAAAATGGAGTAGCTGCGTGTACAAGTTTCCTCGCAATGTTTTCCTTAATGTTTAAAACACTCGGTATTCAGTATAGGTAAATACTATAGGAACATAAGTCTTCGAAAACTCGTTGGTATACATACAAAGCACGCCTAAAATTTGAACACTGTACCCGATATCGGCCGTTCGGCACACTAACTAAATTCACTAGACAATCGAGGCAATTTCATTCATTCAAGAGTTTTTTCAATCATTCACTTTGTCACAACACTATTTTTATTTCATCATAAACTGACAACACAGTAAACGTCAGTTGACTTCGTCTAATTAAAAATACGACTATAGAGGGCTATCAATGGTGCATATATTTTACTATAAATTGATAGTTTAGAGCCAAAACTTAATTAAATTCCTTTGGTTGAGCAAATGAAAAATTATATTAGAAGCCGCTTCCCCTAACTGCTATTTTCTTTTATAGGAAGATTTCTTGCAAAATCTTCAAAGACAATACATAGGTACTTACGGACAAAATTCACGAATAGCATTCTAAAACTATTTTACTGCAGCTCTACCAGATATTTATTTATTACTAGCTGACCCGGCGAATTTCGTACCGCCTAACAGCCGATTCTTTCATTTTTTCTTTGATTTTTAAAATTTTTCTCTCCACTTCAAGGAATATTATAAAAAAAGAATTAGCGAAATCCGTTCAGCTGCTCTCAAGATTTGCGCTTGGCAACACATTTAGCGATTCATTTCTATAATAAAGATTACAACTTAAACTACAAATTAAAATATTTATAAGAACATTTATTAGGTACAACCTGTATGTAATAATTAATAATAATATACATATTTTACAATAAATAGAGAGCTCCGTAATTCGATATTATAATAATTATATATAAGCTATGCAAATTAGAGGCAATTACAGAGTAACGCCTTGAGCTCATTATGTGATATTATCTGTGGCAGGCGCGCCGATGCTACACGATATAATTATAATTTAATAAAATAATTAGTTCACACTTTCGTTACGGGTTTGATATGTGAATTACTTTCGAGTTATATTGGGCAATAACTGGTGAGTATTAATAAAATATTATTATGTATACGGAAGTCATTTTATTAGCTTTCATAACCAAACAAATCGTAAAAGATACCTATGTATATTAATGTAATATGATATGGAGCAATCCTAATCTTTGAAAAACGTAAGCGATTTTTAAATCATCTTAACAAGCAACATTTTTACTAAAGCCTATATTTTTTCATATAATGAAAAGCTTTTGAAAGTTAGTCAGCCTAATTTTTCGCTATTCCTAACTATAAGATTCTTTAGTAGGAAACTTTAAACTATTAATCACATTTGTACACTAAGATGTGTAAATTACATTTTTTTTATATTTCGCAATAAAATATGGAGCTATTGCTTGATTGTTTCAGACTCAGGCTCTTACTTGTAAGCACGAAGTAAGTATTACCTACTGCCTACTCAAAGTTTAAACTCGGTCTGGCCCTTGTAAGCACAACTAAGAAACAGTAAGTTCAAAATTACTCTCATTATGGTACGCATGAAGCAGCAAATTAAAATTCAGGCTCTTGGCTCTTCCTTGAAAGTAAAGAGAAAAGAGAGAGAAATAAAGTAGAGATTGAATTTCAGCTTCTTAGAGGAGAAAGCTGAAATTCAATCTCTTCCTTGTAAGCACGAGGTAAAACCAAACATATCAATTTGAAAAAGCTAACTGTTAATAAAGTATAGTGCGTAATCAGCTGGTAGATTACAGCGAGTGGTACGTAGCGGTGCGTTCTCCGCTACATGCGAAATACATTAATGAGATAACGCGCTAATGGATCGCAAATATTTATATCCGATATACGATATTAAACGCCTACTACCGACGCACAACTTATTTAATAGCTTTCGGGAAAATGTTTATCGTTTGCCGTAAGTTTTCTCGGGAGTCTCGTATGCCTATTACGATGATACTTGGTTGCTTCTTTTTGGAAGCGTTTTGGTTATTTAGTTTATGTCTAAGGGATGGTCGTGCATAGATCATAACAAATATACCCGTGCTTGTACTCATAACATTGTAATATTTTGGATATAGCGTACCTAAAGCCTATTTTAAGCTAGAAAGATATAATATAAGCTCTTCCATATTTAATTGAATTTTGTCCTCATACAAGCATTAAGTTCTATTTAATTTTAAACATTTTCTGTATAAAACAGATGCAGTTTCTATACCTAAACATCAGTTTCCTGTAAATATTAAAGATATTGTTAGGTGCTATCCTGTCGTGGAAGTAATGCTGACGCAGTTCTCGTGACCCCGCCATTCAATGGGATCGGGTAGAGGAACACCATGGTGGTTTTAGTGGGTAGTCCCGGCGCTTCTTGTCGGAGAGTCACCACACTCTTCCTAGGCTGAGCCCTTTAGGGGCCCGGTCTGGGGGGAGGGCTTAGGCCGTAAATTGTTTGGTTTCCAGCATGAGTCAAAAAACAGGTAGCTATCCTGTACAGCAGTTTCCTACAACTTAACAAAATAACATAATTACACATAAACACAGCAAGCCCTAATCTATTCCTTGACAATAGTTTGAAATACCACCTATCGATCAAACAACCTTCGCCCATAGTTTTCCGCATTTTCTATACACATAATAATTAAATACGTACCTTCATATTACGAATAGATGTAGATCAAACGCGTGACGGCCGAGACTATTAAATTTGTTTGCTCTACCATTAATCACGGAGTTCAAAGTTATTTCCTTCGACGTCTGTGTGCATGTGTAGGTGTTTTATTGATATTACCGTGTGATAAGTACATCACAGTGATGATAAGCGGCGTTACATTATTTTTATAATAGGCAGGCGTGGGCTGCTAAATATACTTGTACGAAATGAGTATTATGAACACTCGGTAGGACATTGCGATTGCTGAGTAAATAAAGTCAGTAGTTGGATATTCTCCATATACCTACATATCTAAGTATCAAGGGCACAATGTGACGCTCATGAACCTCAAATGGACTAAGTACATTGTTGGCCAATCCTACAAGCCACATCAACCAATAACAACGACCGCTCTGTCAAGAGCAATATGACTAGGTAGCGGTTATAGCGAGACTTGGCTTGCCGTTCGTAACTGATCGGCAAGGTTAGGCAACGCTTGCACAGGTCGCTACTTGGATGGGTGACCAAGTGTGGCATTTACATCTGAGCGCTACCGTGCTTCGGAGGGCACGTAAAGCTGTCAATAAAAAATATAATATAAAAGGGTCCATAGGGTTCCCACCAAGAACTTAGGGTCCCAAGCCAACCTCACCTGCAAGTGAGGTTGGCTTGGGAGTGGTGCACCTGCCGATGAACGCTCTAGCAAACTAAATATCCCGATAAGCGGCAATAGGCTCGCCACCTATTACGTGGGATCAAAACACTGGCGAAAAGTGGGCGTTTAATATGCCTCTGCCTACCCCTTCGAGGAAACAGGCGTGAGTCTATGTATGTATGTATGTAAAAATATATAATAAATCATTAGGCCATGTCGGAGGCCTTCGGGCGGTCTGAAAACTCCGACACTAGAGTTGGCCACACACTCACACGAAAAACAAAACAAACAAACAAACTAGGAAGAAGCTACTAAAAGACCCCATACAATTTATTAGAACAGATTTTTTCGGATTCAGATTTTATTCTTAGGTCCACCAGTCGTGAAATCATTAGCAGTTTCAGTTTGAGAAATTGCCGATTGACCACTTAAAGTGGCTACTTATGCTGGCAACCTTTACTGATCACAAACGGCAACAATGTACTAAGTACGACCAGACTGATTTGCAGTAAATCCTAAGACTTATCAACTTGAAATGATAAAAGTCTGCGGGATTTGTTAGTCAAGTAATGTCTACATGATTGAATCAGGCGTTACTGAGCGCAACTCGATTGTAACCTAATGGAAAGAAAGAGGAACCCACACGCACCTTCGGATTGATCACCCCAACTATTGCAATAGAAAAAGGTTGACAATACCGGACTCCTCTTATGTGGAAGAATAAGAGATATAATAGGAATGGCATGAGCTCCAGGAAGATACCTGACTTGCAGTATCCCGCTGTATGCGCCGACTATGCTTCGACTCGTTTTACACCTCTGCACGAGGCATCAGGATTTTACATATACACATTAGGTTATAAGTAAGGCAGCGATAGTCTAGTGGAGATACCAACAGACTGCCATGCAGAGGGTATCGGGTTCGAATCCTACTTTTTGGAGTTATGTACGTATTGAATTGTCGATTATCGCTTGTGTGCCTCGGAGAGCACGTTAAGCCGTCGGTCCCGGTTGTCTTGAAGATCTTTGACAATCGTTATAGGGCGTCAGAGCCTTCTAAATAAACTGACACTAGTCTAAACCATGGAATATCGCTATCCCTTCAGGTTGCGGAGGTCAGACAGGCAGTCGCTCTGTGGAAGCTGTGTGAAGCTAATATTCAGCCAAATCCGGTTAGACTAGTAAGCGTACCCTACGTTGAAACTGAAATAACGCTAGGAGGATAACATTAGGTTACAACTAATGTCTTGTGATATAGAAGACAAAAAATATAAACCAGTAATTGTCACAGATTTCGTTAGTAAGAAATGTCATGGATGTTATATTGTAATATTACAATGTTGTACAAATATCGGTGTGTATCTTTCGTAAGGTGCTGTACTTGCCTAAATGAAACCACAAGGAAGCACACCTATATGTCGATAGAACCTGCTACACAGTGTATACCTCTGGATCTCAAGGAAGGCTTGTCGCGATTCTTTGGTAATCCGAGCTGGGATAGGCATCCTATATTCTATTGATTCCGTTTGTTGTTGGTAGATGGCGCCGCTACAGCCGTTCTAGTTTTGTTTATCATTTGGTAGGTACTCGAGATAACCAATATTATGCCAACCTTTTCGAGTTAGAGATACATCACAAGAAAAGAAATACTTTTTGTCAGGATTATCAATCAAATCTAGAAGCGAAAGCGTTCTTGCTCAGATAATTTTATTAACACAAACCTAAATAGATATTGTGACGATATTCAATAGGCTTTACATTAAAATTCCCTATTTTTGGTTTGAGGTATGAAATAGTTATAATAATCAAGCAAGATGTTGAAGCTTGGCATGGGTGAAGATACCACCATAAGTTGCCTGAGTAGGTAAATACTGAAAAGTCAAAGATCAGCCTCTGAGGCCTTAAACCAGAAATAATTGGATATCATTTTAAAAAATTAAGTAAGTAGAATTTAAATTGAAAACTTAATCTAAGTCCATCTATCTACTTAAATATATACATACATAGACTCACGCCTGTTTCCCGGAGGGGTAGGCAGAGACTACGGAACGCCATTTGCAACGATCCTGACATATCTCTCTTGCTTCATTCACTCCCATCAGATTCCTCATGGATGCTCTTCTGTCTACATCCCTTTAACATTAGCTTTTTGAATTCTTTGCTCCTAAACGTCTAAGAATACCTATAGGTGCTAGTCGGATTTCTTCAACAAAAACATGGTTAGCCGTTAGTTAGCATTTATTTTGTATGACCGTGAAAATTATCGTTTTAACAATAATTTATTTATGCAGACATTAATTTTCACCATTACCAATTGTATACTATATTCCAAATCATTTATGTTGCAAGCAAGTAGGTAGTGAATAATATAAGAGAAAATATTTGTTTTTTTTTAGATGTTATTAATAGTACACAGTTCGTGAATGCTTATATTTCAATGTGCCCACGCAGCATTAAGTTGTGTTCAATAACCTTAACAAATGTGCCATTTGACACTACGATCTGTATTTTTTAGAAGTCACTAGCCGATTGGCGTATCTTTCATTCCTCCACTTGGCAATATTCAGAGGGTATGTGTGCTCTGTATGGTCCACAATGAAGGTCTTCTGAAATGACGCTCACTATGCGGCAGCATTGAGGCATCAGGTCCCGAAACCTGTCAAAAGTGTCAAACCCCCATATTTCCATACGTCTGTGTTTTTGCGTATCATGTGTGTTTACGCGTCTGTACAGATCTGACAGCTATTTGGACCTGGCGCATAGGAAGCGCCGTCTGGTGGTAGAAGAAATATCAAACTCCCTCATTGCTCTGAATCGGGCTGCTCTTTATCTCTGTTGCTTCAATGTTTGTAACCTCTTCTTTCTTGCGTCGTTTGTCCTTAATGCTGAGTGTCGTGACCTGTACGAATCACTTTTCTGTCTCCTGGACTGCCTTTCGCCATATTGTTCTCTCTTCGGTGGTGTGGATGGCGGCTAACTACGAAATTCAATATTCGAATTATAGATAGATCTGTAGATTTTAGATTCGTTTTTGACAGTTTTTGACATAAGCTCCATACAAAATATGTCAAACACGAATCTAAAATCTACAGATCTATCTATAGTTCGTATATTGAAAATGGCCGTAAGACATTAGTGTTCAGCGTGGAGATGATTTGGTCTCTGGGTTTATCCCATTTACTTTGCCCGTCAGCAGCAGTTTTTACATATTTTCACCACTTTTTAGCAATTTTATTTGTATTGTGTCATATGCGGAAATTTCCAGATAGAAAGACTCGAATGATACTTACACCAAATTTCTTACTTAATCGAGTTGTATTTTTACATATAAAATACTCGCACTGAGCCATATAGAGACCTCCACTCTTGCAAGAAGCTAGCATGATGCGTTTATTTCAGTAACGACGATAGGTTCATAACAGATATCTACATACTTATTCAGGAATCTGTTACAGACTTTGTTGACAGGTAGGCAATAGCAAAATTTATTTAGTTTAAGAATTTACACCTTTCCAATTATGATATTTTATAAGGTTTTTTCCAATTATTCCAAGAAATATCCTATTTCTAACGTAATAGCTCATTACTCCATCTGTGTGCTAACATTTGCGTGAGCTTAGCCCTCGAAATCCCGCACGCGTTATTCCTCTCGCAAATCTAATTAGCGAGGCACATTCCCAATAAATTCACATGAAACACTGTAATAACCTCGTAATCCCGCCGAGATGATTGCCTCGCCACGATATATCTTTTTTATGCCCGTTTATCGCCCGATAATATAATAATCATATCACGCTGACAATAATGGCATGCCAAATAAAATCTACCTACCCTATATTACACGTATTGACTGAGTTTTTAAACGTATTCCTCCATACGATACTTCAAAATGATTTATACTTTATTTTTATCAACATAAAGATGTTATTGCCATATCACGTTGGTTCTGTACGCCATTTTGAAATGTGTCAATAATCGCTTGTTCGAAAACAGAACGTGTACAAATTGGGTGAAGTTTGGTGCGCGCGGGAAAGCAATATGTTTTTATTTCTTTTTAATTTCCGGTTCGTTTTAATGGCGTCGAAATCAATATAATGGTGAAGCGGCGATCGCCATTTTCGCATTTTGTGGTTTTGCTCATTTAGCGTCGTTGAGCATGATTCAACAATGTAGTGGGCACTTAGCCTAATGAGTGCTGTCGGTACATCGCTTGCGAATGCAACAATGATTTTTCTTTATGCGTTTGACGTACCTAAATGTTGTAAAAGCTTTATCATTTTGGCTTCTGATGCTTGGATTGCAACACTGTTGCTGAATACGCTAATTACATAGCTAGTGTTGCCAAATATAGACGAGCTACATGTTGTGTATCTTTGCTTGTATCAAATTAACTTGTCACACAGCCTCCTCTGCCTTTATATTATTTCAACATCTTAGAGTTGAATGAGAATTGAGAATCAACCAAAGAATGAACAAGGACGGCGGTGATTATAAAATTATTATGCTATTAAATTACCAATTAATTTTGTTTATTATATATTTATGTCAGAATTACTTTAGCCACTTACCTATTAGTATTTTATCACGTCTAATAAAGAATACTTTATGTATATAATTAATAATAATAACAAGTATTTTAAAGTCTCGTAAGTGTACGATCAGACTGATGCAACGAACACTTGCAATAAAATAAATAAACAACAAATTTTATTGTTCTTCTCCTAAGTTGTTACCCACTACCACTGCGAAATAACTAGGGCTAAGCCGGTGTTCATTTTGCATTCAGTAATAAATGGAAGCGAGGCATATAGAATGAATGAATTTCCTTAATGTTAATGCGTAGCCAGTACGGTCCGACCTTAAAGTAAAAGTGGCCATAAATGTGTCATCATCATCATCATCATCAGCCTGCCATAGTCCACTGCTGAATACCTACAGGCACCAACACCGTCTAATGGCACGCCACTGAGCCACAGATTACTAAATAGTTACACTGAGCTCAATTTTAGGCTTTTCATCTCCAGCCGCTGCCAGCCACTTTGCGTATATCGTCACTCCACCTAGCTGTAGGTCGTCTATAAATGTGTATTCTTCTTAAATGATAAAATAACTAAGTACCTAATATCGACTGAAATCTTAATATATAAAATCCTTGCGTTACTGACTGACTGACAGACACGCTACAGCCGAAACTATTGAGCGCAGGAAGCTGAAATTTGGCATGTATGTTCCTTGGGGACCGTAGGGGTGCACTAAGGAGGGATTTCCCGAAATTCCAACGGGATCGGCCAAAACGGGTAAATTAAAAAAAAATGCAGGCGTAGCTGCTGGCGTCCTCTAGTCTTCAATAAAATCTAAGTGGGTACTATTAAACTAAAACCGAATTCCTTAGTAACCGCGTTTATCATGTAATAACTTTTCGAACGCTTGTTCCCGTGCAAATAAAATAAAAGGGGAACAGATGATAAAAATACAAGTCGTTTTAAAATTCCGCGCAGCTCTCGCCGATCCATCGGGTGATTGCGTCTCACTCTAGACATCTTGATTTTTTTGCGCTGGCCACGTGATTTAGGTGGAAAGTCGGCGGGAAAATGCCGCGTGAATTGATGCTGCAGAATTTATTAGACTTGCGCTGTGATAGTAGAAATTGTGTTTGTTATTTACTTTTGCTATTATCTGTGTGTTACATTACTGAATGTGGTATACTGAGTAAGTGGTAATCCCTTTATTTCTTTGTTCAAAGGATGTTCTTATATTTTTTTGGACTAGCAGCTATCAATAGCAGAAGAGGGCGCTGAAACTAGCATCTTGTCTGATAACTAAGAATGGTATGCTGTGTATCGAACACACCAAGAAAGCCATAGACGTCTGCAGGGATGTAGCTAGAGTCGAATTTAAGGTAGGGCAGCATTGGTTACAGGTAGGGCGGAAGTAAAAATAATATTGAAATTGATCTGCTCCGAAGCACGTTCTTCAAAATTTTGGTATTTTTAAGGTAGGGCATTGTGATTTCAAGGTAGGGCATTGCCCCATAATGCCCCCCCCCCCTAGCTACGGCCATGGACGTCTGTCTATCTGTTTGCTATCCACACAGAATGTTAGTGGAGGCTAAGTAGGTAGGTACCTACCCGTAGCACTTCATTCAGCATGGAATAGGGTACGGACGGACGCCTAAAACTGATACCTAATAGAAATGTTCTATACTACGTGTATTATACCAGACCTGATTATATATAAGGGGACTGACTCTCCAATAAGACGGTCAAAAATCTTCGACAGCTGAGACCGAAGGCGTAACCTGCACTCCGGGGCACAGCGCTTCCATTTTACATTAGCATACTTACTTATGTACGTACATAAACATATTTTAACTGTTCTGTGTACATAAATATGTTACTATACTTTAAAATGAAAACCAGCTAATTCTTAAGTAGGTAAGAATGTATTTAATTGCCTTCATAGGAATAAATCAGCAAACGTGGAAGTATTATTTAACCTAATAATGCAAAACTAATCTAATAACATAAAAAAACTCGTAAAATGGCCGATTTTCGCGCGGCATTAGTGGGGCAGGTGATGATGATGATTAAGGTAAAAGCAGAGAACCTAATATATTAAAGGTGTAACAATATAAGGTTTAAATACAATTGCATTAAAACTAAATTTAAGTAACTGGCTATTTACACATAAATTAAAACAATAATTTATATACTTAAATAACTAACAAATAAAGGCAATACATAAAAAAAGAGCAAAATTTAAAGGGCGTCGTGGAAATCCTCCACATCGCCATCAATTGGAAGCGTGCCCAGAATGCTGGCAGCATTGCCACGTTGTATGGCAATGCTGATCTATAAGTATCTGACAATATAAGTAGATATAAAAGATGAGGAACCACTGGTCTAAAGTGAACGCCCTCATTTTTAAACAAACTTTATGCAACGATCTCTGACACTAACTTAGGTATTTCTCTTTTTTCATTAATATGTGTCTAAATAATAAGTGGATAGGTACTTAATATTTATTATCATTAAGTATGTATTAAAATAAAATTATAAGTCTGTCTGCATAACATAATATATTTGCATACCACTGGCCACTGTTTAATTTACGTCACATACGAGCTACGGATTTTCCGACTTCGGTATGAATCTGGCTGAAGAAAACAACATTCTTTAGCTACGCGTCCACCGGATCGGAATCGGAGCGTACGGAGCGGAAGGATTTGTTGCTTTGTATTAATTTCTATGAAACTGCGTGCACTGGATCGACATTTCTGCGCCTGAGACCGGTATTTGTGCTGATGACGTCATCCGCAGTGAACGCATCATACGGATGCCGAGCGTTTCAAGTTCTGACGTGTTTACGACGTTAAACTGTAGGCAAAAATACTTATTCACGATGAACGACGATGTTTTAATTATGTTAGTGGAAAGGTATGAAGAACTTTATAATCTAAGACATGAACATTAACATAATCAACTTAGGAGAGACAATATTTGGGACAAAATTGGGCAAATAAAATCTATTTTCATCTTCTAATAAATCAGAATATAATGTATGATATTCTCCGAAAATTAATCTAATTACAACAATATCCTCGTCACTGTCCTCCTGGTTTAAAAATACCTAAATTGCCGATGCTGAATCCGAATGCAGTGGACGCACCCCATCGGCATTTTGTAAATAACTACGCTCCGTCCGCTCCGTACGCTCCGATTCCGATCCTGTGGACGCGCAGCTTAAGTTTACCTCCCTGCCTAATACTTGGAAAAACATGATTATTTTCAGAAGTACCTAATCATTTATTACGCAGGCAGTATACAAACAGCTACTGATTAATCGATTTTAAACTTTCGCGATTTGTATGCATCATACAAAATAATCCTACTTACCTAATCTTATCTTATATACTAATATATAAAGCTGAAGAATTTGTTTGTTTGTTTGGTTGAACGCGCTACTCTCAGGAACTACCGGTCCGATTTGAAAAATTCTTTCAGTGTTAGATAGGTCATTTATCGAGGAAGGCTATAGGCAATATAACATCACGCTATGAGCGACAGGAGCCTTAAATAACGCGGGTATAACCGCGGGCATCGTCTAGTTTAATATGTATAGCCAGTTCTAACACCCGAGAAAGTTAAAACTCTTTAGGAATAACGAATTTAAGTAGAAGTTTATTAGATGAGTTAGAAAATAATAACAACACTTTCCTCTTTAGCAATGAGACAAGAACTGAAGTGTAAAACACAAGTTTTTTTTGTTTCACGTATCAAATCTTTGAAGACGCAAGCGTCAAAACTTGAACATAAAGGGGGCATTTAATTTTGTGGATCGCGTACTACATTTGTACTTAAAACATTCGTTGCGGATGATACGGTTCTAAAATTGAACACTATGATACAATTATAATTTTCACCACAGCAGCTCAAACATGCCGCTTTTGCTGCGAGACAACAGTGAACAAAACGCGATTTTGATTCGAGCGTGAGGCAAAGTAGCTTTTTAATTTTTCAATCTTCAGTGCCACGAATTGACATTGTTCTGCCATAAATTTGAAACATTCGAATTTTACTGTGCTCTTTCTCTTTCATATGCATATAAAAAAGCGAGTGAAAAAAACAAACTCCTTCGAAATTCGATTTTGGAATTCGACCTCAAAGAAAACACGTTCGGAAACGCGTTATACCCTAAAATTTAAAGATATACAAATCTTTATAAATTAAGAAATTATGTTGTTTTTTAAATGTTATTGTTTATATGTTTAATATATTATTGAATTTTTATAAAAATAAGTCTAATTAATTGTATAAAATTGGTATTTAACCAATACATTTTTATTTGGAATTTTAATAATGATACATTTGAAAAATAAACATCAGCGACAAAACGCGATTTAAAAAAATAGCGGAAATAAAGTAAACATTGCGTTGATGCTGATAGCGTATAGCATAACGTGTTAAATTATATTAATATAATATTCTTAATCTAAAAAGATGAGTGAAACTAGCGATGATGACTGTATTTTAACACCAGAAGAGTTAAAACAACATTTCAATTTATTCCTGTTAATTTTTATGTATTCTAAGTAATATGTGTTCTCACTGCTGAGGTGAAAAGTTATGTGTGCTACACGAGAGCAAAGTTTTTGGCATCTCGTGCCGTTGAGTCCCTCTCTACGCTCAGGATTCTAACTTTGATTCACTCGCTACGCTCGTGAATCAATCATAGAATCCTTCGCTTGCTCGGGACTCAAAATCAGCACTCGAAACAAAAAACAACTTTGCTCTCTTGTTGCACAAATAACTATTTTGTAGCTCAAAATAAGGGTACATGACTAGAAACAATTTAAGAACATAGAAAATGAAACAAAACCACCTTACTGCTGGTTTACAAACAGTGCTGATATTTGAATCAAGTATACTACTATATAAGTGGCTGCTATATACAAGTCATTGACACTATAATAAATATTTTCCGCATCATCATTGTTTACGCTGAAATACGACCGCTTGGCGGAAAGAGCCTAATGTCTTCTTCGGCTTAGGTATCAGGAAGTACTTCCGACACTTAACAGATAGTAGTAACACCACTATATTTCATTTCGCCTGATAATCACCAGTTTTAATATCAATGACATGGCCAAAATGCAACGTATTGGAATTTAAATGGAAATTTCGTTTCAGCAGCACAATGAACGGATTTTTTGTGAAGTGGTGTTGTTCTTTATTTTGTAGTTGACGTTGTTTACATACTTGACTATTGCATTAGGATAAGTCTATATGAAGTATTTTCTTAACCTTACCTTCTAAAGCAACTGTAGTAGGTAAAAGAAGGGTCTCTTTGTTCAAATATTTTAAAAACTATCATTTAGACCGTTCGATAGCTTTCGCAGTGGCTGGGATAGCTGACTGCTTGTATGCAACGAAAATTATATTTTGATCATCTTCTTGATTAAAAAATAGTAAGATAATTATAATACTGCTTGTTTATCATTTACGGCAATCGGCCATAATGTAATTTGGAGATTAAAATCCATACAAAACTCTTTGCCTTTCACGTTCAAATTATATAAAATCTTAGTGGAGCAGTATCAATTTGTGTTCCATTACAAGCTTTCATCTAATAAAACGAGTCGCGATAACATCGTCATTACACGCCGAATGGAATCGTAACGTAGCTGTTAACGCCTTTAGCGATTGTTACAACCCGCCGCTAGGCGGCGCTGCTGCCCCGGAAGTCGACAGGAAATGGCCACTAATGGCGGCCGCGCCGGAAGCAACGCCATTACGACGCTAGTGCTGCTCAAATAATTACATTGGGCGACGTGTTTATTTTGCAATATAGGTAAGCTATCGACAAATACAGAGGGGGAATGGATACAGACTACAGAGATTGAATGACCAGAAGTCTCCCACGACATTGCTACACGGCTTCAGTCTAGCAGTGCCTCTCACATAAAGCTACCTATATCTACTAGATATTAGTTATATTAAGAAATTTCTTGCTACTTAATCAGTAGGTATCCATTAGTATCTATAAGGCAGCTATCGAAGGCAATTATCAAATAATGAGATTTGTTAAAAATATATGAACTCTAGGTAATAAAACATCAGATTTATTATAAAACTTTACAATTTTAATGTTGGGTATAAAAGCAACATTTCTATTTTATCGAACACAATTGTGGTTTGTTTTTGTACTTGAGAAAGCTCAGCTTAAGTACCTACCTACTTACTTAAAACCGAGTAGGTATAATACCTAAAGAATATGATGAAAGCAAATTATGCCATATAAATGCCTGTTTATTACATATGTATATCCATAATGTACATATTTAATAACAGGTAGGTATGCCGATCTAGGCAATTGATTGATCAGCATTATGACACTTTTGCTTCTTATTATTTACATAACCAAGGATCAAGATAAGACTGTACTTGAACAAAGAACAAAGAAAAATATCATCATCATCATGAATTCTGTAAGTATGCAATTTGTCCTACTGCTGGGCCTCTTGTCTCTACGAGAAGAACAATATACCTACCTACTACATTTTCCCGTATCATAAGTCCTGCAATACCAACCACACAGTTGTACATGTCCCGGTTTCATCACTCCACAAAGAACGAGGAGGTCGTGGAGTATTTGCGCATGAAGACCAACTGGACCTTGAGAGTCGAGAGATTGGAGTCGCTCCATAACACGAACTTTAAGTCGTACGTGGTGCGGGTGCCGACTAATCATCTCCAGACGTTCCTCAAGGAAGAGTTCTGGCCGAAAGGTGTTTGTTGTCTATCGGCGTTTTTATGGGAGATTACGCAACAACACACAGCGAAACACGCCGATGTAAACTACACCAGTGTCATCAAATTTATTTAATTATTATTAGAAATTGTATTGTAATAGTATGCATGTTAGTCTGTAAGGTATATATCTGTATGGGTTTTATTACCTGAAATAAATAAATATTATTATTATTGTAAGTAAACCCCCTAAGATACATTTATACCTAATTATAACTCAACCAATATCTATTATTATATCTGCTGTTTATACCTGAGAGAGCGTACACAAGAGTGCAGGGTATAAATAACTAACACTGACAATTTTCATCCCTGTCTGAAGTTTGTGCGGTCCGACTAAGTTACACAATAAATCGTGTCCAGTCCAAGTGAAAAAGAGGCGGATTCGCCACAGTAACGAGTTTCAAATTGGAAAATCTACTTAGTCTCCGAGTTGGTGCAAGTTCCGACTTTCCTTGTTGTTTTTCTAATTTTCTCTCACACATAAGTAAGAAGCTTCATGGAAGTTTCGCCCGTTCTCCAATCTTTTATTAATGCTTGGTTTCTTTAATGTTTGGAAAATAGCAAACTGTACGTTCAATTGTAAGCTGTCGTCGATCAGGTACCTATTTAAGTATCTTAGCAAAAGGATAATAACTGTACTAATTCTCAAGCGATTATTTGTTGAATTTTAGCTGAGTTCTGTTATATTACCAGTTTATATCGTTAAGAAGATTTTTTGTGTGAAAAAGAAGACTTTAAGTAGTGAAACCAGGTAGGTTTCACCACTGAGAAAGTTTCTGTTACTGTTGCCTGCTAAACCTGAGTCGTAAAAGTATTTTGACGAACATTGAATACCCTTTTGAAAAATTATTATCTATCAGCGAGAAACTCGTCCATGGCAGTAGTTTTTTAGTTATTTTCATACGCTTTCAAATATGGTTAATGAGTCAATTTACACGACAGTGTGCATTTAGTGTGTTGCCTCCTTATTTCATAACATATTACTTAGTAGTCGCCGCAAGTACGAGCAGTTAATCACAGTGCATTAGCCGGCTGTCGTCAGTCTTCAGCCATTGTTCTTGGAACGCCGCAATTCCCCACACAATACTAACAATGCGTTAATGCGAAACCGCCACAAGTAGCACCACAGATTAAAAAATCATCCAGGATAATAAAGAACTTATCGGCTGTGAGATCTGACGCCGGTGCCTAGCGAATGGAAAAAAAGTAAAAAGGCGGGAATTTGATTCATAATGGCATCAACATGGCGGCACTGATTGCGATCTGAAAGGGAGATAAGAATGGGGTGGCTTTGTCTTGCCTTGATTACTATTATACGTGGTACACCCATCACCGGTCTCGCTCGCCGTTCGCTAGAAAAACAGTTTATGTTGTGTGGTGTCAGCGTTGTAGAGTTGCGAACGTAAATTATTAAAAACATTCAGCTGTCATTCATTATTGCGAGGATGCAGATGCGATATAACGTGTTAACACGTTAATAACAGATTTCTTAATTAAAAAGGATACTCGCGTAATTTTAAAGGCCATCATTCGAACCATTTCGTTTTGTAATGCGGTTTCGTAGCTATAATTAACACTTATTGAGTGTGTAGTGCTTTTCTCACAATATTCCAATAAACTGTACGATTAGGATAATTTTATGCTAGTAATACCAAACAAATAAAATAAACGCAGATTTTTATACGGCCTTTATTATTAGATTGTGAGGCACGGCCTTAGGAGGCCAAAGGGGCTGAAACGTATTCAGCTATAAACTGAAAAACACAATTTATATAGAAACCCAACGAAATGTAAATACGACGAGGAATCGTAACCGAATTGGTCAAAGGGTAAACGGGAAATCACTGTCCATTTGCCGAATACGACGTTTGTGACAAGTTCGGCTGAACGAACACAATACCAGTGCCCGTCACTTTAAATATATTTTATTCTCTATCATCGCGGCATAGAGAATATATTTGCGCGGGAAACTATTTTTTTGAACGCAATCCCCTGTGTAGGTATTCGAACACAATATAAAGTGTAATAAAATAAACCGTCCGCAATAATTTTTATTGTAAGAAGGGCCCTCGAATTATCATTTAGATGGGGTGGCTGGCAATATGGCGCGAATTCTCGTGCCGAGCAAAAAATAGATCGGCCAAACAGCCGACGCGACAATTGAGTTACGGTTAGGGATGATCTTGTAAAGGGATTTTTCTGCGATTTTTGTAATTGCGCCTATTTTATTGTCAAGGGTCTTTTGTTTATGGATGAGTGGTCGGCGGTAAACTTTCTTGTTATCGAACAGTTGTAATGTTATTTATTTTATTGGTATTTTTAACTTTACATATTTACTATAATAAGTATTTATCATTTCATTAGGTATACAATATAAGTAGGTATTTAATACATATCTACATGAGATATCTACATAGTGTATTAATAAAGTGTACCTAGGTAATTTAGTATAGGTTTTTGATGACGAATTTATGTATTTTACCAGGGACATTTCTGGTAATTTAATAGGTAAATCGTCATTTACGAATTGGAAAATCTCTCCATTCAGTTAGAAAATAAGGTAATACCTACACTTTTTAACTTAATGGTGCCTATTGTCAATATATTTTTATTTTATTTTTTCAAATATAATAAACTTTCAGCTATTAACATTGTGCGTTTACCTCAAGAGAAGCTATAATAACAATTCATAGAGCTTCTTGCATTTAGGTAGGTATGTTAAGTACATAAGCTGTAAGTATGTTGTATAAGTATATAGATTTTAAATAATCTCATTGATCCCAACCTTTTACAGATCAAAATATATCCTGGGTTATTTTTGGTCTCTACCTGGGGAGCTCATGAGCACATAACTAGTTCAAATCAAGTAAAATAATGAAGATTAGGAAATAAAAAATGAGACCATTTTTTATATACCTAATTGTGTGTAGTAGTAGTAAGTAGGTAAATGAAGTGTTGGTTGCTAGGCCTTGCCTTATTGACGATCATTGACTTATATATTATTATTATATTGATTACGTTACTACATACATATATCGATGTTGATGAGTATATTTTTGCGGGTATTTCCGTTATATGCTTTACTCTAAGCATAAACTGAATATCTACCTTTTTTACTTGATCTGAGTACAAAGGACTTTTTTGCCTTAATAAATAATTGGTACCCAATATCTATCAGACTATCGAAAATTTAAGTATTCATAACAAGCATAGAAAGTTAATCCAAATATTAAATTTTAATCTAAATGTCGTCGCCAACAAGTATTAATGACTAACTCCCCACAAAGATGTTATTCCCCTGAAACACATTAGTCTGAGCACGTTAGGGCTTCGGCTGCTACTACATTGATAAACGACAGCGGTCAAATATGTTTTGTAAAAATATTAGAAGTCGTGTAAATATTTGCTTTTTCTCTCATTCTCTGTTGGATCATAAATATTTTGAAATTGTCTATTGATTCGATTTATTTATTTATTTGATACTCCTGTACTTCATTTGAAATATTCCTGAGCAGGCTTTGTTGCTTGAACCTCGGTCCGCAAGCCATCTTCTTCATAAAATCGGCTTCTGCTTATTAAAACCGGATACCGGCAAAGTTACAAGAGTATATGCCACGGGGTATGGTATGTACCTATTTAGATTTTTTCTCTGCCGAAGAGGCAGTGAAAGCCTCTTGCAGAGCCCGATAGACTTTTACGCAGAAATTACTTTTCGAATGATATGTTAATTGGAATGATAATTGCTTGCAAAACAGCGAAGAAAACATCCTGAGAAAATTCAACTGGTCTGCCGACCCAGAGAATAGTTTCTCATTAGACAACTGGTCGAATAAGACAAATCATTGAACGATGGTGCTAACCGTTGTTTAGCGCATGTAAAATATGTATATAATTGCAGAGCCTTGACTGTAATAAGGACATGAAATTTTTTACAGTGAGTTTATGACGAAGGCATACCTTAAGGTAGAATTGTTCAATACGCCACCCCTAAGGTACCAGTAAGAACAAAATTAAAAATAGTGGAAAATAAAGCCAGGCACTAGGCGAAAAGTATCAGCGGGTGAGACCACCAGCCACAAATAGCATAGGAAACAAAATCGCTCCAGTTTAATATTCGTACAAGCGTGTGTTAATATGTCCGCGCCCTTTAATGACACGACAGAGCGGTGGTGTGGGCCGGGGGAAGCCAAATGGAAAGAGAATCAACACTGATAAATGATTTCGGTACAAATGTTATTTTGATCTTTCGCGATACCCACAGATTTGTTTTGGGGCGTACGCGATTACAATTCGTTCAGTGTTGCCACTTTTTGATTGCATTTGCTTGTTGTCAGCCGTATGTGTTTAGTGAGCGAGTAAACTTTGTTCAATAAACGTACGTTGATATTTTCAGTTTTACGATTGTTTTTTATAAAGGTAACTTTACTACTTTAGTTTGTTATAAGGAAAACGGAAAACGGCACCTTCTATTCTACTATTTGTAGAATATTTTGTGTTAAAGCTTGCGCTTGTATGTCAGTTAGTAAGCCCATCTCACAGATTTAACAAACAAGAACCAGATGAAGCGTATTCGTCCAACTAAGTGAGGCACGTTGACAGCTATGTGTGCGTGTCATTTGGCGACTGGCACTGTACGGACACGCTCGTCTATGTGTGTGTAAAGTTGCCAGATTATGAATAATCTCCCACTATTTTACATATAGTTTTTGCAAACGAATATAAAAATATTACATAGGTAATATTTTATATTCGTTTGCGGTTTTGAAGAATTTACCATGGAATTAATTAATGCTTTTAATACGTAATGCTGTTGTGAAAATTATTCAAATAAAAGATACCATTAAAGTATGCTTTTATAAATACATTTCTTAAATGTAGGTACCGAGTTAAGTTTTAACTTATTTTATTCGTAAATTGAGAAATAAATAGATTATGTTTTATGATTCATAGCCTCGATCCAGAAGAAATACTTATATAATACCAACTATATATATTTACGAATATCAATCATGAGGTTAAATCTTAGATCGGCGAATATGTTGTTTATTTTTGTTTAGAAATTCTCAGTATAGTATCTGGAAATGTTTGGTTAATTGCAATAGGCTTGCGTCCTAAAAATTAATTAGCTAAAAACATTTTGTCATGCACACAACAAATTATGAATATTATGATTCATAAATCATAACCAAAAAAAATGCAACTAAAAATAAATAATGGCTGCAATCAATAATTTCTGTTTCTGTACGTATTGTACACACGGCGCCAAGTCAAGCTAACAGTTGCAGTACGATTTTGATACTTATTCCCTACGCCATAAGAACGGTACAAAGTTTTAATCTGTGACAAAGGTCAAAGTGTATAGTATAATGGGGATCGAACTCAAAACAATGTATAATGGAAATTCTATGACTATATTTATAAGAAAAAAGATAATCTACAATATATTTTTACAATACGTTAATGTATTTTTCATTAACATGACAATAATTATTACCTACATAATCAATTGACAAGTGCATTTTCCCTAATTCAGGGAAAACGGTGTCGACGTAAACTGGCAACACTTACATATTTTCTGCAGAAATACGAATTTTATCGAAATAATATTATAA
Source organism: Euclidia mi (assembly GCA_944739405.2). NCBI lineage: Eukaryota > Metazoa > Arthropoda > Insecta > Lepidoptera > Erebidae > Euclidia > Euclidia mi. The sequence goes on from OX123182.2 coordinate 106,101,228, forward strand.
AACAGTCAAATAATCCATAGTTATCTATAAAAATATATTCCATCTTCCCGTTTTTGCTTTTGGAAACAACTTTTACAATGTTTAAAAACGCAAGACGGCATTTTATGAATTTAAAAGCTGGATTGATCGTGGCGTGTGAACTGTGCGATGTTTCGCAGCGCACTGAGCCGAGTTTGTATTCGCTTTTCAATTTTGTATTTGCTTTAGTGGCCTCACGCAAGTGTTCCGCGCGCTCTGTCTGCCTTTTGTTCTGTAGTCTTAGGCCCATCTATTTAAAACACTTATTTGCCGCGTTGGTATAGAGAAAAGTAAATTAGTAATTTTCAAATTCCCTTCTGCTTTTGATAAAATCGTTTTGAGACAACTCAACTTACCATGGGACCTAGTTGGAAACTAGTTGTCTGTTCTGTGGTTACTGCTGGTAGACCTGGCTACACAGAGGATACACTGGTAATGAGCGTGGGCTAGACCCAAAATTTTCTCATCATCATTGTCATGTCAGCCTAGAGACGTCCACTGCTGGACATAGGGCTCCCTCAGGGTTCTCCACACAGACCGATCTTGAGCCGTTGAAAATATTCTAAACAAATAAAAAATCTACTTCCGAGTGTATCTTATCACATTACTGGAGAAAGGCTGAACAGATTTTGATGAAATTGTTTGTGTATTTGAGTGGATCCCTGGATTGTTTTAATTCATATTTGCACCATGGTTGTTGGTGAAGGGTGACCAGCTAGTTTTTCATGAGATCATCCCTTTTTAAGCTTACTCACACCGAAAACAAGCTATTTAAAATCATACCTACTCTTCAATTACTTGATATTGATAATATACTTTGATGCGACATGAGACTGAAGGTTTTATTGAACTAAACAGCAGCACATTAAATAAGAACATAATTTATTGTAGATACTAAAGTAAACAGTTACAGAACCACACAGAAAATACAAGCACGAATTGCACATTATTTTCCAGCGACTTCTATTTCTTCATACGCTTGAGGTCATATCAAGAGAAGATACGGGGTCCTCTTGTTTTTAATCATCGAGAGTAGGTTCTGTTGGTTCGACGCGTGATCCCGACCTGGTACCGATCGACTTGGGATCGACCCCCTGTAACGGTAAAAGACTCAAAGTGAGTGTACGGTTTTAAAAAGTCTGTAGTCCTGCTGAAAGCTCAGATCATCTTATGTAAGAGGTCAAGCATTTTCCCAACTATAAATTAGATCTTTGATGGTTTTACGAGATGTTAGCAACCTTGAATTACCTAAGAATGGTCCAAACCTAAAAAACTGGGCTGCGGACGCAACGCGGATCTAGGATTTTGATTTGGCGGGGAGGGGTGATGGGCTCATTTTGTTTTGGGGTATGCTTGAACCTGGTAAGACTATTTGTTATCCAATACCCGGACCTGTTAAGCTAAGAAAACACAATCATTGACATAAGTGGAAACCTAAATGTTTGGACAATACTTATCTTATTCTGTATATAAAAAATCATTGCGTTACTGACTGACTGACTACTGAGCTACAGCCAAAACTATTGGGAGCAGGAAGCTGAAATTTGGCATGTATGTTCCTTGGGGACCGTAGTTGTGCACTAAGAAGGGATTTCCCGAAATTCGCACGGGATCGCGCAGAAACAGTAAAATTAAAAATAACGTGCGAGCGTAGCTGCGGGCGTCCTCTAGTGTGTTATAAAGCTACGAATACACAGACTATGCGAGGCTTAATAATGTCTTCCGAAGAACAATAAAAGTTAATCATGTAGAAAAAAAGAGACATTAATATGTAGAAATTGAAGATTACCCAGCAGTAGCCGATCCAGGCGAGCGTAGTGTTAGACAGGCGCGGTCCGATCAGAGGGTTCATCTGCCCGATGTAGATAGACACCCATCTGGAACATGGCAGCGCGTTGCACTTAGGTTGCAATATTTATATTAATAGGCGGCAAACGAGCAGATGGATCGCCTAATGGTAAGCAATTACCGCCGCCCATGGACAGAAGCAACGCCACAGGAGTCGCAAGTGTTGCCGCCCCTTGGGGTTGGGAAAAGGGATTGGATTTGGAGTGGGATGAGAGAGAGTGAAATGGGGATAGGGCCTCCGGCACTCTCACTCACCGAACGAAACGCAACAGTTTAGGTACTGTCACTTTACGTCGATTTTCTGTGAGAGGGTAGTAATTCCCCGGTCGAGCCGGCCCATTCATGCTGAAATCAGCAAGGCTCTACTACCGTGTATTGCATGTGGACATCGTCCATTGTCACTACATGCTGTCATCACTATTGCGACTAGCCACACACTCGTCCTGTAGCACCTGAGTGACCAGTGTTAGAAGCAGTGACCATACTCATAGGAGATACCGACATTTGACACTCGAAAAGTACCGGGGGAAAGTAACCTGCCTTGGAACCCACAAAGAATTTCATTGCCGGATTTCGAAAATAAATAATCCATTTCTGTCCTTAGCAAAGCGGCAGAAAAACTAAGAAGGCTGCCTGTAAGTTAAACTTTGCAGTATTATACATATGTATATGAGCATCTCTGTAATTTCGAAGTCAAATCTATACCATGTTTTGAACACTTGAACTACTACTAAATTATAAGTAAAAAAAATTCTTACAGCAGCCAACAGGAAAATACGGTTAGGACTATACACCATCTTGCAAACCTGAAAATAAAAAATAATCTAAGGGAATTAATTTGTCAAAGTTACTTCATGTTTTGCAGAAAAAGGCAGCGATAGCCGAGTGGATATACCAACAGACTGCCCTGCAGAGGGTATCAGGTTCGAATCCACGGCGCGCACCAATGACTTTTCGGAGTTATGTGCGTATTGAATTGTTTATTATCGCTTGTCCCGTGCCTCGGAGAGCACGTTAAGCCGTCGGTCCCGGTTGTCATGAAGATCTTTGACAATCGTTACAAGGCGTCAGTACCTTCTAAATAAACTGACACTAGTCTAAACCATGGAATATCGCTATCCCTTCGGGTTGCGGAGGTCAGACAGGCAGTCGCTCTGTGGAAAAGCTAATATTCAGCCAAATCCGGTTAGACTAGTAAGCGGACCCCAGATTGCAACTGGGATAACGCTTAGAGAAAGAAGAAGACTTCATGTTTTGCAGGAAAATAGTCTCATAAACACTAAATGCGAATATCAGATTTCTAAGTAAGTGTGTCTAAAATTTAACCATTGAATATTATAGAGACGCTTGCCAGTTTCCTGGTAGGAAACAATAACCAAACAGATCGCAAATTAAATACATACATGATATAGATAAATCACTCCCAAATAAAGAACAAACAATAATCGTGCTCATCACACAAAGAAATCTTTGTGCTGAGTTCTGAGTGGGAATCGAACCCACGACCTCCAGCTTATCTCATGCAGCACCATAGAAGCGCAGTTCTTAAGGATTTCTTGTGCCGATTCCAAGTGGGCCTGTCTCTAGTTTAGTTCGTAGTTGGCACTCTAACTCTCGTAGTGAAAATACACAGGAGGAACATTCGTCTCTCTTGCTCTCGTAGAGACAGCTGTCACAGTCCGACTGCCACGCCGCCAAGCGGCAATTAGGGTCACAGAAAGTTTGTCTTCAGAGCGCCCCTAAGAAATGCGCCTCTATGTAAATATCTGAGGTCTTTGGCTCAACCAACGACCTGGAAATAGGCATTATTATGAACTACTTACGCCTGGTTAGGTCCCTTGCGTACAAAAAAAGGTGCAATAATAAATATAATAGCAGAGACCCCTGTTACAATGTACACCGGCTTGAGATGAGGGTCGTTAAAAGACACCTGTTCATGTCTTAGATATTGCCTATTCTTAAACGTAATCTCAATATTATTATCCATTTGGTTTAGTTTAAAACTATATTACGAAGCAGAGTCAGCTGTATTTCATTTACAAATTACAGTTTGACCCGCAAATGTCATCTGTAACTTGACATTTTTTACTTTGTTCCCTTTTTAATTCCGATGCAGAAAAAGAAACTATTTAGTATTCTGGACTTCTTCATAGCATATTTTAAGCAAATATGTCCGGATACGAAATAGTTAAAACGCGATAAATAATAAAAAAGCATATTCAATTTTACCCTAAAATTCGAGGCATGGCTGTACTCTTTTTACTTACCTGCCAAATGAAAAACAGACACCCATCAAACATCATGAAAGAATGGATTTTCATGAGATATCCCATAAAACAGAAATGACTAAAAAGGGTCATTTAGTTAAATATATTGATAAGCAAATAAAATAGAGTTCATATGGAATGAACAGCGCAATGCATTATGTGGAAAAACTACACATACATACATATACTCACGCCTTTTTCCCGTCGGAGTAGGCAGAGACAACGGAACGCCACTTGCATCTATCCTAAAACTAATATTCTGTCAAATCTGGTTAGACCAGGCAGCAGACCCTTAAGACGTCTTGAATGCAACCGGGATAACGCAAGGACATTATTGGTGACTGCCGACCATCATACTTAATTTGACGCAACTGTTACCATCTTAAGACTGATGTAATAAACGAAAAGGTTCTGCAGAAAACATAGGATTATCGTACAAAATTCTCGTAAATACAAGAAATCATGATTACCACGAGGTATCTTATAAACAAGGTTGCGTCACGGCGGTACCCGAGGCCGGATCGGCCGCCATCGGCTCGCATCGGCGATCGGAGATAGCGAGAGCGGCGTACGCGCACCGCACCTATAATGACTCAATTATCCGCTTAGTGAGGGCGTGGCCCACTACAGTATGTCTTCATTACTATACAGAAACATTAGCTGTGTGGAGTACGCTTCCATTTTAAATATTGTTTGGTCAAAGTGCAAATGTTTCTGGCAGTGTGCAGTTAAGTATCCGAATTTGTACCGAAAAGAAGTTTGAGGACGTAGACAACGTGGACATTTACAGAAGCTATCATCATCATTTTAGTGCTGTCCCAATTGCGATCCGAGACATTCATGTCGGAGCCCGCGGTCCGCTAAAGCAGCTAACAGAAGCATTATTAAGGCGCTCCCTCGAAAATGTATGCTCTTTTAGATTACCGATTTTGAAGCAGTGAGACACACCAGCAAAGTGAAAATGTTGTATATTATTTATACACGATTGAAAAATTTTCGCTCAATAGAATTTTCATTTGAAAAACATGCTTTCTCGAAATATTTTTATGGATATTTAAAAAATTACTTAACTTTTCGCCTTGAAATTGCTACTCACCGAAAGAAGAGCTAGTTCATTATGGACTGGTTGAACGAATTTTCTCTAAAACGATTATTACTTGAGTTGTGAAAGAAATAAGATTTCAGACAGTTTCGTGATGACATGTCATGTCAAAAACCGTGCGACATTCAACTTTATAGCTAGCGATTAGCGATGACCTCTGCACGATTTTTTGACCTTCGAGGTAGCCTCTTAACTAAAAAACACACACACCTATCAGGCGATAGATAGGAGAGAAAACGATGGTTATTGAGTTATGCTGAGGTTGAACATCCAGTACTGTCACTGAAGAATAATAGGTATTACCCACGCCAGCGCCTGCTTGTTAAAGAGATGTGTTCACAGTAGTAGGTACTTAGTAAAATAACAAATCAAACAGGATGACGCAAATTCCTATTACATTATCAGTGAATAATGATGTTATACATTTTTATTGTGATTTTATTTTGACATTAATGTACAATTATAATAATTTAACCGAAAACTGAATACCTACAACTTATTTGTCCTACTTCCATTTCAGGAGCTGGATAATGAAAGTAAAATATTCTTAAATAAATTTGTGCTGTATAATATCTTTGATAATTAACATGACATCAGTATCGAGTAGAATATCTTAAATATTTATTTTATGCAATACAGTTTCTTGCTGGGCGCCGCGGGGTGAAAAATCGTTTCCGGTCAATTAGTGACTAAATCCGGACAAATATTATATGGACTACTACTAAACCTTGTTACTAACAACGACAACCCAGCCTACCTGGGTTGTCGTTGGTTACTAAGCAGGGAGTCAGCGGAAACATGTTTTCACAACTGTCAAATTGCATTAGGCCAATGTCGTTGTATATCAGCTGATCCTTTTTACCTTGAACACAGTTCGGCCATAATTAATTTGTACTAGCAATGGCACAGATTACGAACGATACTACAATCTTCATCGATCTTATAAAGAAGCCGTCTCACCACAATGCGAGCCTCAAGGAAGAGTCGTGTGCGCCGCACATCATAGAGCCTTATCTATTGGTCCTGAGAAATATAGCAAAGAATTTATTGGAAACTACGATGCGCCTTGATGCCCGTTTATGGTGCATTTCTAACCATACGATGGCCTTATCGTACCAATCTCCATTTGACCTGTCGGGTCATGAATTGATTTTTAAGTTTCTATTTTATGTACAGGCCCGTACAGTTATCTGAGATGTGAGGCAGATTGAGCTAATACAGATTGTTACAAGCAGTTAAGCCTTACGGCGGGGCTCCGAGATCGTGGTTCGCAATAGCCGTTTTAATAACTTCATTTACCATGCACCTTCTTATACTTGCGTGTTCGATGTGGTATCCATAAAAGGACAGGCAGCGATACATTGCCTTTTAAATGTTACTGGCTGTATATTCAGATCTTACCTAAATTTGGAGGTGAGTGAGAGTACTGAGAGATTTTGTAATCTATAAACTTTGATGCATTTGTATTTTGATTTATATGGTTGCTTCCCTGAACTGCTTATTGCATTCGTTTATCCATATACTTTTTATGTTGCATGTTTCTAAATTAAATTATACTATCTTTACAAAAAATTGGTTCGGTTTCATGCAGGTCGTTACAGGGTGGCTTCCTTGGCTGTCTTGTAGAAAATTCAACTAAGTAAATTGCTACCAGCAAGAAAATGTTTGCCTATCGGCAATCAAGAGTCCATTTGGGTATTATAAAAATGTTGCTGGCGAAATATACAAGTATATGACGCAGAGTGTACTTGTATTTATGTTATATATGTATGAAATATTTATGTATGAACTAGAGGACGCCAGCAGCTACGCCTGCATTTTTTTTTATTTACCCGTTTTGACCGATCCCGTAGGAATTTCGGGAAATCCCTTCTTAGTGCACCCCTGCGGTCCCCAAGGAACATACATGCCAAATTTCAGCTTCCTGCGCCCAATAGTTTCAGCTGTAGCTTGTCTATCAGTCAGTCAGTAACGCAAGGATTTTATATATAAAGATTTTAGATGATTAGATACAGGTCTACCTGTACGTCTACGTCACTCGCACAATTTAAAGCTTGAGACTATTCCATAATTAATGAACAAATCTGTCGCTCCCGTAAAGTCAAATATGTCTTGATGGCAAATTATGCTACCATATAAAACACCCATCATGATCATGATTTGCCGCTGAAATTTATTTCGTACCGAAACATGCAAAGACATTACGTAATATAATAAAATTTTCAACTAATGTTTTATTTCAGGCCATTGAATGTCGGGAATATAACCTAACTCTTCATTCAAATATTTGCATAGTTACTGAATTTAATACTCCAAGAACGAAATTTTCGTTTCATATTAATTTCAATTTTATCGTTCATCTTCACGGTCATAGGACGAGGACGACTTTGCCTTGAGATATTGTAGGCTGCCGTTTTGACACCTGTCACTTTGACAGCTCGGGTCAAGCGGCCGTCGCTCGCTTCAATTTCCGGAGGGTGTGACGATGTTGCATGATTTGAATTTAATTTTGAAAATGGCCCAGTCATCTATTAGGATATAAATATACCTTTAGTATAAATAATATCGGACAACACTATTTAGAGGAAAGGAGTTTTATGGACAAGGTTTCTTACATTAAGTGTGTTAGTAGTGGTAGTGCCGTAAAGTGTTAAACATGCAGCATTGTCTCGTAAGCTTTGCGGTTGCAAAGCTAAATAAAACAAAAGTCGCCAACATTTCCTTGAATACAAAATTCTATGCAGTAACATATGCTGGGGAGTTGTCATACATACCGCGCTGCAACGGCCCGGAACATAGCATGTGACTTCGCAGCTAGAATAAATCACATGTGATTTATTTTTATTCGGTTGGCAACAGTGAGCGGCGCATACATTCCCGCCCTGCAATGCCGTTACCATTCTTTATTTAAATTATTTTCGCTGGTGTTTGGCCAGTACGTGCCTAGCGTATTTTTTATTTGTATTAAGTCCGCTGACCGTTTATGAACGGTATTTATTTAAATTGTTTTATTTATTCCAGTTTGTATTGGATTTTGTTCGTGGACTGGGCATAATATATTTGCGAGTGGCACTGAACAAAATAGAGATAGATGTTGGCGGTATTTTTTTGTAAGCGTGACAGTTATTTAGAGCAATTACGCTATAGTCTGTGTACCATTTGATTTTATTTGTAATTATGTACGTGATGTTACTTTCTTATTCATTTTAATCTAAATCTAAATAAGCTGCAGCCTCGAGCCTTTATAAGATACCGTGGTCGTAGCATATTCACATCCGCAAAGCGCATGTCACGTAAACAGAAAATAATGTTGTCTTCTATGTACTTTGTTCAGTTGCAATATTATGTTTCAGCTACTGAAACTTGATTTAAGAAACATAAGAAAGTCCCTAGAGCTGGATTGACCCGACACTATACCGAAGATATCCCGGACGTCAGCATGCACGAGGTTAGTGTGGCTTTCAAACAATTCAAAACAACAAGTTGCCGGGTGATGACGAAATTACGAGCGAGTTTCGGAAGGCCGGCGGCACACCCGCTGTAGAAGCCCTTCGGAAGCTATTTAATTCCGTTATTCTCGAGGATAACACGCCACAGGCGTGTTATTCTCGAGGATAACACGCCACAGGCGTGGTATAGAGGTGTGGTGGTGCTTTTCTTTAAGAAAGGGGATAAAACCCTCTTAAAGAACTACAGACCCATCTCACTTCTGAGCCACGTCTACAAGCTGTTTTCGAGGGTCATCACAAATCTTCTCGAGACCAAGCTTGACGACTTCCAGCCTCCCGAACAAGCCGGTTTCCGTAAAGGCTATAGTACCTACCATAGACCACATACATACGCTGCGGCAGGTTATACAGAAGTCCGAGGAGTATAACCAGCCTCTATGCTTGGCGTTTGTGGACTATGAGAAAGCCTTCGATTCGATCGAAACCTGGGCGGTGCTACAGTCTCTCCAACGGTGCCGGATTGACTACCGATATATCGAAGTGCTGAAGTGTTTGTATGAAAACGCCACTATGTCAGTCCGCCTCCAGGACCAGAGTTTGAACCTATTCAACTCCAGCGAGGGGTGAGATAGGGGGATGTCAGATTTAACGGAGACGTGGTTAACCGGCAGTGTAACGGAATCGGAGTTATTCGATAACCGTTATATTGTGTGGCGTCGTGATAGTGACTAAGAACTTACAAATCAAACTCGCGGCGGCGGTGTGCTTATTGCGCTGCGGAAGGATCTTTGTGCTAATTTACCTACTCATTTTAATTCTACAAATGGCACCAGACTAGGTGTCCTCAAGATAAAAGATTGCTGAACAATATGACAAAGCGGCCTAAAAAGGCAATACTTGCTCACACTGACACTTTAGCAATTAACTATTTAAGCAAACTTACTAATGACAGCCAGACCGGATATTCACTATGGAAAATGACTAAAAATATGCAGAAGCCCATCAATCAGATTCCTCCAATAAGAAAAGAAAATGGAAGGTGGGCCATAGTCAATAAGCAAAAAGCTATGCTGTTTGCCCAGCACCTAGAAAACACTTTCCAATCCAATTTAGCATGCACCAATTACCAAATAGAAACTAGCTAGCTTAGATCAAGAAAACTTAGAAATAAAATTGGTTAGTCCTAAAGAAGTCTTACAGGAAATCAAACATAATTTTAAAAAAAAGAAAGCGCCCGGGTATGATTTAATCACGGGAGAGATTATGAGAAACCTACCACGCAAAGCGATCGTAAAACTTACCACTCTCATCAATGCCGCATTTCGTTTGAAATATGTACCGAGCTTGTGGAAAGTAGCCGAAGTTATCATGGTTCCAAAACCAGGAAAACCACCTCATGAACCTACATCATATAGACCAATATCTTTGCTTCCGGTAATGTCTAAATTATTTGAGAAGCTACTATTGAAGAGACTCACACCAGTGATAGAAAATAGCAATCTTTTACCGGACCATCAATTTGGCTTTAGAGAAAAGCACTCCACGATCGATCAAGTGCACCGAATAACCAACATAATTGAAATAACACTAGAGGAAAAAAAAGTGTGTTCCACGGTATTTCTCGACGTCGCACAAGCATTTGACAAAGTCTGGCATGAGGGCCTAATATATAAGTTAAAAATGATGCTGCCACAACAATTTTCGGATATTCTCGAGTCATATATTTTAGACCGAGTCTTTCGAATAAAACAAGAAGATGCCTACTCTGAAATAAGGCCAATAAAAGCTAGTGTGCCACAAGGTAGTGTCTTAGGGCCGGTCCTATACCTACTGTATACCTGTGATATCCCAGTAACTAATAATAATTTCATAGCGATCTTTGCGGATGACACAGCTATCATGGCAATAGGAAAAAACCATGAAGAAGCCGTTGAAAATTGGACAAAGAAATGGCAAATCAAACTTAATGAAAGCAAGTCGATTCATATTGACTTCGCCAACAAAAAAGGCCAGTACCATCCTGTAACCATAAACGGTCAACCGTTATCATACGCGAACACTGCCAAGTATCTTGGTATGACACTTGACACAAAACTACGCTGGAAAGCACATGTCAAAAAGAAAAGAGAAGAGCTTGGTATACGGTATAAAAAATGTACTGGCTGATGGGTCGACATTCTTCATTTTCAGTATATAATAAAATTATATTATATAAGCAAATACTTATGCCAGTGTGGACATACGGCATCCAGTTATGGGGGTGTGCCAGTAAAAGCAATCGGCAAATCATCCAAAGATTCCAGAATAAAGTGCTGAGGGATATTGTCAATGCGCCCTGGTATATTCGTAATAACGATCTCCATCAGACTGAAACGGACAAAACCATTTGAGTTAGTATAGTATAGTGACGTTAAAAAAAGAGTGTAGTGATAAGTGCACTGTGAAAAGAACACATGAACAAAGTGTCTTCGCCTTAACGTTAACTAAGAAATTATGTTATTTGACAATTCTTAGATAATAATGTTATGTAGCAATTTAGGTTATAATAAAATTACTCATTAGCTTTAAGGCTAGATTGTAATATAAGTAAAATATCGTTTAGGTATTATATACAATAAAAAAAAATAGTTCTACGGCGGAAGATTTATGGATCTCGCTTCCTATCATTCAATCTACAGGTAAATCTCATATTAACCTATACGTTTGCGTACTATATTTGTGTAAGCAAAACTTAGATTTATCTTTTTCAAATCAACAAAAAAATTATCTGTCAAAATTAGATGAAATAATGATAAATAATCCGCAGGATAAATACTTGATTGTTGGCGATTTAAGTTTAAGTGGCATTTCGTGGCAACTGGATAATTCTGATTTATCATTATCACCTTGCAACAACAATTATACAAACGATGAATATATTTTTATTGATACTTTGCATACGCATAACCTAACGCAGTATAAGAACATTTGTAATGTGAAAAATAGATTACTGGATTTAGTATTATCTACTGAGTATTGTTCTGTGTCGGACTGTAATGATCCCCTGGTCCCAATCGGCCCGCACCACAAACCACTCTTAATAAAATTGGACAAAATTGATCTCACGTACTTAAAGAACGCGTCGCAGACTGGATGTCAGTTTAGAAAAGGAGATTATGGTGCTATTAACTCGGAAATACGTAACATAAATTGGCTTGAGAGTTTTTCTGGGCGGAATGTATAAGAAGCTTGTACTTATTTTTACACAATAATCCATCAATTAATAAAGAAATATATATGTACCTACATTAAAAACTTCTGAAAATAGTAGCTATCCGAAATGGTATTCGTCATCATTAATTAAATTAATTAAAGAGAAGTACAAGTTTTTTCGTAAATATAAGACTTACGGTAGTCGTTCGGATGAAGAAGCATTTAAATTATTGCGAGACAGAGTGAAACGTCTAGAGAGTGAGTGCTATTCTAGGTACATATCGTCAGTTGAATCGTCTATTAAAAATAATCCGAAACATTTTTGGTCGTATGTAAAGACACATAGGAAAACATCTGGCATACCCGCCTCTGTTAGATACGGTAGCACGATTGCTAATACTGGTGACGCCATATGTAACGTATTTTCTGAATATTTCCACTCTACTTATTTGCAACCTTGTCAATCAATTGCGCCAATCGATCAGCATGGAGGATGTGACTCACGAGCTGACATAGCAAATATTCAGATAATTGATTCAGAAGCAAGCTCTTTTCTTAAGAAGATTGATCTCACTAAATCAGCTGGGCCGGATCAGTTGCCTCCTACCTTCTTGGAAATTGTTGCGATACCATATCGGTCCCCGTGGCTCTTCTTTTCAGAAAATCCCTCTCTGAATGCATAGTACCCGCAATATGGAAGTTAGCATTTATTACGCCAATCCACAAAAAGGGGTCCAAAGTGGACGTTATAAACTATAGACCGGTCTCAAAATTATGTGTATTGGCCAAGCTATTTGAAAGAATTGTTTATAAACAATTACATGCAGCGTTATAAACATCTTTTAGTGCCTTACAGCACGGCTTTATGAAGGGGCGCTCTACTACATCCAATTTAATCGTTCTTAACGAATTCATATCGGAAGCAATGAGCAAGGGAAGTCAAGTCGATGTTGTTTACACAGACTATACCAAATGTTTTGACAGAATTGACCACAACACGCTAATCAGCAAATTACAACTCGCCGGAATAAGAGCAGACCTTCTCCGGTGGTCCTCTTCTTATATCTCTAACAGGTCACAAGCTGTTGTGGTTAATAATTACATTTCCAGTTGGGTAGTTGTCCCCAGCGGAGTGCCTCAAGGCTCTTTGTTGGGACCGTTGCTGTTTCTGGTATAAATGACATCGAGAAATGCTTCCGTCACTCACACTTATTAATTTTTGCAGACGATATGAAAATTTGTAAGGCCATGTCGTCAGAGGCAGAGAGATAGCCTTTGATCTGCAATCGGAACTTACTCGCTTAGAACGCTATGGTATGGAAAATAAGATTGAGCTTAATCCATCTATGTAAGTGTTCGGTTATTACCTACAGTAAAAAATTTAATATCCTTCGTTCGAATTATACTTACACGGACATATTGTTCAAAGGTGCACTAGTACACGTGACCTTGGCGTCATTCATGACTCTAAATTGTTATTTGACGAACTTATAAATCACACCTTCTACGACGCCTAAACACACCTGTACATATTTTCACTTTTTATTTTTAGATTTATGTACCTATATATATATATATGTGTTTAGATATTATGATTATGTAAGATAGCAATGTATATAGTTAAAATTAATAACCTGGTATAATGTTATTGTGAAAATTATTCAAATAAAAATTACATCCATTAAATCACATTATTGCTAAGGCATCGCAATCACTAGGATTTGTAATGCGTATGTTCAATAACTTTAAGGAAGCAAAAACTTTTAAAATATTATACTGTACCTTTGTACGAAGCATTTTGGAGTACTCTTGCCAAGTATGGAATCCTCGGTATGATAAATACATTTTGCGTATCGAGGATATCCAGGTAAAGTTCATTAGATACTTGTGTTATCGCATAAAATATCCGTATTCATCCAGCGGCTGCCTAAAGTTATGCGCGAAATTTCACATTCTACCGCTTACAAAGCGGCGCGAAATAGCAAATGTAGTGTATATGATTAACATAATGTCGGGAGCTGTTGACCGTCCTAACCTTCTATCTAAAATTAGTTTTAATGTACCTAATAAAGTTGTGAGGCACTACACTCCTATACATCTTCCATTGGTCTCTTGCAACTATCGTCAAAATTCGTTTCATGCATGTAAAAAGCACAACTTTGACATATTTAACATTAAGCTGGATTCGGTGAGGCGGATACTAAGCCTTAATTTTTTCTCTGAATTTATGTATTTTTTGGTGAATTGTAATTGTAAATATTTATGTAGCGATTATTTGGTTTTTTATTCAGCATGTTTGGTCTTCTAAACAGCTGTCAATCGTTTCTATTTTTTTTCTAATTTGGTAATTAGACTATGTCCACGCAATTTTATAAAATCTAACACTTAAGCGTGAAAACCTTTCATTGGCTCTCTGTGTCTTAAAAATATTTTTTTATGTCAAATAGTAAAAAGCTGTTGCTTTTCCAAATAAAAATAAATAAATAAATGAAATATCCCCGAAACTGTTTACCACTGCGCTGGAGGATGTTTTCAAGCTTTTGGACTGGAATGGACTCGGCATCAACATCAGCGGCGAGTACATCACTCACCTTCGATTCGCAGACGATATCGTAGTCATGGCTGAGACCATGGAAGACCTAGGCACAATGCTCGATGGCCTCTGTAGAGTCTCCCAACAAGTAGGTCCTAAGATGAACATGGACAAGACGAAAATCATGTCGAACGTCCATGTTGTACCTGCTCCTATTCAGATTGGGAGCTCTACGCTCGAAGTTGTCGACAAGTATATCTACCTGGGACAAGTAGTCCAATTAGGTAGGTCCAAATTCGAGAAGGAGGTCAATCGTCGAATCCAACTCGGTTGGGCAGCATTCGGGAAGCTACGACATATCTTCTCGTCCGATATACCGCAGTGTTTCAAGACGAAAGTCTTTGACCAGTGTGTGTTGCCAGTGATGACTTACGAATCAGAGACGTGGTCGCGCGCTATGGGCCTTATCAGAAGGCTCAAGGTCACTCAGAGGGCGATGGAGAGAGCTATGCTTGGAGTTTCCCTGCGAGATCGAATCAGAAATAAGGAGATCCGCAGTAGAACCAAAGTCACCGACATAGCTCTCCGTATAGCCAAGCTGAAGTGGCATTGGGCAGGGCATATAGCTCGAAGAACCGAAGGCCGTTGGGGCAGAAAGGTACTGGAGTGGCGGCCACGTACCGGACGACGCAGCAGAGGTAGGCCCTCCGCAAGGTGACCCGACGATCTCGTCAAGATCGCGGGAGGTGGTTGGATGCGGGCGGCTCAAGATCGGTCTGTGTTGAGAGCCTTGGGGGAGGATTATGTCCAGCAGTGGACGTCGTTTGGCTGATATGATGAGAAAGTCCCAAACGGGCAATTTTGCCGTTGCGTTTTCTTTAAATAATATAGAGAAATAGAGACTAAGTACTTAGTGAGGACTTTTGCATTCGTCATTTTTGTCAGTCTGAAGTACGACTGACAACATTATTTATTTCATAGTTTCAAGTGATAAGTGACTATTATTCGTAAAACTAAATGTGCAATATTAATTTATGAATGTTCATTATAAAGTCTTGATCGAAAAGCTGATATTCTGTCAAATGGTTAGACCTGTACCTAAGCGGTGTCTTGGATGCAACCGGGATTACGATAAGGCCATGATGAAAGATAGAAAGAAATAAATAAAGTGTATTTTTTTTATTTATAGTCTCACGCCCGTATCCCCTAAGGGGTAGGCAGAGGTGTTAATATTACACCCACATTTC
Organism: Euclidia mi; assembly: GCA_944739405.2. Classification (NCBI taxonomy): domain Eukaryota; kingdom Metazoa; phylum Arthropoda; class Insecta; order Lepidoptera; family Erebidae; genus Euclidia; species Euclidia mi. The sequence goes on from OX123182.2 coordinate 106,116,884, forward strand.
GCCATGAATTTTTAGGTCCCACGTAATAGGGGGCGAGCCTATTGCTGTTACCGAGCACATCACTAGACTCCGTGCTGCTACTGAGAATTCGGAAAAACCCAGTAACAATTTTGCCCGACCCCGAGCAGTCGCATACGCTATCCACTGGACCACGGAGGCAGTAAAATTTTATCAGGTGAAGGAATCCAAATTCATTCCTGTGATATTTAAACAGTAGCTTTGATTGTTCCAGTTTTGAAAAGCCTATGCTATTACCTACCTACGGCATTATTGCAATGGCGGCAAATACCATATCACTTATTTTTATGAAACGTAAAATAGGGACGTTTGCTCAATATTCTATCCCAATGGGGATAGTCAAGAGTGAAGTTTGTGCAAGCAAAACAGCAGACGAAGTCGTGGGCAAAAGCTAATTAGTTACATTATAACTTACGTAGAGTTTACTCTAGTAGTGCTGTTATTTATTTGCGCCATAACACTTGTTGTAGCACATTCTCTAACTAAATTCTTATCACGGCCCTTTCATCATCATCATCGTCCTAGCGTTATCGCGGTTTCATCAAAAACTTTTTTTATATAGTAGGTAATAGTCGACAAACGAGCAGACGGATCGCCTGATGGTAAGCAATTACCGCCGCCCATGGACACAAGCAACACCACAGGAGTCACAAGTGCGTTGCCGCCCCTTGGGGTTGGGAAAAGGGATAGGATGAGGGAGAAGGAATAGGGCATAGGGCCTCCGGCAATCTCTCTCACCGAACGAAACGCAACAGTTTAGGTACTGTTACTTTACGTCTATTTTCTGTGAGAGGGTAGTACTTCCCCGGTCGAGCCGGCCCATTCGTGCTGAAATCAGCAAGGCTCTACTACGTTTACTTTGAAGCCGAGGTTTGCTTAGTAGTCTAAGCAGATTTGGCAGGATCTTAGCTTTTTCCACTCAACAGAATGACTGCTGTCTGATCGCCGCAAACCAAAGGGATATAGCTATACTCATAGATATAATAAATTATATTTCTATGGCTATTCTCCATGACTTGCACCAGTATTTATAAGGGTACTTACTTCCCATAACGACTGTCAAAGATCTACATGACAGCTGGGACGGCTTAACCAAAGAGCTCAGATATTTACATAGAGGCGCATTTCTTATGGTCGCTCTGAAGACAAACTTTCTGTGAAGCAAATTGCCGCTTGGTGGCGTGGCAGTCGCGCTGTGACAGCTGTCTCAACGACAGCAAGAGAGACGAACGTTCCTCCTGTGTATCTTAACTACGAGAGTAAGAGAGACGGAGAACGACGCCAGCGCTGCCAGCTACGAACTAAACTGGAGACAAGTCTCCACTTCGAATCGGCACACGAAATCCTTAAGAGCTGCGCTTCTATGTAAATCTGTATTCATTGGTTTAACGTATCTTCTAGGCACGGGACAACAGATACTTATAATTTGATACTTTTATTGAACGACTTTTCGAAGTTATGAGCATAACTTAAGAAATTCAGTGATGCGTGCCGTGGGTTTTAAGCTAAGTAAGTATTTTAACTCAGCTATCACTGAATTAATCCCCGTATCTTATGTAAGTACCTACCTAGTGCAATTCAGACAGTCGCTCCGTGAAAAACCTAATATTCAGCCAAATCCGCAGGCCGATTCAGAATGTCACGACAAGTAATCGTACGATATCTCAAATTATTGTCCTCGTCTTTTAGCCGCCTATCAGAGATATTTTGAACAAATATTCATTGAATTCGGTTTATTTATTAATTTACTTCATACTGAATGCATAAAATTGATAGGAAATGCGATCATTGTGACAAAAAATGAGGTAGCCCGTTTGACAATTAATGGAATCGAATGTCAAATGAGATATCGAACGATTCTGAATCGCCCCCCCCGGTTAGACTAGTAAGCGGACTCTAGGTTGAAACTGGGACAACTCTAGGAGGATGATCTTACGTAGTCCAATTGGCTTTATTGGCCATCGGTCATCAGTTATTCAATACATGTCTATTGGCAACTCATTGCCACTAGTTTATTATGTGAGCTATGTCAGCAACTTTCATTGTATGATAAAGTATACCTACTTGGGTTTTCTGACTCCTGATGTCGCGATATTGTGCAATTATAAAGTAATAGATAGTCAATATAAAACACAGAGTGTAGGCTCATGATTTGACGCTATCGCGTCATGTTTGTGTATATCCATGGAGGGCGCAATTTTTTAAGTTAGCACTATACCTATTTCAATATTGGTTCGATTGCTCAGTTCCTAGGTACGTACACTGTTATAGAATCATGAATACATTTTATGTCAACAAGCAACGGCGCGAGATTTGTTAAAATAATTGCTTATAAAATTAAAGACAGGTAATTTTTTTTTGAAATAGATAGGGTAAACCATGCTTTTGTTGGCACCCCCTCAATGATTGGCACTTCACAGCTTTTTTCTGGTTATCAGGATATTTTCTGTTTTGTGTGATAGAGTTATACAATCATAAGGAAAATACTCAATGCCTATTACTGTTAACACCTATTTTATGTACCCAAAGCCAACAATATTACTGTAAAAGCTGTTATAAATTTGTGCGTGAACAAACCTATAAAATGTTAACGAAAACTTTAGGGTGGGTAGCAGGATTTACGAATTATTCTTTTGTCTATTTGTATCGAGTCATTTAATTTAAGCGCATTTAGCATTATTTTAGCATTGTAAACAAAATATAACCATTTTTCGGCGGTGCCAATAACTATACCTTATTTTGTTTGTTATTGTATTCATTGCCAAATTATGCCAATCATTATACTTTCCAGCTTTGATCTAAAATCAATTTCTGGCACAGCCAATAATTATATCCTGTGGGTAGTGTCAATAACTATACCTTGCCTGCTAATGATCTATCGTCAACCTAGCATATTCCCGATTGTCTCAACGACTATTACTCTGTATTACGGGATTCGCTAACCGGTCTAACCAGATTTGACAGAATATTAGCTTTTCCACCAAGTGACTGTAGTTTGACCTTTGCGACTCAAAGAGAAAGCGATATTCTATGGCTTAGACTAGCGTTAGTTTATTCAAGGGTTCTGACTAATGACTGTTAAAAATTAACATGACAGCCGGGACCGACGGTTTAACGTGCTCTCCGAGGTACGGGGCAAGCGATAACGAACATTCGATAGACTTTGCTTTCGAAATTAATATTACTGCTGAATAGAAAGCCTGGTTGCTCGACCTATGTATTTTACCAGAGTTTACCACGGAGCAGAAACCTGCGTGCTCACAAAAGAGAGCATTAACAAAATTAAAGTCACCCAGAGGAAAGCAGAAAGAAAGATCGTGGGTATTATGCTGAGAGACCGCAAAACCAGCACCTGGCACTAAAACAAATACCAAGTCTGAAGTAGTAGTGGGTGAGTCCCATAGCTCGCAAACATAGTTCTTGGGGTATGGAGCTTACAATAGAGACCTTACAAGGAGAAGAGACCTAGAGGAAGACTACAAATGCGGTGGACGAAGGTCATTAAAAAAACTGCAGGTACAATATGGATTTAGGTCGCAGCGGTAGGACTTGTGTGACTGTTTGAAGGCACAATTTGAAGGAGACCTTCATTCGGCCAGGAAGAGGTGGAGGACGTTGTGTACACCAAATTTGCAGAAAAATAGATAAGCCAGAAAATAAGGTCAAACAGGACGGAAAGAAACAAAGATTTTCTTCCACAGAAGATCAAAAAAGCAAGAAAGAGATACACGGTGGAACTAATCCTCTGTTGAAGGACAGGGATAAGTATAAAACATCTAACAAAAATCATCTTACAAATGTGCAGCCTTTTGTAGACTCTTTGCCGGATATTGCCTTTCCCCAATAGAAGAATTTCGCCTACTATGCCCCGCTGATTGGACGGATTGGCCTAGGATTCAATGCCGAGTTTTCAGTCTCTTCGCAAATATACTGTATGCTTTGTCTATTATTTTTTAGTTTCCTTTAAAGCTGCTCGTGAAATCCAATCTGGTAGTGTCACTTTGTATAAAAAATACATTACAGGCACAGCATGGACTAAATATCCATACATAAGTATAAAATAATGTGTCACTTTTCAAAACTGCCAAGTGTCAATGATTATATTTTATTCATATGCAATTTCAATACAGAAATTAAATAAATGTTTATTATTTAAATTAAAGTAGTATTTTCTTTGAGTATATGAGTATTTACTATCCGAAAAAGCAAATAATAATACTATCAACCTTCTATTTTACGAGAATTCGTCACTTATTCACAGAAATTTGCTTAGAGTGCCAATCATTATACTGTTTACCCTAGGTACTTGGCTTTATTATTATCATTAGAAGTCTAATTTATGTCCCAATGCTGGGCAAAGGCCTCCCCTTCCATCTTCTACTTGTAGCGATCAGACTTGGCTTTAAAATTCATAATTATCCTACTAATTAAAAACACACTATCCATAGTAAAGCTATTGTCTTCAGATTATCAGAAAACGCTGTTAATTTTATTTCTCATTCGAAATATAAAGAAAGTTCTAAACAGATTCCTAGCAGTCAATCACTAGAGAACAATATATCGGGTAGTTAGCTGTCTCGTAGCGCACGTCAGCCGTGAAATTCTAAATAAGACGGCGTGCCTTCAGTGATGATTTGTGACCGGTACTGTTCTATTGTGGCACCCCATTGTGCTCCCGGGCTACAACGTTGCTTAATACGCGCTTTAAGGGCTACCAACACTCAAATAACATACAAATCATATTTGCTGTTTAAATGGTGGCAGTCTTTGTTGTAGGTGCTAGCTAACTGCTAAAGTGCTAGTTGTGTTGGCAGTTAATTTTGAATTTGATGTGCGAATGTTGTGTGAGATTTTTTATTTATTTATTTATAGTCTCACACCTGTATCCCCGAAGGGGTAGGCAGAGGTGTAAATATTACACCCACATTTCGCCATGAATTTTTAGGTCCCACGTAATAGGGGGCGAGCCTATTGCCGTTACCGGGGACATCAGCAATCACATCATCATGTGAGATATGTTCGCAAATATTTAGTTTTTAAGGTAACACTTCTACACTAAAATTAAATAAAAGTACCAATAAAAACTACTTGAGTATCAGGATGTTCCTTGTTGATTTTGCTATAAAGAATTCTTTAGAAACAAAAAGTATTTCGACGTATACTAACATGAAATATAGGTAGGTATACACAGTAATCAAGAAACGCAACCACGAAGCGAATCTTCATAGCACATCTTACTCGCTCCGGTGGTCTTCGTTATACATAGTTATTACATAGCTTACCACAGCGGGTGGATAAGAACCCTTATTGTGGGAACAGATTGCCGTGATGCAGCTACTTCAATGGAACAGATCGGAGTTTCTTTGTGTTTGGTGGGTGTGTGGAGGTTTTAATTAATGTAAAGTTAATCGCAATTTGTTTTTTTTTGTCCGTGTGGTGACGGATTAAGAATACCTACTAAATGTCACCACCCCATATCATCCCATGGGTGTCGTAGGAGCCGACAGAGGGAGCATATTATACAGATGAGAACACTGTAAGAGAAGGAAAACTAGATACAAACCCTATACCAACCCGTTTGGCCAGCGTGGTATAGTTGGCCAATTCCTCCTATCAAAGGAGAGGCCTAGTCCAGCAGTGGACTGTTAAAGGCTGATGATGATGAATCGCAGTTAATAAATAATTCATAATGTAGGTAGGTATAATCTAGAAAGTAGGTATATGACCTAAATTACTTACATACAATCTTGTTACAAAAGTGTTACAAGTAAGCTATGTCAAGAAGCCGTCAAACGCTTGGTCCTCTCTCCAGAACTGTTTTGCGGTCCCTTGTCTCTGATACGAGGGTTATCACCAACTCTAATAAATTACCGAACATACTTCTTTTATGTGCCCGCCTTTGATAACATGTTTATTGAAAATTAATATCGCTTTCGACGCAATAAAAAATGAGGTTGGAACGTTTTTAGGTCGGTATGAGGTCACCCGTCTAACTATTCTATTTGTATCAATTGACACGAGGTACATGCGATTGTGTCATACTGATTGTTTAACAATAAATTATTGATTGTATAAAAATTAATAACTATGTTTTGAAAGTTTAGTGGTTGTGTTTCAATCCGGGCTGTATAGAGTATAGGAACCATGGGCTTGTGGCAAAGTAAGTATGTCAACTGAAATTCGCGTAACACCGCTAATAAAGGAAGTTGAGTATAGCGCGATGGATTCAGTGAGTAAGCTCCGAACACTTGTTTGCAAAAATCTATCAGACTTCCGTCTGCCCCAAGGTCGAAACATAGAGTGACTACCGACTAGTGACTACAGACTACCAGGTTTCTATAGCCAGAACAAAAAAGAGGGTATCTGATAGTTATTACCTTGCTTATCCGTCGTCGTTCCTTTATCTTACTATCTTTGTTGCTTGTTCGTTCGGTAAGTAAGAGAGCATGACGACCCACTTCTTCCTTCTATACCTTTTCTTCTACCTTTACCAATAACACCACCTTAAAATATGGGCATGGTGAGTTACTGAATAGTGAAATAAATAGGTATACATATTTAAAAAAGACTTTCCTCTTCAACTTATTTTTGTGAATTGTAGAGACCCTGTTGAAAGTGTAATTCCCTAATATTGATTAAGTAAGAAGATCACATATCATAAGGACAAAAATTTGTTTTAAGATTTAGAGATCCCAGTCAGAAAATATACTATATTAATATCTATAATATTTATTAAAGATACAAGCCAAGCGTGCAAAGTCTGTAGATATAACATTGTTATAAACTGCTCCTGTAAAGGTCATCATAACAATTGATAACGCATTTCATTTCTTTTACAATTAAAAAGATTACAGAAGCATTATTATTAGCGGGATGCATCGACAGTTCGCATGAGACAATAGGCATGTACTTACTTATCAATTGTTTATAAACGTAACGCCTACTCATCGGACAGGCGTACAAAGACGAATAAAGAACGTAGGCTTTGTCTCATTGTACACTAAGAAACTCTACTTTTTAATGTCAATGAAGACGGGTGGAATTTTCGAGTATGCAAATGATATGTCGCTGACATGTAAATAAGAACAAAAATGGGGATTTGAGGGAGCAATAGCCTAGGGAAGATACCAGGCTGCAATCCAGAGGATATCGAGCTCAAACGCATGGCCTGTAGCACTGACTTTTCGTAGTTATGTGCGTACGTTATTGTTAATTGATTATAGCTTGTCCGATCGGCAAGTACCTAAATCCGTCGGTCTCAGATGAAGATCTTTGACAGGACACAGACATTATGGGTAGACAGTACGCTTGACTATGCTGATGCTGAGCTAAACCATGTAATATTTTCTTGGTCTCTTTGGGATGCATCAATCAGGCAGCGGACGCTGTGTAGAGCGCAAAAAAGGCACAAGCCTCTTTAGTGACATTTAAGAGTGTTTACGCCTTACGGCTTTTCATACAACCTTTCAAGTCCTTATTTTTCGAAATGAATGAACCGACTTTAATGAAACTTCATACACATAAGCAGGATACATAGGTCTAAAAAGTTAATCAAACAGCTATGTCATTATGATCCTGGAAATACTATTTTTATGTTTCAGGTGTTGTTTAGGTTATTAAAGAAAACTTATATACCTAATCGTATTCTGGAGCAAGTATTGGTGACTAAACAGGTTTTCAGTCAAACGAAATGGGATGTACTTTAGCGTATACAAAGCCACATACTTCTGAAGCTCAGTCGTAGCCCATCGCTCCTGAGGATGCCTCATGCAGAGGCGAAACACGTGTCGAAGAATAGTCGGCGCATACAGCGGGATACTGCAAGTCAGGTATCTTCCTGGAACCCATACCAATCCTATATCCCTTATCCTTTTAGAGGAGTTCGGTATTGTCAACCTTTTTCTATTGTAATAGTTGGGGTGGTCAATCCGAGGGTGCGTGGTGGGTTCCTCTTTCCTTCCATTAGGCCACATTCTTCGTCATTCACATGTTCGATTTTAATCCAGCGATAAACCTTAACTACAAACTCGGCTTTCGCCAACTCGGAACTAGTTTGTAGCTCAAATCGATCACAGGTTATAATCGCTGCCAGTGTGGCAAACGCTTAAAGTTGACTAATTATTACGAATTTAGGGTTGCAGCATCGTCAGTTATTATTTCGTCTACCGATTGTGGGTATTCGGTGTCCATCATGGTATCAACGAGGTTTTTCATATTTATAGCATACAATTTTTAGTAACAATACCATGCCAAACAGTTCTTGGTCCGAACCCACAAATTGAGATCGGTTTTTCGGGTTATCCGAACAAAGATTAGAACTAAAATGTTACAACATTTTAATCATACTATCAACGATAATGTCCTTTACGTGGGATTGGTTTTTATCGATGCTTTGAGTCAATCAATGCTTTGTATCAATCAAAATTTCTTTAAACAGACCTTTCTGGACAACACAAAACAGCGGCACAGCCCTAATAAAAACGAAATCAATAACAAGCGTTGTGTTAATTCAATATTATAATAATTAGGCAACTGGCGACAGAGTGATAAAAACATCATGTTCCACTAATGCAGACCAAAACAAGAGCGGGCTAGAGGTCACCAGATAAATCTCTTGTATTAATTTGCTGCCTTCGCCTTGACAATGTATTGTGATTGTAGCTGCTGTATTTTGGAATAAAAATGTTTTTAATGATGAAAGATGTTGTTTTCGATGATTGCAGCGCAAATGTTTAACCGCCGGATTTAATATCTGATCTATCCATGGATTTGGAGATCAGGGATACATATTTGACATATTTTGTATGGACGTCAAATATGCATCTCTCTATGGTTAGATTATTATATGTATATTGGGACCGTCCATAATACGGATTACTGAATCCTAATTGCTGATAGGCGGCATAACAATAGCGCTGATACCAATGCTTCTAGAATGGCAGATTTAAAATATATGGTTATAATCTTTGTATAAACAATTCGAGTCGTTATAAAGCGTTTTTCGGTTAAAGTGAAAAAAGTACTAGCTCTATGATCATGCAATCGGAAGCTCAAAACTACGCAAACGCATGCAACCAGAACGCATCTAAGCATTTGATGTTAGTTTTCTGATTGATCCATATAGCTTTGGGTTAGAACTTGTCGAAACAAAATTATAGTTTTGTGCCTGAGATTTTTGTTGTAGAATAGCTGCAAAAAACTTCTGGAAAAGCATTATTAGAAGAACCACTTGCATCTCACAAGGCTTCGCTTAGGTAAGTAAAAATGTTTTTGACCAAACAACGATTTATAAATAAATTCGTGACATAGTAGTTACCCTACACATTTTGTGCCAAGTTCTCAATGCGTGGGCGTAGAAATGTGAGTCTTCGCCAAGATATGGTTATTTGAGGAGCTGCAGCTATTATACCTGGGTACTAGTTTTTTACCTTACGCAAAGACACAAGACATCATTCTGTAACGTTGTTCGTGGTTGGTAGAATAAAAAACAATATTTTCAGTAACAAGAAACAATTTGTTTATTGTTATAAAAATATACTACTCAAGCAATTAATGTAGTTTATAAAATTAATAAGCATTCAGCCAGCCTTTAAAGTGTATACAACCCCTTTGTTCGTATTCCGTGACCACGAATGACCCCTATTGCCCAAACCCCAAATGTATGACCACGGCATACCTGCATTTCAAATACGAGTAATTTGTCATTAAGTTATGAAAACTAATCAAGTACGAGTATGTGAATTGAATACAATAGGCATTAACCTGCTCTCTTTTGAAATGCAGTCACAAAACTTACAAACTAATACCTATTAACTAAAATGCCAACTTAAAGTTCTTTATTAATTAGCTTTCTAAAGGTACATTAAATGTTTAAAGGCGGATTTAATGCCACAAGAATATCTACACGTAACAGTGGTGCAGAATTAAAAGAACGTGAACTATAGAGTTAAGAGCAGCAATTATTTGCATAGCTTAAATATATTTTATGTCAATGAAATTGATGTACGTACCAAAAAAGTAAAAGGGAAGGAAAGAAACTAAGACATTGTCCAAAATAAAATTGTGACTTGAAACTTTAATTTTAATATAGATAACACTTTTAAAATAAACAAGTCATGGCATTTCCCTCTAAGAAACAAACCTATTGTATTTTCATATGTATTATTTAGTTGTGTTAGGAATAAAATAGAAACGGTGCAATAATACGATAAAACTATTGGTATATTTCTTGGCGATGAATCATCTTTATGGGCTATTCCGGCGGTACATTTCGGCAATTTCCTGAATTATTGTACTCTGTTGTACCGAATACTGGTATATGGGCTCTCCGGGATATATACTTGTTATTTTCTTCGTGAATCTACACTATTATTTATTGTATTTGTCACCTAATGTGTGTGAGGTCTCGAAAGTCGAAATTTATTACTATGTCTATAATTTATTAGACTATAGATAGAGAAATAAATTTCGACTTACCTACTTAAAATTGGTTGATTTGGGACGAGCATTCTTTTCCATTTGTATTTACATAAAGCTTTTAAATTATACTTTATTCGGAATTAATACAGGCCTCGTACATAAAAATGTAGGCATATATCAATTTTTTTAGCGATTTGTACATCCATTTATGTGCGACTTCATAATCAGATATTTGTTACTGCAGAAGACTTGGAATATTGCAGTAGCTTATTAATATTCACTAATTATAATTATACCTAATAGTCCAAACATTCAACTATGTTATCTCAATGATTGTTTTCTATCCTAGTGTTAACTACAGGATTGGGATAACACTACATAATTACCTATAACAAAGTGTTTTATTCTTCTTGCATTCACAGCCGCCATGGAATCGGCATCAGTATTCTAGTATCAGTAATTCTTTTGTTGAAAGCTTATTTGAACAACCATCTGACCTACTAAACAAAATAAGGTGACAATATTCTATGGAGTACTCCAGTATCAGGATTTCAACATAGATGGCTCACACACACACACATTCACAATTTTTATGGCGTCTAGAACGTTTGTGCCCGCCGGGGCATGGATTGCTATGATTTTCTTCGAGATTTAGCTATATTATGTCCACTCATCTATAATCCAGAACTCGCTTGACATCGCCAAACTATAAAGCCGTTTGTTTGCCCCTGCGCAACTAGCACACAATTATACGCCACCATACCATGCTTGCACCTCATCAAACTCCACAGAAGACGCTAACAAGCGCCAAATACGTATTAACATGGTGATATTACAATTTAATTTCACAGCCCGGCCCGGGAACTGAACGCATGTATCAAGGCAACGAGGCGGCCGCCAGGGACACATAACTTAAGCGAACGCGCCAGATCAAAAAGCCCGCGGGCGTACGGACACTGTTCGATTTATATCGGGTTACGGCCACTACGCCAGCGGGATAAAGGACCTGCTTATTTATACTTACAATCGCCAAATGCGTCTAAATATCAAAATTACACGAAAAGCCTGAAATCGGGATCTAAGATCTGAGATTTTTTTATGTTATTATAATATTATTATCTTAATATATAAAATCAAGTATTGCCACAAGGTGGAAACCAGAGTGTCGTCGTCAAAGAGGCAGGCCGAGAAAAAGATGGCGCGATGATTTGGACAATTTTATTAAAGACTGGCAAGATATGGTAAAAGACAGGGACCAGTGGAAGAATGTGGGGGAGACCTTTGCCCAACATTGGGACAGCAATGGTTAAAAAATATATATATATAAAATCCTTGCGTTACTGACTGACTGACAGACACGCTACAGCCGAAACTATTGGGCGCAGGAAGCTGAAATTTGGCATGTATGTTCCTTGGGGACCGTAGGGGTGCACTAAGAAGGGATTTACCGAAATTCCCACGGGATCGGCCAAAACGGGTAAAGTAAAAAAAATGCAGGCGTAGCTGCTGGCGTCCTCTAGTAATAACATAAAAAATCTTTTCTAAAAGACGTGATATTGGTTAGTACAATCTGGTCACATTAATTTAATAGTGAATAACGAAACATTTTTATGTCAATAAAAATGTCTCGAATATGTCACATTAATTTAATAGTGAATAACGAAACATTTTTATTGACATAAAATAAATGTAAAATATTTTCTACAGAGAATTGAGAACAACTATGGGATGACGTTCTCGAAAGACATGTGAAGTCTGCCAAACCGCACTAGGCCACCGTGGTGGACTATGGCCTTACCCTTCTCATAGTGAGAAGAGGCCTGTGCCCAGCTGTGGGACAGTATATATATACAGGGCTGATGATGATGAGATGACCTCCATATGATGGTATCTTGATGATCAAAGAGAGACGGAGGCATCAGATTATTTTGCTCCTCTGCACATAGGCCAAAATGTGTCATAAAGCATCGACAGGTTGGCCGCATAGCGACGATGCTGCAGTCTTTGTAGTTTTGCGTCAACCAATTATTGGTCATCACCGATGAGTCTACTGGGTTTCGTCACAATAAAATTGAGTCCAGAGCCTGCAGCTGGTATATTGCAGAGCCATCCCGCAGGTGAAGATGAGAATAATACCTGCTCCATGTAGTATTGGATTTGTGCTTTGTACACTTAAGCAGCTGTCCCAAGTTACTTTTAAGCTTTGATGGGCGGAAATACTTCTGCAACCACGTTTCAAACAACTTCACTTCACTCCCTTGAACTTGATCGCTGTTCTTGTGGTCATGCCTCATGTAGGAGCGGCTTGCACTGCGATACGGCGGATATAGTGAAAAATAATGGCGCTTAAATTGCCTATGTGGGGGTTATTGTACGATATTATTGCTCAAGATATATGGCGCTTAGTCAGCACTGCCTGCAGATATAGTCAGGTGTACTCGGCTGTTTAGGGGACCATATATATGTATAAATGCGCCTATAGATAATTTCTACATAACAGCAAAGATATTGCAGGTAATAACCATAACTCAGTTATGTATACTGATATAAAAGTTCTTTTGAGTGGCACAGTTTCAATTTACTTATTTTGGGAGGATACAAGTAATAACACAACACAATATAAAAATGGAAAATATTCGAAAAATCTTTTAATATTATTAAGTGTTGATTAATTAGAAGCCGGCTTTAATTGGTAGATTAGAACTAAAGGTCAATAAACTGATGCCTCTTAGCAGAGAATACAAAAGCTCCTGACGGATAAAGACGTCATAAGTAGGGCAAGTGCTGTTCCTATGGACGCTTATGCCTGTGGACACTATCAATAGCGTCGAAATTAGCGACTCTAAAATTCAGATTATAACGCGACTTTAAGGGTTTGCCTTTGTTTAACAGATTTGACGTGTCTCCATCTTTATTCTCTGTATAGTTTTGATTACGCCGGCTTCAAAAGATTTTCGCGCCGAAAAGTAAGCTATTCTGCTTAATTTGAATGAGTTTTACCGTGAAAATTCTTAAGATATTGGTTTAATTGTGCTCGCAGTCTGATTTGGACTTATTCATTGCTTATTTAGTGCTATTTACCATGTTTATAAGTGTGTTTTTATGTTTCGTCAGTTAGACAAATTTAAGTTTTTTTGTTGGAATTTGTACCTATGGACAAAAAAACAAGTGTACCTGTGGACTGTCCACAGGGACATACGTGTCTTAATATTCTGATACACGATATCTGATAACCGCAGCCGTAAAAGAGGCACGAAGTGGCTGTTCAGTGAGAAAAGCAGCTGCAAAGTACGCTTTACCAAAGACTATCATTTTTAAATACCTAAACCAAATGAAAATAAAGTTTTTGATTGAAAAACAGTATCCAGCCTTTGAGGAATGATATTTCGCAGATATTTGAACTGGAAGAAGAAGTTTTCCTGTGCAATTATTTAAGAAAAGCTGCAGTACTACATATAGGTTTAACTGAAAAAGGTATTGATAGCGAGGGTGATGAATCAACCCAAAAATTGTATGAAGAGTGCTGTAATGTGTACGAATAAGTGATAAGAACAAGTTTATCTTTATTTAATGTTCTTTTGATGCAGGTTTTATTGTTTTTTTCCACTTTATATTGTCTTATTAATGTACAGTCCGTAGGTACAAGACCGTCCATAGGTACAATTTGACTGTCCTTAGGTACAATCAGCTGCTGTACCTATGGACAAATATGGTGTTTTAAAAGAACGGTTATTATTTTCCTAAGCATAAGTGATATCAAGACTATGATTTTAGTTTAATAAAGACCGATTATTCCTTACTAGATGTGATTTATTAGAAATAAATGATACCTAAATAATTCAGATATAAAAATGTTTTATTACAAATTTTGGAAAGTGTTCACATGTTCCGCACTTGCCCACATAAATTTTTATAGTAACGGTTCTGTATAATGAGGTTAGGATGCGTAATTTTTATATGTTCAATAGCGTTGACTGTTTAAAAAAGCTGTACCTACTTGCTTAGACGAAATTTGGTTAGACTTGAAGGCGGAATCTATTGGGGCGTAAAACATTTTGTTGAAAAAGGAAGTCTTTGAAGAAAAAACAAATTATCCACAGATGTTTACAGTAATTTTGACAGTGACATTAACATTAGTAGCTGTTCAAGGCAAGGAGGAGTGTGGACAGTCGGTCATCGACACTTGGCGGCGCTTTGATTGTTCGTGGCAGGTCAAAGATTACACTTGTAACGTTACCGACTTGTACACAGTTTTTAGTGGCCATATTGCTTATTTAAAATACTCTGGGTTAGTTACTTCGTCGCTATGTGCGCCATCCAGTAACCAGTCAGAGTTCCACCACACTGGACCGCGTTAAAGTTATCTTTGTGGAAATACGCTGACATTTGCGACTGTCAAAAACCCAAAAAGTCAATGATCAATTTTATTTTATTTCTCCTATTTCGTTTTTCCGAACACCCTGCTACTATCAGGGTGTTTGGATTTGGCCGCTAGGCTATAGACACTTACTTCTGCAAAACTAAAAGATAATGCATTTTTTAATGGAAACCGTCCCCATTTGCTAACAGGTTAGTAAGGGCGTCAATATTTCTGCAACAATGAAAACCATAAAATTAGGTTGTTTCATTTCTGCCTTATGAATTGCATTTACCACAAAATACGACAAATATGTACCTGTATATATATTCTACTTGCTGAAATGAAACTTTATTAACACCAAACAGGACGTTCCTTTTTGATTGCTGAGTTTTTAAATGATTGATTTAAATGTGTGAATTATATGAATACATAGGTATTTATTCCTCGATTTTCTCAAAACCCTTTGAATACTATAGTCACAGTCATCATCATCTGCGGTTTCTGTATTTATACATGTTATTAGGCGAATGCAGTTTAACACAATCCTGTGAGGTTAATATTCTTTTTATCCCTTCTTAGATAGGAACATCTATCAACATAAGTATAGATTTAGTTAACCTAGTTCCCCTAGATAACATTTCTAAACTTATCATAAAATAAATCTTAGTTTAATTCGGGCCTTCGAAGCTTTTACCGATTTAAATGAAACGAAGAAATATTTTACGTCGATGTTTTGTGTGTTTAGGTATACTTCAAAAATACAGAAACCATCACGTTTCTTCAGATTTAGATTATCTTTTTTTACTCTGATGAATTTTATTAAGAGACTAGATGATGCGCGCAGCTACGCCCGCACATTTTTTTATTTTACCCGTTTTGCCCGATCCCGTGGGAATTTAGAGAAATCCCTTCTTAGTGCACCCCTACGGTCCCCAAGGAACATACATGCCAAATTTCAGCTACTTACGCCCAATAGTTTCGGCTGTAGCGTGTCTGTCAGTCAGTCAGTAACGCAAGGATTTTATATATACAGATTAATTACTATATTAGCAGCAGCAATGCATGTGTACCTTTTGTAAAGAAGACAATGCGTTTGAGCCTATTTTGTAGAGTCGGCCGTACCCGCTGCTAGTGTTACTCATGCCGAAACTTTTCAAGTGCTCACATGATTAACACCCATCACATTACACATTACTAATAGTATACATCATCATCCTCTTAGCGTTATCCCAGTTTCAGTCTGGGGTCCGCTTACTAGTCTAACCGGATTTGCCTGAATATTAGCTTTTTCAAAGAGCGACTGCCTGTCTGACCTCCGCAACCCGAAGGGATAGCGATACTCCATGGTTTAGACTAGTGTCAGTTTATTCAGAAGGTACTGACGCTCTTTAACGACTGTCAAAAAGATCTTCATGACAACCGGGACCGACGGCTTAACGTGCTCTCCGAGGCACGGGACAAGCGATAATTAACAATTCAATACGCACATTACTCCGAAAATTCATTCAAATAGTATACAGATCTATATATATATATAATAGTAAGAAATACTTTTAATGTTACCCGATTTGTATACTATTAGTATACAAATCGGGTAAAATTAAAAGTATTTCTATTATGAAAATTAACATACTGCAGAGACAATATATTCTAGAAGCATGTAAAACATATTCAAAGCATTCGGGAACACACAAGACGTTTCGGAGCAAGCTAGTTGACGGATCGATACCTAGCCAATATACTCAAGTGCATAAGTACTAATAAGTTAGTATAATGGCACTACAAACGAGATAGCTAGTTACGTTTGTGATAGCGTTATCATTAGGAGCGGATGCAGCGGTCCGAATGGATCTGTGCTGATAACCTATTGCGAGATGTCCAGTACAAAATTACGATAGCACCGCAGTAACCAACAGCTCCTTTGACATCGGTGCGCCGGCACTGGATGACGTTATGAGATACTGCGCAATTTTATATTTTACTATGTGCACAGGGACTTTGTCCGAATTTTGACACAAATTGATTACATTCTAGTCAAAGGTCAGAGCAAAATATGAGAGGTATTGTACCTTTATTTACAAAAAAAATACACTAAATAGACCTGTTAAATAAACATTGATCCGATTGGATCCGTGTGGTGACGGATTAAGAATACGGAATGTCACCACCTCATATCATCCCATGGGTGTCGTAAGAGCCGACAGAGGGAACATATTATGCAGAGAACAGCACTGTAAGAGAAGGATAACTTGATACAAACCCTGTACCAACCCGTTTGGCTAGCGTGGTATCACAGTCAAATAATCGTGGTATAGTAGGCCAATTCCTCCTTTCAGAGGAGAGGCCTAATCCAGCAGTGGACTGATAAAGGCTGATGATGATGAAATAAACATTAGTATACATTCTAGTCGTTCGCCGATGGGAACAAGGGTGATTTTAGAAAATAAATGGCAAATGCACCGGGCGGCTCAAGATCTGTCTGCGTGGAGAACCTTGGAGGAGGCCTATATCCAGCAGTGAACATCTCTACTAAGTGGAAATTATTATGGCAAATGTACTCATCGACGAATGATTTGAATGCGTTACATTAATACGCGATTTTGGACAAGGCACTCTGGTCATTTGTTAGTTATATTATTGCAGGTAATTGTGTGCACGGATGGTGGGTATAGTAGTTTGAGTTCTTGGCGCATCGTTTAGCAAGGTGTCGAGTATTTGCAGATTTTTATACCATACGGCACAAGCCTTTGTGATACGGTGGGTGTACACAAATGGTTGTCTAAACTCTGGGCGTTCTTGAGGTTTAAAAGATGTTTAAGACTTGTTATAGTGTAACTAGTAGGTATGCACTATATATCCTACATGATAGAGCAAAATTTTCGTCTATCTTCTTGTCTTATTTTGGTGTACCTACCGCCATCCCGACGAACTTAATTGGTTAATAAAACAGACTTGGTAATGATTTGTGCAGCAAATGATTACTCGTAGTTAATTATTATTCACGTTCATTGAATAACATCTGGCGCGTTATCGGTTCATTCAAACATATCCATTCAGTGCGACCTAAATAATTGTCTATAGTAGCTATGGTGTTGCATGCAAATACGTTGTAAAAAATTGCTAAGGTCCTTCAGTAGCGAGAAAGGTTTCTGCAATTCACTGTATGTAGTCATGTCCCGTTTGCATTATCATGTTTTGTAGCTACGGAACACATCATCATCATCAGCCTGCCATAGTCCACTGCTGGATATAGACCTCTCCAATGACACGCCAGTGACTCTGATTTTCGGTTGTTCGTGTCCAGCTGCTGCCAGTCTTTTTTATTTATTTATTTATTTAAGATTATATTGCCATTGCACCTACCTGGAGTGCGTCCTGCAATATACTACTGAAAAGGAAACGCATAGTAATGCAAAAATAGTGGATTTAAAATATTAGATGTAGTTGTTTTTCATTTACTTAATGGTCTAAATATTTTCAACGTGAAACAACCATTATTTTACAGAAAGATCCGACAAAAATGCGGCAGAGAAAAATAAATAGTGTTATTTTGCCAGCTGTGTTTGTTTGAAGAGCTTAGAACACAGCATATTAAGCGTTTTTTAACATAATCGTTCTAAACATACGTGTTTTCTCTCTATATAAAGCACTTCAAAGAAAGTTAAGCTTCTAAGAAAATGGTCATGTCTTTTATTTTTTGTTTTCTGCAGTGACCGTTTACCTGTATAAACAGAAGTCATTTTATAACAGTAAATTAATTGCCGCAATTAAGAATAGACTTGAAACGTAAAATAATTGCATTTTGTGACTTCGACTTATTTGGTTTTTATCTAGAGGATCTAGATTAACAAGTTTACTACCAATTGCGTGGACTGTATTATCCTTAGTTATGGACGCAATAATGGAAATGACGTTAAGACATCGTACAATTTGTAGTCAGTGCCAATTAGTGCAACGCAAGTTGTAAAAACACATCAACAATGTTGGTTACTAATCAAGAATGTACTGGAGCGCGAGTTGGGCTGTGCTTTTGCTGTTCCGTACTGCGAGCTTTATAAAGCGCAACTATGATGAAAATTACTTAATTTTACAAGCTTTAATATTTTTCTATGTAGATATCATTTTTAATTATCTGTAGTCTGGAGTTCAACATTTTGTAAAGTGAGTGTGTGTATCAAAAAGCAAGTTGTTTGTTTGTTTTTCGTGTGAGTGTGTGGCTAACTCTAGTGTCGGAGTTTTCAGACCGCCCGAAGGCCTCCGACATGGCCTAACGATTCTCATCCTGAGACAAGACCGGGACCGGCAGCTTTACGTGCCCGCCGAAGCACGGTAGCGCTCAGATGTAAATGCCACACTTGGTCACCCATCCAAGCGGCGACCTGTGCAAGCGTTGCTTAACTTTTCCGATCTGTTACAAACGGCAAAGCAAGCCTCGCTATGAGGATTACAAAAACAACTGATAGACTCTTTGTACATGAATGTTTTCAACACAAGATAATTATTAATTCATTATTGTCATTAAGGGCTTTCGTAGTCCATAGCCGGAGATACGTCTCTCCTAATTAGTATTACTGTAACATTGTGATTCAATAAAAGCATTTGCAACAAGGGTTGGTATTAGGTTTGCTATCGAATTTTCCGTCTCTCTCCAATGATACTACTTCCTCAGTGAATTTTCTTCAGCGCCTCATACGGCATCCACGGAATTAAACGAGACTGGTGACGTATTCTTAATGCGTCGCCACACGTATGATGCAAGGACAGTTTTGTTCCACTAAGATAGACAGTAATGAGTTCTTCTTTCACAATCTTTCATTCTTGTCGCTTATTCTGGAGCAATAGTAAGGATGAAACATCATGTTATTATCTAATATGTCTCTATAGCGCCGCCCGCCGCCGGCACGCAACTCTTCGGAAGCGCTCTGCCGTCAGGCCACTTTTACTTGAAGGTTCTAGTTATGTAAGTATCTACCTACATAGATGAATGATAAAGGTGCTTCTACAACCATAGATTTCGCGATTGCCTTCAAGAACCCTAAAAGTAAAAATAAAGGCATGAATATTTCCATTAGCAACTGCCAGAAGTATTAAATAATGAAATGATTACATTCTATCAGCCGGCTGAACGGGCTCATGCCCTTTGCGAGAAAAAGTCATCAATACGATTAATAAACCGCCCAAATATAACTCGATTGCACTCGCCAATTAATAAGCAAAAACGCCGTATTTTATTTGTTGACCACCGTTTATTATTGATAAGACAGAGAAGCAAAATCTCGATACGTATATGATAAAAAGAGATACAACAAACACATTAAAATTATCGCAAAACTGAAGATGCTCAAGCATCAATGTCAAGCAATTGTAGTAAGAGGGACAGCGAAATATGTTACAACGTATGTTGAAAAGGGACAAGAGATATTATAGATGCAATCATTTACATATTATCATTGTCGATCTTGTTTTTTAATTGAGAAGAGTGCGAATGGTTTGCGTATGAGTTAATTAACGATTGATTAATGAGTGCCCGCTACTGTCATTAATTTAAAGATAAAAATCTTGCAAGTCGATCAAGTGTTTAAATGAAAAATTGTTGTGTGACGTGGAGGGTTATTAAAGCGCTAACATCAGTGCACGTTATTCATACAGTAATTAATATTTTAGTCGCCATACTGCCTACATGTCAATTAATTCGTAGACGATACTTCTTTCTCATTAAACCTTATTAATACATCCATGTAATTACTATATTGTGATATGAAGAGCGCAAAAAAGTTATCATAATCATCTGCCTTAGATGTTAGATAAAACTGTGTCATCTGTGAAACAGGTGCAGTCTAATTAAGTCAAACTTACTTAGACATAACTTAAAAGGTCAAGTTCAAGGACGATTATTAGTTATGAAGTTACATTTATCTCTTTAATGTTTTATAGGTTGAGGCTTTATGTTGCGCCTTAACATAATTGACTATATATTATGTAGTATGGTTAATTTATATTAACATTTATTTAAGTATTAATTTACAAAAGATTAATATCAGCTTAGTCCAGTAGAGAGACAAATAGACCGGTATATAGAAGGACTCGAGATCGAACTATGGCGCTATCGAAAAATTCAACTGATGTCAGTTTTGTTAAAGGCGAAATAATAGGTGAAGCCATTGAATACAGATTTACATAGAAGCGCAGTTCTTAAGGATTTCGTGTGCCGATTCCAAGTGGGGTCTGTCTCCAGTTTAGTTCGTAGTGTGCGCCGTTGGCGGCGCTGGCGTCGTACTCCGTCTCTCTTGCCCTCGTAGTTAAGATACAGGAGGAACGTTCGTCTCTCTTGCTCTAGTAGAGACAGCTGTCACAGCGCGACTGCCACGCCGCCAAGCGGCAATTTGTGTCACAGAAAGTTTGACTTCAGAGCGCCCGCGCACATAGGAAATGCGCCTCTATGTAAATATCTGAGCTCTTTGGTGAAGCCGTCGTCTCGGTCCCGACTCCCGACTGTTATAAAGATTTCGGACACGTCTTGTTACTAACTGCTAACTATCAAATATCGCCAGCAGGGCTACTTGTGATGCCGATGTCAGATAGCAGTCGCTCTGAGGAAAAGCAAGCATCCTGTCAAATGTATAAACCAGGGAATAGAGATCAGGCTGAAGTCTGGTATGGTACCGCCACGGTACCGGGAAATGGAAATGGTTAATGCTAGTTTCATATATATTTAGTAATTTGTTGTCAAACAGATGGTATAAGACATTTAAACAAGACAAGTAGGTACTTACAGGTTTGTTGACCTATCACAAAACGTTATGTCGTTATCAAGTAATTTTTATTTTTAGGACTGACAAATATTTTTTAGACCAGCCGGTGTACGATTCTCTTGGCTTGTTATAATATACCTTTTAAGTGTGTCATGTAAGTTTAAGTTTGCGTGAAAACCTTCGTGCAAGCCTTAGTAGTGATGACAGTTTATCTATCTTGTACTGACAATACATGCCTAATTGGTCATCACATGTCAAAAAAACAATTTCCACTCATAAATTTTAAAACAGCTCAACATAAATCAAATATCGAACACATTTAATTAAAAAAATATCTATCTATCGGTAGACACAACTTCCGATGCAGTCATACACTCAATACAACTTGAACTAAACGTTATTGTAAAGTGGTAAAGTCGCATTTTGCTTGAGATGTTCGTCTTTATATTATCGGGTCCTAATTTCGTAGCTTCCGCTCCAATGACTTGGGTTGAATCACTGCCCTCTACTGCATCTTGTTCGTCTAATCACTCCGTTGATATATGAGCGGTGTCCTCAGATGTCTTATCAATAGTTTATTGGCTGGCAAAATTATTAACGATATGTTTAATTTAATAGGATGTTATTGTTTGGTTGTTTTTGTTAATTGTTGTTGCTAGTTAATGAGGATTTATGTAGGTATTAAATACATTGTGTTTTTATCACCGTTTTAGTAGTAGGTAGTAACTATACAAAACATGGATTGCCCAGTGGTTTAAGCGGACGCCTTGGTGCCTTACCTTGTTGTCGAGTGTTCGTTCAATCACCTCATAGGACATGACTTTGTAACTAACGAATTTTTCGTTTCGTTTGGATATTCTTTTTACCCATTGGTTGTATGTTTGTTAAATCCTTTGCGATACAGAATTTGGTTCCAGTGAATCGTAATGGAAATAAAAAAGTAGGTAGGTAACCCACCTACTTACTTAGATAACATCATAGCATTCATGTTGTATATGTTGCAGACAAAACTCTTAACCAGTCAAAAGTACTATTGACTAGCAAAATCAGTCAACATAATATACAACACCTAAATAAATTGCACGGTTCAGACTGCACGATTGGCGTAGTGGTTTAAGCGGTCGCCTCGCCGCTTGGTACTGCGCCGCGTGTCGTGGGTTCGATTCCCACACGAGACAACACTTTGTGTGATCCACGAATTGTTGTCTCGAGTCTGGGTGTTCTTTGTGTCCGTTGATTGAATGTTTTTAAAGTCCCCCGCGACACAGGAGTTTCTTCCTAGTGCGTGAGTCGTCTTTTATAAATAAAAAAAAATGAAAAATAGAGATAATTCTATAATGTTGGGGTCACATAAATAGTCCATTGATCCTAGTGGTTAAGTACCATTCTCACAATGGAAACAGTTCATGAGTTCGAAGAGAATCAGGTATTAAGGACGCGTTTACGCTTGTATCAAAAAACCACATATTTCCGGTACATTTTACGACAATTTTAGATAATAACTAATAAAACTAATGATTACGATAAATTGATTACTTTTTTATCTATAAATCAATTTGAAAATA
Source organism: Euclidia mi (assembly GCA_944739405.2). Taxonomy (NCBI): domain Eukaryota; kingdom Metazoa; phylum Arthropoda; class Insecta; order Lepidoptera; family Erebidae; genus Euclidia; species Euclidia mi. The sequence goes on from OX123182.2 coordinate 106,139,998, forward strand.
AATAAAAAATATTATTAATTAATATTAATGTAAAATCGATTCGAAACGGCCTCTTAAATCAAAAATAGGCATATACTGCTATTTTTGGGTACAATTTTCTCTCTATTTTAACATTTATTTAGATTTTCAAAGACAGAATAGGGTAGTAAATATAGTCAACTCAAAAACAATTTGATTTTTTTTTCAAAATATTGTAAATTGACTCAAAAAAAGCAAAAAATCATCTTACATTTTTCTTCTATTTTGCTCGCATACGTGTGTCTTAATGTGTGGCAATAAGGTTCGTTTTATTTAACCACTTTCTTGATTTATATATCCAAATTCTGCAATGAGATCTCAGTCTGCGCTTGAGCGCCGTCGGGAGTGGACTCTATGTCGCTTGTCGCTGCAGCCCGAAGACGAAAAAAGCAATATACGAATACAAAATATTCGCTAAAATCAATTTGATACTTCTCGTATTCTGTGCGAATTACGTACAAGTAAATTTCTTTTGTATAAATGGACATTATTACTTTATTTTCTCCGTTATGTTGAGTCAGGATATATTTCGGTATTTAGATATTATTTTGTTTCTTGCGTTGAAATCTGGTAAGATTATCTGGACTGATGGTATACCATCCCGTTCAAGTGTTGCGACTTGAACTCATATAAGAGTAGACCTAGTTATGCCAGCTTGGGGCTCATTTTATTTGTTTTGGTGAGACCCTACCACTGGTACTAGTGAAGTAACCTTCCAAGGTTATTCGATGAGTCTTGCTGGTACTCATATGTGAGTAAAGCTACGCATGCCGAGTTTGGGCTCATTTTGTTTGTACATAAGAGACCCTACCACTGGAACTTATGAAGTAACCTTCCAGGGTTATTCGATGACTCTTACTGGTACTCATATTTGAGTAGAGCTAGGCATGCCACGTTTGGGCTCATTTTGTTTGTACATAAGAGACCCTACCACTGGAACTTATGAAGTTACCTTCCAGGGTTATTCAATGACTCTTGCTGGTACTCATGTGTGAGTAGAGCTAGGCATGCCGAGTTTGGGCTCATTTTGTTTGTACATAAGAGACCCTACCACTGGAACTTATGAAGTAACCTTTCAGGGTTATTCAATGACTCTTACTGGTACTCATATGTCAGTAGAGCTAGGCATGCCAAGTTTGGGTTCATTTTGTTTGTACATAAGTAACCCTACCACTGGAACTTATTAAGTAACCTTCCAGGGTTATTCGATGACTCTTGCTGGTACTCATATGTGAGTAGAGCTAGGCATGCCGAGTTTGGGCTCATTTTGTTTGTACATAAGAGACCCTACCACTGTAGTACCAGTAAGACTCATCGAATAACCTTGGAAGGTTACTTCACTAGTACCAGTGGTAGGGTCTCACTAAAACAAATAAAATGAGCCCCAACCTGGCATAACTAGGTCTACTCTTTTATGAGTTCCAGTCGCAACACTTGAATGGGATGGTATACCATCAGTCCACATAATCTTACCAGATTTCAACGCAAGAAACAAAATAATATCTAAATACCGAAATATATCCTGAATCAACATAATGGAAAAATAAAGTAATAATGTCCATTTAGGTATATAAAAATAAGAAACTTATTTGTACGTAATTCGCACAGCCAGGCCTATAACACATAGATACATATCACAAAAAATTCTAAGTCTCAAAGTTATTTAGTTGAACTACATTTCCGCAAATTACCGTACGTAGTACGTACTGTTGCCGCCGTGTCGCTGTAGTGACGCGATTTTGTACCTACTAATTTTGTAAACGCGTCCTTAAGTATGTGTTAAGGAGCTTAACAAAAGTTTTGGTTACGACATTGTTAGCATTCTTGTTGAAGTAGATAGATTGAGCAGTGAAAGCTCTGCTGCTTGAAATACACCTGTAGGTAAGCCCGGAAAACTTATTACAAAAGCTTTAAACCCTTTTTAAGAGCCTTGTCCAAGAATATCGAGGAAGATAATAACTTATTTTTTATCTCTATCTCGAAAATCAGATAAAAAAAAGAACGAAGGAAATTATAATACAAATAAAAAGGTTTTATAAAATAAAAAACACATGACTGTGTATAGCAAATATTTAAGTAACAATACAGAATGAATCAAATATCTACTTATTTAAATGAAATAGAATGATGGACAGAGATTAATCAATTTCTTTAATTTAAAAAGATATTGTAAAAATATTTATTTAATTCATAGTAATAAAAAACTACATACTTGTAAAATTACACATACCTCTGAGAAATTCTATGGCAACCGCAAAAAGTTTTTTTTTTATATAGTAATAGGCGGCAAACGAGCAGACGGATCGCCTGATGGTAAGCAATTACCGCCGCTCATGGACACAAGCAAGACCACAGGAGTCACAAGTGCGTTGCCGCCCCTTGGGGTTGAGAAAAGGGATAGGATGAGGAGTGGGATGAGGGAGAAGGAATAGGGGATAAGGCCTCCGGCACTCTTACTCACCGAACGAAACGCAACAGTTTAAGTACCGTTACTTACTCGTAACGTCGATTTTCTGTGAGAGGGTAGTACCTACTTCCCCGGTCAAGCTGGCCCATTCATGCTGAAATCAGCAAGGCTCTACTACCTGTAAAAGTTTTAGTAGGATATTTAATCTGTTTCGGTGCGTTTCAAAGCAAAATCCGTTGTTCTATTTCAGCACAATATTAATCTTGCTAGCCTGATCTTGTGTAGGCTACATGATTATATGGATTCCGGGTACAACAATGGGGCTATAATATTTTATTAAGCTCACACCATCTTGTGTTATGTTGTCTTATGTGTAAAAAGACCCTTGACGAAAATTGAATTCCCATATTGTACCAATAATTACGAACATTTTTTATTCGGCACCATACCTGGGAAATTACTGGTTCAGGAGATATTGAGGCGCAAAGTAATCATATAATTTTTCTAATTATGTACAAAATGGATGTATTTACTGCGCCAATTTGTTCTATAGGTGTCCTATGCACCCATGGATAAGAGTAAGTATTTCGAGCATTGGACGCGTGCAGTTTAAATTGCGCCTTAAAATTGTCCAACTTAGAAAAAAAAATCACAGATATTATTTTTGCTTAGTTTGACTTGACATGATGGATCTTTTGACATCCTGTATAATCTTAAAGATAATATTGCTATATTATCTTCTATACCTACTTAATGCCGATGTCCCATTGTAAGATAGCACAGGACTGAAGATAATATATGTGGTTACTATGTATACATTACCACATTACCTAACTTATCTTGTAGAATTAAAAGAAGACACATTAGTATTCTACAAGAATATCTATGTATCTTATTTTAATTCTTCTTTATTTTCAGTATTATCATCGGCGCTGTTGATATTCGTCCCATTGCTGGGCCTTTTCCCATTACGAGAAGAATTACGCTAGCCAAGTGCGGGTTGGCAGATATCACACGTCTTTCGAGAACAATTCAGAACTTTCAGACATCTCCAGCAATTTAGCTCAGGACGTGTTTTATCATCGTCTAGCATGTGATGATTAAACATTTGAAAATTGAGTTTAATTTTCTATAAAATTTCGTGACTTTTCTATAAAAAGTTTTCCAAAAACACTACTGGCTCACATGTATGTTTTTATAAACGAACTATACTAAACTACCTTTTTAAAGTAATTTTTAAGCCTACAGCTTACATAGCTTACAGTGTGTTTCTTACCACGTAGCACTATTATATCGAAGAAGGCAATCTGTCGCGAGCAGTTCTTGCGCCTCACTGTACTTCCTATTAATTACTAGAATATAACAAGACCTGTATTATACGCCATTACCTAATGTGCTTGCAGTCGTGATAGACGAGATCACTAGATTACTTCCACATACTATGTTATGTAAGAAAGGCATCAGTGTAAGCTACTTAAAGTGCTGTCATAGAAAATTTCATAATTATGGCGATACAGGCCAATAAGAATACGATTTTTATGGGAAAACTAGCTGAACCGGCGAACTCTGTTCCGCCTTAGAGACAATTAATAAGCAGATCTTGGATTTTATTAAGTTTATTTTGCTTTTTTTATTCCATGTCATTTCATTTGTTTTTAATAAGAAAAAATGTAACTGCAAGAAGTATTATTTATGACATAACTTTAATACATTACCCTACAAACTTCGAGCATCCCGAAAATGATGATACCCTGGTACTTTTTAATATCCTATTACTTGTATTCTATGTGTTTTTCCTGGTTCTAATCTACCTCCCCACCAATTTTCAGCCAAATCGGTTCAGCCGTTCTTGAGTTATAAATAGTGTAACTAACACGACTTTCTTTTATATATATAGATAAGTGTTTACATCCTTTTTTAAGATAGATTCTGGTCTCCAAAGCGTGGTCTATATCTTTCTGACAACGCTGAAATGAAGATCACGAAGTGTTTAGAAATTATGTACTTAATTCAGTAATTGATGTTGTCAAGACACAGCTAAACGCTAATCGTGATCAACATGTGATTTGAAAATTGTTAATTTGGTACAATACAGGTCCGCTAGAGCTAGCAGACGTTGTACAATCTGTCCTGCTAATCATACTTGGTGACACCGACAGCAGCGCCACCACCAATCGTGCCTTATTTTGAAGCAAACCAGGCATTCATTGAAATCAGTCCAACCGTTTAGAAGGAGCTAAGAGACAAACACATTATGATATCTAATTATGCTTGGCGATAAACTGCCAAAGAAAAAATTAACTTATTGACTAAAGACCTACAGATATCTAGAGATTTGTAGCTTTTAACTTTCAAACCTTTTATGATTTACAATTTTATCTTAGTTTTGATACAAGTGAGACTTGAGGAAACTTTTCAAAATACAAAAAAATACTACCAGTTGCCCAGATTTTTGTAATGCTGGCTTCAAAATCAGCATCTCCCGAAACTTACTCTACCGTCTTTAGAGGTAACATATCTGTATACGAAGCGCCGAAGATCGAGCTCAGTTGCGTTCTTATGGAGAGGCTTATATCCAACAGTGGACTACATCAGGCTGATGATTATATCTGTATTAAATAATGCTACCTACAATAGAGGTTGCCTACGTCATAAAATTAATAGCTATATTGTCTATAATTCATGTTCCTAGCTTCACTAGTTAAAACTCTACCGTGATATGTCAGTTAGAACAAGTGATTTCACATAATATCACCAATCATCTATATATATTTTCTGTTTAATCATTAACTCATTCGCGAGACGAAGGAATGACACTGGTATGCCAACAGTCATCGTACACAACAGCTCAATTCGCCACGGACAAAATAAGCTCTGAATCAATTTGTGTAATTCGGAGGAGAAAAAGACAAATTTATCGTAGTGTGTAGAGTAACAATAATTAGGTACAGGACTAGTCCTGAAATTACAATTTTATTTATTTTTATTTATAGTCTCACGCCTTTTATCCCCGAAGGGGTAGGCAGAGATGTAATATTACACCCATATTTCGCCATTTTTGGTCCCACGTAATAGGGGATAAATTACAATATTCCCACGTAATTAAAATCCATGATAAGGCTGTAGCTGCAAGATTAATTTATTCACTATTCCCTACTTTTCTGTTCTACTTGGTGACACCGACAGTTTAGTTCTTGTACTGACGAAACGGCCACATCTTTGACTATTCTAGTGCAAAGAGGTGTAGAGCTGAAAGCTTGGTTCTACATACGATTTGACAGCTTTTTAAGCCATAAGTCTCGTCCTGGCACTATTTTACACGGAAGCATTAATTGATGCACATTTAGAATAAAATCTCCAGAGAAAAACTAGATTGAAAAATGTATTTCTTTTTCGTTGAAAGGACAACTCGTCTGGTTACCGAAGCAAGCTGATTTCAATTTTGCTTCTGTCACCAATTCTCATTTTGGCAACAGAGTAATTCATTTGTCAAACTGCAAAGAAATGACTGAAAAATCTTGCAGATAGATAGACCTCTTAGACAAATTATTGGTATCGCTTCGGAGCGAGACCAATCATTAGTCTATGATAGACCTTTTATATTTTTTTGAAGAAAATTGTTTTTTTATTTCTTGTCGATATAACTATACGTAGACAGAGCTTTTTCACAAAAATGTTGCATTGGTCATATCTGTATTTGTAGATATAATGACTTCGGCATAGCCAAGGCTTGACCTAATCTTTGAACTATATTCAATAGGTACTTAATTGCTTTAGCGGGTCTTAGTCGCGATAATTTACTTATTTCAAGACATGGTCGACCACGTGGACCACGACCGTTGCAAGCCGGTAGAAACGTAGGAGAATAACAGAGGTATTTATGCCTTGAAATAAGTAAATTATCGCGACTAAGACCCGCTTAATAATATTGTATGATCAATAGCTACTTGTTTTGCAATCGACAGCATTTTTACTTAAGTATTTTAGGTGTAAATTACTTAAGTGTATTAGATGTAAACTATTTACAATAAGTAGTATACAATAAACAGAGTATTTAGAAACATTATTCTAAAGGGTTATTCTATTAGTCAAAGTTAAGTGTATAATATCATTAATGAAGGGAATTGGGAATACATTATTATATTCCTGTAAATGTATAGTACTAATCACAGTCGTTTTGATAATATAATTAGAAGATTCGTGGCTAGTCATGGCCATAAATATCCGAAAAGTATCGTTTTTCATGTTTATGACAAGCCGCACTACACAAGGATTAGCTAGTACAAGACGTCCTTTATAAAAAGGCAAAGATTTATAGTGAACATAACTCTTTGAAAACAAACTTCATTTTATCCATGTGACATATAATAATAATATCTTTTGTTAACAAAAAGATGCAACCCAATCCCGAGGTAAAGCAGGTGTGAAGTAAATAATTAAGGAGACGTAATAAATCACACGAAATGTTATTTGTGTGTATTAAATCTAAGTTGATGGTGATCGTACAATCAAGGACGGCGGTGGCCTCATGCTGGGCGCAGGATCGCCGCCACGGGGCTCCGGCTCTCGCGCAGTAATTAATACTTTTCAACACGACTGTACCGCGGCGCTAAATACACGGAATTGATATACCCCTCGCGGAGACGATAACTGCCTTAATTGTACACCAATGATTATATGTTTTTTACATTAATTTGATTTTTTATGTGATTGACATTTTTGTGGTGTTTGTTGTAGGCTGTGGGCGCATTTTTGAGATTGATTCTCTATCTTTGGCTGGTATTTTCTCATCGGTCCTATGTATATGGCTTGGGAATAACAAGGAATCCCTTTGAAGTATAATTGAGGCAAATTTACACAAGCATGGGGAAACATTAGATTATTTACAATAATCTTAATCTTAATATATAAAATCCTTGCGTTACTGACTGACTGACAGACACGCTACAGCCGAAACTATTGGGCGCAGGAAGCTGAAATTTGGCATATATGTTCCTTGGGGACCGTAGGGGTGCACTAAGAAGGGATTTCCTGAAATTCCCACTGGATCCGCCAAAACGGGTAAATAAAAAAAAAATTCAGGCGTAGCTGCTGGCGTCCTCTAGTAGTTATATGAGTTTAGACAAGAAAACATACTGATCAACAGTGATTGAAACGTCTGAATTTTCTGAATGGGTTTGTCAAGTTTGTTCATTTTCAAAATATTCCATTTCGATTGAATTTTTGTCAGTCTACTTAAAGTGCCATATAAAAACCTGATTGATTTTTTCGTTTCAAGCATTGAGCAGAAAAAAAGCATTAGATTTTCAAGAACCTACTTAGAGGTAACAAAATTGCAACTTGTGTTTTTTTTTCTATGGAGACATAAGTGCGATATTATGACATCTGCTGCTTTATATTGTGCTTTTATTTATAGAGCATGTGCTGGATGTCATGGTAGCCATGCTCGGTGTTCCAGTAGAATCTTATCATAGAGTCTTTGCAACAGGTTTGAATTCAAATTAGTTACGAAGTAAAGTTTATTTCGATAACATTCATTCCACTTAAACATAACGTTAAATTGGATAGCATGTCGTACATTTATTTCATCATCAGCCTTTAACAATCTACTGCTGGACTAGGCCTCTCCTTTGAAAGGAGGAATTGGCCTACTATACCACGCTGGCCAAACAGGTTGGTATAGAGTTTGTGTCAAGTTTTCCTTCTCTTACAGTGCTGTTCTCTGCATAATATGCTCCCTCTATCGGCTCTTACGACACCCATGGGATAATATGGGGTGGTGACAATCGTTATTCTTAATCCGTCACTACACGGATCCGGACCGTCGTAAATTTATTTGCTATAATGATATTACTGTCCTGTAAGAAAATTTTGCAACACGCTCTTAGAGATAGGGATCTTAAGTCCACCATGCTGCTCAAACACCTTTCCCATTGGCTCTCTAACTATGTTAAAAGCCTGCTGACATAGGGGTGAAAGCCTCTATTATTACCTACTCTGTTTTATAGTGAACAGCGTCTCTCTACCTTTTGTTCTATTACCCATAACATCTCACTGAAAGCTATCTGAATAATATTATTAGTAAACCATTTAAAAATTCCGACGTCAGACTTTAAAAGCTACTTCTGATGGCTGCCTAATAAAAGTAGCAAATCACAGTACATATTTGATCAATAATTAACTAAACTAAAAAATCGATATATTTCCCTAACAATACTATACAGAACACAATTCAATAGCACAGTAACAAGTCAGAGTCGTGATCTCCCGATCCACCTGATCCACGCATCCAAAGAAAATTCTATAAGCAAGTTCTTTTTCAAAGCGAAGGAATGCGCGTGTCCAATCGGACGATGCTTCTATCGACATCGCTACTATAAAAAATAGACGGAAATGATCGAACCACGACAAATGAGAATAGCTCTTGAAATTGAATAAGTCGATATCACCAAAGTAGGAATTGAATGACGAATGACTGAAAAAAATACGATCGATTTGCTCCGACGGCTGGCTCTCGAAATTAAGTATCGATAGTCGATTAAATCGTAAATATTTTATTGAATGCTGTTGAATAACTGATTTATCTATGTGGTTTTATTGGTGCTTAAATATAACAGTTGCGTGAACGAGCTTCGAATATATTTCCCTTGAATTTGCTTCACTGCTTATTTGGTTTTCTTGGTTTAACAAGAATCGATAACAATCTGTTATATCCGGTCGTTAAGGTTAGCATATATATTTAATAGATTTCGTTGTAAAGCAAATGAAAATAAGCAGATTTTATGAAATAATTATGGTATGCTGGTATATCTTTAATGGGTTACTATCGGGCTTGCGATAGGCGTTGCCATAAACATTTGAAACTGAAAGTAAAAATTTTCGCAAACTGCTGACCAACAGAGTTAATTTCTAGATCATAAAATTAAGTGCCTCTCATTCGCTTAAAAGCAGCAGCCATTCGGCAGCTTGGTTATGAGAAGAAAGTCCTTTATTGAAGAGACGATTGTCGACTCGTGCAGATATTTAGTAGTTGGTGCAACCAACCATTCTGTGTTGACCTCTTCTAAATAGTACATGTCTATCGAGGTTCCTCAATTATATCAGGCGATGATTTATTACTGTAGAGCTACTAGTGGCATAACAAGGCTCAACATAATTACTTACATTGCATTCATCGATATCGACAATCTATCCATCCCAGTTGTTCGATACAGTTGAGAATGACATTTGGAAACGGTAGCCACCGTCACAGCAGGGGGCGGTGCCTCCGCCATCTTTATTTTTATTATTTTTTTAGCCCTTGTTTATCCAGTCCGGGGCGTCGCGGCTCACTGGCTGGAGCAATCAATAAAACGCTGTGACCGTAAAACCACGCCGGAATTAAATACGGCGTTCTACGTCCAATGTAGGCAGGTACGTCCGTCACGCACCAACCACTGATGTAATTAAAAAAAATTAAAAAAACATCGACAATTAAGTGGATTCCGAAATAGGTGCAGTCACCTCACTTTACGGTTCGATTTGATGAGATAACTTTGACGAATTAAGAATTTCACTACCTCAATATGAAACAACATCTTGGATGCGTTTAAATGTAATCCACAAAAGAACAATCCAATTCAGCTTATATCGAGCCTCGAGGGAGAACGCTCAAAAAGGCCTAATAGAGAATTATAACAAACACCGACCGCCGGTGGCAATTTCACACTTTATTAATGCAAGTATTACAGCTAATTCCATCGCTCGACACGTGCCGAATTTGCTGTTCCCATAAAACGTCGGCCACCCTCGCCCGACGCCAAAATGTACAACAATCCACTGAACTTTCTATCTTATAACTATACATATAAATATTATGTTCGTATGTAAACAAACAAGCAAAAAAATCTGCGCATGTAAACGCAAATAAGGCTTTTAAATCAAAGCTATAAAGATTAATATTGTCTGCGGATTGACATAGTACAGTTTTGCACAAAAGCGATTTCGATTCCCTCCAATTTTTGACAGGTCCGCGATGGCGATTCATAGATAAAGTTGCGCATACAGATTCCGCGAACCATAGATCACAGAGTAATGCGGTCACGCTCTATGGTATTAAGTGTCAGTTATCGTCTCCACGGGGCTTAGTGCGCGCGTATAATACATTTTTATGTTTGTACGCTCCCCTTGTTGTAATAACAACATGAAGTGAGGTTTACTCGGATTGAATACGGCATTATAATGAAATGATTCATATTTAAGTGAGTCCTCCCCTCCGTCTGTTGTAATTTGATGGTGTCAGGGATCGGAAGCAATGTTTCTTATTAAAGTGGTGTTATGACTGTCGTTTATATTGCGTCGTACGTTCTTTATACTGTTATTTGCTTAATAAAAATTCACAATGATTACTTAGTTAACTACATCCGAAACTTTTGATTTAAGCTTCTTTACTTACATGTGTGAATGATATTTATTTATTTTTATGTAACAGGTACCAAGCGACTATAATAAAGAATCAGGTGCAAATATGGTGTTCCACACATTTTATTTGTTATTAACTATGGAATGGTTTCTAATCTACTGCTGTATATTGCAGTATAATGAGCTCTATTGAACAAGAGCGTCGAATAAACAAAGCAAAAGTATCAAGTAAAGCGTAGCTTTAGATAAATAATAATACTGTAACTATTTATCTAAAGTTACCCATAATAACTAACCCTTGAAATCTAGTAGTTTATGCGGTTTAATGAGTCATCTTTTCTGTATATAATATTTAAGCACCATATTGCCTGAGAGTAAGTTATATTACAAAAGATCTATTGGTGTTTTTTTCATTTACCTATACATAAGTATTTTCATTACCTACCATTGTACTTAAAATAAACAAGAAGTGTATATAATAAAAATGTGTAAGTTTGGCTTATTTACAAACACAGACAAGACCGAAAAATTGAAAATTATTGCATGCCTCTACTTTATGACACAAAACTCTTCAGAATATTACTTACACTTTAAAAAATACGAAACAATAGAGTTTGTTAACAGACAAGAACAAAACCATCGGCGACTTCGCAATATTAAGTCCCTTCTTACGTTACATCTTAATCCGTTCATCGAACTAAAAACTTAGCCGTTCGCAGACACACAAACAGTTGCCGAAGTTTCCCAGACTCCACAGAATCCGGGATGATCCGATACCGAAGATAACGCGATGAGGGTCCGGTAATAGTCCAAATATCTCCTTAATGTGTATGTAATGGAAGCGCGCGTGGCGGTCACGTGGCGATCGGAGGCCGACGGTACGCCGTCGCGGCGTCGTCGCTTCGCGTCTATTTACACGCGGCCTAAACCCGGCTTAGCACTTTAGCTCCCGATTGTACACTCCGTTTTAATTACTGATTGATCCGACTGATACGTTTGTTGGTATCAGACGCTCGTAAATTAGACAAAAGGATTATGGAGATATTGTTGGTTGCATAATGATACGAAATAACAATTATTGTTAGTGATTTGTTGACTGCCTCGTGGGTCTACTAGTAGGAGATAGATTGCGCAAATCCTACGTTATCTACGTAAAGTATTTCTTATAGAGTATCTAAAAATAAGGCTCTGGTAAGGTTTTCTGTCTCTCATAGCCAAATCCATATAAATATATAGATGGATCATTGATCATTGCCGTAATATCAAGAAATAGATTTTCGATTTAAAATTATACATAAGGTAAAGGCTCCTTATACCGAGGTATTTCGTGACATTTGGAAGCAAGCAGGAAAAATAAGCATTTGTAAATATTTTGGCCTATGTAAAAATATTATTTCAGCTAAAATGGACATTAAATTTTGCATAACTTCTATTATTATGTGACTTTTCAAAAGATTTATTCATTAAAAAAAATAGTTTTATAGCAAAGTCGATTTTCCCTAATTTCGAGGTATTTTCAGGCTTGAAATCTAATACCGCGGTAGTCGGTTCCTAATTCCGAGGTAGAATAAAAAGGAGTTAATTGGTTCCGTACAGCAATTTTAAAAGTTAAATAATAATAGTAAAATAGTAGTGCTATTTCTTGAAAATATGCTCCTACTCTAGTCACAAAGGAGTTTATAAATAAAATAATAAATGTTTTAAAAAGTTTTATTAAATTTCAAGTAAGTAGATAGTTTACTTATTCTAAATTATTAATAACACACATATTCGTTCATATAAAATTTGAATATATCTTAGTAGGTAGGTATCAAGAAAATCCAAAGTGCGGCTAAGCGCAAACGCTAAATTGTAGCGGGGCGGCCGGCGCGTGTATAAAGGATTCCGATATGACGCAAAAGTTTTGGTTTAAGGAACCCTAAAATACTATTTGTGGTTGCCATACCTCGGTGTAAGGCTCTATGGAGATCCTTATACGGAGGCATACCCTTGGTGTTAGTAGCTCATAGAGCCTAACACCGAGGTATACAAAAATCCTACCTCGAAATTAGGAGAAATTCCTGTAATTTGTAATCCTAATTCCAACCCATGAAAATTCGGTCGAATAAATAACTTATTCAATTCTTACTGGTACTAACATTTCTGTGATTGAAAAGTGTTAATATCAGACAAAATCTGTACAAAATAATTACATTTTATAAGAATAAAGAGCTACTTCTTATTTAGGCCTTTCAAAGAAAATGTTGTTTTCTGGATCATGTTTGACAACATTTTATAAGATTTCTATCCAATAAAACATACCACGGAATTAGGTTTTTACTTCGAAAGAATATTAATAATTTTAAATGAACAAACGCCTCATTAAAAATAATATTGTATTAAAAGTAATAAGCAAGTGAATACGTTGTAGAGTTTCTCCTATTACCGATGGTACCTCCGAATTAGGAACTACGTTTAAAAAACGTATCCTAACTCCGTGGTATTTTGTTTTATATTTTTAGATACTAAATCAATTTAAAACATAAATTATCTTGATAAATATGGCAAGTAAAATAACACAAGATACTGAAAAATTGCTTACCTTCAACACCTTATGTTGAAATCACAACAAAAACTTACGTTAAAAAAATGAGCTCACTTACCTAACAGGATCCATGTTAGTATGAAAAAACTACTCGCGTCGACACCGTGGCAGAGTCTGATTAATTTTAGCTAGTTCCTCCAGGGTTACACTTACGAACTTCACGTATGTGAGCAAGTTTGAAACGTGGAATGAGTGAATCCTGCTTTTAAGTAGGTACATAATAATATTCAAAAGATAAGAGCGAATACAAAAATACCTCGGAATTAGGAGCCGATTTTGACTACCTCGGTATTAGGAGCCTTTACCTTACTACGCTACTGGTATACGAATAAAATTGATACAATGATAATTTTGACTTTATTTATTACTGTTTATTGAATTTCTGTTACAAAATTTTTATAACTCTACAATTTTTTTAACTTAATTGGTGCAATAGATGCCCTTCAAACTCAGGGCCATTTCATCAAAAGTACAATGATCTGTTCCCAGACCAGGCAGATCCTGTATAATAGTATACTTTACTTTTTTTTTTTTGGTGTCGGGTTGGAAAATCCTCATGGAGTCCCTTCGCCCTGGGGTCCCGAATGAAACCCCCTTGGCGGCGGATGAAGGTGTTGGGCTCCGCCGCCAAAACACCCAGCGGCCGCAGAGGATAGGGGGGACGGCAACACCGCATCTCCTCTTCCTCTGCGGCCCCACCGCGACGCAACGATGATGCGCATTTGGTCGCGGGAGATAGGGCGCGCGGCAACGCAACACCGACACGCCTCTCCTCCCGCGACCGCACCCGACTGCGAGGGACAGACAGAACTGTCCCTCGCACCCGCACCTATGGACGCATCCTACGCAGGCCTCACGCAAGCCCACGTGGAGCGTCCCCTCCCGGGATCCCGCTTAGCTTCACCGTGGGTGAAAATCAAATCCACGGTTACTAAGCCCCCCCACCACGACAAGGTGGAGATCCCACGGGGTGGGTATAATAGTATACCTAAGCTACTTAACTTCTTCTTCTTCTGCCTGCCCTGTTCCCATATTACTTGGGGTCGGCGCAGAATGTCTTTCTCTTCCATTCTCGCCTATCAGACGTCATCTCATCATTCACTCCCTTTTCATTCATGTCACCTAAGCTACTTAACTGTTAGACATATATATATTATAGACACATTGTACCCAAGGGGAGTAAGTAATCGTGCTCATCTTTTTTTTTTTATATTAATAGGCGGCAAACGAGCAGACGGATTGCCTGATGGTAAGCAATTACCGCCACCCATGGACACAAGCAACACCACAGGAGTCACAATTGCGTTGCCGCCCCTTGGGGTTGGGAAAAGGGATAGGATACCCTTATCCTATCCCTTTTCCAAACCCCAAAACAGAAGGAATGGGGGATAGGGCCTCCGGCACTTTCACTCTCCGAACGAAACGCAACAGTTTAGGTACTGTTACTTTACGTCGATTTCATATACCTATATTAGTCGATACATCTTTTATTTTCTGACCCTTGATGATGCAAAATTCAAAGTCACGACCACTCGATTGCAAGTCCAATATTCTAGTAGTCCATAACTAGATATAGGTACCTAGTAGAGGTACTATTGCGGTACCTCCACTTCTAGTACTATTATCAACTATATCACTGCCTAGTTTGGTAGTACAAACGTGAAACATTATGACACGAATCTGATTTGAAAGGCACAGCTTAGCCTGTGATTTACAGTGCTGCATAATGCGACTATTTGACAAACTGGCCGTGATAATTTATTAAATTAAATTGTCACAGCTTAAGGGCATAACCTGTCGGTACTTGCACTAGGTGGTTTAGCGATCATAGCGTCACTTCGCTAGTAATAGGTCGACAAAGTTAAGCAACGCTTACACAGGTTACTACTTGGATGGGTGACCACGTGTGGCATTTACATCAGAGCGCTACCGTGCATCGGAGGAGAGGGAAAATAATAATAATAACAACACTGGCTGTCAACGTGCATACATCAATTTTGTTGAGAAAATATTTAATAAAATATATCTAGTTCTTCACGTAAATATATATCACAAACGAGACCGTAACCGTATCCAGTATAATATTCCATAATAAGTTTATCAAAGAAATACCATAAATCCTCACTACGAAACGAAAATAAAATCTATACAAAATGACATCCGTCAAGACAAAATTGTCAAAACAATCACAAATAAATACCTACAGTAAAAATGAAAAATAAAGCACAATAAGCATGTTGACTCGAGCCAGGAGCAAGACAGCACATCTAACACCTCCGGGCTCGTCGCTGAGCTCCGCCTCGCAGCCGTCGGAACCTGTGCCGACAACGCCGGCAGCTGCAGTTGCGTCGAGCTCCAGCGACGAGTATTTCTCTCCGCCGTCGACACCGTCACCTGCGCGGCGGCGTGGAAGAGGCCGGCCACCAGCGTGCTTAGGACCTCGGGGCCCACCGGCCCCAAACAGGGTCCCCGCTGCCGGTGGTAATGTGCAGCGCATGAAGTGGACGACATCAATGAACGAACATGTCATGCGCGCATATTTTGGGGCGACAGAGGGAGGCACTAACCTCACTGCGTACCGTAGTCGCATGCTGTCTATGTTTCAGGCCTTGGAACCAAGCATCAACGTCACGGCTCAACGATTATCGGATCAAGTACGAGTAATCCAGCGCAGTGGCAAGTTGGATAATACCGTACTTGATAGGATTCGCTCAGACTACTTACCTTCGAGTCATGTCAATGCCGTCCGGCCTACGCTAACGCCGACACCAAACGCACCACCAATAGGTGGCAGCGCCGTTGTGGAGGAGGATGACATGGCTGATAATGTAAGTACCCAGTGCAATGAGGAGGTAAAGGACGCTTTGGAATGTGCGATTAGGGACTACCGGCACACGCCACCCACGATTAGACCTCGTCTACCGCGGTTGCCTATGCATAGGCGAAATATAGCGCTGGTAAGTGCTCTTGACTCGTTATTATCTAATTATTTAGATAATAGTGAGGATCTCGGTGATACTCACTCAATCTTGTACTGTGCTGCCGTGGCGGCATGTCGTATAGCAGGTGTTAAGTTCCCTGAAACTGACACTGTTATACGACAAAGATCTGCTGTACCGGCGTGGCAGTGCAGGATTGAGAGGCGTATTGCCGAGGCAAGGGCACTTATTGGCAAGCTGATCTGTTTTAGGGCGGGGAATACACGCCCCAGGGTAATGCGCTTTGTGAAACGGGCCTTTGTGGGGACTAATATTAGTCCTCAAGATTATACATCCCGTGTCACAGAGCGCATTGACTTCCTAAAACAGAAAGTCTATGCATGGGCAAACCGTATTCGTAGATTCAAAAAACGTGTGGACCGGTATCTCATTAATCGTACATTCCAGAGGGACCAGAGGTGGGTATACAGAAGCTCGGAACGACCAGGCCAATGTGTGACTAATGTACAGCGACCGGATGCGGACGCCACAGCCATGTTTTGGCGTAGCATCTGGTCGATGCCCATTAGTCATACTGAAGGCGATTGGATGCGAGACGTCGAGCGTGCATGCGAACATATTCCCGAAATGGAATGCGTGGCCATTTCTAGCCAGGACGTTTCACAAGCAGTCCGTCCATTAGCGAATTGGAAATCTCCAGGGTTGGACGGGCTGCACAATTTCTGGCTGAAATGGCTACGTAGCTCGCATGAACGCTTGGCATCTCAATTCCAATCAGCTGTGGAATCTGGGTCGTTACCAACATTCATGACGACTGGAATTACCCACCTGCTCCATAAGACAGGCAGTACTAGCGAGCCCGGCAATTATAGACCGATAACATGTTTACCATCGGTCTATAAACTTCTTACATCTATTCTGAGAGCTAAAATAGTTAAACATGTTGAAGACCATGCAATTATGTCAGCCTCTCAGAATGGATGTAGGAAGGGGGCTCGTGGTACTAAGGAGCTCCTCCTCATTGACATGGCCATTAGCCAACAAGTTCGCCGTAACCGAAAGGATCTGGCGGCATGTTGGATAGATTATAAGAAAGCGTATGACTCCGTGCCGCATACATGGCTTTTGAGGGTGTTAGAGTTGTATAAAGTAAATACAACTCTACGCACCTTCTTAAAGTCATGTATGGGGTAGTGGAATACGACTTTTTGCTATCCAGGATGCCGACGGATCCAGGAGGACGGCGAACGTATTAAAATTGAGCGAGGAATTTTTCAGGGCGACAGTCTGAGTCCCCTTTGGTTTTGCTTAGCCATGAACCCTCTCAGTACTTTACTGGAGGGTTCAAGGTTAGGCTGCAAGTTACAGAGAAGTGGTCAGGTCATATCTCACCTGCTGTTCATGGATGACTTGAAGTTATTTGCCCACTCTGAGGCCCAATTGATAGACTTACTAAACGTAACCCAAAACTTTAGTAAATCTATCAATATGGAGTTCGGTGTGGATAAATGTGCTGTCATTCATGTGAAGCAGGGAAAGATGGTGGAATCTGAGGGGATCCAACTCTCAGATTCCATTAACTTAAGAACGCTTCTCTTAACTGATACCTATAAGTACTTGGGTATGTCACAGGCTTTATGTATCAATGAAGCCGTCATGAAGCAATCGTTGCAAGAGCGTTTCTTTGGCCGCCTGAAAAAAGTACTAAAAAGTCTTTTATCAGGTGGCAACAAGGTTCGTGCTTGCAACGGTTGGGTCATGCCACTTCTTGTATACTCCTTTGGCATACTCAAGTGGACTCAGTCTGAATTGGACGCCCTGGACAGAAGAGTTCGCACTTTGTTGACGGCATATCGTATGCATCATCCACGTTCATCCGTGATGAGGTTGTACATCCCGCGAAAGTGCGGGGGTCGCGGCTTTCTGAATGTCAAGACCCTACACAATCGCGAGGTGTGCAATCTCAGAGAATATTTTCTCCGGGCGAACGTGGATATGCATCGAGATGTTGTCGCGGTAGACAATGGGCTCACCCCGCTCAGGTTGGCTAAGGAGAACTGGCGCATGCCTGTAGTACTTAGTACTGATGATCGCAAGCGTGTATGGCAGAGCAAGGAGCTTCATGGCAGGTTCCATCGGGCCCTGTATGGACCCGATGTAGACCTCGGTGAACTGGCTACGCTTCGGTGACCTCTTTGGGGAAACCGAAGGTTTTGTTTGTGCAATTGCTGACGAAGTTATCAAGACGAATAACTACCGAAAATATATCCTGAGGGATGGCACTACTGATATTTGCCGTGCCTGTCACCAACCTGGTGAATCCCTCAGGCATATTGTTTCCGGTTGTTTACGTCTTGCTAACGGCGAGTACTTGCACAGACATAACCAAGTAGCCAGAATTATTCACCAGCAACTTGCTCTGAAGTACAAACTTGTAGACATCGAGGTACCGTACTACAGGTATGTAGCAGAGCCAGTTCTCGAAAATGGCTATGTCACATTGTACTGGGATCGATCTATCATCACGGACAGGACTGTTGTAGCCAACAAGCCTGATATCGTGTTGATAGATCGATCAGAGCACCTCGCAATAATTGTTGATGTCACTATTCCTCATGACGAGAATCTCGTGAAAGCCGAAAAGGAAAAACAGATTAAATATCTGGACTTGGCTCACGAGATTGTCGACATGTGGGATGTGAACTCAGCAATTATTGTGCCGATAGTCGTGACCGTTAATGGTCTAATAGCCAAGAGCCTCGACCGTCACCTTAAGAGGCTCGCGTTGGGTGCTTGGGTCAAGGGCCTGATGCAGAAGGCAGTACTTCTGGACACGGCACGTATTGTGAGGAAGTTCCTGTCTCTGGAGCCCTAACCACCGGCAGCTTGGACCCTGTGCCCGATGCTGGTGGGACCCCACGGTTATATTTATATTTTTAAATGTGTTTATTTTGTTAAAAAATATATTTAAAAATGTAATTTTAATTAGAAAAATAGTAAATAAAGGAGATAATAATAATAATAATAATAATATTTTACCACATTCACACAACACCATCTAGTCCCAAACTAAGCAGAAGCTTGTACTATGGGTACTAGATAATGGACAAACATACATATATACTTTTTTTTTGTAAATACATACATATTATACATAGAAACACCCAGACCAAGACAAACATCCATGTTCATGTACACAAATGTTTGACTTGAGCGGGAATCGAACCCGCGACCTTCGGCGTAGCAGTCGCTTACACTCCCGCGGCGCCAACCGGTCGTCCGGAAAAGTTGTCGGGGTTGTTGTCTGAAGATAAAAAGATAGACCATGTTGGAGTCCTTCGGGCAGTCTGAAAACTCCATCACCAGCGTAGGCCATACTCTCAAATGAGAAAGAAAGATTGGACTGCATTTTTGTTTGGATGGTTGTTATATATGTAAATATCAGTTTCCGAACGAATATCTATGTTCTATGTTCTGTACTTCTCATTTCAAATTTCAGTAATATACTAGCATCCAAACGCAGTGGTGGTTTTATTATTCGTAGATAGAACAATGGTGCAGTGCATTGAGTGGCCACTACACTACGGCCAAGTCAAAGTTCGATAGATATACGTGATAAAAAATAATTGTATGACCACAAGTAGTTATAACATTCCAATTATGTATGTATGTTGTTTGTTTATTTGTAATTTTTGGTTAACTTAACGAAAACGATTTAAGATAACTTATCTTTTATAGCATAAAGCAATAAACTTGGGGCCTGGTAAAGATTTCTAGAATCCAACTGGAACAAATAATTCTATCTGGGAAATACGCAGAACATAATGTGATAATTGAAAGAGCACAATTTAACAACGTATCTATTTATGATACTTGGAAGCTCTGTAAGCACTAATGAAAACGTTATACTCTTGTATAACGTTTTCATTTTCAACTATTTACTCTCCATGCTGCCTGATGTTAAGCAGTCAATAGAAATAACTCAGACATAAACATAAAACATAAACATAAACAGTAGGTACTTAGAGAAATAACGAACTCTATGATTCAGTTTCGTTTTATTCCAGCCATTTTTGTCTAATTTCAAATCGAAATTGCTTCTATATCTTTTTTTTAGCGCGATGTGTGGCTAACTCTACCATCTGAAGGCCTCCGACATGACCTAACAGTGCTTGTCCTAAGACTAGAACCGAGACCAAAGGCTCTACGTGCCCCGCGAAGAACAGTGTTTTGTATGCGTCAACAAGCGGTCAGCCTTCCCAATGGTGACCTCTGTCGCCGTTGCTTTACCGAAATTGCTAAAATAGAGGAGTGCTTTTCATTGGCAATGCTACTAGATTACAAGCTTACGTAGTGGATCTACAGTATTCAAATTCTTCAAACGTTTCTGTCCACTAAATGTTTATATTGTAAGTAAAAACGTCAACACATATGAGAAAAAGCCAGCACATACAAACAAGTTAACCGAATGTGTATATGGACGCAGAAGGATAGCGCTTGTATCAAACGGAGACAGATTGGACACGATTCTGATAGTCGATGACTAAACGAAATACTGCACAGCGTTATGCGAGAGAGAAACAACAAATAAAATATATCTCTTTTCTTTTTCTTTATGATTTTTACAACTTCATGGTAAGTACAGTATTGTCTTATGGTTAATTTAGTTAAGTACCTGTTTAAAGATTTTACCAGAAACGCGATAACGGGCAAGCAGTCTGTCCATGAGCAATTGACCACGATTCCTATAAATCAGAAACTGAAATGCTGCGTAACAGGGAAAATCTATTTCAATTCAGATACGGTCATTGTAAAATAAACAAATGTTAATAAAATCTTTAAAAGTAGCTTAATTTCAAATATACGACTATAGTTGAGCTACGACTGTACGCTATGTTAACCTTATCTTAACGGAACTGAAATAACGGGTACTGAAGCAAATGGATTCAAAAAGACCCTAAAATTGACTACATACGTCTTAAACATTATCTATTGAAGTTAGAGTTCAAAAGAGGTTAAAACACTGGCCACTGCCTGTTTCCTCGCAGAGTGGCAGCGGCATACCTCGAGAACTGAACTGTATAGACATTAACAAACAAAACAGCTTATAAAATAATTATAGAAATTAAAATAGGTTCATAGTGCATAAGCACATCCGTCAGAAGTACGTTGGTATAGACCAGTAAACAAGAGCGTCGTAAGCGGAACGTGGTTTCAATACTGTTTTATGTGCGAACGACGCGGCGGTGCGGGTGTGTTTTCACTACCGAGGAACTTCTGCAGGTATTGCTATCTATCATTGCAACACGACGTAAATAAATAAACACACTATTTGCTCTATACCCGATGAATGCTTCAGCTATTAATCTTTCGGTTCTATTGATAAGAGATAAATATGCTACCGATTGCATATGGCGGTGTGAAAGTTCCAATAGTTCCTCCATAAATTAAATGATTAAGTACTTCAGGTGCGGCTCCGAGTGCGTTGAAGTCGGTTGTCGCAGTACAAAGCCTATGTCCCTCTCTGGCTTCCAAACTATCACTTCAAATAAAAATCATCGCTCCGTTGCAAAATGAAAGAAGGACAAACAATTAAACGAACACAATTTCGCATTTATGATATTCGTATGAAACTATTAAGATTTTTTCAGTTCCTCTAGTTTCCAACCTGTTGTGTTTTTCTGTTAACCAGGAAAAGGGTCAAGAGATTTTAACCTAACGATGTTTCTTATCCAGCTTAGGGCGGACTTGACTTGTAAATTAGGTCCATAAATTTGTACTAATTTAATTTATCTAACTGTTATTGTTAGTGGGATGAAAGAACATAGTAGGTACCTATATAATGCCTATTTTAAGAATTGGAATATGACAAAAACATATTCAGAAATCTTATAGCAGCCCCCAAACTTTAAAAGAATCTAGACAGACATAGTAAAGGATTCAATAAAATGATTTCTCTATCAACAACTTCAAGCATCTGGTCAAATACGCAAGCGAACGGCATGAACTAATAGGCTTCCTCAGACCAAAGCTTGCATTCCTCGAATTCAGTGACATCCGCATAAACATATAATAATGTCTTATTTTCAAATAATTGCTAATTAATTTCTGCACCCTCCTTGGTTCAGAAGTACAGAATGACCGAGGCGTGAACTCTACCGAACTCTGCCTACATACATATGTTGTGCAAATAGTTATAATAAATAAATAATGTTAATAATATATCTGATATACGAAACACCTTACTGTGCAGCAAATATCCATGCTGGTCATGGGTATTTGTTATTTGATGGCCTTAAAATATATTTGCAAAGAATAATTATAGCTACCTTCCTCCATACTAGTTTTCTAACAATTTAGATATTATGCATTACAGCATTCTATAAAAAATAATAGGTGCATTTGTGCGGGTACGTAATAAAAATGAACAAACGGGGCTATATAATATCGGGGCGGCCGCGGGCGATGAAAAATAAATAAAAATGCGTTGTGGGAGGGAAAATGAAAAGCCACTTAGTGGCGCCCCCTAGCGGATTTAGTGACAAACTAACAGCATCGGGGCGTGTGCCGGTTTGTTGAATGTAAGGGTGCTTCTCTGGTGAGGAGGCGAGTAATCACCAGATTAGAAAGTCAGCGTGATGTTTGAGATTTGGTTATTAGTGTAGAGGGATTATTGGTTTAGCGGTAATCGCAATTGATACCCGCTTTGTTTTCTTATATGTTTATGGGAAGTGTAGAGTATTGTTCTGTGATTTATACTTTCTTAAATTGGCGCTGTGATAATGACTCTTGAATGCTCCTTTTATTTTGGTTGTTTTGAAATACGAATGAGCTCAAGATATTTTATAATGACAAAAGATTTGGTCTGACAGCTCTAAAGGCTTTGAAATAAAGGCCGTTTTTAGCAAACCACTATAGGCACCAAAAAATAAATAGGGAAAATCAGCAATTGTGTAGAATTATAAACGTATAGTAGATCACTATAAAATCTACAGAATTCACAGCCAGCAAGATCTAACACCGATGATATGATCTTCTAAGTTAACAACACTTTTTACCAGTAAGTCAAAATCGCTAGTAATGATAATTATGCAAATAAACCAACAGACAAATACAAACCATAAATCAACACATCTGCGCACGAAACCTATTCTATTTCTGATATCCTTTTTAGAACTTAGTCGTTTTTCGCACTGTTTTTGCCTCCAGATAAAATTTACTGGCGCTAATGACATCGAGCAGACGGGTCGCGAATCGACCACGGCGCCATAACTCATGATTTTCCCGCTTTCCGCTGCTTTTCCCGGCAATATATTATTTTTTTACGTTACAACATCGCTCGCTACGCTCCGAAGGCCGTGAAGTCATGTCTTGAATATAAATTCAACCTTAACCGCTATGTATGGACTTGTGTAAAGGGTTAAAAGGATTTCATACGCGGTCTTGAGCTGAGTTTAGATGGAATATGAGATTTACTTACTAGGCCGTACTTTAGATGGTACATGACTCGAGCGCGGACTTTTATAGCTTTGATTCTCTTCAGAAGGCAAATATAAGTTTTAAGTTTGTAATGCGACCCAAACGCTGCGTAGAATATAGTCAAATACACGTATTGATAATGCCAAATAATTGGTTCAAAGGAAATAAAAATATAAAACGTAATGAGAAGAGAAAAGCAGTTTGATTTCAAAGTTCAGTTGCATGTATACGAAGTTGGTCGGTTCAGAAACTATGTAGCTAAGTTGTGTAAGCAATAGTTTCTATAGGTAATGATGTTACGATATTATTTCGAGAACGTGTCCCTTCTTAGCATAGGGTATCGAGTAATACAATTGATACAATGGAATTGATAACGATTTCTTTAAGCTGGTAAATTGGTAGTTTCTAATCAAATTTTATGGACTGACCTTATCATTATCCTTGAATTTATTGACCGTTGTCTTAAGCCTGAATTATCGCTATCCCTTTGTAGTGCATAGGTCAGACTGCAGTCATCATCAGCATTTAACAGTCCACTGCTGGACTAGCCTCTCCTTTGAAGGAGGAAGTGGCCTACTATACCACGCTGGCCAAACGGGTTGGTATAGGGTTTGTATCAAGTTTTCCTTCTCTTACAGTGCTGTTCCCTGCATAATATGCTCCCTCTGTCGGCTCTTACGACACCCATGGGATGATATGGGGTGGTGACATGCCGTATTCTTAATCCGTCACCATCGGACAGACTGCAGTCACTCTGTGGAAAACCTAATATTCTGTCAAATTTGGTTAGACTCGTACCTAAGCGGAACCAGGGCTCAAAAGCGAAAGTCTAGATGTAGCACGTGTACGCTAGAACGATGATGTTGATTGATTGATCAGAATAAGTTTGCAAAGAATGAACTTAATTCTCTATAACTACTTCTCTAGCTATACTTTCCTTTTGTTATATGGGAACCGGATTTTAATAATCAACGATCTACCTATTCGATTATTTTTCAGCGACAATATACCTAGGTATTTATCTTATTTTTTACATCGAAGGTTTCATGTAGGTAGGTATTAAGGTTTCAAAAATTGGTTACTTTCAAAGAATTGTCTCAGATGCGATTTTTTAGCCGAGTAAACATAGATATTAAACTGACATTTGAAATTATTTCATCTTATGCTATCATGACTATCGGTTACTATCACATCGGAATGAGGTTTCTGAAGGTCTGGTGAATTAGCCACAAGAGCATCATACTAAAGCATAGTCAAGGCATATTTATGAAGGTTTTTACATAAAATCCAATAAGTTTTTATTGGATGTTCATATAAAAACGTTTGCCGTCTGACAAATCTTCTATCCTATCATATTACACGTCAATTTAACATTATGAAATATACTCTAGACTCAACTAACTTATAAAATTAAAATAAAAAAAGTACCTTAAAATTTTGATCGATGAAATATGTGTGTATTAACGATATAAACATCCTTAAGTGCCGCCTCGACGATTTATGTCTAACGGACGTCATGCCATCGCGATAACCTTTACGAATCGCACTGGTATCAAATCTTATTAGATTCTTATTAGGAATATCACCAGAAAAGGTCGCTGATATTCTGAATGCATTTATAGCTGGTATCGTGTTTTAGATGTATAAGTAAGCAAAGATTTGTCATATAATTATGTACACCGTATTCCTATTTTACAAATTAATTTAGGGTTTTAAGAATAACTTAAAATAAACTGGAGGATGCCCGCAGCTTCGTCGAATTTTTTTTAATATAACTGCTTTTATCGATCCCGTGATTATTTCGGACAATCCCTTCTTAGTGCACACCTGTGTTCCCCAAGCAACATACATAGGTATATGCAAAATTTCACCTTCTTGCGTTCAAAAGTTTTGGCTTTACGTTGTCTCTAGGTAGGTAACTAGGTACAAGCTGTTGCCCACATTTTTAATGATACATGTTAATCATTCCAATTGTTTCTAAACTAACATGAATCTATTTCACCTTCAGGGTGAATGTTTAGGGGTGGAACGTTAAAAAGCCTTCCATAGTAGGTACTAAGTTCTACGTCATCAGGACACCCCCTGACTAAATGTCATGTTCTTAACTTAAAAAGAAGTTTCTCAATAAATGGAAAGTGATTTTATACACAGGTATTGTTGGCGGTTATTGGTATCTATCAGACCGTTCTAGACTTATTTTTTTTCAATTGTCTGATTCCGATAGGAAATCAACTAGAATTTTTGAATAAGGAATGTATTTAGGCTTTATCAGGAAACCTTCATTTCAAATTCTTTATCAGTATTCGTAACAATATAAGAACGTACTGAACATATAGCAAAACATGATAATCTACATTCGATCACAAATATGTTACTTAAATATCTTTATTAAACATTAAATAATTCAACATTTTTAATTCAACGAGGACAATAACAAATGTGATTGTAACCCTTGACTTGCCGCGCGGGTCGGACGGCCCCGTAGTAGGGAGCGCGAGTATTTTGGCAGATGTCACTATTACAACAGAACCCGGTGACGATTGCGGTTGAATGCGAACAGATAATCTTTTAATCGGCACACTATTGAAATTCCGTTCAACGACCCTACTTACTCATACATCGAAAGTTTTGTACCGTCTCTTGAATATTTAACTACTTCTAACACAGCAATGTATTGCACTATTATTTGTAAATGGAGAAGAGCTAAATGTAGTCAAGAGATAACTGATAACATTAATTGAAACATGTGTCATGGTGTCGTTTTGACAGCTCCACCATTGTTTATGACTCTTTTAGTGGTTGCCGAATATTATCTATATCTTTATTTAACGTAATAAAAGCTGTTAACCGGACACCTGTCATTCATTTTATTCGGTTATTTAGTTATCGAAATACCGGATTACGGTCCGTTCTGGTTGGATATCATGGCTATAAATGTTCAAATATCTTTTTTTATCTTTTCACCTAAAATGTGTTCTAGATACACAAACACGTGATTATTTATGAATAAGACTATCAAATATTTACGTAAATTTGACGGAAGGAATTCATTTTTCTTATAAATGAGTAATAAAATATCATCTAGACATTATGAAACTTTTATAACACAAGCTTCAACGTTTAGGGTTACGACCGTCGGAGTATAACACAATGATGTGACGATAAAACGTGATGGATGGATCGTAAAAATATATTGAGCGATTGTGAGTTCATTTCCTAAATTAACTTGTGCCTTTTTATAATACAACGTATTTATTATATAAATAAACATAATATAAATTATTTCTTTGCAAGACATTTTTTATATTAAGCCTCGTAAACTGACAAGTGCGTCAAAGCTTTTTACGACTGTTTAATACGAAGTTATTATAGAATATTTATTTGCGTTAATACTTACTTAAGTATTTTGTGGAAAAATCCGTTTAGATTTCTTTTTGTGAATTACTGTCAATGTTCAAACACTTCTTCACTCAATTTCAAGTTTATAATTATATAGATGAGCCCGCGGTTACACCGGCGTTATTTAAGGCTACTGCTTCGCGCCCGTGGCTCATAGCGTGATGTTATATAGCCTATAGCCTTCCTCGATAAATGGGATATCTAACACTGAAATAATTTTTGAAATCGGTCCAGTAGTTCCTGAGATTAGCGCGTTCAACCAAACAAACTCTTCAGCTTTATATATTAGTATAAGATTTCCAGTAGGATAAATCAAACTGCTTTCGGCTAGAAGATAATCGAAAGCCATAAAGCAGACTAGCTCATTAAATATCAATATCGCTTGCAATCTAATCACAGTGCGGTGATAACAGCAGACACAGCAGTGTGTCTCGCGAGATCATCTCCCAATTGTGCCATAACGTTAACCGGCGCATCTGTCTGCCCGGCCGAATGGCACCCGCCGGCCGCCGCAGGGTTAGTTACATCTAATTGTGGATTGCTAGTTGGTACGAGCTGTTTTGTTTGCACGTTTCGTTATTGCGTACATCTGGGTGAGAATGTAATTGTGTAGGAAATGGGTTATTGATTGGTGAATTGAGTAGACAACAAAATAATAAAAAAAATATCCTATCCTGATTTTAATTTTGTTTGTTTAAAATGATAATGTTTAATTTGTTTTTTAATGCAGGTATGTATATTCACACACAATTTGTTAATTGTTTTTGAATGTATAAATGAAAAATGAAATGAAAGTGTTTCAGCAGGCCTAGGTACCAGAAATTTTACACGTATCCTTATGAAATGTCATCGCGCATATAGGTTTATCGAGATATAGATATGTTTAAGTACACTTATCCCACTACATCTATTCCTTTCTTTAAACCAATATCCGTACTAAAAGAAAGTTTCTCCACTAGAGAGTCAAAAATTCAAACACTGGACACAAAGAACATTCAGACTTCGAACATCGAACGGTGTGGATCACACGTAGTGTCGCTCCATGTGAAAATAAACTAAGTACCAAGACGTACATAAAATAGCAAAGCGACCATCTAAACTAATAAGCTACATACATACGCAGGAGTTGAAACATAATGATAGTAGCGCCCAATCTTAACTGAGAGTTCGAACAAAAGTTCATCACTAGATTCATTATAAGATTACAATCCTTTTATCGTCTGTTTACCACTCAATATAATTATACTAGTGCTATAAGACAACCCTTGAACTAACTTAGGAACCAAACGCAACTCACATATGGTCGCAAACACAAGTCACAACCCAAATCTACAGCAAAGCCAGTCATAAAACTAATTCAAAACACATACGATACACACTTATGCTTCCAAACACTACACCTCATGTAGTAGATATTTCTAAACGCTATATAAAGTTGTGACATAGCGATAAATACGAACAAAGTTTTATAGTATTATAGGTATTAATGTTAATATAATTGGTAGCGGTTTAAAGTCGACACAAATAATTAGGTTGGTTCCACCCCTCTTGTCTATTTACCGACTGAGGTTGCCAGTGTCCGTATTCTGGAGAACGAAACTACGCCTTGCGTAGATACTGTAGGTATATATTTTAGTCACGAATATAGGTGTGAGATTCTAAGCTGTTAAATTCAAAACTATATTCTTTAATCACTTGATATCATGACATGCATATAAATATTTTAATGGCCACTGCATTCTTCAATTTTATCTACTGCAGTCGATTCAAGTGTCAGCTTCTAAGATAGTACCTAACAGATTATATATATCGCAAATTAATTACATTTAAGTATGTTATATACTAATATATAAAGCTGAAAAGTTTGTTTCTTTGTTTGGTTGAACGCGCTAATCTCAGGAACTACTGGTCTGATTTGAAAAATTCTTTCAGTGTTAGATAGCCTATTTATCGAGGAAGGCTATAGGCTATATAACATCACGCTATGAGCGACGGGAGTGGAGCTAAGCCATAAATAACGCGGGTGTAACCACGGGCATCCTCTAGTACGTGTATAAATTGCAGTTAGACAGAAATTTAAAATAAACTTTAGACTCAAATAAGGGATGAAAGATTGTTTGATAATCCGCTGGTTTGATCTAGCGCTATGAAAATGCGAGCATCTATTCAAAATCAATAATATTAAATAAATAAACATAATTAAAACAGAAAACTAAAAATAGTTTAGTCGGTTAATACATAAACCATTTTATTAACACTCATTTACTCATCTGTTCCTCGAAAATTGGTGTTTCTCTTGGACTTGAGTGCCAGAATACGTCGTTTGGAGGTTCGCCACGTCCCATCCACCCCACGGGGGGAAGCTATTAAGCCAAGCCAAAACTAATTTAAATTAAATCCTAGTGAATTACCCGACGAGGAAATTGTCGAGCGTACCCTCGGTGCTCTCGCAGATGTACAGGCAACAACAAAAGTGATGAACAGTTTATTTTTCTACTATTGATATTTTGTTGAAGCAAGAGAGGTATGTCAGGGTCGATGCAAATTGTGGTCTGTAGTCTCTGCCTACCCCTTCGGGAAACAGGCGTGATTCCAAGTACATACATAGACTCCACCTGTTTCCCGAAGGGGTAGTCAGAGAATGGGTATAAACACAGAAATTATTTATTTCTGTGGGTATAAAGTATACATACGTATGTAAATTTTGTGAACAGTGAAAGATGTCTTTTATGCTGGAAATATTCGAAACATGTCATGTCTGATAAAATGGATTTTATGATTTCTTACTGCTGTTATAAACGTGAAAGTCTGTGAGTCTTTATTATAATATAATAATATAATATTCTACCACATTCACACAACACCGTCTAGTCCCAAACTAAGCAGAAGCTTGTACTATGGGTACTATATAACTTTTTTTTTTGTAAATACATACATATTATACATAGAAACTCCCAGACCAAGACAAACATCCATGTTCATGCACTGCACACAAATATTTGACTTGAGCGGGAATCGAACCCGCGACCTTCGGCGTAGCAGTCGCTTACACTCCCGCTGCGCCAACCGGTCGTCAAATTATACCTATTTTTATTGCTTAACAAAATGAAGGCCTATGAATAATGCTTTTTATACTTATGTGTTGTATTATTACCTTCTGCCCGTGGCTTAAGGTAACCTATGGACTATTCTGATGTATAAACTATATAACTGCAAAGTTTCATTAAAAATCCGTTCAGTAGCTGTTGCCTAAAAAAGTAACAAACAACCATCCATAAATATATCTATCCGTCAATCCTCAAAAACTTTCACATTACTAGTAGTAGTAAGATACATAACATACTATAACTTCAGGTCTTATCCTCAAAGGGGTAGGCAGAGGTGTATAACGGTAGTAAGATACATGTCTTACATTAAAGTCATTATAAAATTTCTTATTTCTTACTTTTTCAACATTACTTCTGTATTAAAACTGATATAAATTATTGAATCAAAATACATAAACATCCCCTAGCCGAATTCAAACACATGTGTGCGCGAGTGTACCGACTATATTGCTTGCGGGCGGCGAGGCTCGAGCGCTGGGCGCGTCGTTACATGTACCATTTGAATATTATCTAACACTCCCCACCCTCTCTGTCCTCCAACCACCTCTCCCCCTGGAGTTTAGACACAACTGTGAGGCCTCAACGCCTTAATTAATGCAAATTTGAGTGCTAACAAGATTATGAATCTGCCGCTTTTTGAGCTGTAAGACGCAAGTGCCTGTCTGTGGGCTCATTCATTATGTTTATGTATAACACTTTTGTGTACGAGTGTACTTTGTTGTCTTAATGTGTGTTATGCTTTATGTACGCGATTGTAGTGTACAACGTAATTACTTATGTGGTACGTTTGTTTTAAGATAGTCCTTTGTTGTGTATTGTTGGTGTGGCTCTTAGCGTATTTATGAAAGATGATAGGAATACGGGCGAACTGATATTTATTTTCATTGCTTGGAAGCTTTATCTGCTCTTTGTATGTAATAGAATGTACTTATTTAAGCCAAAACCCTTCTATAAAGAAGGTATAAAAACATCTTAATAGAAAATATGGCGATAGCATACATGGAAAACTTGCTTGCGTTGTATATACGGCAACAATAGCTGACGCAGTTGCCTAATTTGTTCTCCATATACTTCCTTCTGTTGTTCTCATTAAGAAAATGTATGTATGCTGTGTTTTGGAGATGCAAATAAAATATTTTTTGTTTTTGTTTGTTTGTTTGCTTGGGTGGGGATTTATAGACAATTCCAATCTGCAAGTGCAAGTGTGGTGCTGTTCCACAAACAATGGGACACTTGCTATCTTGTCCTGCGTGCCATAATATGCACGTTACAAAAACTTATGGATGCTACTGAAAATGCCATACTCGTAGCTAAGTTCTGCGCTGACAAAATTTAGATTGCCATCGACACGCTAAGAAGAAGCGTACAAACAAAAGTAATGTCGCCTTTCAGCTTATTAAATACGCATACACTCCCGGTGTCAACTTATCGCAGAGGAAAACGCTCTCTTGTGAAACTAGGTTTTCTTTCTGAATCGAACTTTAAGTATTTTATTTGAATTTTCGACTCTATGTTCTTTTATATTGCATTTGCATTACCATTTCAAATGATCTTTAAGGAATTAAATCATTTAAAATTATGTTTAAGGAATGAAATAACTTAAGCGAACATTTAAATACATTGTTACTAGATTCCGGCCGTGGCTCCACTCGCATTGGTACCAATTATCCCGAAATGTAGGCTGTATATAATGTGGTATGTGCAATATTATATTATAATGTTCTGCTGTATAAGCTTTGTGACTGCCGTTTCATTAAAATCTGTTCATATCGTAATCTTAATATATAAAATCCTTGCATTACTTACTGACTGACAGACACGCTACAGCCGAAACTATTGGGCGCAGGAAGCTGAAATTTGGCATGTATGTTCTTTGGGGACCGTAGGGGTGCATTAATAAGGGATTTCCCGAAATTCCCACGGGATCGGCCAAAATGGGTTAAATTTAAAAAAATTGCAGGCGTAGCTGCTGGCGTCCTCTACTAGGTAATAAAGGCGGACAAACCAACTAACAAAGAATCGCAGTTTCGCGTTTATAATATTAGTATGGCTTAGTATTTATAAGTACTTACGTCACGTCAATGTTAGTTGAGAACGAATGATTTTCTAAGGTCTTTCAGAAATACTTAATTATATTTATTATATTAATTTATTGTGTGGTTAAAACTAGAAAATTGAATGTTTCCTAAAACTTGGGAAAAATATTACCTGCCACTTTTTATTATTACCGCAAAAGTTTTCAAGAACAACTTTACTATTGCAAAAGTTTTTGTAACTTCTTACAGTAAATGACTGATTAATAAAAAAAAAACAAAGATTTTTTAGAAACGTAAAAATCATGTTATACATAAAGTTTATTTATTAAATCTTTATATACACAATCGTATAAAGGCGGACTAAATGCCGTGGGCATTATCTCCCAGTCAACCTTAGAGTGGTGCAGAGAGAAAAGAAGTAGGTGTAATATAATGAAAATTAAGTTGAACTTACATAAATTATAGCTAAGTATATTGTAGATCTAAAAGATACATTCACATAAAATTATATTAAAAACATATATAAATCTAGACTTATAAGACCAAAGATAATTTTTTGTAACTCTACCAGTACACTTCGAATTGTTCGAATTAATCCCTGCCGCCTCTTTCCGCCATCGTTCTACGCGACAGCATTTCCATCCCCATCATTTAGATGGTTGGCAATCCACAACGGTGCGTTTCTCAAGAAACTTTCTGCCTCACACCTCTAAACTGTGGAATGATCTGTCGCCTGCGGTTTTCCGAACCAATACGACCTTAAAACCTTCAAAAAAAGAGCGTATTCCTTTTTAAAAGGCCGGCAACGCACTTGTGACTCCTCTGGTGTTGCGGGTGTCCATGGGCGGCGGTAATTGCTTAACATCAGGCGATCCGTCTGTTCGTTTCCCCACTATTCCATAAAAAAACCACTACACTACAAAAGGTAGAGAGAACTGCGTAAAACAAAACACAATAAACTAGGCAGGTGCTACAATTTAATAACCAGTTAGGTTCACTTTCAGCTATCGTCCGTAAAGACTAAAAGCTTAGTCGCTGGTATATAGAGGGGGTCATCTATCTCCACTCTTTCCTATAAGAATACCTTATTTATACTGCTTAATAAAAGGTTCCGGATGACTACCATCTAGGTTTATTCTGTTCTGTCACAGATGATAGTGCTTTGACATAAACCCTAGAATTTAGCATTGACATCGTAATCAATCGATGATACAGGCAGTGAAAGGGTGGCAACAAATAAAATAAACAGAACTCCTTAAAGTCTTAAAGCAACCACCAGCATACCTTTGTTAAACATTGCATTTTTTTATAGTAATAGGCGGTAGACGAGCAGACGGATCGCCTGATGGTAAGCAATTACCGCCGCCCATGGACACAAGCAACACCACAGGAGTCACAAGTGCGTTGCCGCCCTTTGGGGTTGGGAAAAGGGATAGGATGAGGAGTGGTATACGGGAGAAGGAATAGGGGATAGGGCCTCCGGCACTCTCACATTCATTAGATGCAAGTCTAACAGCAAAATAAAGAAAATTATTTTCTCTTGCAAAACAGAGATTTATTAAATCGCCACAAACATTCAATCAACGGGCATCCAGACACAACTTTTTAGAGGTTTTGTTATATTATTCTAGTTATGTAATTAGTTGGTTGTGTATGATAACATAACTTCCTATTACACTAACACTGTGTGTCCAGTATGACATCAAATATTTATTCAAACATAGCAAGTCTTTAAACAACAAAATGTATAGGCACGTAACATCTTTAAGATAAAGAAAGACGCAACTATTCAATAAATAAATAAATAATTAATAGTTGAATAAACTTGAACAATTCTCACGCCACCTTCAAAGTCACAACCCGTAGAAAAGCCAAAACATTCCTAACGATGGTGCCCACTGGACCATGGGGTAAAGCGGACAAAAAATCCATTTGGCAGGGTTTACCCTAACCCGTTAGTGGTCCATCAATCACGGGTATCGTGTATTTAATTTTTAAATCAATTGGTGACGCGCGTGCCCTCCATCCATCTTGCGATATCAATATTTATAGAAGTGACGGCAGGAAATGAACTCTAGGAGAATTACTTTGTGATAAAGCTCTGAGGAAGTGAGGCTAGCGTCATAGTATTAACCATGTCAGTAGTAATAATGCCCGTAAAGGAGTTGTATTTTTGGCTTACATAATTATAGTCAGGTAATAAGTTTTTTAATATATAACATAATTATCTGATTTAATTAAATGATGTCCACCTTCATCACCAAAAAAGCCTTTTTCAGTCCGCTGCTGGACATAGGCCTCTCTTAATTTGCATCACAATAGTATGTAACTATTGTGAGCCAATAGAAGATGGGTTGGCATAGGGTTTGATGTCAAGTTTTCGGTCTCTTTTGTAGAGATACCTACTGTTTGCTTCGTGTATTATGCTCAGTCGACGACACCCACGGAATGCAATGAGGATCATACAGACTAAATGCAATGCCACCAAAATCATAAGCTCACTTACCGATGGGACTTGCCGTTGAAATAAGATTAAATGAAAAAAAATTAATAAGATTTGATATTTGGCTCATTTATTTATCGTAATTTTGTCATAAAGTGAATCTTATCTGTAGAAACATTAGCAACCCTACACCATTTTTAATTTGACACTAAGTGACCTGTCCCTAGAACTGGGTAGCTACGTTCACATGTAATTCAGGTGAAAGCAATCAGGCGGTGGAAGGGGTGCCCGGGTGCACTCTACCGCTGGAGAGGGGTAAAGGGGGGAGGGTTGATTGATGACGTGCATGCTCACGTCTCCACTTTGTGGTGGAGTTGGCTATGTGACGATAGCATTGCTCATACGAGTATGTGGCTTCACTTCTTTTGATTGGTACCTATTCTTGCAAATTCTCTAGGTGTAATTAATATAAGGGAGCTTTTGCCTTAACTGTTAGAGAAAGTACTGGATTTTGATTGATTAGAAGCTATTAGTATTCAGTGCAGTATAATATTCTTAAAATTAACTACATATAGTATACAGTCAGGTAACAAATTTACCCAAATTTTTTGACATAATATATCTGCCCGATCTGATTTCCGGATATCTTAATTACATCTTCTTCAATATTAACATTGATACTTATGGGTATTATCTCGTTGGTATAATCTAAGTTATAGAAGATTTTCATTAGTCCTTTTGAGCAAGGGCAGTAATAATTATGTGATGTCATAAAGGTAAGGATTTTATAAGTAAAGTTTCTTACCGTAAAGCTTATTATGCAGTGTCGAAGTGGTTTAAACGGTTATTTCGCTGATGGGACTACTTACATGATTTCAATTGGCTAGAGACTAAACTTTGCCCGATAAACAACAATAGTTGTTCCGAGTCCAGGGTTTCTTAGATCTTCAATGTACTCCACTGTGCAGGTGGAGACTGCAGTAAATGGCCTACTTCAGTAATGCATGGCGTTAGTAAGTAACTGAGGGAAAGAATTAAAGAACTCTACTATATACACACAATCTAGTCCCAAACTAAGCAGAGCTTGTACTATAAGTATTACGCAATGGATAAAGATACGTATATACTTTTCTTGTTAATGCATACATATTATACTAAGAAACACCCAGATCAAGCTAAACATAATGTATATGTTCACACGCGTAAATAAATGTTTGACTTGAGCAGGCATTGAATCTGAGCACCCAAACAGTGCTTAAGTTATGGTGGAGAATGTCCTAACAAAAATCCAACGCGGATGTAATGACTGATTACAGTCATTACATCCGCGTTGGATTTTTGTTGACTAGCTGCCAATATACAGTTTTCATCCCATTAGGGAGGAAAACTGTATATTGGCAGCTAGTCGAGGGTATCAGTATTTTTTTTTCATTTCTTTGTATGCATGTCTAATTGTTCAATTAAAACTTAAATCACAAAATGTATGTGTAGATGATATAATATTAGTTAGTCAAGAAGGCAAAAACGACTGAAATGGGTTCGCATGAATTTGGGTAAACAGGTTATTTATTATGTGTATTAGCACATAATCTCTCTTTTTATCAACACACCTAGATGCCACGTGGAAGTCAATAGTGTTAATATATAAGTGTAGTATGACATCCGTTTGAGAAGGATGTCATACTACATCAATACTAAAGATAAGTCCGGAAAGAACCAGAGAGCATATTATTTGTCTTTATCTTTATCAACTTGTGTATATAAGAGACACAGCCCACCCACATGTAATCGGGACATAAATCACAAATGCATGAATACTTTATAAGCACATTATACCTAGTCACGTGTGGTCTAGACCAGAATGGAGTCTAAAGAAACATATAAGTCCTCCGCGTATAATCTGAATATGCCTTAGGTATGGAACTATATACTAACAAGTTTTGTTTTGCTTTCAAAGGGACTTATTGTTTTAGACTTCCTAATATAGAAAGAAGCTATAGTCATGCCTAACATATTTAGCATACATAAATGAATAGACGCAAACATTCTTTCTTTTAGTTATGAACTTTCTTTTGAAGATTTATTTTTAAGTTAATAGGCGGCAAACGAGCATACGGATCGCCTGATGGTAAACAATTACCGCCGCCCATGGACAAAAGCAACACCACAGGAGTCACAAATACGTTGCCGTCCCTTTGGGTTGGGCAAAGGGATAGGATGAGGAGTGGGATGAGGGAGAAGGAATAGGGGATAGGGCCTCCGGCACTCTCACTCACCGAACGAAACGCAACAGTCTAGGTTCTAATACTTAACGTCGATTTCCTGTGAGAGGGTAGTACTTCCCCGGTCGAGCCGGCCCATTCATGCTGAAATCAGCAAAGCTCTACTACTTTTGGAGATGGACATGGTCTTGATATTTTTTGTTATAGGTACCTTATTTCATCATCGTCATCAGTCTGTAGCAGACCACTGCTCCACATAGACCCGCTCCAGGGTACGCTATTATACCAGCTCTCCCATTTTCACCTACCTACTAAGTTTAGATACTAATAATCAATAAGAAATAGTTGACTTTAGTCCATAGTTAAGAGTATTCTCATAATATAAAGACGCTGCTTTGGACATGTTCTGTTTTGCTGTTCCGGAATATCTCATTATTCTTATTTCGAACGCCTGTCACTATACGTATACCGACTATACCTACCGGTCACTGTAGGTATTATTCCTATTCCTTGCATTAATATGTTAATTGATATACCTAGTTACCTACAACCTGCCTATACCCACAACGAAATCATTTTCTTAAATTGTTAGATAAATTATACAATATTATATCTTAACCGAGTGGTGACGGATAATACACTACCCTATAACATACCGAGAATCTACGACGACCGATGATAAAGACGACCGGTTGGCGCAGCGGGAGTGTAAGCGACTGCTACGCCGATGGTCGCGGGTTCGATTCCCGCTCAAGTCAAACATTTGTGTGCATGAACATAGATGTTTGTGTTGGTCTGGGTGTTTCTATGTATAATAATTATGTACCTATGTAATTACATAAAAAAGTATATATGTATGTCTATCCATTGTCTAGTACCCAGAGTACAAGCTCTGCTTAGTTTGGGACTAGATGGTGATGTGGTAGAATATTATTATCTTCTTAATATAAAAAATCCCTGCGTTACTGACTGACTAACAGACACGCTACAGCCGAAACTATTGGGCGCAGGAAGCTGAAATTTGGAATGTATGTTCCTAAGGGACCGTAGGGGTGCATTAAGAAGGGATTTCCCGAAATACCCACGGGATCGGCCAAAACGGGTAGATTTAAAAAAAAAAACAGGCGTAGCTGCTGGCGTCCTCTAGTTATATTATAATCTCGTAAGAGGCGACAAATGAAAATACTCGAAGCAATAAGAAGCAAATAGTACCTTTGGTAAGAAACGAAAAACACAGCATCAAACCTTATACTCAACCTTATACTCAATCAACCAGTCTGTACAACATAGTAAATGGCTTCTTTCCAGCAGTGAAATGTGAAAGGCTGTACGATGAATAGATACAAACGTTTATTTTGTCTCTGGTATATGTAAATTATAATCAAAAGTTTGTCAGTAGGCATTACGAATTTTGTGCAAATTTAATTGAAAAGCTCCTCTTGTGTTACATGGTCAAAACTATGTTTGATGACAGATATCGTATTTTAGTTTAAGAACCTAAATAACGATATCTGTTTTTTGTGTTTGTACAAAACATTCTGTTCAACTCTGATGGAAAATAGAGGTAAAAATTATTACGGCTTTTTTTCAAAAACTTTTTCATAAACCGACTAAACCTTTGAGCCATGCAATGCTACATCAATAAAACAACTAAAGCGGCCCATTCCCGGCAGACAATACATAACGTTGCGAACGTAAGCCCGGACATAATGAGGAGTAACGACGCGCGCGTGCATGGCCCGCCTAATGACGGAAAGCGAGACACATATATACAGCTACCGTATGCTAGAGTGAAATAGAGATATATGCTCACGATGTTGATGTCTAAACTGAAATTGGTGATAAATGTAGCGAAGTATGCTCGAATACGTAACCTCTGTATTTGTTTACCTTCGCTGAAGTTTTTACTTTTCAACCCTATTGGCCTAACAAAAAATTAAGCGAGGAGCAGGTAGGTACTTATACATATATTGTCACGCCATATACCTACAGTGAACGATAGGTACCCATGGAAACGAGCTATTTACTTAGATATTCTAATATTATTTTCTTAAAAGAGAAAAATCATTTGCTTAGCTTAAGTGAACCTACGCACTTGGGTTGGTTCTCGCGCTTAGATATTTTTTACTACAACTCACAGTGCTTACCTCCATCGCATGGCATCTTACTTATGTTGGCTCTACCGATATGCTGTCCCAGATTAATATATATACTAGTGTATTACCTAATATTTTATTGGGCTCAAATCATCAGAGCCCGAATGTTTGGCGTCAGATAAGATCGACGGATATTATAAAGTTATGTAGACTCTACATAAATTGATAACGTCAGTCGATATTATAAAGTTACTACTAATCGCTTACCAGCAGGCGATCCGTTTGCTTGTTTACCTCCCATCTCATAAAAGGAGGATACCTACTTACCTTTTACTATTTTCTTTATCTATAACTATCTAATAAGTATTTAGAAATAAATAAAAGTTTTTTTTGGACCATCAACTTACAAATAAAAATTAAAAATCATAGGTATTTCGTACTTATTTGTTCAGTCGACGAAACTTAAAAATAAATAAAATCTCAATAATAAAATTAAAATGTAAATGAAATTTCGGAATCTATGGCCCATCTTATAGCGAATACCTTTGAGAATCTATTTTAGCACTCTGCAAAAAAAGTGCTGAGCATGCGGTAGAGCGAACACGTCAAAATGTTGCAATTTCATGCCTACAGTCATGACATATCAAGTATGGCCTTGTTAAGGTATAAAATAACGATTAGGCACCTAAAGCACTACACAAAGTGTCATTGTGTCATTGTGTAGTAACTTTTTAAGATCGACAGATATTAAAAAGTTATGTAGACTCTACATAACTTGTACCTAATGTCAGTCGATATTATAAAGTCTTATGTTTGATGATTATTATGTCTCTGTGTATTGCTGATTAATAAAGAACAATTCGACGTGAAATCCTACTTTCAACCTGCCTGTCCAGTGTCCAGAGTGTTATAGAAAGCCAAGTCCTCCATTTGGCTCAAAATGGTCTCATCATCAGCCTTTAATAGTCCACTGCTGGACTAGGCCTCTCCTTTGAAAGAAGGAATTGGCCTACTATACCACGCTGGCCAAGCGGGTTGGTACCTATAGGGTTTGTATCAAGTTTTCCTTCTCTTACAGTGCTGTTCTCTGCATAATATGCTCCCTCTGTCCGCTCTTACGACACCCATGGGATGATATGGGGTGATGACAATTCGTATTCTTAATCCGTCACCACACGGACAAAATGCTAAGTGGCACATTTAAGGAGAGGTTTATGTCCAGCAGTAGCCTACAAAAAACTTTATCGTAGTGTAGATTTGAGATCTTTTTTTAATTACGCCTTTTGAATTTATACAAGTGTACTGTGTAACATAAAAAACTTTTCATGCAGCGGTACCAAATTTTCGTTTGTTTGGTTTCGTTTGTGTTGCCAACTCTGATGTCGGAGTTTTTGGACCACCAGGAAGCCGACATGGCCTAACTTGCCCTAAGACAATAACCGGGACCGATAGTTTTACGTACCTCCCAAAGCACGGGTAGCGCCTTGATGCAAATTCCACTAGTGGCAACCCATCCAAGTGGTGACCTGTGCAATTGCATTGCTTAACTTTGCCGACCTAGCCGATCATGTTAGACTCTATTTTTAATGGGGTATCAGGTAAATAACACTTTTCGCTACCAATTTTATGTTGAAAGTGATTTAAAAGGCTATCGATGAAATCTCACTATTTGATAGGCCAACGGCTTCTTCTAGCCTCTACGATTAACGACGTCGCAGCCCAGAACGAGGAAGCGCATTGTCGAATGCAAGGCATAATAAGTCCAACTTCTCCAAAGGCAATGTTATCGACAGATACTCCTTATTGAATGACTAAAACATTTATTTTATGGGTAAATATCTGTGGATAGAGTCGACCACTGAGAATCGACCTCGCGATTGCACTTCGTTACGTTAATTTTAGCCTGAAATGATTCAATTTTTAGACATAACTTGATAATTTTTTTATTAATAATTTTGCATGAAAAGATAGTCAGTGTAAAGAATGATTTAATTTTATCCATAACTATTAATTTAATTCGTCTTTCAGATCCTTTCAAA
The DNA here is from genome assembly GCA_944739405.2 of Euclidia mi. Classification (NCBI taxonomy): domain Eukaryota; kingdom Metazoa; phylum Arthropoda; class Insecta; order Lepidoptera; family Erebidae; genus Euclidia; species Euclidia mi. The sequence continues at coordinate 106,181,167 of OX123182.2, forward strand.
TGACAAAATGATGAAAATGAAAACTTAACTTTACGTTAATGTCGCAGCATCACTCTGTCCTTACTAACCACTCTCCTAGATTGGTGTGTAATTATGTATCCTTGTTGAGTAAAAAACTTTTGACTGGTTGCTCCAAAAAAGCATATATCTACTTACACATGGGTGTTCATTGTGTCCGTTAGTTGTATGTTTGTAAAGTTCCCCGCGACACAGGATTTAGTCTTAATGCGGGAGTTGTCTTTAATAAATAAAAAAAAAAAAAAAACTACTTACACAAAATTTTGTAATCACGGGATTTTGTATTTTTGTCGTAAGTCTATCTGCCTTATGCCATAGATTAAAAGTAAGTTTGTGTTGTGAAAAAGTACGGGTCTAACATGTTCACGGAAGCCGTCGTAGAAAATTATATTTCAGTTTAAGTAGCTTCTGAAATTACGTATTTTTCGACTCTACCTTCAGGACGACTTGCATAAAATCAAAATAGGTGACATGTTTTATCTACAACGCGTCTCATGTTACTATCAACATGTTTTCACTTTAGTACAATCAGTAAGAGCACTTCTGTTAGGTGATACATACAGTGAAAGAAAATATTGTCAAACAACTTTGTCAATTCGTCACATATGAGCATGAAATACCTATTATTAAAAACGATATATATTATGTATTCTTATTAGTAATGTTGTGTCCTAACTTACTAACAGTAGGTACCAAACGGTGGTAAACTTTAAAAGACCACAGAAAAAGAAACATAACGGGTTGCAGAATGTTTTTTTTATTTATTTTGGTTTTCTGCAAGTCATCCTAAATAGGCCGTAGTAAAGTATGTATGACATGTAGACGAATTACCTACTCTAAAAAAAGTTGTTATTCTTATACCACCTTTTTTTTTTTAAATCATAACTGGGGAAATGTGGGTGTGTATACACCTCTGCCTACCCCTTCGGGGATAAAAGGCGTGAAGTTATGTTACGTTATGTTATACCTCCTTGTACCTCTTGTAAGACCACCTGTAGATAGGTAAGTCACCTTTGGATATAGAAGTTAGATATTTTACAGTAACATGGGTAAGACAGGAACAAGCCTAAGTATTTCATAGTACTTACCTAATTTCAGCTCCATACTCTTGCGCATTTCTGAAAAATAGGGCTTTGATGGACAGCAATACAATCCTTTAGGTGCCTTATCGTTATTTTATATCTCAACAAGGCCATACTTGATATGTAATGACTGTAGGCATGAAATTGCGACATTTTGACGTGTTCGCTCTACCGCTTGCTTAGCACTTATTTGCAGTGTGCTAAAATAGATTCTCAAAGGTATTTATTTGCTGTAAGAGTATAGATTCAGAAATTTCATTTACATTTTAATTTAATTATTGAGATTTTATTTATTTTTAAGTTTCGTCGACTGAACAAATAAGTACAGAATACCTTTAATTTTAATTTGTAATTTGAAGGTCCAAAAAGACGTTTTATTTATTTCTAACTACCTATTAGGTAGATACCTATTAATAAATAAAATAGTAAAGGGTCCTCCTTTTATGAGATGGGAGGTAAACAAGCAGACGGATCGCCTGCTGGTAAGCGACTACCGCCGCCCATAGTTACCCGCAACGCTGAAAGAGCCGCAAGTGCGTTGCCGGCCTAGGTGAAATAAGGCATAGGAAGAGAGAAGGAGAAGAAAAAGCAGATGGGACGTCCAGCACCCTCACTTACCTGCTGAACGTAACGCAATACCTACTACCTATAGGTTATACAGTTATTTTACGTACAGATATATTATTCTATGACGGAGTAGTTGAGGCGGCCCGGCCCATGCTGAAATCAACCAGGCTCTACTACGTTTAATTTCTTCAAATATTAATAAACCTAAAATGAAAACGAAACATGGCGACTTTATATGCTTCAAACTCTCAGAATTATAGCAACGAATTTAATTTTTTTATCAGATTCATAAAAGACATCGAAGTAGGTACCTACTCTATCAAAATAATGAAGTATTTCCGAATATTATTAAGATCTATATTTTTTGTCCAGACATGCATGGCATTTAGGTACGGACAAAGGTAATGCATGCAAAAGAAAATAAAATTTCTTAGCTCGATATGAAAGCTTACGTAAAGTAGGTACCTGCCCTGCTACCTCAAGGACTGAAAGGAACTCTACATGATTCAATATACCTACCCAGAACCAGGAAAATTATTATATATAGTCCTCCTTACCGATTTCGATAACGGTGACCGAAGGCAATTCTTATTAATTTCAAGCATGTGCTCTAATATGGCTCGCAAGCCTAAACTTCGTCTTAAAAGTTCGGTTACAGGAATGGCAGAATAACTGGCCTGCGGTATTGTAGGTATAGACGCAGGAGGGTTTAGGTCTATCCTTACGTATTAGGTATTTTGGCGTTTTACGTCAAGGTCTTGGAGACGTTTCTCTTCAAAGGATTTTATCTTAATAAAGATGATAGAGCGCCATGTTGATCTGTTTGAGGCGACCAGGAAAAAAAGTACACTATACCAGACATTATTCTAACCTCACATTTCTATAGTTATACCATCTTTACCACTATTAAGTCAGTGTCAAGCAAACATAGACCGAGTAGGTATCTTACTAATGGAAAATCATCTAGGTAAGTACCTATGGATTGTATTCCAAAAAAATAAAATGCGGCGTAAAGCTTTTTCTTCTCATTTACCAAGTCAAATATTTAGGTTTTCAATACGTAAATTCTTTGTCGGTTTAAAAGTTTCATGGTAGGTAGGTAGTTATAAACTACTTTTTGGCTTCACAAATAGTACCTACCTACTACTTACCTATATATTTTCCAGCAAGACACACAAACGGCCAGCAAGTGTTGTTAAATCTTTACATTAATCTTATTCTTACCTATAGGATCTATGCTCTCTATTTTAAGCCATTCTGCATACCTACTTAGTCATTTCATTGCCACATTCAAACCACAAAAACAAATTTCAATAAATAATTAATTAAACCTAGCGTGGCTAATAGGTCGGTATAAAAATCAACAATAGTTAGATCTAGGTATAAAAAAGCCTCTTCAACCATTTAGGTATCTATCGAAATACCTACACAATTTAACGAGTTTTTTATATCGGAAACGAATAAAATTCTTTATTCAACTAATTCCACTCGGCAGAAGTCGCAAAAAAAACAGATTTTTCAGTTAAACTCAGCAGTCTAATCAATAATCTATTTATCCCAAAGCTCAAAAATGACAATGGTGAAAACAGTCGCCCGCAGCGAATCCTGCAAAACTCTCATTAACCCGACTTTAATTAAAACGTAATTAAATACGCGCGAGAAAAAGAGAGAACGACATTTAACTGATACTAATAAGATCGTCAAACAATTAGGACCGGCCAGCGAAACAGAGCGAGAGGGATGATGTCGCTGGCTCGCTCGCGCGCGCCGCTCTCTATTTAACTTTTAATTTATACTCATTCCTTTATATCTTTTATTGCTTCGCCCATCGCGGCTCCTAATGCGCCCGAGGTGCTCCTCGCACTAATTAAATTCATGCAACGCTGAGTGCGGGCGGCGGTCGGAGCGCGGCGGGCGGGAGAGAGAGCGGGCGGCGCTGGCGGCGCGGGCAGGGCCGGCGGCAGGCGGGAGAGCGGGCCCGGGCGGAGCCGCCACCGCGGGCCCAATGGGCGCTCGCCGCTCGCACCGCCCGCTCCGCTCAGTACCAGATCCCTGATAGAGCTGTCATGTCGCGTCCGAGCGCTCGTTACGCTGTCTTGACATATTTTATTATTATTTATGTCAATTACGTTATTACTTTTTTGTTTAATGGAATAAGGAATTGGTTGTGAAATTGATTGCCTTTCGGCCGCTTATGATTCATCACTGTCAAAAATATCATCTGAAACGTGTTAATTTTGTATGATTGATAGTTTGTGAGTCATTACAGCGATTGGGAGTCGGACGCTTCGTAATCTAGTTTTACGCAACTCTATTGTAGCGGCGAGTATCGTCCGACACCGACGCTCTCACACCTCCATTACCACTTGATTGCTCACCCATCACACAATCACCTGTCAAATTAAAAGAATGGGTGAAATTTAAAATATATCCCTGTTATTAACTTTAACCAATTTCTGTCCATAATGTTATTGTACCTGTTTATTTTTTCATCCACGTCAATAGTGGATAATAAACATCTTTCATCTTCACCGATGGGCATAATCTATAGGCATACAAATCAAAAGTAATTTCATAATAAGCGAAGCCACTTTATGAAGAGCTTTAGGTAATGGCACGCCGACCCGGCGCCGTAAACATTTAGGTATAAAGCGACTCTACCTAGAAGGGCAATCGCAAACCGTGAACCTTTACGGCAACATTCCATAACATAACTCCTTACCGATACCGTACATGTCATTGTATAGCGGCGCGCCATGCGGCTGAAAAAGATTATGACAACCCCACGGGCCCGCGCTAACCTACGACAACCCTATAAATCCCATGTCTGACCGCCAGCTGGGCGATAACAGACGTTATCTACACTCTAATACGGTTTATTTCACCTTACCGCAGCCAGTCGCCTACGTTACCGTTAATTCAATGTATTCCGTCCCTTAATTTATGGTCCGTTATTCAATACAGATCTGTAACTTGGCGGCATAAGGTTTGAAAGCGTTTAGCAAGGGAGCGATGTACTGTCGGAGGAATAAATCTATGATATGAAGGAGGCGGAGAATTAATTTGTGTGTGGTGGGGGGTGTGGGGAGGGGGTGTCGGGTCCGCCCCTGGCGCGCCATCGCGCGGCGCTCGCGGCGAGGCGGCGCAGTGCTCTCGACGGACTCGACGCGGCACGCGCGCCTCGCGCCCGGAGTGACATCGTTGACGTTCGCTAGTGTTGTGTTGACGTCGAGTGACTATAGTGCGATGACAGTAGATGATGGTATGGTGGTGGCGCGGTGAGGGGTGTCGGCAAGATATCAGGCGCGCGGGGAGGCGGCGGCGGCGGCAGCATGGTGCTCGACGGAGGGCTGCCGGCGCCGCTGCAACTGTACGCGGCGGCGGCAGCGCAGCTCGCGCCTCGGCCCACCTGGCCGCCCTTCCTGCCCTTCTTCGGAGTCCCTCCGCCGTTCCTGGCACGGCCACGGCTACCACACCCAATGCCCGCTAGGGCCCCCCATGGACCCCCAAGCGAAGACTCGAACGAAGACGGCGCCAGCAGCAAAGGTATGTACCTAGCTTCTAATAAGACTCCTCGAACGCTATTTCTCCAAGTTATCTCGGCGTCAAATCATATGTTGTAACTGTCACGTTCCTTTATCTATCAAAGCTGTATAAGGAAGTGGACCTCGCGAGGCTGTTATTTTGCAATTTATTACAGAGTAGTCGGTTGACATTTCACACAAATTAGTGAGTATTGAGTAGGTACCCATTAAAATGTAAATTAATAACTCCGATATCCTGTTGTCAGTGATTATTTGCACGCAGAGTATTTGCCTCACGATAACCTCAACTATCTTCAAAGAACAGCTCATATTTTATGTCCAATAAAATAATAATCAGTTTGTCATATCGTACGAACAAACAATATTAATTGTTCACTCGTCAATATTCGGCACCATTCAATAAATAAATTATAAAGTAATTAGGTAACATGTTTTCGGCAAACATATCAATATGTTTTATTTGCCTTAGTTGTAGCAAATAAAAAATATTTTAAGACATAATTATGTTTCTATCAGATATACCTTCCTACATCACTAGCCTTTACGACGGCGACACGTAATTTAAAGTCCAGGTACCTACCTACCTATGTGTTATTGTGATGTGTAAGCACTGTAAAATCCGTTCAGAACTTACCTATTGCGTGAAAGCTTATCATTCTTATCAAACATTCATCCGTCTATACTCGCAAACTTTATAATTGTAATAATTAGTAAACATTAAATGACCAATATAAAAAAAGAGACGCGTGACGAACGAGAGGTTTGTAAGGATAGAAGTGGCGTCCTTTTGTCTCTGCCTACCCCGACGGAAAAAAGGCGTGAGTGTATGCATGTATGTAAAAATAGAGACGAAAAAACTAGACCAAAGAAGATCTTAAGAGATGTCGATGTGGTAGAGACATGGTAGAGACTATTTTGTGCTCTATATCTAATGCGCTTCATAAAAATAAAAAAAAGAATTTTATGTTTTTGACACCACCTAAGTATTTCTTATAGGTAAGTGTCTATCTCAAAAGTGTTTTAATATGTCTGTCTACTTTGTCTTATTAGTTTGTTTATTAAGCAACTTTTACATGATGGTACCTAGATGGTAGGTACCTATGTATGTTTGAAAAAATGTTTTTGCCATTTTTGTTATTTCAGTAGGTAGGTCCTACTTATTGCATTGTCTGAAAGTATCGTATGAAATTAACGAATATGACATGAAGAAAAGACAATCTGTGCATAAAAAATGTTGTCTCATATGGGATCGAATACAGGAAAATTAGCGCAATAATAAATGTCTTAGGTATGTCATACACTAGCCGTTTCACGAGGCTTCACCCGCGTCCTGAGGGAACTACTTCGCGTACCCGAAAAACCCAAATATCTTACGGATCCCTATTTTTTCTAAAATAAAATAGCCTATGTTACTCGCAGATAATGTAGCTTTCTAAAGGTGAAAGAATTTTTAAAATCGGTCCAGTAGTTTTTGAGTTTATACATTACAAACAAAAATACAAATTTTTACTCTTTATAATATTAGTGTAGATACGTGGACATAATGATTGACAACAAAACCTCTTTTAATGAAAACTCCCACGCTAAGAATACCTTAGTCTTCTGCATTTTATTTAGGATTTTTGTGTTATTTAGTCTATCATAATATTTTAAATATATTTATTTAATGAAGTGGTCGTTAAAAGCATATATTGCGTACCGAAGTAGGAAATAATATTTAATTCAATTATTTTCTTAATTGACAATTTAGCACCTAGCAAATAGGTATACCTTTACCTATAGCGTTTTATAAAATGTCTCCATCTATGAAAGTACCTACTGGAAGATTTCTTTAATATAATATCTAGTAATGATTAAAAGTGGTGTAAATTAATAAAAAATCAACATTATTTAATTTTAAGCAATCATGAAGCGTGATTTCGTTTCAGCAGTGACTTAACTTTTATTTTTTCAATGAAATTTATTTTTAAAAGATTCTTGAAAGGATTTTCTTCAACATACTAAGTAGGTATACCCGTAGGTATACCTACAGTACAAGTACCTACTTCCTGGCTGTATAGTCATACCTATAACATAGATCAGCCTACATATAGAGAGAAGATTCTGTAGCGAGTGACAAAGCGAATAATTGGGCTCACTGTCTCTTTTTGTTTAGTTGTTAATATTACAACTAATATTATGCTCGCTTTTTTATTCTTATTGTAGGGGTGGATATCATAAATTTTCCGAATTCTAAGATAAATTATTAGGGTGCCTCACACGTTTGGTAGTATTCTTGTAAATTTTCAAGGTAATGAGTTCTCGGTACCTACATATCTCTAGTAATTGAAGATAGCAAAATTCTATGACATTTTTTTCCGAATCTGTTACTATCGGAGACTTGGCTCTATATATAGTAGGTATATTTGAAAAACGCTACGTAGACCGTGATTTGCTTAAACATCTAGATGCAATTTACAAACATAACAATCTGTTACTTATTATAAAGATTTCAATTGGAACTTATTGTTAATTGTCTATCATTTAACAAAAAATAAGTAAATAATAATTTCAGCCGCTATCAGATAGTATGTTTATAAATCAGAATTTCATTTTTAAAATCGTTCCTTTAGTTTGTTTTAAATACGATCTTTTGAATAGATTTTTAAGGGTTTTTCGTTTTATTAGATATTTGGTAAGAAAAATGTAAAATGCCTTCCTTTTGCCGCGATATTTATTTTAATTGACTATTTCCTGCAATTGCAATAATGTTTACCTGTATTTAAACATTATTGCAAAATTTATGTCGTATAAGGAGGTCAAAGTACTGGCTGAAGATAGAAATATATAGCGTGAACCCCATTGACACGAGCAAAGCTCTTAAATTGAAGAGAGAGAGAGAGAGATAAACATACCTATACACCAAATACCAAAAAATATGACAAAGTTCTATGACAGACGAGAAACACTGAGAACATGAATCCTGAAAATTTTAGAATTACCTAATATTATCAATTGATTTATTTTTGGGGTATGTAGCCGACGGGTGCTAATGAAATCCTGTTACCGAAATTCCTCTGTCCATCTGTTTGTTTGTCTCTCAGCCATCTGTAGGTATGTTTATAGGAAATATATGTGTGTGTCTGTGTGAGAATTTAGAATTTATGGAGTGTCTATTGCCGCTTTAACAACAATGACCTAATAAAAATATTTTAAATGGCCTTGTCTTGTAATATTAGTAGGTATCTTACTTACTCGCTAGCTTTAGGTTCTCTAAATTAATAAAATAAAATAAAAAAATAAAAATGAAACATTACACATTTTTTGATAGTTGTATAAAATAAATAGTTATAGGGATTTTATCTCTAGTATTTTGTATGATGGTACAGAACCTTTTGTGCTCAAGTCGGCCTCACACTTGGCCGATTTTTATTATGACTATTTAGGTAAAAACAGTACTTTTAGCAAATAAAGTCAAAGTTAAAATCCTTCATTCATTTGGGTCACAACGTGACGCTTACGAACGTCAAAATAATAAATTTATAAAATAATTACTTAAAGACTCTACATTTAATATATTTTCAAAGTGTTAACTGAGTTAAACCCCAGTTCATTAGGTAGGTATAACTTTGCGGGTATGGCGAAAAGGTAATGTTGGGTTCCACTAGGCGCACAGCGCGCGCGCGAGACAATTAACGTTGCTAGTGACTTCATTAAAGCTGTTCTAACCTTTAGGATCTACGTACCCAATCATCATAGTCATGATTATCATCTTTCAGGTATGTACCCATATCGGTAGAAGCACTTCCTGACTGATATATCGGAAAGCCTACGAAAACTTAAGCTACATAATATATGAAATTTAGACGAGGGCTTCCTTATACGTTAGATAGACGTGATACTTTGACGACAATATTTTTTTGAATTCTTTGTATCCGCTAATGTTTAGGAGTCTCTGTATCACAGGAATTAATTCACTGCAGGACAGTAAAAAAACGATAATAGCCTACCTATCTTACTGGTAGCTACAGTAGCCAACTACTTCCTATTTCTAAATATGACTTCCTTGAGAACTGTAAAGCCGTGGCATGCAACATTTTCACATTAGTTAGGTACATATTTTCTTTTATCGTATGTGTCAAAAGCATATTTTTTATAACTAGGTACGCAAAATTAGTCTTAAATTGTGTAAAAAAATAAGACATTACAAAACTGTTAGATCGTTCATACGATAATTATGGATTGGTCCTATTTCACGTAATAATAAGATACAATTTCTTTCCCATATACTAAATAACAGAGCAAGTTAATGAATTAATGATAGATTGGTGTAGCATAATTTATTGCTCAGCTTTGTTATAATTAGGATAATTATTTTCATGCGATTCAGAACAACGGTGGCGTTTTTCTCACTTCGCTGTTTATTCCGTCGGTAACACGCATAGAATGCGTTATGTGATAATTTATCTCAAACATTTTTTATCTGTAGGTAATTATTATTTCTATAAATTAATATTAGCCGTTTAAATAGTGCTCGCTTCAATGTGACCGAATTTCAAACGAACTTTGAACTTCTGTTTTAAGCCCTCCATCATCAGTATTTAACAGTCTACTGCTGGAATAGGCCTCTCCTTTGTAAGGGGGATTTGGCCTACTATACCACGCTGGCCAAACGGTTTGGTATAGGGTTTGTATCAAGCTTTCCTACTCTAGCAGTGCTGCTCTTGGCATAATATGCTATCTCTGTCGGCTCTTACGTCCTTAAAGATGAAATATTAAAAGATTCTAACTTATTAGGCACTCTACAATATAAAATTAACCCATTGTTCATTATGTCATGTTTCCTGTGTCAGTAGTTTAGGCTCAGCGATGATAATGTCAGTCAGGATAAATCATTTTATATGTCTTCCGATGATCATATTTAGGTAGGTATTATGAATAATGATGTAGGTACCTACTAAATGTGATGACTGTCAGCGTCGGTCATCCCTTGAAGGGTGACAGGTGTGGCAATTACCAAAACGTCGTCGAGGCAAATGGGGTATTCCACCTTCAATTATTTAAAATAGTATTCCGTTCACCCGTTATATAAATATCAGTAGATAACTATATGATAAATTGTTGCATATATTGATATTTTGAATTCGCTATTTCAGCGGTTTAGGTATTAATTTTAGGTACTGCAAATATTTTTAATTTAAACATAAATACCTAATCTTTAGGCTGGGATGCTTTAGTAGGCGTAGATGCGTTGAACGCACTCAATATAAGCTAGATCAAAACAAAATGCCTACCCTCATAAATTAAGGCTGCCGTTCAATAAATTTAAATACCTACCTAATATCTAACGTATAAATAATGGAATAGGTATTGATTAAATAAATGAAATATAAATTCTTTAAGAATTCTGTTTATAAAATAAACTTAATTATTATTTCTATTTTTATAAAGTAACGTTCCGCTTGATTGCCTATTGGTAAAACGCTAAAGTTGAAAAGTTTCTGTTGAGGCCAAAAATAAACTACAGTCAGAGCAGGTTGATAAAAAATAGTACCTGAAAGTGAATTAGTCAAAGTATTAATAGATAATTTATTAGTCACAAGAAGTTCATGTGGCAGGTTAAACCTTTTAAAATTTTAATTTACGTTTGGTTACTTAAGGCCTAAAATGTTATACAATTTATAGATACATTGCAAAAAATATTATAAAATGAAGTCCCTCGGTCGTCTTGTCTGACTGTATAAAAACAATAAACTCGAAAACTACTCAACGGATTTATGTATGGTTTTTACTCATGTAAAGTGTGTTTCTCGAGGCAGCTTTAGGTGTATTCATCACGCTGGCGGAGCCACGGCCAAATTATACAGCTTATAATTAAATAAATTACTAAAATAATGTACATTTCGATTAAATTTGATTAGATTGTAATTAAGTGAGAAATATTTGTATCGTAATTACAATTATAATAATAAACAATGTATAGTCAGTGTCTAGGTGTCTACTTTATACCTATACCTACTTACTAGCCTTAAATATAGAGTATTAAGAAAATATGATATTTTTAAACTGCATGTGGAAACAAGATAAAGGTTTTGTTGACTCAACAAAGGAAAATTCTTTGTTACCTCACTTTACATATTTTTGAGCTATCAGTTTAGCGGGTTCCTCAGTATTTCTCCACATTGCCCGTGGCCTATTTTTTTGCGACGGATACCTAGAGGAAAATCATACCTACATACCTATATTATTTTTTATTTACCTGTTTCGATTTTTATGAGGTTTTTCTTATAACAAGGTAATAAAAGAATCAACGTGCTGTTTAAAAAATCTAATAAATGTAGCGCCTCTTTTTATCACCAAATATTTTTATTAAGACATAAAAACTATCGAATACCTGTAAGTACCTAATAATTAAAAATCTATTTAAGTAAGGTAGGTATTGTAATTCAATTCGTACAGATGGAATTAGAGTACTGTAATTTATTTCTTATAGATAAAGAATATAAAAACTATTGAGACATTTATATGGCTGTAAAATAGAAAATAAAACTTATACTTAGTTTACAATGAAAATTTCTTGTAAGTAGAGTGGGGAAAGCTTGCTATTCTATTAATAGCAAGAAAGTATCGCTAGTTATAAATAACAATTAAAAGTGTTCGTTTCGTGACATGGAATATACAATAATTAATCGATATCGACACTTTCTTATATTAAATTAAAATTTCATACAAAATGTAAAAATGTTTTCCAATACAATCATAAAATCACTGTATACACAATGCGATACATAATGATTGTATTTGTGTTTATAGAGCTATTAATAACTAGAATATTTATAAATATAGACATACAATAGTAGACAAACAGTTTTCTTTATCTATAAATCTCACCCGGATATTCAACATTGGACCAATGAACAATAGAGAACATTCTGTTTCAATCAAAAAGTTTTATTAATTTAGTAATGCGTACAATCTATACAGAGAAAATAAGCATGAGCAGTTGTCACAGCACAAAGTTCTTATTTAATAACGGAAACTTTCCATTTCATCATTAAGTAATGTTCGCGCTTCAATAATTATCGTGGTGTCACAATTAACTCCGTGATACGAACACTTGTAACCATTCGTCACGAATCGATACAAAAACTATCGATAAATAACTCGGCAATCGATGCAGTCATGAACTGTCAATATCGATTATGAATTAACACCTCGATCCTTGTTCACTCAACAAAAGTCCAATCAAGACAAGGCCGGGCTTTCATTTTATATCCAAAAAAATATAATGTCTAGATTAAATAGCTGCGGTGATTCTAAGTTCAGCTGACCTCGCGGCAGATTAAAAATAACGAACAAATAATGATATAAATAATGACGGCGACGCGTCGCTCGGTACACTTATCCTTCTAGGCATAACTTATTGCTTTTATAATATTAAGGCATTATTCCCGAAATATTCTCGGGGCTCGTTTGAATAAATTTTATATTAATAAAAAATAAACGTCGAGTAAGGTGCTAAGAGGCTAACGAGCGTAATCCAAATGTAAGTTATTAGTTGGTCGCCGCGGCGTCCTGCTGTGCGCGGCCCGACTCGATACCGAGATGTTTATCGATTCTTTTGTCGGCACTAGCGCTGAGGTGTTACCCTCGAAATTAGGATGTTAAATGTTTTGTACATGACTCATAGTCGGAACGCATTGTGTACCATCACCTTTATATTTTATTTTTTGTTATAAGTAATAGAAATATCAATAGGTTTTTTGTGTTGTAAATTATACATGATCATGTGTGAAATCGTTGGGATGTACATACCAACATATACAGAGCCAAGCTTGGAACGAGTTCGTATAAATTGATATGTAATGGGCACACGCACTGTTATTATTTTGGCTTGTTGAGTACAAACACATTGCTATATTTCGTTCCCTATTTTTGCATTTTATGGGTCATGCCTTTAGAATCTTTGGATAGAGTATTCATTATTGTACACTACGGTTTCAAATACAGATTCTTCTTCAGTATGATAATATAAAAGTAATGTATCTACATAAGTACATACTATGAGACAATTTGGGATAGTCAGAAATCACGTACCTAGGCAATCAAGTAGGTACAGTGATAGTGTAGTTACAATAATGTATGTAAGTATTTTGCTTTGAGGGAAGGGCTCTTATTTTGATTTATGCTTGAATCTGGTCAAAGAAGTATTTTTTTGCTTCGTCACGGACCCACGATAGGTACCTACATAAAATTTACTACGTACACTCTACTGCACATGAAGATATGAGGTCCATGTCCAATAGAAATATTGGTAAGATTAGTTGTTATTGTAATAGAGATATAAAAACGCCTAACTATGCAGAAAATTAAACTAAAGCCACCTTAACTAATAATTATATATTGCTTTGCTATCATTCTTAAGATTATAATTAATTTCTACAAAACTTTTTTTTCTATATAGGTACTTTACTTTATCTAGATTTTTCCAAAACTGTATAAATATCTTCCATTAAAATATAAGCACATGTTTATATATTACACTATAATAACAATAGGCTTGTGTCCACTAAGAAAAAATCGGTTTGATCGAAGTATCTATAGATTCATTATTATTTGTAGATGTCAATAAAGTTTATTATCTTAATATATAAAATCCTTGCGTTACTGACTGACTGACAGACACGCTACAGTCGAAAATATTGGGCGCAGGAAGCTGAAATTTGGCATGTATGTTCCTTGGGGATCGTAGGGGTGCACTAAGAAGGGATTTCTCGAAATTCCCACGGGATCGGCCAAAACGGGTAAATTTAAAATAAATGCAGGCATAGCTGCTGGCGTCCTCTAGTTTATTATAAAAAGGTAAGATTAACGTTATTTTTAGAATTCTAAAACTAAAAATAATATATTTATTCTTGTGACAGTGAACACCGGTCACAGAGCATTACGTCACACAGTGCGTCCGCCATTGATGTTGAAGACGTTTTGGTAGTAAATGCAACTAAAACGTCAAACTTTGTAACTGTCAAGTCGAATAGAAAAAAAATAAAAGTGGGTACCTACACCAGACCAGACTCCATTCTCGGTTTGTTTTGTTTTGCACTTCGTGACATCACTTAACCGCCATGATTGTTTAGGTACAGCGTTTGCGCGTCAAATTCAAAATGGTTTTTAAAAGCCGTAATTAGTAATGTTGCTGATCGATTTTTGAACAAAAATTCAGTTATTTCGGTTAACCATCTAATAAAGGAACGAATCAATCAATAATTACATTTTAGGACACAAGCCTATTTAAAATATTTTCTGATTTACGATATCACATGTGCTTTTTTAAATTTTTGGTTAAATGCTGTTCTTCTGTCTTCATCTAGTGTTGTTTAAAAAAAAAGAACGCTTCATCATATTTTGCCTGTAATACTTAGTTCCATTTACATAATTATGTCAAAACAACTGTGCACTAATAGAGAGGACTCCTCGCGTTCTTCATTTCAAAAATCCCCTACCTTCCCGTGGGTGTCGTAAGAGGTGACTAAGGGATAACACGATGCAAATACCATCTTTGCGTAGAGACGGAAAACTCGACATCAAACCCTATACGACTGTCTCGTTGGTCTCGCGGCATAAATGTGCGCGTGGGATCGGGAGGTCCCGGGTTCAATTCCTGGGTCGGGCAGTGTTATTGGGTTTTTCTGTCACGAAATTCTCAGTAGCAGCACGGAATCTGGAAATGTGCCCGGTACGGCAATAGGCTCGCCCCTTATTACGTGGGATCTACACCTCTGCCTACCTCTACGGGGTTATAGGCGTGAGACTATGTATGTATGTATGTAAACTGACGATTTATAAACGTATGCTAAATGCGGTGAATTAAAAAAGTATTGCGTCCATAAACAAGTTTAAAAGTGCTCTACATTGGTTGACTCTATGCTATTATCCAACTGGTCGGTTAGGCGTTATTTATAGTGTAAACTGGGCCATTATAGGATAGGTTATCATTGCTAATTATATATTTATTATTTAGCACTAGCTTTAATGTTTTTCTGATGAGAGTCGTTTTTATAATGATGAAGTCATGCGGCAGTTATTGGTGATATTTGCTAGATGTAGGAGCAAAGGTGCTGTACAATTAAAAAGATAAGTTGAATGTATGATTGGATGGGTGCCGCGGTGTGATGCGGTTTCGCTTCTGGAAAAAATGTGTGGTCCGTCGATGATTCATAGGTTATAACTGATGCGTTGTGGTTATGATTTTATGTTGAAGTAGTTTCCAAGAACAATAAATTTATATATTAATATAGGGTAAAGGGTTTGCTTGTTTGGCCGAACGCGTTATACTCAGGAACTATTGGTCAAATTTGAAAAATTATTTCAGTGTTAGATAGCCTATTTATCGAGCAAGGCTAGAGGCTATATAACATCATGCTATGAGCTACGGGAGTTGAGCAGTAGCACTAATCCTCATCTAGTATTAATATAAAGCTAAATATTTTTTTTAGCCGTGTGGTTGACGGCATAGGATACAAGTGTCACCACCCCCTATCTTCCCGTGGGTGTCGTAAGAGGCGACTAAGGGATAACTCGATGCAAATACCATCTTTGCGTAGAGACGGAAAACTCGACATCAAACCCTATACGACTGCCTCGTTGGTCTCGCGGCATAAATGTGCGCGTGGGATCGGGAGGTCCCGGGTTCAATTCCTGGGTCGGGCAGTGTTACTGGGTTTTTTTGTCGCGGAATTCTCAGTAGCAGAACGGAGTCTGGAAATGTGCCCGGTACGGCAATAGGCTCGCCCCTTATTACGTGGGACTAAAGTATATCTGGCGAAAAGTGGGTGTAGAAATACACCTCTGCCTACCCCTTCGGGGATAAAAGGCGTGACGATATATATGTGTATGTGTATTTTTTATTTATTTTATTTATAGACTCACGCCTGTATCCCCGAACGGGTAGGCAGAGGTGTAATAATACACCCACATTTAGTCATGTTCTTCGGTCCCACGTAATAGGGGGCGAACCTATTGCCGTTACCGGGCTCATTACCAGACTTTGTGCTGCTACTGAGAATTCGGAAAAACCCAGTAGGTAACACTTTTGCCCGACCCGGGAATCGAACTCGAGACTTCCGATCAGTAGTCGCATACGTTATCCACTGGACCACGGAGGCAGTATAAAGCTAAAGAGTTTGTTTATTTGAACGCGGTAACCTCAGGAGGAACAATTACAATATTGGTTTGATCTGAAAAATATTTTTGTGTTATACAATCCATATATCACAGTCGGACAGTCCAGTATCTATATGTTTGCTATGAACCACGCGTGCCGATTGTTAGTTAAAATAACGCTTTTGTAAATAAAAGTCTCACTTGTCGGTGGTCCCAAAATTACCTAAATTTATATAGAAATAGATTCCCACTAACTATTCACGTAAAAATAATATGATAACACCTACTTAACATAAACAACTGAAAAAGGCATTGCAATGTTAAAATGTAAAACTCAAATCATAAACATATTCCTACCAGTGAAATTAAGAAAATAAAATTTGCAGTCAAATAAAATCTTAAAGACAAATATTAAAATTTCTTGTTGCCACTTATCTAAACAAATTAGTTTTTGACTAGAAAGTGTCAAATGAAAAATATTTTACCGGTTATCATTTATTTTGAGCAAAACACAAATCAGTAGGTAACGCGATTGCTTTTTTATTATGTACATACAACTAAAATATTTGCCAGTGGTTATTTCAACACCATTAAATAAATTAAACAACCTGGTAGTTAGCCTGTAGCCTTCAGCTAAAACAACAACTCAATGATACAGGCGCCATTTTTGTAACGCTCCCCACGGACCATAAATTATAATTTTAATTGTTTTAAAATGAATAGTGTCGGGGAAAATTGCTTTACCATCACTTTATTTACGTGCAATAAATAAACCGCAATTAAGAACAAGACGAAGCCGTTAGCAATTACATTTCGAATAACAAATCATTTCCTAATGCCCAGATTTCTAATTCATTCAAGTAAAAACATTTTTTGACAACAAATGTTACGGAAAAGATAGAAAATATTTCGTTCTTTTTTCAAACCAATGAACGTAAACAATTGTTTGTCTATGACTCTGTTTAGGGTTGTCGTGAAGCAAAACTAATCAATTCGGTTCTTAAACGGTAAGAGAAACGTCAGTGCGTTTTAAAGGCAGGAAACGGTATGAACTTTTTATTTAATGCTGTAAAAAATTGGCGATTGTCAATTAACTTTAGACGTGAATGTTGCAACGATTGATTCTTTGTTGGTTTTATGCCTTGGTACAATAACGTACCTTCTGCAAAAATAAGATTAATTAGGTATTATTCGGATTACAAGTGTTTCAATTTAATATTCACTCTTAATTTAAAATGCACCATCCAACTGCATAATTTATTAATTAAAGGTTAGAAAACGATGGTTTTATGTTTTCACTATTTTAGTATGTTTTTTTTTAACCACAATTTGTGAATTACACAAAGTGTTGCCTCGTGTGGGGATCGAACCCACAACACTCGGCGCAGTGTCAAGCTGCGAGGCGGCCGCTTAAACTACTACGCCAACCGTGCAGTCCTAGTTGTATACTTATATTAGGTAAGTATAATCTTTCTCTTAGCGTTATCCCAGTTACAGTCTGGGGTCTGCTTTCTAGTCTAACCGGATTTGGCTGAATATTAGCTTTTCCACGGAGCGACTGCCTGTCTGACCTCCACAACCCGAAGGGATAGCGATATTCCATGGTTTAGACTAGTGTCAGTTTATTTAGAAGGTACTGACGCCCTGTAACGACTGTCAAAGATGTTCATGACAACCGGGAGCGACGGCTTAACGTGCTCTCCGAGGCACGGAACAAGCGACAATTAACAATTCAATACGCACATAACTCCGAAAAGTCATTAGTGCGCGCCGTGGATTCGAACCTGATACCCTCTGCATGGCATTCTGTTGGTATCTCCACTAGGCTATCGCTGCTATATTATTAGGTAAGTATAATATGAAATAAAATTAAGCCGAAAAATGTTTGTAACAATATATTAAGAAGTGGGAACTACAGACTTTATCTGTTCTTGTAAAGAGAACAATAATTATTTTTAGCACCGCAATTTTATGATCTACTTTGAAAGTCAGGAAATGGAACACATTATGTTGTAAATCAAGCGAGAATTCTAATCAACTAAAAGACTTAAAGCCGTAGGAGCTAGGATAATTATTATTTTGCTTTCTTCGTTTTATAGGTATTAAGATACTGGCTAACCCTTATTATCTATAACTTATTACATGTGTACAACAACACGTCACTATTACAAACGACTAATAAATCAAAAACAAAATACTAGAAACGTGAAATAAAAACAAAAATGAATAGCTAATAAAAACTCAAAACAAACATTTTTAATGGAAAAACAAACTACCAACAATAAAGGTTAAATTGCCTAATAAACAGAAATCACGGCTAGTCAAAAGTACATCAATATAGGGGAAAGGGGAAACTCGGCTGCAATGGAACAACGCATAAATTACGCGCCCCTTCAGTTTAGAACATGCCTTATAATATAGTGGATTTTAAACTAGATGTTGTAATGGCTACTACAATTTTATAAGCTGTTTTAAGCGACATGTGCTGAGTGAAAATAGATTATTTTATACACAATCCCTTTTTATTCTTATACTTTTGAAACTATAGTGCTGAACATAAAATAACTGTAAAGTGCTTTTCACGCAATTTTGCGCCGACGTCAAAGACATATAAACTTAAATTAAACCTAACCGCATGAGGGGAACGCATTACCGCTTCTTACTTACGCATATAAAAACAGGCTCATTACATCAAACAAGTGACAAAAGGCCAAAAATGTTGATAATAAGGCCTATTAGTCAAGTCGTCGGGCAGTCGCAAGGTGTGCGAAATGTAACTGAACCGGGAGGGGGCCAATTTCAAGGGTCATTTCCTCACCCTACAAGGGAGGGACTCCGTGTTAAAAATAAAACCGGAGATGGCTTGTTCCAGACATCGTACACCGCACAGCTGTTCTTTAAATTGATACTGTAATGAAGTACACGACGTACTTACGTCAACATTTTTTGCATCCATTGTATAATGAGATATTAATGTGTTAGATTAATAATTTTTACATACCGGTTTCACATCCATCTTGCATAAATGGTTCGAATTTCAACTGCAGAAGTCAATATAGTATGGTCGCAAGTCCATACCGTTTTATGGCAGTTGCCGTAATAAGCACATGTGACAAAGGCCCATTAAAATTTGATTACATCCAAAAATAGTGTACCGTCATCGCATCTTGCGGCGCGAGCGGCGCGTGGCGAATCGTCCGTCGCGTGCCCCAAAACACGCATTTGTCAAATTCGATTCGCTTTTTTAGTATTTACTTTTTTCATAGTGCACCGTTTTGTCCCATTCACCCCTTCTAGAAATTGGTCACGGGAGACTTGTGTGATTTTGTGCCAATATGTCCTGTAACTTAGCGGTTTATTGGTTGTTCGGTTGAGATCCAATAGGCCCCGTGGGCGCTTGTTTGATGAGTCAAGTAGCACTAACAATAATGTCCTTCCTCAGAATATATATTTTAGTGTTCACTTAATTAATTTGTCACCTTTAGTGCCTTTATATTTTTACTATAAAACGGGATGTCGTTATTCTCTTAACAACTGTAATTAACCGTCATAAAATATAAAGTGAAGGTTTTAAATTGAATACCTAGGTATGGTAAGCATTTATCTCGGTACCACGAGGATACATAACAATGTGACAAAAAGACGTCAATAGTTACTTTGTTGATACTTATTTTTAAACAATAATTGGTAGTAGCGATAACAATACTTAACAAGTATTTATGGTGTCAAATAAACACCTTAGTAATTAATTTAACTGAGTAAAATACCTCAATAAATACATCAAAAAGGTGCCATACTCAGAGTTTTATTACAAGAAGAGTAAAAAATGTTATCTGACTTTTAAGCTACCTATGTGATGACAAAGATCACAATAGAAACTTTTTTAAAAACACAAAGAATATGGAGACTGATATCAACAATTTTTTCATCGCACAAAACTCGTAAAGTCAATCAAGGCTGACTTGATTTCATCACGGCGTCATGCGTGCAGTAATTTCTGCTACAATTACATTGTTTTCCATCACATTGTAACGAATTGATTCAACCTTCATAAAAACTATTTGCGTGGGACTATTAAAAAAAATGTCACCCACGACTTGTTTTTTGTTTGAAGAAAAAAACAAACAAGTAATTTCACGGTTCAGTATGTTGTATGAATACATATTAATATTTTTTTTAATATTATTTTTTCATAGTAAAATAGGCCTGTTAGTTTGAGATTTTTTACGGGGTAGCAATTTGTATTTATTATTGTATAAATGTAAATTGCAACTTTTGATATTCCCATAACATTTGACACATGCGCTTTTTTGTTACAATAATTATTATGGACTGTGTATTCATAAATTGAGGCCTGTTGTGACAGTTCTTGGCAGTTTCATGACAGTATATTTTAACATTCAAAGCAATTATGCCATGGCGGTAATAGTACCCTTACACGTAAAATTATAAGTATTGCATATTCATTTGACATGAGCCGATATTTTTATCGCATCAATGACAATACAATGAAGATAAATTAATATTTCATATTTAGTAAGGAAGTTAGGTAGGAACTTCGCTGTTGGCGTATTAAAAAGTTGTAATAGATACATTTATTATCCCTTGTGATCAGTAGGTAGGTACATGTTATGGCGTCTTGGCAGGGTTTATGTTTGAATTAGGGCGGTTTCAGATTAGCGTTTTATACGCGCGTATAAGCTCGTTTTTGGAAGCGCATGTAGGCGCGTATAGGCGCGCCTTTTGGCACACGCGCAACTCGCACGAGCGTTGACGCTCTGAGCCGTCAGAATCCATGTTGACACTGACAAGATGTCACTACCGTTTCGAGCGAATACGCCGAAGTATGCCCGTTTATGCGAGTCTAGTTTTGTGAAGCGCGTAATGTAGCGCGCGCGTAAGCGCCTATGCTGAAACGACCGTATACGCGCAGAAAAATACGCTAATCTGAAATCGCCCTTAATATTTTTCCTGCGTTAGTAAATATGTTTTTTTAATCGGAAAGCTTTTACTGGGAGGTGAAGGTAAAGACCTGCTTATGATGCTTGTTTTCGAATTCGATACTTCGATTAGAAATAGATACTAGCGCAATAGCGCCTTACGGATTATTTAAATAATAACATTTTTTAAATTATGATGTGTCTTACTTTAAAAAATAAATAAAAAGCACATATAAATATCACTTATGTCTAAGAACTTACCAGATTGAAATACGAGACGACCAATAAAGAATGGACTTTCTAATGCGGCCATCTCTGTATCATTATTCCAGGGATTGAAACCGTAACCGAAGCTAGAATGTGAACGTTATAATTCACAACCAAAAGCTAATATTTATATCTTGACAAAGATATCTTATCAATCGGTTCACATCATTAAATATCCCCACATAATGGCTTTCTTTATAAACTTAATACACATGACGATACAAATTATCTAATAAAATCCGCAAATAAACCCTCAAAGCTCATGTCATACAAAAATTAATCCGTTTTATCACAAAACAACCAGATAATCCTATTGAGTGTAACATATTGCTAACCCTGAGAACGCGCGGGGGTGTGAGAGACCCCGCACCATAACTAACCCTATTAAAAAGTGGCTCCAACCCTCAACTGCATTAATGTAGCATAAAATTAACCCGCGCGTCACGCCCGATGCCTGCAATGTTTAAGTACGACATTGCTGGTTGGGGGTCTAAAAGGCCGTTAGGATTTTTGGTCAGCTTTAAGTGCATATGCAATGCATAAAATTTATGAAGCTTGCTATGAGAAAGGTAGTTCCGTTTATGACAAGCGTCTATAGTTCAAAATGAAGAGGTGAAATGTTAGCTTCATCCTTCCTTCTTTTATATTTTCTGATTTATCTTCAGGTAAAATTCTTATCATTAAATTATTAATCGTTAGCACTCTCAAGTTCCTGGTTAATATGATTGGCGACGATGTATTCGGCAATTTATCGGTCCTATAGGAATATTACTTATCATTAAGGTAAAAAATCAAAACGAACAAAATCACTTGTTTACAATGTTGTTAGGTCTAAATACTGTTAGGTCAATATTGCCTTAACACTGGGCAGGTCAGTAACATATCCATCGAGAATGCGCGTCACATACCACAAGTTCATTTGTAGTTTAGAAAACAACGTAATAGACGAATCATTTTGCACAATAATAAATTCTGCAAGCGCTCATTGAAGGGTGACGAATACGTACGTAGAACAAGCTAAGTAATTTGTCAGCAACTATTTATAAAGACTTATCTTCTCAATTCTCCACAACATTAGATACTGCAGTGCGGTATATGGTGACAATATCTACGGATATTAGTTTTTTATAAATGAAAACTAAAATGTACTTATTTCCCGACGTTACAAGATTTCCAAAAGAACAGACGACTCATTTTACCTGATTTGATATTTTTATTAATAGGCTACATGAGCCCGCGGTAATGCCCTCATAGCGTGATGTTACATACCTATATCCTGTATATAGGTATGTAAAAAGACCCTTAACGAAAACTGAAACCCGATATTGTACCAATCATTACGAACATTTTTTGCTTCGGCAACATACCTGGAAAATTACTGGTTCAGTAGATATTGAGGCTCAAAGTTACTATGGAATTTTTGTAATTAGGTACAAAATCGATGCACTTAGGTACCTCACCAACCTGTTCTGTGGATGTCCTATGCACCTAGTCGTTTCCCAGGTTTTATTTTTGGTTAGTATGACTTGGCATGATGTTCAAAACGACTAGACTTCGGCTTGGTGATGGGTCTTGTGGCACCCTATATAGCCTATAAATAAATGCAATTCATCACAAAAATAATTATCCAAATCAGACAAGTAGTTTCTGAGATTAGCGCGTTCAACCGCATAAGCAAACAGACACTTCTGCATTACTATATTAGCATAGGTAGTGTTACACTGTGAAAAAAAAATCAAATTGACAAAGAGACCAAAATTTACCTCAAATGACAATCATCGTCGTCCTAACATCACTCCGCTTGCATCCTTTTCGAATTGTAACTGTATTATACACACAGAATATTTGCTTTTAAATAAAATCAGATTATACTTGCCAAATTTCCAGTCTTGGCATTAATAAAAAGCATACAGGAAAGTACCAAACCATCCGTGTCACCCAGTTAATTACGAATACTTTGAAAACCGTCCAATATCGCATCGAAAGGACATTTCTGTACAAAATGACGTGCGTTATCAAGCGATTATCGAAGTTCCACATCCCCAGCTCCCTAAGGGCGGCGTGCACCGTGATAATAACGCAAATAAATCTGCGACTACGTCACACGATAATGTTAGTTCGGGCACCCGGGGTACCTCAGACCGGACCCTTCACGTTGGAGGGTTAATGATGTTTGTAAACAATACTACATTGAATTAGCTAAATAGTTATCTTTATTGGATTTTGGGTTGCGGTATGTTTTTACGGATAGTACCTGCTCAATGTTTCGTATTTTATTTGCATTCCATAATGTTGACTTAAGTGGAATATTATATTGTTGGTGACTCTCGACGAAGAAACTACTGAACTGATTTTGATAAAATTTTGTAGTAACATAGCTCATACATCAGAATAGCAGTTAGGCCTTTTGATGCGATGAGCAAAACCCTTAGGGGCAAAGCCGGGCCATAAACTAATGGTTTGTCTTTTAGAAATAATTCTTGCGATGAGATAGTAGAGAGAGTAGGTACCAATAGACTCGGCACAGCATTTTTTTTACCAATCTCAGAACTCATTCTTGCACTCTGTCGATGACGATAAATGCCTATTTTATCCTGTTTAACATTTCTGTTTATAAAATCTCGTCTAAGAATTCATTATTAGACTTGTAACACTCTTACATCAAGTTTTAAGGTAATGAAGCAATAAATTCACACTAACGGAAAACCTGTCTGTCATTACATCACACACACATAGATAAGTAAGAGTCACATAGTATACAAGCTACACGCACTCACACTAGCATCCGAGATACTGACATAGAGATAATATATTGATAGAGCAGAGCAATATATCATCAGCCTCTTGCAGTCCATTCCTGGATATTAGCATCTCGTAATTTTACTGACAATACATTGTGATTTAGATTTGGCCTACTATAACATGCTGGCCAGAAGGCTTGATATAGGATTTGATGTAAAGTTTTCCGTCTCTATATAAGAATATTTTTTGTTTCTTTGATTTACCTTACTCGCCTCTTAAACACTGACATTTTTATGACGCATAGTATCTGCGGGGTTTCATTCTTGATTTGCTGCACTGTAATAAGATAGACGAACACAAAAATTTATTTTGGTTCTCTTTTTATCGACGCGACGACTTTACTTGCCTGCTCTACTCTATGTATATAATAACTCTATGGATACTTGGTCCTTACACTTGTGACAAGTGAAGTGTTAAGGCTTCTCCATACACGATTATTCTGTGGTCATAACAATGCTTTACATTATAACAATCGTTTACCATAAGGAGGATCAACACAATAAGCTTTTTGTACATAAACAAGACTTGCCTGATGTCGACGTAAGATATGTACATGATGGTGATTATTTATTCTTTGCTTAGAAACATTATTTTCTTACATAGAATGAATTTATGTGTAGTGAATTGACAATGTTTTGAACTTATATTTGACTAGATGTGCCCGCGGTTACACCCGCGTTATTTAAGGCTACTGCTCCGCTCCCGCGGCTCATAGCGAGATGTTATATAGCCTATAGCCTTTCGCGATAAATCGACTAACTAAAACTGAAAGAATTTTATAAATCGGACCAGTAGTTCCTAAGGTTAGCGCGTTCAAGCATACAAACAAACAAACTCTACGGCTTTATATATTTTTCATTACAAAATACTTTTAAACTTTCGCGAATTCTACTCGTAGTAATGTTTATGTAAGTAACGGGTCTAAGTCGCGTAATTATTTAAAAATATGAGGTCTTTAGACGTTTCAGAATGGGTTAGGTACACCAGCCGTGTTCACGTGATGACTCCTAGAAATATAAGAATTATAAAGTATTTTACCTATATTTACAAATAATTACGCGACATACTAGTAGATCTGTTACATAAACATTACTAAATTCATTATTAATTCGGAACGGCAATTATTTTAAGAATTAATAATTAAAATAGCTTTAATTAACTTTGTTTTATATTATAACGAATACATTTTATTCTTTATTAACTAATTAGTTATGGATACCTATATAACACAAATAACATAAAGATTACAAGTCAATCTAACATTTCTATTGCCTACATCGACCGCGCACTAACAATAACTAACTTGCAAACGAAGGTAATACCTACATTATTGACTAAAATGATGTTTTATGTTAATTGTCAGATCAGTAATTAACGCAATAGTTTAAAAGCCTACGGCCACTTTCTAACAGCAAGACTCATCTATACTATTTTAATTTTACAAAGCTGAAGAGTTTGTTTGCTTGAACGCGCTAATCTCAGGAACTGCTGGTCCGATTCGTATAATAAATTTGTATTGGATAATCCATTTATCGAGGAAGATTATAGGTTTTATTATATTACCCTATGAGCCACGTAATCCGAACAGAAGCTCTAAATGGCGCTGGTGTAATCGCGAGTTTAGCACTTGTATTAACGGCCATTTTCAATATTCGAACTATAGATACATCTGTAGATTTTAGAGTCGTGTTTGACATATTTTGTATGGAGCTTATGTCAAAAGCTGACAAAAACGAATCTAAAATCTACAGATCGATCTATATTTCGAATATTGAATTCCGTAGTTAATAAAGAAAAATTACTACCCTCTCTTCTAACAAAGTTGTATTAATTACTTATTATTAGATTTTCTGGGAGTAACATTGCGATTTCACACTTCTTGAGATAATGGATTTATTTATAGATATAATTATTACCTATTATATTATTAGTAATAGACATTTTAATGCAATCTTTTATTAAATGATTAATTGATGATTGCTTAAGCATGTATTTTAATTTTGTGTGGGTGTTTTGAATTTCATCGTCCTAGAGTTATCCTGGTTGCATCCAAAACTAGAGCCCGGAGTCCGCTTACTCGTCTACAACTCCATCACACCATCATCACCTTGAATACAAATATATTATCGGATTATTCTAGAAATTTCTTAGCGCTAAATTCAATAGGTATTCTATTTATAAAAATGTATTCCTAAACTTAAAGAATTTTCTAGAGTTCGTGTACCTAGTTTTCACAAACTTTATTAATTTTCTGAACGTAACATATATTTGTCATACTTTTACCAGTTGAGAGACTGCTGAACACAAGGTGACGTTACATCACTTGGCAGGGAGAGCAGACGCCTGATACATCGCACCCTAGGGAGGCGCTGTTACGTTGCACTTACAACCATGTAATAATGTACACATGTTCACTTCAGAACTGTTTATACGGACAGTAGAAATAAAGATAATAATTGTAATATAACTTGTAGAAAATCCTCTAAAAATAAATAGAGAGTTGATAAGTACTTTCCAACATATTGACTCCTTTTTAACCGACTTCATTCTGATGGAGCATACTGTTATGTATTCATAGTATCATTGTTTATAAAATAATACCAGTAGAAGGGTAAATTATGCATTTTTTTAACATTATATTCATCAAGTTGATGATTAATTTTTTGATGCTGCTTGTGAACTTATCTACATATCTATAAAAATAAAGTAGGTAAATGATAAAATGCACACAAACAAGGCACAAAAATTATCAACTTAGGTCCTTAGTTTGAACTATTTAGAAAATTAATTAAATTAAATTTCTTTATTTTCCTTATAATATATCTGTTTTCTTTGAAACTATTTGCACTATTAGATAAACCTACGTTTTTATATTTAAACATAGGAATAATAAATATAATCTCAATAAAACAAAATATCAATAATTAATAAGTTAATAACACTTATATGAATGAGTGTTATTAAGTCCGCCATGTGTCGGTTCTAATATCCGAATAGTCGAAAGATGCAATAAAAACAAATTTTATGGCGAATAGCTTTTCTTCGCAACAATACAATAATACTTACTCACAAACATTTACAGTTTTCCTGTCGTCCACTATAGTGATTAACTGTTAGGCTGTGTTTCCGCCAAAGATGAACGAGGTAGCTAAGTGGAGCGAAGATGCGTTACGCAGCTGCGAAACGTTGTGAGCGTTTCTATTTGTTCCTTAAGTAACAGCAAACACATCATCATTCATCATTTCATCTTTGATGGAAAAGCAGTCTTATTGCGATAAAATGAACACAGTGTAAGTAAATACTTTATATTACGAGTGAATGATAGCAACCTATTCGAAGAAACCATAAAATATTATAAGATTACAGTGACACATGGCTCGACTATCTGATTTAATAGAATTATTATAGTTATGAGGTCAGAACGTTTAATTATTATATACATAGACAATAGACATACATATATTGGAATACCACAGCGGGCATAGTCAATAACAACATCAACACAAACATAACTCTAACAGACACACACATTTGAGGGAGAGTTGATAAGTACCTACTTAGCAAATTTATGTTTGTCCAACGAATAAGTTTTCATTGGACAAGCACAGATACGAATCGCTAGAGCGCTAATGCTTGCTTAAAAATGCTTTTTAAAACACTATCTGAACAAGCATAGAATATCGTGACAATGAAAAGGTTTAGGCAGGTTATATGCAGGTCTTTCAAAATCAAGAAAAAAATGCCTGGTGCATTTAGTAACTACGATAAAGTTATCATACGATCGAATGATCATTTTTACGGCAAACCATAAACATTGTTGTCATCGCTTCTACTATAAAGCAACTCTTGATCATGCCAAATCAGAAATGTCTTATGCTATTAATCATTTAATTACAAAACTATGCAACGATTAATTATATAAATTCATGCAAAGAATTCAATGAAAAGTGGGATTCATGAAATAAAATCTCGCTTTGTATAGTTTGGTCACAAATGCGTGGACGCAGCTTTCCTTTGAGTGCATCATATCAAATTATTCACAATACAGTCTTATTTATCGTCCTAGCTTTATAGATACTAGTTGCTCTTGAAACAGAACTAGATTTACTTAGTTTCTATTCTACAGAGTGACTGCTGTCTGGCCCCTGCAACCAAAAGCACAGCGATAATCCATGGCTTCGAATAGCCAGAAAAGTCTTATTCTCTACATTCTAACCTAACTACCATAATTTAAGCGTTGTCCTGGTGGCGATGATTCAAGATGCAAGACCCTTACTTTGGAGCTCGGGCACAGAATATATACAAGTACTAAAGTAGCTCGGGTTGGTTATTACATTTAACTAAGTATACGAGTACTAGCGGTAAGTAAATCATTATAATCACACAGCCCATCTTCAGAAAATTAAGATAGATAACTACAGTAGATAGGTACCTACTAATATTACCAATCTATTATAGACTAACGTCTTCCGCTGAAAACTAAGTAATAAATGTATGATATTAGGTATTTATGTTCTTTTTTTACACGCACTGATTCGGTACTTAGATAAAAACTAGGTAATAAAAATAAAGACTTTTCTGTTTATAAATTTTCGTAATTGTTGTTTATTGTACTTAGGTAAGTACATACCTACTGTTAAAGCGGTTTTTATTAGCAAAGGAGAACTGTCATTTGTGACCCAGACCCAACATGAAATAAACATATCCCAGTTTTTTTGTTATTTTGAGTATAACAATAGTTATTTGTGCTACAAGAGAGCAAAGTTGTTTTTTGTTTCGAGTGCTGATTTTGAGTCCCGAGCAAGCGAAGGATTCTATGATTGATTCACGAGCGTAGCGAGTGAATCAAAGTTAGAATCCTGAGCGTAGTGAGGGACTCAACAGCACGAGATACAAAAAACTTTGCTCTCGTGTAGCACACATAATTTTTCACCACAGCAGTGAGAACACATACCTATTACGTAGGAGACAGAAATGAACAGGAATAGATTGAATTCTGCATTAATCACTTGTTGATTTAACTCTTCTGGTGTTAAAGTACAGTCATCATCGCTAGTTTCACTCATCTTATTATATAGATTATTTTATATATTAATATAATTTAACACGTTACGCTATACTGTATCAGCATCAGCGAAATTTTTATTCCCGCTACTTTTTTAAATCGCGTTTTAATACCGCGTCCCTGATGTTTATTTTTCAAATATATCATTGTTGTAATTCCAAATAAAAATGTATTGGTTAAATACCAATTTTATACTATTAATTAGACTTATTTTTATTAAAATCCAATAATAAATTAAACATGAAAACAATAACATATAAAAAAAGTAATTTCTTTATTACAAATTTTTTATTTGCGTTTCCGAAGGTGTTTCCTTTGAGGTCGAATTCCAAAATCGAATTTCGAATTCGAAGGGGTTTGTTTTTTCACTCACTTTTTATATGCATGTGATAGAGACAGAGCACAGTAAAATTCGAATGTTTCAAATTTATGGCTGAAC
Source organism: Euclidia mi (assembly GCA_944739405.2). Taxonomy (NCBI): domain Eukaryota; kingdom Metazoa; phylum Arthropoda; class Insecta; order Lepidoptera; family Erebidae; genus Euclidia; species Euclidia mi. The sequence goes on from OX123182.2 coordinate 106,211,034, forward strand.
AATGTCAATTCGTGACACTGAAGATTGAAAAATTAAAAAGCTACTTTACCTCACGCTCGAATCAAAATCGCGTTTTGTTCACTGTTGTCTCGCAGCAAAAGTGGCATGTTTGAGCTGCTGTGGTGAAAATATGTATTATTGTTATATTCGAAATAAGTGGTTAACAGCAAAATACTTACTTTTGACTTTTTCATACAAAAAATGTTTGATATTTATTTACTCACAAAACTTGTAAAATAATATAAAGATTGGATTATCCAGATGACCTAAAGTTCTAGTAAATAATAAAACGTAACTATTATTTAATTTTTAAACTTCTAGTAAAATATATCAATCGAGTTAAGGTTCATTAAAATCGTCGAAGGTAAAGAATAAAGGTATCATTAAAAATCTGGAAGCTTGATAGTGGAATATAATATTGATAAATAAATAAACAATAATTCTGAAAATCAGTTTTTATTCATTTTCTATTTCTATGTCTCTAAGTATATAATCCATACCCAGTGCGGGATGGTCAAAGTGATCTCGATGTCTAGCCCAGCAGGTATTAAAACTAAGATTACACCTTACATGTAATTATAGAATATAAAACAAATAAATGCACACTTTCGGATATAGTATTTATTCTACTACCAATATTTTATCTTTGCTCTAATGGAGATAAAAGTTTGGCGATTGTCTATATCTCCTATTTGTATTAACTTTGGGTCATTCTAAATAGATACAATTGCTATTAAGTCAAAAATATATTGTTTCTAAATATTTCGCCTGAGTATAGTCACATAGCTATAAATAATTGTTAACCACTGTTATTTAAAATACTGTTACTATATTTTTGTTATGTGTAATATAACAAAAAACTGAGGTATGTTTCGTTTGTGTCGGGCCTGGGTAAATTTTCTATGGGCCATGACAGTTCCTCCTCATTTAATTTTTATTTAGCTTTTAATTTGGCATTGTATTACATGTTTAAATGTCATTCATGTCAATTTTTATAAAGAAGTGGCAACAAATAAATGGCCGTGTTAAATACTAAATTCAAATTGAAATCGTAGTAAGTATTCAAAGTATCATGTGTTGGTCTGAAATTACTATATTTTTTCAATTGGAAATATAATACGAAATACTGCATTATTTTTCTTTGTTTACCAATGCAGCCAACATGACATGATTAAATAAGTTGGGCACAGACGCACAACAAACAGTCTTGGCTGAATTATAGCTCCCGCGGGAATTGCCACAGATAATGTAGGGCCAAAGTTTGCAACTCCGTACGCAAAAAATAGTGATGTTATGATACGAGATATTATTTTGTTTTATGTGGCGGGAAAATACGGAAATGAATTGGCTTTTTATTATGTCGTATTAAGAATGAGGTGGGTGGATTTAGGTACATACATAAAATATCTTTATATTTTCTTGAGTAAATGTAATGAATCTATGTGTACCTACAATTATATTTCTTTTCATAGGTGCAGTCATATTCATTGTCAATTACTTTTTTAAATCTGATTTATACCTACATATGAAAAATAAAACCTTATCAATGTATGCCCACAATTTAATATTATATAAGACTGAAGGCTATCGATATTATTTAAACGAAATCTAGACGTTCTTCTCTTACAATATCAATAACGTTTCTAAAAATACCTATCTATGAATCTGTGCAATATTAAAATTAATTGCCATATAATAAAAGGTCAAACATCGATCACTTCACAGCTAATTTGATCGAATACTTCCATAATGATTTTCATATTTACGATGCAACCATAACGAGAAAATTAATATGAGCCTTAAATATAAATGCAAAAAATATTCTAGTGTTACAAAATTGAGCTCATAAATTTTATTTTTAATGTCATTGATTATATATGCCTGATTAGGTGATGATGTTTTCGCAAATACCTTTTTACTTAAATATAATAACGTAAATGTTTCGCATTTACTTGTAAGATTGACTTATTGCTGCACTTTTGTGTGTAGATCACATAAAGCTACAATTTATTGTCAGATATGCAATCTGCAATATAGGTTTTACATTGATCAATTTTGTAGTGTTGATCTACAAAAGCTGTCGAATTAGCAACCGAGGCAAAATGCACCTTCAAGTATGCTTGCTTTTAATTAAGTAATTATACCTAAATAATTAGTAACGAGATTCATCGACAGTAACACCCCAACGCAGCACATCCCTATCACATTATCGATATGTTGAGCAGACAGTGCAAGTCACCGGGGAGTGATCCCCTAATAATTATTGCGGTGTATTGTTAGCCTTGCGTACTATAAATCGGATGCTCTTGACTCCGAGTGATGACGTAACGGACTCCCCAATAAACATTACTAAGTATATTAGTATTGATACTTCTTTTGTTCGAAGAAGTACTACTAATTTTGCAACGATTTTTTTAAGTGTTACTGTGATTCAGGGATGCATGACAGTCCAATAGCCTTTTCCCAGTAGCGGGTGATAGGTTAAATAAAAACATCTATTAGCAAATCTTGTGGTGCCGGACTTCACAATCCTTCAACCAACGGATACAAGGACTGCCTCTTCTTGAAAATATTGTGGTGAAAACAAATTGTTTCGCCACTCGGTAGTCAGTTTCGATTTGTTTATAGGAGTCGAAAGTACAATAATACAAATGGAAGGCTTGGCGACTTTGAGTACATACATTAATTAACATTTACGTAAGTAGACACAAGGCCCACGCACTGTCTACGCTGTTCGTAGCGCCTCCTCTACTGTACCTACAGGCGTTTGTTAAATAGACACTGCACTTGCTGACTGTCATGGCTTCTTATAATGTGCACTATAGATTGTGTAAACATAATAATATACCTACCTCATGTATGGAAATCATCGGCAAGCTAATGGAACAGAGTTTAGTTAACTAAGTTCAGTATTAAATACACAAAAAAGTAAGGTTTTAATACCTAAGTGTCAGTTTAATAAATACCTATCCATTTTAATTTCGTATTTCAAATTTTTCTATTTAACTAAGTAGAATCTTATAAAAATGTTCACACGTGCACTTTTTGCTTTAATAGCATAAGCTGATGATTAATTAAATAATTTTAATACTGTTAATAAAGGATAACAAAAAAATATAGCACTAACAAAAATTATCATCTTATTGAAGTTGCAACATAATTCAGACATCTGAGAAATAATAGTATTTTGTATTAATATTTATTGCAACCTGAAATTCAGAAATAAACACGTCATGTTTAATATTTGCGAACTTAAAATAAACTTTAAATATAAATCACATTTAACAGATTGCTTCACAGAATAAAATTATAATTTAAACTAATTTACAAGCATTGGTGTCTAGAAAGTCGTAGAATAAAACTAATAAATTAGTACAGTATGTATATACCTACCTATTAATTAATAAACGTAAATAAGAAATTAAATTCATGCCACTGGGTACAACCGCGTAATTAATTAATGACAGATATGTCTTGATTGAGATGATATAATAATCCCGTGATTACATCTACAATAACCCATGCCGAAAAATCGGGGGAAACACAAAATACTTATTTCTCATTTACCTTAAAGTACCTAATTAGCGAAAAATCTTTGTTACATATATATTAAAATGCTGTGTATAGTTTTAACTGGGCTTCAGATTTGTGTATTGTATACCTACTGTTCATAGATTAAGTACGAATTAATCTGTATCCTGTTACTGTATGTACCTATTCAATAAAAATAAAATATTAGTACTTAAACAACAGTAAAACCGATGCTACAGCAGCTTTCAATGCGAATAAATAACCTCATATAATGTCTTAGATAACAAATCTACGTAACCATAAAACATGGTTATTTACTTCAGGTACCTACACCCCGTTCATTGTCAAACAGTGTGATTACGTACAATCTGCTCAGAGGCGACAATGTACCATCAATTTACGCGCCGACCGCAGACTGCAGCATACGCCGATTGGTTTTCCTAAATCGGTAATAGTTACAGTGGTAAGCGTGTGACAAAATGCTTTATTACACTGAACATGAGTTACATACCGTTTATTCGACACAATTGACCCGAACAAAATAGCAAGATACCTACATAATAGGTAAAATATTCAAATTGATGCGCAATTTTGTATGGTTTCAAAAATACCGAGTGCCATTTTTATTTTATTACCTCTAACAAAATATGGTGTGTTCAATGTTAACAGCTGTTGGAATTGTAGAACGATTCCATTGTCTCCGACGATAAGTAACAAACTATCTTTAACATACAATGATATTACGCTAGTTTGTAAGATAGGTAGTTTTGTTGCGGAGGTGCTGTTGATGTTCATAATGATAGTAAATTATAGTAATCTAAAAGTCTCTAAGGGTTTCCTTGCATCATACCCAATGATATTAAAAGTAAAATACCAATAATATCATTGGTCGAATCTATGCACATCGACTTCAACTTTGTCATGTTTGAACATCTAGCATTTTTTTTTATTTAGGACCAGAAGACCTATTATTTTTAGTCTTGTTTTTAAAAAGCCGACGGTTACCAAGTTATTAATCGACTATAAAATGTTTAATCAATTGACACAAAAATAAACTAGACTCGAAATAACATGATAGAGATTGGGGAATACGTGCGAGTTGTTGTCTCATAAAGGGACCGAACCAACAGCACTTGACGCGTAGATTATCGCTTAGACCACTGCGCCGTACTTGAAGTCTCATAATATTATAACTGCAAAAGTGTTGATCATAATGAGATAGGCAAAGAACATTGCAAACGTAGATTTCCAGGATATTTAGGAGAACGAAAATGTACTTCTAAAGATATGCGAAGTGTGAAAATATTTCTTCCATTATTTATGTTCTGTTATATTATCAGTTTTCCCAAAATTTGTACGCATTCTGTGTCCGATTGAGTTTGTTGACGCGCTTATCAGCTTTTATAACATATCCATTAGAAGCCATAATTACTATCAATACGATACGTATTATCTGATAAAATGGAAAAGCTATCAAAAGATAGCTTCGTTGTTTGATATCTAATGACACTCAATATTCCTATTAAAAGCTTTTGCAATTAACATCAACGTGTTTGCGCATACGTCATATTGTACATAAATGGATTGATTACTGCACTTATGACGTCACAGCATTTGTCATCGATTGTTCCATTTTCAAGTTATGATTCGGCTGAAGTCGACCAGTACTTTCTAATACAAGTTTCTTAGTATGTATATTTTACATGGCATCTGCTACTTTGCCAGAATATAGATGGCCAAAGTTTACCGCCATAATGCGCAGACACAAGACACAGCTATCGATATCTTTCTCTATCACAAGTCACACACAATGTGCATAAGCTTTTCAAAGACATTTTTCTTAGTATGTCATGAGAATTGTTCGTTTTTCTCGTAACGAACCAAGGCTACTTATCAGAATGCTTAAAGCCAAAACGTGCTACTGATATTTTCCCAATACGATACACCTTACCAGCTCGTTAATACCCTAATCCATACAAGTCATCCAATACTGTTTCGGTAAAATATTAAAATTTTATTACACCTTATTTCCACGGCCACAAAATATCGGTTATGAACGCTCGCGTATAATGTATAGAAGTACAATTTATCATGTTTCAATCTCGAAGGTGCCTCGGGCGGACCGATCGGAGCGGTAGATGCCTCGAAATATTACACGTCGAATACACATGAAAAATAGTCGGTTTCTATTCACTGTTTTTATGTAAAAATGTGTTTATGTAAACGTTAATGCTATCAGTAGATATTATTTTATGTTCTACAATGTTTAAGATCTGGTAATATGACGCTTATGAATACAACAATGTTAGTGGTTGTATTAAGTCTATGATGAAATTTCAAAATTATGACGAATTTTTGCATGACCTGTAAGTAGGTACCTACTTAATATTAGTATAATTTTTTTGGACCAAAGTATAATTTAAAATCATTATCTCATAGTGCTTTTATACACAGAAAATAGCATTAAAGGTAGGTGGTAGGTGTATGCTCACCTTATTAAGAGATAAATATTCTCATTGACCTTTGCCATCGAACGTCAAAGAAAAAAATCGTTAAAATATGAATGAGACCATAGATAATATATGGGACACGCCAAACTTTTTATAAAATCGCCAAGTTTTTTTAAATTTACACAGAATCTACATGTTTAAGCCGCAATTTACTTTTCCAATTAGTTGCACAATGGTAAAAGCGAGTTAAAAGACGATCATTGCAACCTAGTATTACTTATTCAGTCCTTAATACGCGCAAACAAGACCAAATGATATGTATATTACTAATAATTTAAAAAGTTCTCCTTAATAATGTACTATTAAGGCAGAAGTGGGTAATTTGTACGTGGTAGGATAATGTAGGTATATAGGCATAATTAGTGAAGGGCAAGGTATGCTAGAACATTGAGTTGTAGGTGAACTGGTAACAAGGCGCTTTTCATAAAAGTCGAGGAAAATTCTGATCGATTTCTGAATGTGTAATGAGCATGTTTTTTCAAAATCGGATGCAAGCTGGTTATAACGTGGTTTAAAATCGAAACTCTTTTTCAAAATTACTAAAGAGTTGCTTCTAAAAAAACAGTGTTCATGAATTTTTAAGGGTTGTTACAACCTATTGTTACTTGACTATGACCTCAATACTGGTATTATATTGACAACCTTCTTATACAGGTTGGTTGGCTAGCAATTGGCTAACACTTCATCCAGAACTATTATCACGAAAAACAACCCAGTAACTTCTAATTCACACCACAAATGGCCAATCTATGGTAGGTGGTCTCTATGGCGATGTTCAAATATCCTCAAAACGCCTATCGTACTGAAATCATTACGCAATAGAAAATGTTTTTGAATACATATCTAATCATAATGTCTTGTTTAATTGTCATGATATTGCATATATTCCAGATTTATCCGAGCCTATAATGGGTTATAAAATATTTTTGATATGACCACATTATCAAGTTGAACTTGTGACACGGGGGTAATAATTTTCGGGGGCAAATTTGTAATGCGTAATGTAATTTTCCCGAAACGTGTAGTGCGATTATAACCTTGTTCATACGCGGGCGTCTCTCTTAGTTTTATTCAAAAATAGTTAATAATGAAACCTAACAGATTATTTTTTCTTTCGATTATTCTTATTCTTCTTTTAATGCCGTGGTTTCTTAATTTATATGTACCGAATAATTCTACGTAAATACGGAGCCATAGTTTCTAGATACTTCTTTCTATAGGTATTGATTTTTCTACTTAGTTTGTCATTTACAGTTTTTTTTTGTAGCCAGCCATTTCCATCGTAAGTTGTTATTAATGTATTCTTTATGAGCCTTTCATCATCATTATCATATCAGCCAAACGACGTCCACTGCTGGACATAGGCCTCCCCCAAGGTTCTCCACACAGACCGGTCTTGAGCCGCCCGCATCCAACCGCCTCCCGCGATCTTGACGAGATCGTCGGTCCACCTTTTTGGGGGGCCTGCCTTTGCTGCGTCGTCCGGTACGTGGCCGCCACTCCAGAACCTTTCTGCCCCAACGGCCATCGGTTCTTCGAGCTATGTGCCCTGCCCACTGCCACTTCAGCTTGACTATCCGGAGAGCTATGTCGGCGACTTTGGTTCTACTGCGGATCTCCTCATTTCTGATTCGATCTCGCAGGGAAACTCCAAGCATAGCTCTCTCCATCGCCCTCTGAGTGACCTTGAGCCTTCTGATAAGGCCCATAGTGAGCGACTACGTCTCTGATCCGTAAGTCATCACTGGCAACACACTGGTCAAAGACTTTCGTCTTGAGACACTGCGGGATATCGGACGAGAAGATATGTCGTAGCTTCCCGAACGCTGCTCAACCGAGTTGGATTCGACGATTGACCTCCTTCTCGAAGTTGGACCTACCTAATAGGACTACTTGTCCCAGGTAGGTATACTTGTCGACAACTTCGAGCGTAGAGTTCCCAACCTGAATAGGAGCAGGTACAACATGGACGTTCGACATGATTTTCGTCTTGTCCATGTTCATCTTAAGACCTACTTGTTGGGAGACTCTACAGAGGCCATCGAGCATTGTGCCTAAGTCTTCCATGGTCTCAGCCATGACTACGATATCTTCTGCGAATCGAAGGCGTATGTACTCGCCGTTAATGTTGATGCCGAGTCCATTCCAGTCCAAAAGCTTGAAAACATCCTCCAGCGCAGTGGTAAACAGTTTCGGGGATATGACATCCCCCTGTGTCACCCCTCGCTGGAGTTGAATAGGTTTCGAACTCTGGCCCTGGAGGCGGACTGATATAGTGGAGTTTTCATACAAATACTTCAGCACTTCGATATATCGGTAGTCAATCCGGCACCGTTCGAGAGACTGTAGCACCGCCCAGGTTTCGATCGAATCGAAGGCTTTCTCATACTCCACAAACGCCAAGTATAGAGGCTGGTTATACTCCTCGGACCTCTGTATATTATGTATGTGGTCTATGGTACTATAGCCTTTACGGAAACCGGTTTGTTCGGGAGGCTGGAAGTCATCTAGCTTGCTCTCGAGACGATTCGTGATGACCCTCGAAAACAGCTTGTAGACGTGGCTCAGAAGTGAGATGGGTCTGTAGATATATATATAGTCTAAGCAATTTATAACTAAAATATGTGAACTAACAGGCGTTGACAATCAACAGAAAAATATTCAGTACTAGCCGTTTCCCGCGGATTCACCCGCGTCCTGAGGGAACTACTTCGCGTACCCAAATATCTTACGGACCCCTATTTTTTCTAAAATAAAATATAGCCTACATATGTTACTCGAGATAATGTGCCTTTCTAATGGTGAAATTTTTTTTAAAATCGGTCCAGTAGTTTTTGAGTTTATCCATTACAAACAAAAATACAAATTTTACCTCTTTATAATATTAGTGTAGATAGATATATATTTTTACTAAATAGAACGGATTCCAATTTCCGTTGTCGACTTTGTTATTTGATCAGGAAACATTAATCCTATTTAGATTGTTATTTTCTTCAAGGTAAAACAGATATATGGAAAATAGTAGCGCTAACTTTTAAAACTATTAACAGCTAAGCTAATGCTTATAACAGCTTCATTTAAAAAAGCGCTTAGGATGATTTAAAATGCTTTTTCAAAGGCAAATTGTTAATAAAATAGACATGATTAATATATTATTAGATACATAATAGACAAGGGAATATCTGCCAACTTTTCAATTGTACGAAGTAAGTATACAAAACCTACTAATATTTTTTATTATTGGTTATTATTAAAAAGCTCGTATTTCCCTCGCAACAGCTACATAAATTCAATTAGTCGGTCTCGGCCGGTTCGCGGCACTGACCGCTCACCAGCTCCGCTAATGAAGCCACTTTCCGAAGCCGATGTCTTCATCAAACTGACCAGGGACGCACTCCAACACGACAATTAATCTTATAAATTGAATTATTAATTTTATCCATGTTATTATAGGCGGTATAGGAGTTTCATACAAGATATATGTATTTTAAAGAAGATAGATTAATTTTACGGGTACGATATTATAGAAAATTTATTGCATCTTCGACGCGGTTTCTTTGCTCTCACGTTGATTTACCACAAGTATTTCAAGAACACAAAGTGATACCTATAGCAAATATCTTAGAAATACTCTCTCTATATTCTCTCTATTTTTGCCTAACTCACTTATCTCAGGAGACACTCAATTGTATTCGGAGACATATCTGATGGTAATTTAGTTATTGATCAATATGAATTAAAACGTATGGCAATTTTCTTGTTTTGCAAAATCCTATCGAGACAGACAATCAGTACCAAATCTGATATCACAATTGAATTCAGAATATCGTAAAATGTTACTAACCATATGAAAGCAGTATCCATTATGTTTGAAATGGAAGGTCTTACACACGTGAAATCACTTTGCCTCCAAATTCCCATCTAACCCATGAATACGTATTCAGTTCAACAGATATTAATGCGAATTTAAGCAACTCAATCCTGTTTTGTCTCGCCTACCTTTATGTTTATAGCGGCTCGTTACGAGACCGCGGTTCGAGTCCGCCTCTGTAATGTCTCTCCACACGCCCGATACCCGCCTATTTCGTTCAAAATTATAACTTTATTATTGCTGGTGATTTCGGGAATTAATTTCCCGGGATCGAAGGCAAATTACAGTGAGTAGGCACCCCACTCGGGGCGATGAAGACATATCGACTCGTTCCCGCATATTTAACGAAATAACAGTAAGGAGGTATAAAATATGAATTATAAACAGTATGCAATAAGCGAAAGTATTATAACATCCACGCACGTTTCACTTAAATTTCGTCTTGTTGGTGCATCGATCGAAAATTCCCTGCAATTCTTGACTTTGGCAAAAAAATATGGGACGGCCAATTGATTTTATGAGATGCAAAGACATTCTCGTTTAATTTGTTTGTAACAAACTTCCAACAGCCAACTTGCCAAGCTTGAAAATATGTATAAATAAAGATAATCCAGTTTGCAAGTGTCTGTGTTTGACCTCACGACCATAATTATTTATGTTTCACCTTATTTATTGTTATTGATTCGTGCAAACTACACTGTTAAGGTGAAAATTACAAAAATATACACATTAAAGCACCCTGTTCTGTGAATTCCATGCTTTAATTTAATATGACTACAATTACAAAGAATATAAAAGGCATATTTGTTTTCAGAAAGCGAAATACTGAAAGTTATGAGTAAAACACACGTTACGCCTCATAATCGTTACCTTAAATCAATGCAAGCACTTCATACATTGTATACTGGAAGCACTTAAAACCGGTCAATTGATACCAATTAACCAATTAAAATCCAAGCTCGTGGACAATCTCGCTCACACTTTCACGAAATACGAGAAAATGGCTGTGACTATTTTAATTCGATTCCCGAAAACTCTTCAGACCGCTAGTGTGAACATTATATGTAGGAAATTATCGGCTTGTGTGATAACCACGGTGGTGCGTAGCATTACGTTGTCTCGACGGTATGTTATTACTGGTAAATTTTACCGAATTTTACACCCGAGTCCGCCCCTTGCCCGTATACAATTGATTCTCGGAATAATAAAATTATAAAGCAATGAGCTCAATATTTTGATTACAACCCGAGCTTTATTACGCATGTCGCGACTTTGTATGTCGTCTTCACACAGTTGTCATTTGTAGTCTGGTTTTTATGGCTTTATTTTGACGTAATTACTTTTTAACATGATGATATGGCATTACGCAGAAGGCCAACGCGTCTGTATTTTGGTATAGTAATATGCTACGTAAAAGTGATTGTGTCTTTAATCGTAGCCAAAGACGATATAAGTCGATAAATATTATTAGCGTTGTATTGTTTCCGGCTGAAAACCGGCGCCAGGCATCCACTTAGCATAATATGTCAAATCAGGTAGTTTTTTTATTGCTCGTTATTTTTGGTACCTACCTACTTACTCCTGCCTTGCTTTTATGCATTTCTATGTTCTTTTTTAAGTACCGTCTTTAATTGTATTCGTTGTTTTTTATTTATTTTTTTGTCTGTCTTAGGTAATATTATATCATTATTGGCATATCCCGATAAGCGGCAATAGGCTCGCCACCTATTACGTGGGATCAAAACACTGGCGAAAAGTGGGCGTTTAATATGCCTCTGCCTAGCCCTTCGGGGAAACAGGCGTGAGTCTATGTATGTATTATGTATTGGTAGATATTTATTTAATTATCGTGTAAAATGTATAAGTAAAAAAAAATATTCCATTTATTGACAAACAATTAGTTTGAGATTCTGCGTGAACAATTTGTTTTGGCAACGACAGTTGCAAGCCTCATCAAGCAAGCAAAAGTGAACTAAGAGTTACAATAAACCTATGATTTTTTTACCCCGTCACATCCTACATGGCAATAGACACGAATGCATATGAGTAGTACCTAACACCTACTCATATGCATTCATACTAAACTAACTCGATATATTGTCTTCAAAACAGATAGGAAATCTAATACTAATATACTAACTCGATATATTGTCTTCAAAACAGATAGGAAATCTAATACTAGGTAATAGGTATATAAAGCTGAAGAGTTTGTTTGTTTGCTTGAACGCGCTAATCTTAGGAACTGGTCCGATTTGAAAAATTCTTTCAGTATTAGATAGCCCATTTATCGACGAAGGCAATAGACTATATAACATCACGCCATGAGCCACGGGAGCGGAGCAGTAGTCTTAAATAACGCGGGTGTAACCGCAGGCTCATCTAGTAGGTATAATTATACTTTTCAAAGTAGAGCAGCTACACTTAATGGTCCCAGTAGTTTCTTATTGATATTGGTACTTATTAGAAATAACTCATTAGAGATAATAGTCATTATGAACTAGTACCTACCTAAATACATATTATGAGTTCGTATAACTGACGTTTAGGAAAATATTAAATATTGTTTTCCCAGAGAAACGCTTAATCAACAATGTCACATAAATTACGATTCCCAAATATGAATGTAATCAATGTAAGGCCATAGCGAAGGCAATCAAACGAAACACAGATAAAGATAAAAATCTCGCCGAATATAAGCCATAAATTATCTGTAACAAGGAGGACTCCGCCATAGAGTATCAATTCCCCTTTACCGTCTCTGTAATAGAAATATAAAGGCATCACAAATAAAATCGCATTTATTGAATAGAAGCATTTAATTCCGGTCTGCGATGCCGTGCGCCGATAGTCGCTCTATGAATAAAATAAAAATATTGTCTTTGAAAGAGAACCTAGTTTTATTTATGTCGTCATCCTTTTGCCTATAGTTTTGCCTTTTTATTATTTTCTATTTACTAACCTGCTGTGTTCACTTTTGATATTATTGACACAAATTTGAAAACCACTATAATAGGATTGCATTGTGTTTTAGCTGAAACTGGGTTTGCCTAATTGGTCGTTACACGATACATTTCGCACAAAAAATTGCCTAAAACGGAAGACAATGAAAAATCAAACACTATAAATCATTCGTTTGGCGTCCTACAAAACAACAGAACGAAACTGAATTATTAACTGGACGAATTTATAAACCGCGTTGTACAACCCTCAAATAGATACTTAGTAAGTCCCCCCTACTCCCCTCCCCTGTGACATTAAAACATTGAGCAGACTAAATTAAAGCGCGCCAAAACTGTTGTCTGTGGGCCCAAGGCGCTCGTTTGTTTTAATACAATAACCGACATCCTCTCTCTCACTCCTCTCATTAGGGCCGTATCGCTGTCTCTATCCCACACGCGTAATTTAGCCTTTTCTCTTAAGGCGACAACGTAACGTATCGCCTGTCTGACAACTAAAAACAACTAAATTAATCTAACGGTAAGTGATTTCTGTATTAATTGAAAACATTATGTTCCTGTCAAGGTGGCCGGCAAAAAGTTTATAAACACTGTAATTACAATACTTCCTGAACACGTTTCGCGTTCGAATGATTTCAATATGATTGATTTATTCCTTTCTGTAATGCTTACATTAATCACTTGATTTCACTTTAAAAATAAACATTCGAATTTCATAAGTTAATTAAGGTAAAAAGTCATTTTGCCAAATTATCAAAGTAACAAAAGAGCGATACATTCAACGCACAACAGAAGCGCGTTCCTCTTAATCACTTCTAATTTATTTAGCCCCTCGGAGGACCGAGCGAGTAATTTATAGCTGTCCTTTTCCAACCCGGGGCGGCGGACGTGCAGCCGTCCCGTTCTCTCGGGACCATTTTTAATTAAAATCACTGGGAGAAAATTAGAAATTATATTCTATTTTCAAAAACTTGCTCTGACGCTTTGTAGGAGATTATCTCTTTTTTATGAGGCCCCGGTCGCGGCTTTTGTTTTAACTGCGGAGGAATTGGCTGAATGGATTTTGTTCCTGTGCGTTGGTGTCTTTAACGATTATATCTTGTACATTTCAATCCTGCTTCCCTGATGATTGGAAATTTTACAAGTTCGCTCGTTTCGCTTTAACGATGTGAGTTAGCCTATTCGTGTAATAACCTTTAGATTATAACGTGTAATTGCCAAGTCTTTACTTAATTTTACTTGACTCGCAATCGGAATCAATTAAACATTTATGGTAGTATTTTGTAGATCAGCAAAGTTGTAATTTATGATTGATCGTCATAGCGCATGCAGCATTTAAACATTGTAATGTCAATGGTTAACTACTAATTTTAAAGTATATTGTCTATAATTTATATTTATGAAGATCTAGCGATAAGAACAAACATAATCTGCAACATAAAATTGTTCATTTACCTATTATTTTGCATTTGTAAGATCATCGGTGACAGTGATCAGAAGTTCCATTTCTTTTTAATTTAATAGAGTATAACCATTAATGGTCAGGTCTCAAAAGACCTGTAACAATCTACGCATGTAGGTATTCGTCACCAAAATATTTTTTAAGGTCCCTTGATTCTCAGAGGTAATGTTGATTATGCCAAAACTAAAATATTAAGATAAATATTTGCCAAACTTTTCCTTGATCTAAAACACTAGAAATTTTCTCTTTCTTCTTTCTTGTATTTTTATTTTCTATACATCCAAATTCAGAAGTCACTACCTCTGAACAAACTAACACAAGACTAAACCATGGCATGTCGCTATCCCTTCGGGTTGTGGAGGTCAGACAGGCAGTCGCTCTGTGGAAAAGCTAATCCGGTTAGACTAGTAAGCGGGCCCCAGGTTGAGACTGGGATAACGCTAGGAGGATGATGATGACATCCAAATCCAAAAGCATTGTCAGTTCTCTCAGATTTTTCATAAACTTTATTTGTTTCCAGGTGGCGTCTGCGATGACGACGGTGACAGTGGCAAGAGAAGACGTTCGCGGACCAACTTCAACTCTTGGCAGTTAGAAGAGCTGGAGAGAGCGTTCCTGGCGTCCCACTACCCTGACGTGTTTATGAGGGAGGCGCTGGCTATGAGGCTGGATCTTAAGGAGAGCAGAGTGGCGGTAAGTTCAAAATAACTAAGGGATCCTGCGCCGAACGGCTGACCGCATTCCGGCTACCGCATAGTGAGTAGGTGCTTATTATCAGTAAAAAGTTCATCGTCAATGGCGGGCAATCGCAAACTAGCACTATCCGCATAGTGTGTATGGCAACAGTCCTGCTGGCCGCAGCGCTCAGGACAACCGGAGCGGTCGGCCGGCAGCGGCATCGCAGCGCGAATAAAAACTACTTTCTCGTACAAATTTTTCGAAATTTGCCGCATTCTGGCTAACCGCATAGTGTGTAGGAGACCTTAAGACAGATTGAAGGGTTATTTTGTCATCATCAGCAGCCTGAAATAGTCCACTGCTGGATATAGGTCTCTCCAATTTTGTCTACTTAAATACCATCGATATGATGACAGTAATGAAATGTACGTTTTAACGTATGCTCTACGTTGGAAACTTTTCAAGCTCTACATATGTACCTATCTAATTAATTATTGTGTAGGTACTTACAAATATAGATATAAGTTTTAGATCAGCAGTTACCTATTCTCTTAATGTAACAGAGATTTAGAATTGGTGGCTAGACCATTTCAGTGGCAACTGGCATCTACAATGTTTTGCCAATTTTTGATCAAAAGCGGAATGGAAAAGGAAAATGGTGTAGAGCTGTCAGGAATAATATGAGTATTGAACGAAGGGGTTTTAGAAATATTTCAGGTAAGTAAGTACCATTACAAGATTTTTTCTAAAGTTGGTGCTAAACCTCAACTCATAAGTTGACCATATCTACCTAACTGTTACGAATCTTTAACACGGTCAGGAAGTACACGTACTTTAATGTACATTAAAGTATCGGAGTGTGTAGACACAGTTCCCGCAACACCCGAGGCTTGGCACTTAATCAGGTCTTGGAACAAACGCCATTTAAAAGAGAAACTCTGAAGCTGAACAAAGACCGAAAAGAGCGAACACAGCTTTAAATATCCGAGTACAGGAAGTGTATATCAAAAGTATATAAAATTGAACGGCGCATTCGAGCATGCTTTAGCCACGGTGTTTAAACACAGCTGAACCCTTTGTGGTACCGACTGAAGCTATATATATATACGCGACGAATGGCGACTCGAAACTAATGTCTTAATCCATCGCGGGTGGTTTACGAGCTTCGACTATAATATATTTGTTGCTAAAGCGAAATAGCTAATTTTATTACACACCGAATCTGTTATGGTGCAGACTACTGATGCTGAAATTTTCTAAGTACCGAGCGGAAGTCGTATACGATACTAAATTATATCCGAGCGTTTTGGTCTTGTAATTAGTAAAGGGAGAGTCTTTCAAGTGTTCACAGACGGCGGGGAATTATCTGAAGTCATAAGTACTGATGGACAATATGGGTTGTAATTGATCTCCGGGAATATACCCGAGTAGTGTAAAGCTGGATTATTGTCCAGAGAGGTGCATGTCCTTTTTATAAAGGCAATAACCTCGTGCGAATCTGACGAAGACTACGTTGGAACTCTACAAGTTATGATTTAGTGTATCTGCGTGTTGTTAGTGCTCTTGCGAAGTCTATATTATATTAGTTTAACTGTATAGCTCACTCTAATTGTTCCAAGATACTTGCTTATTACCATTTAATGAAAATACCTAGAATTACAGTTTATTTTAATTCTTGGAGCACAATGTTTAACATTAGAGTCTAAAGTATGACAAATAGAAAGCAAATGAACTTTTGTCGTTTTATAAGATGGCACCAATCTTTACGAACCCCCACATTGTTTACGAATAAATGAAAAAGGTTTTTACTAAAATAAACAAAATATCATGGCATACCAATCTCATGTAAATCAAAAGAAAATACACGGACAAGCAGGACTTACGGTACTTTCTACATAAGGGTAAAAAGCTGAAGGTTTCCGTTCAATATAAATGAGGGACGATTTCCCTTATTTTCCTCGAACCTTCCGAGGCTAAGCGGTCGCCGGGGACTCGCCGTTTTTATATAAGGTTTAGGAGCCGAAATAATGTTCGACTTGAGATAATACAGTTTTGAATGGACGCCGTTTTGTGGCCAACCCCGGCCGAACACGAATTGATGGCTTTTTGTTGCGCTCTCTTTACCTCCGACCAGAAATAACCCTCCCTTATCTCCATTTGCGTAAAGCTACGTCAAATCACTCAATTTACAAACAGTTACAAATTACTACTATCGTAATGACAGCTTTTTATCACTTAATTGCTATGGGCAATTATCATGGACGACCCCGACAGTACGACTTTGAAACACAAGTTTATATTATTATAAGCCTAATTATTTTCCAAAATAATGATACAACATTGTAACTGATTGCCTCGATAATGTTAATAAAAGTTTTATTACAAAATTCACTAACACAATATTATTCTCTGTGAATATCTCGTATAAGTAAATCCATTTCTATAATCAGTGCCAACGTCGATTGTATCCGTCGTTTATCGCGGCGGATCTTGTTTCCAGAGACAGACTATCCCGCACCACTCCTAATAGTTGGTATAAATCAAAAGATTGCAATCTCGGCGGCACCCCTGGGACGCGAGCGAGACGGCACGATTGAATAGCATAGATTTAAATGGGCGGGTCAGATAAGGATGGCTGCAGATCGTGCCGCTCCGACCTCAAGCGCGCCGCCGCTCGTAGGGACGTCACAATTCGATTACAGCTCAATAAAGTTAAAGTGACTTGTTTGCGTCTGTAAAGTGGATTTTTTCTTCTTGTTTGATTTCTCTATTTTCTTTCGTTCGATCAACGTTCCGTGTTGCGTTTTGATGCAATAAGGGATTTGATGTTTAAAAACGTTGGACAAAATACACTCTAAGTCAGTGTTTTTGGTTTCCACGTGTGTTTCCACATTTGATATAGAATGTTAGATAGGTACCTACTTTGTGTTAAACGTAACTTTTCACGCTTCAGAGACACATCAAAAGTAATCATGGGCTTACAACATAAGGGTTTCACGAGAGACGTTAAAAGCCCATTCTTTACCAAAAGTGGCATATTCTAATCTAATTTCATCCCTGCCTGACGTAAACTTGCGAAAACGGCTCACTCGCTCCGCCGTAAGCGCGGAAGTATCGACTTCATTTTAAAATTCATAGCATAAAATTTACATTTATATGCCAATTTCATTCCCTAACAGGGCGTCGGCGGTCGCACGCACACATCAGTATTCCACACACATCCGGCGCTGGCTGGGTACACCCCGAAAGTAAAAAAAAATAGAAAATCTCCTTACATTCTCTGCTCGGTTGGGAAGAAAAAAGAATGGCGCGAGGTTTAAATATGGAACACTAAATGGAACGCTTAGGCGACAAAATGCGGATAGAATATAAAATTTAAGGAGTGTGGGGTGTCTTTGTCACTCTCGCGAGGACGGCGTATAGGCGTCCCTCTCGACACTCGGCGCTATCAAACACGAACCGACTTTACCGCCGTAGGCTTAGCGGTAAAAGATAGACATGAGACCTCTACGCAGGGTTGCTCCCGAGGCGGTGAATTATCACGCATGAATAATTTTCTCACTCGTAAACGAGATTTGCTTGGTGCTAAGTTCCTTCAATATAATTACAGTGCCTAATGAAATGCGGCATGTCACATACAGACTACTATATAATTTAAACGTGAAATGAACTTGTCATCTAGCCTCGTTAGTTAATACTCGGGTGCCGAGAACACCTTGAATTAAGACTTACTTCAATTTGTGGATTTTTGCCGTGTAACTTCGGAACGAGTAAACTTTGGCAAATACATATTAATTGACTCGGTAACCCATTGTCCATATCACTCATAAGAATTACAAATTCTTGAATTTTATATAATCATCATATGACGCTAAATACCCTAGTTTTATTATCTTATAGATTAGTACATAAAATTGCTAGTAATAGCTATCTATGAAATAAATAAATTACTGTAAGAAAATATATTGCTGACTAATCGCCAACCCTATTAGATAACGCTTAGCTGGCAATTCACAGGAGCTCGTGGAATTTATATCTGTCTCTGTCACACTAGTGCTTCGATATCAATTTGTGGACTGAAACGAGAGAGATGGCATACTCTGAAATACAGCACAGAAGCTACAGTTTGTTTTCATAGAATTGTTTATCGGATGGGTTTACAAATCTTACTTTACTAATGCTTGTGTGAAACAAATACCTAATATTTTATATTATGAAAGCTTTTCTTTGAGGATTCATGATATGATATTGGTAACAAGAATGGCTCTAAGATTGATTCGTAAGGCTGCTAAAAACCGGAAAATTTAAACGATAATAACTTAGCTGAATTCACACAGTGAAAATTGTGAAAAATGGCGCAATGTTGACCTCAATATAACGAGGATAAAAATACTCCCATGAGCCCCAAGTCATACTGTATCTTCTACACACATTTAACAAATTTAATAAAAAAAATTACGTCTTAAATTTGATAACCTATTAATTATAATAAAGAGATTTAAACAACACATCATTAACCCTGTTGACATATCACATGTGAAAATGTAGAGTGGTTTTATATGGGTTTGATGTAAAGTAACCTTTGAATTGTAAAAAATGAATGTACTCTTACTGCCTCCGTGGTCCAGTGGATAGCGTATGCGACTGCTGATCGGAGGTCGCGGCTTCGCTTGGGTTTTTCCGAATACTCAGTAGCAGCCCGGAGTCTGGTGATGTGCCCGATAACGGGAATAGTCTCGCCCCCTATTACGTGGGACCTAAAAATTCATGGCGAAATGTGGGTGTAATATGTACACCCCTGCCTACCCCTTCGGGGATACAGGCGTGAGACTATAAATAAAAAAAAATCCTCTTCGTAAGTTCTTTGATAAGTACCTAATAAAATTCAATTGCCTTATTTTAGACTTTTTTCTTTTCTATATATACTTAGTATGTTTTTAACGTCTAACGTACTCACCAGTAAGCATTTTCTGTACTTAATACAAATACAAGCATAGAAGATAAATACATGTGAGGTTTACCCCTGACCACTGTATTGGACTATGGCCTTACCCTACAAAGAGTGAGGCAGAAGCTCTTGTCCAGCAGCAGTTTATATTCAGGGATGATGATGAAGTGACCCTCATTACTATTTCCGTTATTATCTATGCTGAATAAATGGCAATAACAAAAAAATAATTTACGACGACGGACGTAACATCCCATGAACCTAACAAATTGAATAAAAAATTAAGTTTACAGACAGACATCACCCAACGAAAATATTATCAATATCAAGTAAAGACTGAAATCGTATTTGTAAAAGGAAATGACTGGCCGCAGAGGGCAGGACCGTTGTAACGCAAAGATGTGACTTATTTGCACGCGCGACCCTTGGGAGCAGCTCCTATTGAACGAATAAATGTAATTCGTCTTGTAGGAATAATATAATAATATCTTGAATCTATGTAATTCAAGTTCTGATTATAATACAACAGCCATCTAATCCATATTAGGCTGAATATGGTAACCAAACTGAAGATAAATACTTATATAAGTACTCATACTAGGTGTTGCCCGCTTTTCATAGACCTAGCTTCAAAATCAGCGGCATCTCAAACATATCTTTGACCTCTATTTTGCTGCTACTTCATCAAAGAAACACACTGTTCAAATTTTATGTGTCTGAGATTAGATGTCTTCATATGTCTACGTGTTCGCAGTTTAGGCTCTACAATATGTCAGTTAAGACTAGAAAAAATATATACCAAATATATTGTTTAAGAAGTATAAGCCTACATTCAGATAGTGAACAAATTATCTGCGTATTGCGTAAAGTTTTGGCCTCGAGTGGCCAGTCATTACACTACCCAGAACTATGTATTGATAATTTATATAAATGCGGCTTTATACTTACTTTATTGATTTTTATTATGATTATTTATTATGATCTATGATATGCCTCTTTGGTCTCGCGGCATAAATGTGCGCGTGGGATTGGGAGGTCTCGGGTTCGATTCTCGGGTCGGGCAAAATTTATTAATTTTTTTATTGGGTTTTTCCGTTAGGAAATTCTCAGTAGCAGCACGGAGTCTGCTAATGTGCCTGGTAACGGCAACAGGCTCAACCCCTATTACGTGGGACCAAAAATTCATGGCGAAATGTGGGTGTAATATTTACACCTCTGCCTACCCCTTCGGGCATACAGGCGTGATACTAAAAATAAAACATATTATTAAAAGGGATTCCGGGGCCTGTATGAACGCGATGATTTCAAAAACTGCCGAATGAATTACTGTTCAGTTTTCACCAATATATACTTACCTAGTGTTTCCAAGGGAAGGTTTAAGTGGGAAGATAATTCACGCGGGCGAAGCCTAGTATACATTGATGTTTTATAGCCATTACTGTATTACAATATTCTCTTTATAACTAAAATCGTGTAAAATAATACTATTTTGTGTTTACATTTATTTCTATTACTTTTGAACGCTGAATGTGTTCTTTCAACTAAAACGTCGATTTTGCTTTGTTGACATGGCGGGCAATAAAGATCAATAAGGCTATTAAATAGTTGTAGACCCAAACAAATATGGTTTCATAAACATTAGTTCATAAGTTGTAAAGGTTTTAGTTGTAAAGTCTGGAAAATATAGACCAGCAGACCTCGTAAGACGTTCGTCAACCAATTTGGTGACGTCTTGAAAAATGGAAAAGTTCGAAGCACCCGTAACCGGCGAGCATGTATGTATGAAAAGAGCAATATAGTATCTACTTGACGTTCATAAGCGTATAGGTGAAAGAATAAATTTTGTATTTTACTATCATTTAGATAGCATCACTACAAATGTCCTAACCATAACCTACAAATATCAACGTCTGGATCTTAAAGAAAGAAATTTTGGCAGAAAGAAAAGTCAATTATGCATAATTTTGATAAATTACCTTATGGTGTAGTATGTGTATAACAAAATTTCAACATTAATTAATAAGCGTTTGAAAACATGTCACCAACAACTATTTATTCGTATTTACATGTACAATAGATATCGATACGTCAATCCACCATTTCTAACTAATAACAAGCCCTAAACTGCTAACACATCACTTTTCCCCAAAACAAATAGCTTGCAACAACGATTACTTTAGAAAACCTCCCTCCTTAAACCGCAAGAAGAAAGAATTCTCCCCTAAAATAGGGTGACGACTCAATGTATCGACTCGACGTCTTATTTACACCTCCGATAGGGGAGGAAACGATTGTCTGTGTGACAACGTCATCATTTACTAAATAGATACCCTGTTCGGTTGTTACTTTATCTTGTATTTACTCTTCAGATGTAGAAATACTTCTTGTTGCGGGTTAAACGTAAATGCATGTGAATAAAATTTTGGAGTAAACTTTACCCATCAGGGTGAAAGTCTCAAATTCAAAAATTTACAGATGAATTTTGTCAAAGCTTATGAAGTTTGACAAACTCGTGGAATAAGTAGTAGTTTTTATACGCTTGATGACCAATATACATTTTGTCGTCGGCCAGAGACAAATTTTCACTTACCTACTAATCTTGCCATATTAGGTATCCATCTATCTATATCGTTACGCCTGTCTCCCATTGGGGTAGGCAGAGAGTATGGAACGCCACACGCCACATGCTGCCATATTATCTCTGTCTACTTATCTACATTCATAGGTTAATATGTTCTCAAAAAAAATCGGGTATATTACAAAATGTGGTTTGGGAACCTTTTTGCTGACTTCGATAATAAGGGCAGAAGTTTTAATAAAAATTACTTGTTACAATTGACAAAATAGGTATACATTAGTAGCGTTGTTTAACTACTCAACCTAATGCAGCGAAATTCGGTGAATAGTATTGGAGGTAATAATAAAGTTATCAACTTTTTATTGCTAACCTTTTAATGACGTAAGATTCATTTAAAGATGAGGTTGATAAGAGTGTAGTTCACGAGTTCAAATAGTAATGAACAATATGTTAAACCGCTTCTCTTAAAACAGTTACAAGCTCAACACGAAATGGTTTCAGACTAGGCACCCAATGGACTGGAACCAAATATTCTCATTGAAATCCGAACCAAACTATTGTTTTGTTAATTACTGCCTGTGTTTAACAATAAAAGGTGTGTAAATAATTTGTGGGCGACTATAAAACATGGCTGCCATCCGTTACGACAATAGTTCTGTCTACGCGCACGAACCAAACCGACCTATTTAATTTTGTGAAATCACTTCACTTTGTTTTGTATTTACTATGGCTGAACTAAGTAATAACTTTTCCGTTTCTGTGTGTTTAACTGTTTTGTTGTTGTTACTTCAGGTTCTTACATATCTTCTGAGACACGTTGGAATAGAGAAAGAGTAATTTCGTAATTTAGAATGATATCATCATAACTTATGACGAAATCATTTCTAAACTTATATTCTTCGTTTTAGGGTTATTTAGAAAAGTATACTTTTAAGCAAATTCACCCAATTATAAAATCACAAAATACAAATGTCTCCTCCATCCTTTTACCACTTCACAAATCGGAAGCCAACCAATGACTACCCATCGCCATAAAAACGCAATTACATATCAATCGTAAATCCGAAATAAAAACAAATCCCCTCCCTAATGGTCCCACTCACCCCTCGCCGAGGGAGGGGGTGGTGGAGGGTGGACACTGGGCTCTCATTAGCCGAGGGCACTACCCACCGATACCCATTACCGGTCTAATCAATGTAAGCCAATTACATGTTAGAAGCTTCGCTTAATTAAAATGTTATGTATGTGTTTTCTTCTTATTAAGATTATCTAGATGTTTGTGTACATATGGCTTATGATATAGGTTTTATAAATATGTGTAAATTTTTATGCTTTTTCTACATATTGACACGAATTTTATCTTCCATCTTCATAAAGTTTTATAAGCCTGCAACACATTTTTTTGCATTGTGTTAAGGTTGAAAATGCTATATACGCTTTGCTATGACTTGTGCACGTAATAATACAAATAGAAACGAAAATAATGCATTTATTACAAATAGCAAAAATATGTAAATTTTGAAGATATGTCGCTATAGACCCGTTGCTTACACACTAGTTTATGCAATAGCAAACTCAAACGCGTCTGTAGCATTCATGTAAAAACAAGCAAGTTAGATCTATCAACTCATTCTATTTCTTGAAAATATGCGTGGGATGTGGTAATCAAACAAATTGATTCAACTTAAAGCAATAATACTACTGTCAAGCCTTCTGATGTTTACGGGCCAGCCAATTAGTACTGTATTTCTTTATCTCTATTCTCTGTAAATTTATAGTTCGTATTAAAGCGGCAATTACTACTTAATATGGGAAATCTGATTTAAAAGCTTATTGAACTTGTAAATGTTAAATCTCGGCAGTGCTAAACACAGAGAACAAAACATGTTTAATAGACAACCTACTTAGTAACACATTTGAAAAGTTGCACCAAGAGTAAAATAATTTGTACTTATTGCCACATCTTGAACACAAGATGTGGCAACACAAATTATTTAAAATGAAATGTAACGGAAACAGTATAATAATGAATTGGGGTAAAATGGAAGTACAAATTACATCACATCAATTTGTGAGATTTTAATGTTATTATTTTATAATACACACATATACAACAACCTGGTTATAAAATATATGATATAAAATATAATTTTATCCTATATCATATATTATAAATATATGATATAGGATAAAATGCTAAACAATTGACTAACTGATGTAAATAGTACTAGATAGTAAGTAGGTATTCTCCCTGGACAATCGCTTCAATAATTAGTATTTTGTTTCCATCCTTACTAGTTCCCTATAAAGAACTCGTAGAAGTCATAAACAATCGCTTTCAGGAAGAATAGTTACTACTATTCATCCTGAAAGAAAACAAATGTTTACTGAAGAAAAATGGAAAGCAAGTAGAGGAGAAATGTCATATACTTTTCCACATTGTCATTCTATTTTACCTTTGCCCGTTTGTATATAAAATACAGATATTTTTAATAAACTCTAAATAAATTACAATTTTTCTATTTCATATCGATACAATGTTTATTTTTTTATGTAACCGTAAAATTAAATTAATTATGCACGTGCATATAAAATGGATAGAACGGTTCAAGCATTGTTTTAAATTCGCAACACGGATTAGCTTGGCTTAATAACCTATACAAAGGAATTAAATTAATATTTGGGTTTTATATTATGACTGTATTAAGTGTAACTACACGAGAGGTATTTTTTTTGTTAGAATAGGACTAGGAATAAATGCTGCGTCGGGAGGGCCTTTTTAGAAACTGCAACGGACACAATGAACACCCAGATTCGAAACAACAATTTATGGATCTGACAGTGTGTCTCGTGTGAGAATCGAACCCACAAACACTCGTCTCAACGACCTCTTAAATTGTGTATTCTATCTTACCAGTGCAGTGTGTTCGTTTGACAGCACATTTAATGTAGTGATTTATACAACCGCTTAACCAGTTAACATTAGCGCGATGTGGTGTGCGTTGAGCCTTATTACTTTCATTATTTCATTTACGGTGTACATGGATCGCTGAATATTTATTTGTGATTCAACAAACCTAGACTACCTATCTTCCCAAACATCGGAATCATATATATACCTACTAATACCTTAAATAAGATTAAGACTCACAAAATAATTTTGTATGATATCTTTAAAAAGTTTAAAATTATTGCTGTTGACTCCGACTAAAAACTGAAATCCCAACTATTAGCAAAGTATTCTTTATCTAAATATTTTTATCCATTGTTTAAGAATCACCACAGTCATGCTTAACAAGTCACAATGTAACGCTTATGAACATCAATTGTTATTAAAGTAAAATTAAGTTAAGCTTGTTGAAAATATTTCTGCAGTGTGCTACACGGCAGAAATATTTTTAACAAGCAATGGATATGTGCTTCTGCTATATTCAGGGAACCAAACATGTCTCTTGGCGTTAAATAATTCACGGTTGGCTGGTCTTTAAGAAATAAGGATATTATATTCTTAGTTGAGATCTTTGATTGACATTTCATGTCATTATTATGATCGCCATGCCCGTGACGTGTTAAATGCAAAAGGGGTGTTTTGACACATATGATGAGTTCTTTTATGGGAAATAACAAATTATGCTCCCGTGTGCAAGCTTCATAAATAAATGTAAATTTTTTGAAATAATCTGGGGAATGTTAAACTAACGGGTGAAAGGAAAATTATAGGTGAATCAATGAATACAAGGAACGTTGTTGGCGAAACGGCTAAACATTTGGGATCGGCTAGAAATTCATTTGTACTACAAGGTTTCAAGTAAAAATTTCATGTCACCTGCTTACAAAACAAAAAAAAATAGTATATAATTTTCAATGAACAAATTACAAATGTCATTTTGGTGGCTTCAAACTTCTTACTGAATGTAAATAACGAGACCACAAGGCTCAAAACCTTACCTAATCTACCTTAGTATCTACTAATATATATTCTGTGTCTGTATGTAGGGTAAACAGCATGGAAACAGTCAGACATTTAGTTCAGATAAGCAAAACGGTTTGATTCAGATAACAGTTTAAAGCAAACTCTGTTTTTTTACCACCCAATATTAATTTACGGATAATAAATTAAAACAACTACCACAAATCTTAATATACGTATTTACCTATATAATTATATCGGTGGCGTTATTTCGTTTTATTAAATTAATCCAAATGAATCCTACGGAGGGTAGAATATGTAGGCTCGTATATGTTTTGCAATAAAGTCCGATGGCCCGATCGTAAAACTGACCGCGGCCCTCAGACCGACAAACCTATACGTGCTACGTACCTTTTATTTTCGTTTTATTCAATCGCATATGTATTCAAATATATTTTTGTATCCTATATTATTTTATGACATGGGGCAAATTAATTTTTGGACTGTCTTTATTTTTAAATAGTTTCGCTGGAAGGCAAATTGTATTATTTAAATTGTTGTGCAATTATTTACTTTGTGTAATTTTTTTTGGTTTTGTTAACACTAGCTATGTTATGCTCATAAGTTCATTTTTACCTTTGTACGCAACAACAAGGTCGTCGTTGAGACAGCCTAACACGGATTGACCCTTGTCGAAGTCAGATCGTTGTAGGAATTGTAGCGTACCTACCCATCAGTGCGGCGAACACCCATCGAATCTGTCTTTTGTCGCTGCGACATCGACAGCGCTTTACTGAAGACTGTGTTTTAATAGAATAAGATCACATATTACAATTTACAAGTAGATATACCTAAGTAAATACAAGTTGCTGTTATTATTAACCTCTTAGCGTTGTACATATGGACTCACATTATATTTAAAGCTTGTAGTAATCCGTGGTAAGTTAGTATTTATGTTGACCGAGAAGTCAGAATCATGTTCAACCAATGCTAGATATTCGAAATAGCTATCAAATGTATCCTAGCAGCCAACATAATGTAAAATATAACTGTGCACAAATTCATTATAATCATAATGGATTAGCAGAAGCATTACGAAGTGAGTGTAGTAATTATCGCAACCCGATAGCAGTACGTCCCACAGAAATCACCGCGAAGTTCGATCGATCACACACGAAACATACCGAACACTATAATAATAGTAATAGATAGCGGCTTAGATGGCCCTTTTAGCGCAAAATTAAAACTACACATTACGGGACATTTTAAGTACAAGCATTGAAGAAACCGCCATTATAAACATATGAACATTGTGGTAGGTGAACACACGTATTTACGTACTAAGTTACAGTTAATCCTAATTGTCTTTCACCATGTTAATTACATCACATTAAGTTTGCCATAATGTTTTACTGCTATTAAAATATGATAATAGGTGGTCACATTATAATTGCGATGACGCGAATGAAAACTGAAGAAATTAAGCTTTTGAAACTCTAAGGCTAAGTTGTAAACTTGATGTACAGTTACAAGGTATAATCAGACCTTAAGTATAGGCGTGAGTCGAAACATAAAATAAATATTTCCCAAGTATTGTCTGCGGACAAAACAAAACATATAATTTGTGTTTCATTATCGTTGCTGTATTTTGAAGAGTGATTTAAGTGCGTACGTATTCTAAGATGGGTCTGAATGTTAAAATAGTAAAATGATAGGCAGGAGAGGACACTGGTAGAAGAGATCGCGCGTCGCGGCGGGAGTCTATGGTACATTTGCAACAACACATTGTTTCTGGGCGCAGATAGCGCCGCGGCGAAGGCGCGTCAAATGCGCGCGCACGCCCGCATCGCATTACCATGCAAATTATTGCAAATGCGCCAGCGCATTGAAATTTAACGTCTCAATTCTTTCCGAGCCGAACACTTTACATACCTTTGTGCGGCGAGATAACTCCTCGAAACCTTTTATTGATGCAGTTTAGCATTTAATCCCGTAAGTTCGTAAAAGTTAACTCGCTTTGGCTTGTGCCACTTTCAAATGAGCAAATCAGTCAAACCAACACTGCTTGGTCCACCGGTGGACGTTTGTAATGGCCGTATGTGAGCCGAGTGAGCGATTTGCATCACATCGAGCTTTCGCGGCTACTCGAGAGGCCAAGTTGTTGCTCGGTGTAACGGGAGTAATAATCGAGTATAACTGCTCGGATCTCAATCGTTTAAATGTAAACTTGCCACGCGCGGTACTAATATTTGTATGGTACTTCACCTGTTTGGAATTTCTAGTTCTTTAGGGTCACATTAACCTTTATCGTTTCATAATTTTGCATTAAGTGTTTAGGTTATTCCACCATCGGATTTTTAATATGTTGTTCTACTCATAATTATGTGCGACAAAATTTTGCCGTAAGTACAGATGTAAGTAGAGCTCACTGCGGTTGTTTAATTGTGTCCAAAAAATAAGTAAAACAAAACCAAACTTAATGTTCGTAATTTCGTATGAACCCATCTCTACTTTCCTCAGGTCAATGTGCCATTTCACCTACTTTCAAATTGAAAGCAATAACACAACTTGTAACCTGAAAGTATTGCCAAACAGAAAAAAATCGGCACGTCGAGAAACGTGATTGTGACAAAGATCGTGCAAAACGAACGGACTTAACGGCTTGACTTCTTTCACTGATCCTTTCGGCACAAATATACGTTCGTTTAATGCTAACGGGATGCTTAAAAAAACAACGGCTAAAAATGGAACACGGTTTTATTCCGTGACGTCAAATTTGGATTATGAGAAAGACGCGTAGAAAATAAATTTGGCCTCAAATACATATGTGCAAGAAGAACCAAAAATCATGTAAATGTCATAAAATTAAGAGTAACTAACATGTCATTTGTGAGGCCTACCCAGAAATGGACTAAACCAGGCTGAAGACGATGATGACATACTATTTATAAGTCTTTGTAACTATGCTTTTATAAAAAGTATGTTTCGGTCTTAAACGTTTTTCTCTCGGACTTTTAGATATATAGCCTTAGAAGGAATACTTAATATATAGGTACCTATATACAGGGTGTAAAAAGACTCTTAACGAAAACTGAAATCCCATGTTGTACCAATCAGTACGAACATTTTTTACTTTGGCACCATACCTGGGAAATTACTGGTTCAGGAGATATTGAGCCTCAAAGTTAGTATGGAATTTTTCTAATTAGGTACAAAATCGATGCATTTACCCCGCCAATATGTTTTTTAGATGCCCTATGACCCCATGGATAAGGTATATGATAGGTATTTCGAGCACTGCATGCGCGCGCTTTTAATTGCGGCTTAAAAAATGTGAAATCTCAAAAAAAATGTCGTTTCCCAGGTATTATTTATGGTTAGTATGACTTGGCATGATGTCCACAATGAGTAGACTTCGGCTTGGTGATGGGTCTTGTGACTGTATATACCTACCTTAATGTTGTTGAAATTTTATAAGTATTCAATATTCAATAATGCTATCTGGCGTATGACTATTAATTTTGTTGCATATAAATTTAAACGTATAGGTATTGATATGAGACAGACAATCTTCTATGCATTTCCCAGATATCTGATGTTTCTAAGGCTTATATTTCTCATATAATTGTTATTCATACTGTTGTATGAGTGGATACTGATGAGCGACATACTGATATCACTAATTTGCAAAAAAAAATGTACGACATAACTGGTATATCTTTGCTTTTAGCTGATTGTTATTGGATATGATTTGGGCAAGTTTTATTATAAAACTGCCCAAGAATTACGTAGCAATGTTCAAAATGACATTGTGAAGAGATAAACGAAAAAGAAAGCTATTTACCTATGTTGTGCGTAATGTTCCGCCACAAGAACGTATGATTGTAGCGTGGTTTATTGAATAAGCTAGTCCTGCAAGTTAACGGCTGATGTAACCACACGCTTGCGACATATAGCACTCACACATGACAATTAGATTAGTCCTCCTCTTTATAATTTTTATGCTTGTCCCCAGGTATGGTTCCAAAACCGTCGCGCCAAGTGGCGTAAGAAGGAGCACACGAAGAAGGGGCCAGGTCGGCCTGCGCACAACGCGCATCCTCAGTCGTGCTCCGGGGAACCTATCCCGCCGCACGAGCTCAGGGCCAGGGAGAGGTGAGATATGTGCATAACGTAGACTACTTATGTTAGACTAGTCGACGCCAGCGGCTTCGCACGCACATATTTTTGAATGGTTTTGCCCGATCCCGTGGAAATTTTGGGAAATCCTGTCTTAGTGCAACTTTACGGTCCCCAAGGAACATACATGCTAAATTTCAGCTTCTTGCGCCGAGTAGTTTCGGCTGTAGCTTGTCTGTCAGTCAGTCAGTAACGCAAGGATTTTATATATTAAGATTAACGAATTATGCAAGATTGACTGCTTTTGGTCTATATTCACTCCCTATGGAGGTAATTTTATGTGATGCAGAGTTTAAGAACGAATGGCAAGATTGACTGTTTTACTTCAATTTTTGTTTAATATTGCCCGCACGAGTTATTCCCTTGTGTCGTCGACTTGTTCATGTCCACGTAAGGTGCCAAAAGAATGGGCTGGTTTTATGAACTCCTGGTTGTTATCCGCATTTTAATTTTTCTAAGTTCATAATGAGCGAACTTTTAAAACTTAAAATAAAAATATCGAATATTTCAAGTAAGTATTTGAAGATCGATATTGACTTTCGCTAAATGCCATATTTCCAATGCTAGAGAAATAATGTGGTTTGGTACTATATAAGCTGGGTAATTCGTCAACCTAATTCAATTTGCCAAAAATCACTCAAACTTGCCATTCGTATGACTCAGGTCTTAGAATTATAATTATACTAGAGGACGCCCACGGCTACGCCCGCACATTTTTTTATTTACGTGTTTTGCCCGATTCCGTGGTCATTTTGGGAAATCCTTTCTTAGTGCACCTCTAAGGTCCCCAAGGAACATACATGCCAAATTTCAGCTTCCTGCGCCCAATAGTTTCGGCTGTAGCGTGTCTGTCAGTCAGTCAGTAACGCAAGGATTTTATATATTAAGATTATATTAACTGTCTAACGACTGCAATAAACTGACAGAAGATTTCTACATATTGCTTGAAAACGAATACATGCAAGTGGGACGTACAAGTGAAAATTGAAAGGTTTCGCTGTCATAAAGTGTTTGATGAGTTTGCCCGATGTGTTGTTGATTCAATACGTCATTTTTATTTTTGATATTACAGGCATTTTGTTTTTAATTCTGTTATTTACGACGGAGTCCGTATGGTGACGGACTAAGAATACGGAATCTCACCACCCCATGTCATCCCATGGGTGTCGTAAGAGCCGACATAGGGATCATATTAAGCAGAGAACAGCACTGTAAGAGAAGGAAAACTTGATACAAACCCTATACCAACCCGATTGGCCAGCGTGGAATAGTAGGCCAACTCTTCCTTTCAAAGGAGAGGCCTAGTCCAGCAGTGGACTGTTAAAGGCTGATGATGATGTACGACTAAATTAAAGTAGTCTATTGCCCCTTTGGTCTATTTAATAAAACCAGAAATCCAAAAAGAGTATTGGGACCATTTTCAGCCATCGTCAATTTTATTTCAGGGCATATTGTACCGATATCATAAAGGTACAACTGCAGCACGGCGCTGGTTCGACTGCAGTAGCGATGCGCGTGCTGACTACCTACCGTTGGCTTTCACTGAATGGCAACAATTGGAATTGATGTCATGAAATTTGTTATACGATAATCAAGTTTAAATAATAATAATAATACGACAGGTCAAATTTAAATGACAAGTAGATAAATCTCTGGATTGGAGCGGTACAATTGCGGTACAACCCTTTTGATGATAATCAAAATGACCTAACCGGATCCAAAATGACATCTTTAAAATACAGTAGTAATAAATTTTAATAAATAATTTTAATTATTAAAAATGCAATCAATAA
Organism: Euclidia mi; assembly: GCA_944739405.2. Classification (NCBI taxonomy): domain Eukaryota; kingdom Metazoa; phylum Arthropoda; class Insecta; order Lepidoptera; family Erebidae; genus Euclidia; species Euclidia mi. The sequence continues at coordinate 106,243,451 of OX123182.2, forward strand.
GAGTGATAATGAGCTACAAAATATGCAAGAGGTTACATGTGACGCATTAGCAGATGCACTCCGAACATTGTGTGAGGTCATCGGCATGTATTATTTAGGTACAGGAGAGAACTGATAACATTGATAACTACTACACTTTTAACACGTTTTTTCTGAAAAATAACGTGACTTGTTTTTGGGTCATACGAGATTAATACATATAATAGGCTTGTGTCCTAAAATGTAATTAGCGATAGATTCGTTCCTTTATTAAATGTTAAACTGAAATACCTGGCTTTTTCTTCAAAAATCGATCAGCAACATTACGGCTTTTTAAAAACCTTTTTGAATTTTACACGAAAACGCTGTAAACCATCATGGCGGTTGAGTGATATCACAAAGTCCAAGACAAAACAAACCGTGAATGAAGTCTGGTCTGATGTACCCACTTTTATTTTGTTATATTCGATTTGACAGGTAGAAAGTTTGACGACGTTAAAACATCAACAACATGAATGGCGAACATACTGTTTGACGTAATGCTCTCTGATTGGTGTTCACTGTCACAAGAATAAATAAATTTTTTTAGTTTTAGAATCCTAAAAATAGCATTAATCTTACCTTTTCGTAATAAATAATAAACTTTATTGACATCTACAAATCATAATGAATCTATAGATACTACAATCAAACCGATTTATTCTTAGTGGACACAAGCCTATTAGCTGTACCTGCGTGGTTATTAGATTATAATTTTTTTCCTGTTAGAATCAACTTTTCTTAACAATTTCATGTTTAAAAGTCTTTGAAAATTCCAATATTACCAACGTATCCTTTTATAAAGTAAAAGAAATATGTAGTTCTCTAAAGTAGTATTAAATTATTTTAAATGTTCCAGAGTCGTAAAACACTTTATCGATATGCTAGTAGATTCTATACTAATTGGGCCCTATCGATTTTATCAACAGGGCGAGAAGAAGAAAGAAGTTGGCAAAAGCGTTGGAGAGACAAGCAAGGAAACTGCGGGCTAAGGGCATCGCCGTCGACCTTGAGGCGCTGAAGGCAGAGTATCTCGCTCAGCATAAGAACACAGGGCTGTACTCAGACTCAGACGGAGATGGAGAAGGTGAAGACAGCATGATTGATGTGGTAGGAGGTGACTCTTGTCACGACTCTGGGCCTGAAGACTTTTCCATCACTGGACGACTTCGAGCTCCCTCAGGCGCAGACGGCATGAACAACTCCGACAGCTCCACATCCGACGCACATTCAGGCAGAAACTTCAGCCCCATCCCTGACCCTCAGCCTTCCTTCTTCAAGCAGTTCGGCGCGACGAGTAACTTCGACAAATTCGACTTCGACTCAGGTCGAGCTGTCTCCTTAGACCTCAGCGGCGGGGGCACGGCGACGGAACAAGACCTGTCCAAAAACGGGGCAACAAGGAAACACAATCCGTTCAGTATAGAATCCCTACTTAACACGTGAAAGTGACTTTAATTTAAGACTATAGAGGCTCTCAGTTTTTCGTCTACCAGTGAACCTGTCGTGTGGTCGCCAGTGATGGGTGTTTAGTACAGCTAAGTGAACTTTCTTAGTGTTGACGTGTGTCTATTAAGAACATTGTCCTATCCCCGGCCCACAGGCATTTCAGAGATGTTCCTTTGCTTTAATGTTAAACGGTTATTATCATTAGTTCTAATCAGCTTCAGTAAAGACTTGATAAGTACCCTATAACGACATATCCCGTGTGAATACTAGACGTAGGTAATTGTATTATATAGCAAGTAGTGTATATAGTAATACCCTATATTTATTTTCTTTGATGTTAATATATTTTCGATTAACTATTCGGGGCAATAATTTATATTGACTTTGTTGATGATGTGGTATTTTATTTTATTGTGATTTTTAAATTTTATTTGTTGATTTACCAAATGGCGGCAGATTGATATGTACATTTGAACTTTCTGGCTGTAAAATTAGTCAGGCGGCAGAATTAGGAAAAGGTTGTTCAGGACAAAAAATCCTGGAAACAAAGTATAACGCAGTACTGAAGGCTCAGAAAGAACACACGTACAGGATAAAATGTAATGGACTTTTACAAGCTCTTTTTCTATTTTCAAAACTATCTACTCTGACCAATTCAACCATAGTCGGTCTTTTTTAATTTGATTGGCGATCATTTTCAATTTTCCTGTCTTGATCTCCCGCCTTGACACTGGTTTAATCCACAGAATATTCTATCAAAACCAGCTGGACAGTCTAGAAAGGGGATTCCAAGGCAAGAGTCACGGATGAACTCAGGATCACGCTAGGAAGATATTAACTGCGGCAATAAACATACCAACTCGGTAAAACGTGTGACATTAGAACGTAGCACACCTTCACAAATGTCAATGGTACGGTAGAGCAATATATTATTGATCGTAGCACTGATAGCTTAAAGCTTATTAATTTCGGGCGAAAAATTTATACCTATATATCTCGAAGGACTAAGAACCTTTTCTTTAATGAATCTAGCAGTAACATAAAAAACTGTGACATAATAACTCTCTCACTGATTAAGTAATTTTAGTAGCAGTTGTCTCGCAGGCAAACAAAACGCAAACTTTGTGCCCTCCATTAGGCAAAGCGGTGCGCAATTAACTTAATAACTACACCATTACTACATAATTTCTTGACAGAGCCACTTAGTCATAATTAAGCTATAAACTCACCCCGGTTTATAGAAAGCGTTTTTTTTTTAATAATAAAATGTGACCATAATTACTACCAGGCTTGTCATCTTCATGAACAATAAATTTAGCTTCATACCCGTATCCCGGTGTTACAGTAAGATGTGCTAACTGAGACCGCGTGACCCCACGGATGTTGCTGGACACCGAGGTGGTTTTTATTGATATGCACCAAAGTCTAAACACCTGTAAAGGAAAGCCTCTCAAGAAAATTTCAATACCTGCATAATCCTGTAAAAAGTTTAAAAGGCAACTTGCTCCCTTCTTAAAGTACAAGAATGTCTTTGCAAGAATGACAAATATATAATTTCCGTAGCAGTTCGGTCCAAAAACACATCATCATCTTCATCCTAGCATTATCCTTGTTGCATCCAAGAGTTTCGCTCCGAACCCAGCGTCATAAATCTATCTCACAACTCTACTTATACTCATATATAATTTGAGTGCTAATCTAACTCTACCAAATACATTGCACTGTGTCTAAAGATCCTGGTGAGAAATATTCGATTACCTATTCATACACAAAGTTACAAAAGTGATCTCAAGTAAATCTGTCAAAGGATTTGTATTTTATTTATACTTTATCAACTCTCAGCAGCAAAAAATTGTTAAGAACTGTAACAATAGAACAATAAAAACTAATTAAAAAATCCATTTGCCAAATAAAATGGCGTCTCGTATACAATTACTATTGGCGAAAGAAATACAATATCTCGTCGTAAAATAACAACAATTAATGAACGTATAATGCGTAACGACCGATAAGAGAGCCAATTAGTAAAACAATATGGCTGCTTGGCTTATTACCATTTTTACTTACGCAGTAAGTTTATAGGTACATAACAATGTGCAAGCTGATTGGTCACGCGTTTGTTGTCTCAAAGCGTTCGCACATGAAATTATCCTACTTTGAAACGCGTGCCATGCCATAGAATACATTTGTGTATTTAATCGTCTGCCCGAAGCATTGATATACAAAACACCTCATACCATAACTCGAATAGTTCGGCGTACATCTTTCGGCATTCACGGCCACGAACTAAATCATCTGCTCGAAGTGTTAGACGCCATATTCTTCGGCATTCATGACTGCATGCTTGTTTGTCTTTTCGAAATGTTCGTCGTCACATCCTTCTGCATCCACGACTGCGAACATAAAATGTAATAGAGTTTTAGATAATTATTAGATCTCAAGTAGGTACTTAGGAACCTATTGCGTTGCTAGCGATATTCAAACGTTCTGCTAAGAATATTCATTTTCTAAGATGTCAATGTACTTACAATATTTATTATATTCCTATTCTTTTCAAAATACCACAAACACATATTAAAAAGAGTTGATGTTGTTTCATAACTTACTAAAGCAAACGCATGCATGTATTTTTAAATATGTCCCAAATGTATTCGAAATAAAAGCCTGTGTATTCTTTAACTGAGTGTATTTGTAAGCGCCATCGATAGTTGCGTATCATCATTCCTATCGCCCTGAAACTATTAATATTTTTTATTCAAAGTGCGTAAGCCAGATATCATAAACTATAAAATTATTTTTTTGTCAAATTTATTGATATGGTAACACTTCAACAAACAACATTTATGGCCTGTTATAATTGTTATTTTACATCAATTAACTTTGTTATGGTTTTGATGTTATTAGCGGTAACCTGCTGACACCAATTTGGGCACATCCTGATAAAGTCATGCTTCATTAGAATCCTCTCACCCTTCTGATAAGCGTTATTATTATTCTCTGATCTCTTTTATCGTACCTAATGGATACAATGTTAATAACATATTGTATTTTAAATATAATTATATGCATTCAAGCGCCATATTTGTTTGAGTGAGCTATATGAAGGGAACAAATCCGAGTTTGGGCAGCGATAGATCGCATTTGGATCGTTCGTGAAGGGAAACATTTAACATACATTTTCGGTCACTACCCAGATAACACAACAAACTTGCAGCAAGTTTAAATCAAACTTCCTAAATTCACTGTGACAAACCTGCATCAAATTTGCATGAAATTTGTTTTCCAAAGAATTTGGCTGTAGGTATCTAGGAGGTCGACCGACCACCAACCTGTGTTCGTCGTCATCCAAATCCTTTGAAAAACCAACTTCATGCAAGTTTGTCACAGTGAAACTGGCAAGTTTGATTTAAACTTGCTGCAAGTTTGGCAAGTTTACATTGGTATCTGGGTACTGACTGCTACTAACTGCGACATTGGTGCCGAAAGCTCGGACTAGGCCTCCCTTAATTTACCGTTTAAAAAAATTAGGTGAAATGCTTTGGTATTTCACATTCGCGTTTTTGTATGTGAAGATTTTAAAGTGCACTGGATACATTTTTGACAAACACACTTGCCAGTTGCGAAAGGTGGTCCACGAAAATAGTTCTGATTGCCATTTCAAGGGTTACGAGCTAAGAATTTAAACCATAGTTAATATTAACATTGTATTCAAAAGTACTGATCTATGATTCTCAGTCTCATATAATTTTAAGATCGTCTTATAAGACTTCACACAATAGGTAATTCTTATTGTCAAACAACTGTTCGCTGGCAATCATAGCAACAGTAGCCTCTATGACCAGTGTATTCAAAAGCTTATTCAATTACTAATCTAGTAATAATATTAAAGTTGTTTTTCTGTAATGTCTACTATTATTGAGGTTTGGGGCCTAGCACGAGCCTACCCAGGCTCCGTCTTACCTCCATTCGATGGAAATGCCGCAAGCCGATTGGCCAGCTTTGAGGTCAGATCGTTTCGGTGAGACTACACGTGGTTACACTCGTACTGACCCCTAGATCACTCTTCTGACATACCCTTATTTGTATAACATCTATGCCTTTTAAGTTATATTATGACGGCTGTTATGAAAGCTAATGTTAACGGAACATTTCATTTCTAGTAAATATACCAACTGGTCATCATTCATTAACCAATTTGTAACAGATCAACAAGACTAAGGACCAGATTCACCAGAGTTTGATAAGAGCCAGTTTAAAGTTACGATTTTGAATTTATCTGACAGAAAACGCCTAATCCAAGATGATGCAGCTATGCTAGATTCACAACTGTCCGATAAGTACTGGTCAAATTAATTGGCATCTGCCAATTAAACCCTAATTACATTCAGTTCTAATTTTCATTTATCTGAACGTTAATCCTTACCCAGAGATAGTGAAACTGGGCCTAACTGTAAGTCTTCATAGAGCATTGAATAACGTTAACAATAAGATTTATTTATTGTGAAAAGTCCGTGACTTCTTCGCCACATCGTGTTTGTATTTTAATTTTTGATTTATAGAATAATGTGTAGTTTAAAATAAATCGTTACTAACTGTACATTTTTGTAGTCGAAAACAATATCTTAGGTACAAAATATTATAATTAAGTTTTAATTTATATTTAACGACGAGTGAAAGCTGACAACGGAGTATTTGTAAATTGTCTATCACACTGTATGTAAGTTGTAAAAAAGGTATGTTATGTGAGTAATTTATTGAATCAAAATATAACACGATTAAACACATCCAAATTATTATTTTCCTTTGAACATCAGTCTTTCTATTTATGTGAAAGCGCTTTTCCGTCAATGAATTACCAAAATGGGCATACTGGTGGCTAGTTCGGCAACGACAATCCCTCTGCACTTGTAAGACCAAATAACTGTTCAACCGTCGATAGCTTAAGAAGAAAGTTATCCTTTCAGTAGTAGAAGCCTTGTCCCTGTAAGAAATCTTGTCCTTTTACTGGGCAGTGGACATGGTGGATCTCTACACCATGGACAAGCTACACTACAAGTAACAGACGAATCTGGCACCCTATACAGGGTGTTGATTTGCATTTGAAAATATTTTACGGGGTTAATATACTACTATAACTGAATACAAATACATGAAAAAGTAAGCCACTAAAAGCTAAAAAAAAATTTCGTCATCATGCACTTTGAAAATGAACTCGGTGTTGATTATTGACCGCCGACGCCGCTCAGCTGATCGCCATTGAAGGTTTCTAACACACACCAGCCAAAGTACCTACAGTGACTGCGCGATACAGTCTTATTTTGCACGATTTACTATCTAAGTAACATTTAATAAAAATAGGGGTTTATATCATCGCACACTGTTTCACTGTAAAATATTTTTTGGTGAATAAGTATCTAGGTACTGTCTATATTGTATTACTAAAATATTTTGCAAATGCAGATCAACACATTGTACAAAGCAAGGTCTATATGAAATATCAAAGGAAATATGATCAAAGCTTGGTAGGTACAGGCTGTCATACAGCTGAACCGAGAGCTATGAATCTGTCAATAAACTAGTCCTAACTATAGACGAAAAAGCTGTACTTTCAGATAAATATATCACATAAAACATGTATCTATATAATAATTTACTTTATACATCCATATAAGTAATAGCAGTTGATACAAAACAGTTTACTTACGTACAAAACGCGCGTCCATTGTTCAACAGGTGATTGTCACGGCTGGGCCATAATCTGGCACATTACAGCGGTATCAAAATAAGGGAAACAACAATAAGAATTACAAATGAATTCCCCTTAACCATTAGAGCCGTGATTATATTGAACAAAGTATTTTACGTGGCATTAACAAGGTCTTTTAGTACCCATTCCAAGCACAAAGACACCGCGCCACTAAGCATTTTACTTCTAAAGTAACGTTACAAACGCTTTCAACACTAAACCATAAATAGTAAACACTAAGAACATAACTTTATTTTCTTCCTAGTACATTTAAATCATAATTGCTAATAAGAAATGTCAATAAACTGATCAAAACCTTCGTATTAGGGCCGACTCCCACTATCCGTCAGATTTATGAAACCCATCCTTATTATGACGACTTACGAGGCAATAGAATCTCTTCGATATCATATTATTATATCATGTCCATCTTCGAAACACGACGTTCAACTTTAGTACTTTTTTGTAGGTATATGACGTACCTATAGACGATCGACGTCTTGTCAACTTCGTAGAAAACTTCTGAGAACATGAGCGAGGAAAACTTGAAAAGATAAGATTATGCTCGTCTTATGTCTTTGACAAAGTCTAGAAAATCAGGTAATTTACCACATCCTATACTAATATTTAAAGCTGAAGAGTTTGTTTGTTTGTTTGTTTGGTTGAACGCGCTAATCTCAGGAACTACTTGTCCGATTTTAAAAATTCTTCCAGTGTTAGATAGCCCATTTATCGAGGAAGGCTATAGGCTATATAGGCATCTTCTAGTGCTTTTATAAATGCCCACTTTCTAAATAAGATTATGTTACATCATGCTACGATTAAATAATCGTAATGTTATGTATCTCCTAAAAGAGATGAGCAAAATAATCGGGAGCTAAGATTGAAGGATGAATCTGAGGGTCACAGCTAGTTATAAACAGAGAATATTGTTTTATCAAACAATAATTAATAAACCCACAACGACCATCTACTTTAATTCAAATCACTTAATTATTTTTGGCTGTCAGAAAATAATTCCTGTGCACTTTTTATACAAGCAGTCCGAAGTCGGTCACGATGAAAAAAATCTCTTGATTGTAATGCGTGAGACCTACGGCCCGCCATGACGAATGCGCATACGCGTTCATAATTTTGCGCACAAATTGGGCAAATGTGCGCCGCAGCCTTTGATATGCGACACTCCGTGTAATAACCGCAAAATTGAGGTTTTAATTGTCGCTTTGTGGGCAATGTTAATATTTTGGACGTTAAACAAAATGAGTGTATTAATTCCGGTTTTAAGAAAAATGACGTAACGTTACGCTTGTCATAATTTATGTATGGACCAAATAAAAGAAATATGCATTTGGTTGAATTAAATTTTACGATATTTGGGCAAACCCGATGTCATCCAATTTAATAATATCAAGAATCTGCGGTGGATGCAACATTTTCAAACGACGTCAACGGTGGTTCAATATCCTTGACTAAAATATAGGCAGTTAACACTTTCAAGCGTTCTGATTTCATGCATTAAATGGACTTGGAAATCTGCCGTGGTCTGATGGTAAAAAACTTCATGATAAATCTAGATAATTTCATAAAAAATATACCTATACATACCTACATATCTTGTACATGCGAATATAAAGCACGCATGCCTAGATTTAGATAAATCTATCATTTAAAGAACCTTCGAACGAAATTTAATGAAAAACAAAAATAAAAAACTGTCCGTGTGGTGACGGATTAAGAATACGAAATGTCACCACCCCATATCATCCCATGGGTGTCGTAAGAGCCGACAGAGGGAGCATATTATGCAGAGAACAACACTGAAAGAGAAGGAAAACTTGATACAAACCCTATACCAACCCGTTTGGCCAGCGTGGTATAGTAGGCCAATTCCTCCTTTCAAAGGAGAGGCTTAGTCCAGCAGTGGACTATTAAGGCTGATATGATGAAGCAAATTTTGACACACAGTAGGTATATCCAAATATAGTTTTTTATAACTTAGTCATTGTATAGCAGCAATTAAAGAAATCGCATAATCGAGCACGTGTATTTATGGAGCAGAACGATGGCGGCCGGCGGAGCGCGCGAATCCGATCGGCATTTCATTTACCAACTGTCAACCAACTGACGAGCGGCACCCGTGAAATGGCGGCTGCAGCGAATTTAATCAAGCTTAAATTAATAACAGGAAAATACTGCAATAATCATTATTAATTCTGTAAGGTAATGTTGCGTGAAGGATTTGTGTTTTTGAGAATTATTTGATTTTGTTGGTTTTATTTTATATTTTTGGGGTGAAGTTTTTGTTGTTACATAAAATTACGTAGGTAAAGGTTTTAGTGTACCTGTAACGCTCAGCATGTTTTAACTTGCCGTTTGTACTAGAGCGACAAAGTAAAGCAAAGATGACGGAGGCTACCACCTGGGTGGGAGACCGATATTTCTGGCATTTACATCAGAGCGCTACGAAAAAAAAGATGTATAAACATGTATACATATTGAAAGATGAAAGATCCTAGCTGATCAGCGTCATTGACATTATATTATTATATAAAATGTTTATATCTATGTTCCATTTTAGGACTAGGCATAGTAAGTATATTTTCTAGAAGGCGCTGTCCTAAGCGACTGTTTTGGTAAATGAGGGGGTGAAGCAGGGGAGGTGAAGGGAGCTTAGCTCCGTCTACTGCGGGGCGCCCCCCTTCATTCTCGTCGCGTGCGGCCGTATTCTGGCGACATCCGTATTCCAATATTTCAAAATCGCAAGCAAAACGTTTTAGCATATTGAATTGAGATACTGATATTAAAATTTATATTACATACATCAATCTGTTTGTACAATATAGGCATAGCGCAATTTTTGTTCTCAGTGCAGCCATGAGCAAAACTGGTTTACATTAGACGTTATAGGTATTAAATGTTGACGAAAGTAGGTAAATACCTACGTGCCGTAAGATGATAAAAATAATTAAGTCAGTTCCATGTATGGAGAGGCCATTATTATGTTTGTTTTGTTTTTGTATAAAAATAGTGAAGCAGTTCATAGAATACTAATTCCATCCTACATCTAATTCCATTCCTACCAGTTTTCAAATCTGTTTTGCAATAAATTGGCTGTGACATACGGGCGGACAGACAGACAGACATTGCGAATCTATAAGGGTTCCGTTTTTACAATTTTTGGCTACGGTACCCTAAAAAACACAATACTGCTCTACTAAGCGCAAAAGCCGTATCTCAACTAATATAATATAATTGAAGTTTAGTAAAAGTTGATTTCTTTTATTTATTTATGGATGTTTATTGTTATTATAGGTATAATTATTATGGTAAAGGTTTCGAAATACGTCGCCGTTTTTCGGGGTTGTGAGTGATTGGAGAGGAAGCAGGGGAGGTCTTGAAACAACCCCCCTCACCATTTTCACTTGCCGGAAATACTTGGTTTCCTCTGAAAAAAAAATCTCCAAACATCGGTGTGTATGGCACTGCCAACTTCCACATTCATCACACTAGTTTAATAAACTAAGGTTGTCGGAGCCCTGCGAAGGGCTCCTATTTTCGGATTAAGGGTCAAAAGAGAACCTAACATAACCTATTTATTTATTTATTACAGTCGCACCTAACCCGAGGCACTCGAAAGCAATGACGCACAAATTTGACATTAGCTGTCAATATGATCATTCCAAGATGGCAGTTTTGCGTTTCGTTTCACGTTTTTCACATAAAACCTAAAAATTACATTTGTAAAACCGTACTAAAGTATAAAAACTGTGTTCCGTTTTACATAATTGCCGAAGTATTTATGAAATTTTGGAAATTGTTTAAAAATATTTAGACGCAACTCCGGCAGCCAAAATTACTTTTAGGGGATTAAAACGAACTACCTTAAGCCCCCTACACTACCAATACCCTCAAATTCAGGCGACTCGTTTCGAAACCCAACCCATTATTATTTTTCAAAATAGATGAATCATCAAAAATATATGTGGATATACCTTATTCATGAGATACCTACTGCTATGTCACTTAGAAAATTATAGAATTAGAATTTGAGTTACTGCTTTTTCGTTAGCCCTCGTCATACATGTTTGTATGGAAAAATATAAAAAATTTCTTTCGCTCCAAATATGTGTTGTTTCAAAGAAAATAAATGTTAAAAGATATTTATTTATATTCATTTATAATTTATTAACGAAATACAGAGTTTACAGCTCATCAAAAGTTAGCTGTCTGCTACAACCCGGCAGGTTTTCTTTATTCTCATCGAATGTTAAAGGCAGTGTGTGAGGTGATAAGGCTTCAATACTTATTATTTGCTGTTGTTCACGAGGCACAGTTTCATTTACTTTCCTTTTACGGCTTGGTATTGTAGAAATTTCAAGCACTGATGAAACATTTTCCTCTCCGTGATCTCGCAATGCCATCCCTTGAGCTTGACGAGAATCAACAATTTCAGGCAACTGCCAATTCATATAAAACGCCACAAGCTTCTCCCAGAAAACATCATCTCTTTCTATAATTTCTATTTTTATTGGTATACTTTCGCCACTCCACACAGCAAATAAACACTTTTGTTTGCGTGTAACGTGGCGTTGCCCCTGAATTTGGTAATAACAATTACAATATTTGTTTAGACTAGTCAGTTCACTTTTTTATCATGTTTCCATATTTGTATTTTATTTGCTCTTATACTATTCTCCAGGCCATTCTTATAGGCAACTTTAGAACATTAAATTTCCACAATCGTATTTGGACCTATTAATCCATCTGGCGTGGCACCAATAATCGAATAATCCACAAGGCTGATTGTTACATTTTCTTGCTTCGCCAGTTGTTGCAAAGCCAGTTGTTCATTTTAGATTCCATGCGCAACTGATTTTACATTGCAAATATTTTATTTGTACAAAATATTTTTTACTAAGTTGGCTTTACTGCTGTTATCTCTTCTTTTTACCACTATACAAAAATTTCAATCTGTCAACATATTCTTACGTAATTCGAACCAGTCACTGCTATCCCTCTTGTAATTTTTATATCACTACGGAATTTGAGTCAAATTTGTTAAAAAAATTGTTTGGCATTTCTTGGCTAGCTCTTGAACAGATCGTGTTAGGAATGACTGAAGTCAAATGTGTGTAAGACGTTGCAGAACTGTTATCTTTAACTTCACTGTAATGACAATAATGATAATTAATTACGTACTTTATTATAAAAAAAATACTATATCTTGTGTTATAGCAAACAGAGAAGTTACCTTCTTACTTATAAATGATTGATTATAGAAATTAAAAAGATATTAGATATACTGAGACATACCTAATAGTTTATGAATAATCAAAGTTTTACCCGATGTACCTAAAAAGGTTCATGTTCAAAACACAATAATACAACATTCGTTACCGCTAGTGTGCGGATTGCGGAGCGCCATATTAGCGCTGTCATCATTATTGTTCGCCGTGGCGGCATCTTAGCGCTCCAGGCGCTCTGTCAAGCTAATGAATTTGAAATATAGGTACATAAAATGATTCGATTTTATGTTATTACTCTTTCAAAAATTTAAAACTGTGGCAGCTATGTATTGTGAGAATAATTTATATAATTATATTATGCATAATCGATAATATATAAGTAACATAGTTAGTCATAAAAGACTCTTATGAAAATAATTTGTTTAAAAATGTTACATATTTCATAATCACTTGGCCATGGATGAATTTCTATTTTATTACGACGCTTTCTTGTACAAATCCTTCGTAGAACTTCATTTCTCTAATTGTCCATATTTTATTCTTCTAATTATATATTTATAAGCACAGAAACAATAACACATTAAACGCAACAAGAGTATAAACTTAGGTCCTAATTATATGTGCCCATAGTTACATGAAAAACCTATTTAATTCAAAGTATTCAGTCTATAACATAAAACATGAAATTACGAACTCAAATCGGCGTATTATAATAACAAACAGGTTTACGTAAAATTTCGTGCAGCGGAGACGCAAGCGACATGACCTATCTCTCACAGGGCTCATAGCCGAATGATGAGGTCTGGGCGGGGCGTAAACTAGCAGCTGATACTCAGTACACCGCTTATGCTAATAAGGTTTAAATTGCTGAAGCGTTTGATATTGATGGGATCTACCGAGCGTCAAAGTCATAGACGTTTGGCAGATTTTATTTAATTTTACAAAATATACACGTATAATATGAAAATAAATAGGGTAATTCTTTAGTTCATTAGATTTCCTACAATATTATCAAAAAAAATATGTCATTTTACGATCAAAATATTGCAAACAGTGAGACGAAAGATTATTTTTTGCCTCGATTTTGTGATTTTTTTACCGTGATTCTATTTTACGTACATGAAAAATTCTTTCAAAAGTCTTTTGTTCAGACTTTTGACTTTAAGCTCTAATTTTTGCTAGTTTGTAATATGTACCGTTATGGCTAGATGCGCGACGAAAAATTAGGTGTTTCACGGCTTCTGAGGTATAACAGCGCCTTAAGTTGTAACGGGCAGGACACGTAGCTGCTGATGTAACGAACTTAAGACTCAGCCGATGTAGACCCTTAATAACGTGGAACTGTGACCTTATAGGGGTTGCGGGAAGCATTTGGGTAGCAGTGGGTATAACAGCCTTTTCTAAGGAATATTTCGAGACTAATATCCTGCACTGGAAAACTTATGAAACCTGAAATATGTGCAAATTGTGCATACAACTTAAGCATTGCCAAGTGTTACTTATAGCTAGGCGTTATACTAGTACCTACTTATAACATACTAAATATACGTAGGTATATGAAGAGTTCTGGTATAATGCTCGTGCGCCGAACATGAAGTTACAGAAGCAAACGATACCATCTAGAATAAGAATGATAGGTACCTAATAACGGGTTTTTTGAGCATGATGCCATAATGTTAAAAATTGCAGTAAATTTCCCCTAATAACAACTCTAGATTCATGCTACTACAAAGCGTAGAAAACAAAGATAACGACAATAATATAATAGTATAAACATAATTTTAGATAACATTATATTTTCAGCATGTTGCAAATATTCCATACCAAATAGAAGCAATACCTACTTACTGCTAATAAACTAAATGTTCAAACATATCGACAAATTATCGTGTTTTATGTATTACAAAGGTTTAGTTAGGTTAATGGCTTAGATAGGCGAGAAGACACGAGTAACGTTGGACAGAGTCAAACGTGAACCAGAAAATATCAGAATTCAAAGTCGAAATAAAATTAATATTGTAAAACGAGTGAGTTAATGTGAGTGTTTGCATTATCTTTACTGCCCCGTTAGCCAAATGGCATTGGATTAACGATATCGTTATTTGCTAAGTGCAAAAATGTATGGAACTAACATAGACCTTCGATATATCACGTGGTCAACAAAGAAGAAATTCCTTATGTTGCTATGGCAACCAAGCGTTAGCGACAGAAGAAACCAGAAGCGGATGCCATTTGGCTAGGCGCTCTGGTCATTATCATCCTCGCGCTATCCCAGTTGCATCCAAAACTAACTTCCTACAAAATCCCTTAGTCTAACTAGATATGACAGAATATTAGCTTTCTACAAAACGACTGAAGTCTGACCTCTGCAACCCATTTGGACCAGTATAAGTTCATTTGAAGGTAGTATTGACTCTCCGTAACGGCTGACAAAGATCTTCATAATTAACAAATCCATAAGCATATTTATTTAATTTTGAAGTCTGTGATGCGCGTCATGCATTCCTACCAATGACCTCTGCATGGCAATCTGTTGGTAGGCCCACTAGGCTGTCGCTTTATTTTAACTACTAAAGCCAAGTAAACACCTATCTACAAGATGTTATACTTTTACAAAAGATAAATGCTACAGCAAAATTCATTAAACTGTTGTGAGGTAGTCCTCAAAATTATGTCATAATTATGACATTTTGACAGGCAAGTTGACAAATTGCCGAGTTTACATTCCGTGTTTGCTTGTCAGCGCAGTTGACATGTTAAAGTGACTAACAAAGTAACGTTGCCAGTTTTCTACGAAAGAGACAAGGGCCGGCGCAGTGTTTGATAAGTAACTTAAGTAAAGAAAAATGCGTGAGAAAAATAAAGACTGAGTATAAAACCAGACATTGTTCTAGATTTAGTGGAAGAATTAGTTGGTTCCATAGGAATTTTCTTAATAAAGAGTATGAAATAGGGTTTCTATCTGATACAAAATTATTTTCTCTTTCTCTCTAAAGGTTTTGAAGTGGTGATAGCTCAGTGGAGTACGTAACGGACTGCCGAGACGATGGTCTCGGGTTCGATCCCCAGGTACCCCGGGAACACACCTCTGACTTTTCGAAGTTATGTGTGTATTTAAAAGGTTAATTATTGCTCGCTTAACAATGTGCCCGGTAGATGGCAATAGGCTCGCCCCCTATCACATTGGGACCGAAACATAACTGGCGAAGTGTGGGTGTGTAATACACCCCTGGCTATCCCCTCGGGTATAAAAGGCGTGAAGTTAGTTATGTATATGTGTTGTAAAGGTTTCACTTAATAATATGAATTCATTCAAAAGTAGTGACAAGCATTGAGAAAGGCATGTTAAGATGGTTTGGGCACATGGAGAGGATGGATGACGATAAACTGACAAAGAAGATATATACGGCAGATGTTCTCTGACCAGATTGGAGACATCCTAAAAAAAGGACAGGTCAGAAGTACCCTTAACAGAAGAAGAAGAGTATGCGTGAGAAACTTGATGAGAGTGAATGAAGCAAGAGAGGTATGTCATGGATCGTTGCAAATGGCGTTCCGTAGTCTCTGCCTACCCGTCCGGGAAACAGGCGTGAGTCTATGTTTGTATGTATGTATGTCAAATTTACGTATCTAGAGTCTTATCATGAATTTACTTAATATATTCAGTAAAACTGATATATGCGTAATTGCGTACGTTCAGTTTTGCCGGCGGCGCGATCACAAAAGTTTATTTTTAATTAGTCTGTAGTCACTTTCATAGCAATAAGTAGGTTCCGTAATAATATTTCTACTCGTATACTCAAATGACATTAAAACACTTTTTTGTCTGTTTCCTAATTCTTTGTTACATGTAATGTCAGCGTTCCTATTTTTCCCCGACTACGACGAAGCCAAAAGGAAGGGTAATGTTTTTCAAAATAGTTCATCTGCAAAAAGAATAAACTGTATCAGAGGTTTAACAACATTTAAAGAAACGGAACAGAATTAATACTGGGTATATCAAGGAAAAGGAAGAATATTTGTGGATCACACAGAGTAATCCAGTGTACGAATTGGACGCAAAACACTCGTAGCCGGTCCGTCTGTTTAAAACTAAAATTACGTCGAACTAAAATGTAGCTTTTGCGTGTAGTGACAGACAAAGAATACAAAGTGGCACTACCCGATTTTATGCCGTCACTGTCGTATGATGTGACCGTGGAAGATACGCGAAGCAAATAATATCTTCGTGAAGAGACGGCGAACTCGACCCACGTCCAGCAGATGACTACAAAATGCTGTATGATGAAAATGTAGCTAACGAAACTCTCATATTAAATAAATTTCTCACTGTGTGATATTTTTCCTTGTCCTTGTCCGTGTGGTGACGGATTAAGAATACGGAATGTCACCACCCCATATCATCCCATGGGTGTCGTAAGAGCCGACAGAGGGAGCATATTATGCAGAGAACAACACTGTAAGAGAAGGAAAACTTGATACAAACCCTATACCGACCCGTTTGGCCAGCGTGGTATAGTAGGCCAATTCCTCCTTTCAAAGGAGAGGCCTAGTCCAGCAGTGGACTGTTAAAGGCTGATGATGTGATATTTTTCCTAATAGCACACCATTGCTTTAATACCCAACATGAAGCTCTTTGTAAAACCTTAGCCGCGACACAGTGAATAATCTGACAGAAAAGTAACAGCGCGCAGATTAAAACTGATTACAAGGCACTTTCACGATCCATCTCCTCGCAGTAATGGATATGGCAACTCGTTGTACCACACACTGCCCATCATCGTTAGCCATTTCTGTTATTATAACCCATTTATATAACATATTACCCACGGTGTGAGGATGAAGTGCGTAATAACCGGGTGTTTACCTAAATTGCCCGGGATTTAATACTAACAGCCACATTTGGTGCTCATTTCGTGTAATTTTCGCCATCTTAGTTTAAAAAATACATATCGCGTTAATACTTCGAGCATTATTTGCTGTAATTTCAATTTTTGTATTGCTTTAATGGTTTCGCGGAATTGTGTTTGTAATGTTTGCTTGCTCCATGTTGGTCGTGGCAATGCGAGATCCATTACAGAACTGAGTAACTATAGTTTTATGAGATATTTTGCCTCCTCCCAGGTTTAGGTCCGCCTAATATTTTTTTATCGTGGTACAAAAAGAATCAAGTGTAACGGATATCTCTAAAAGGTACTTTCTAAACTCCTAAAATTTTAACTCTTAATCAAGAAAATATACCTAATTATATGATTCACAGGCTGCTTTGACACTCAGGATCTGAAGGCTACTTATTTATTCTTAAAAATAAACGCGATGGAGGAAATATTTGGCGTACGTTTCAACCATACAAAATACAGTAGGTATTATTTTAAGTATTAGAGTGAATAACGAATATACTGAGGGCTAATAAGCTCTCAATAATAAGAGCTAATAAGTCTTTTTGCATAATAATGCTAAAAGACAAGCAGTATCAAGTGGACATGTTAGGCAAAGCTGAGATATACATACATAGGTATATGTAGGTAAAGAAGTGATATACATGAAAAATTGTTTAAATGGGTACATTTAAACAATTTTTCATGTACTCACTTCTTCTTCGTGCTGACGGTAGTCAGCACATCTTCGACGATTTAAATTGTTACATGTAGAGGGAAAAGTACCAATTATGAAATACGTCCCCCATATGGAATGCCATTATATTTTCAGTTCTAAGTGTCCAGAATATGCTAAAATTTTAAAATTTGGTAAAATTACATTTATTTCGGATGTAGTCCACAATTTGTACCTTTACTCTACAAGAGCAAATTTTGGATTATTCGCGGCGCTTAGTCTTCCAAATATAATGTATTCTATATTAGGAACGTATTCCATAATTGGTACCTTACCTCTACCTGCCGTAGATTCTAACTACAGACAAAATTCATACCTTATCAGAGCGAGTCGTATGTATAATGCAGTGTGCCGGAGTGTTGATATTGACATTTTCGTCACTAAACTAAAAACACAACTGTCCAATGTTTTCTTCAACTAAGTTCCAACAGACTAGCTATACTTAAAATTATATATAAATGTCTAGGTACTTTGATTTCATCTGACCATGGTCAGTATTATGTACCTACTTTAAATACTATCAGTGAAAACTTTTAATTGGCCTTCATTTTCTATTTTTATATAAATTGATTTTCTAGCTGTAAGTTTTCCTTAAAGTTGAAAATAAAATGAAAATAAAAATGAAGGTAGAGGAACGAAAAGGTAGAAGAGGCCAAGGAAAAGATAGAAGGCCTCTGTGAGGACGGATGTGAAATAGAAAGGGGTGAATGATTGGATGACAGATGAGAAGTTTAGAAGCAAAGGACACGCTATGCCAGCTACAAATAAGTTGGGACCAGGGCAATAGGATGATGATGACTTGCAGTTTTAAGTGCGATTGTAGAACGTATGTAGTATGAAATAGCCAAGACAATTCCTCTTAAATAGCGAGGCATTAAAACTTAGTTATGGCGGTATAGTCATAAGCCTTTGAGTTGTTAGTGACCGTAGCCGTTCTGGCGTAAATCATGGGTTCAATTCTGATCCCATACATACATAGACTCACGCCTGTTTCCCCGAAGGGGTAGGCAGAGGCAAACGCCCACTTTTCGCCAGTATTTTGATACCACGTAATAGGTGGCGAGCCTATTGCCGCTTATCGGGATATTTTGTTTGCCAGAGCCTCGTCCGTTGATCGGCAGGTGCACCACATGCAGGTGAGGTTGGCTTGGGACCCTAAGTTCTTGGTGGGAACCCTATGCACCCTTTTGGTGGGAACCCTATGCACAATTCTGATCCCACCCAACTCAAGTATTTGAATGATAAGCGCTATTATTAATTCTGAGGTTAAAATATTTTTCAGTCTTAAGAAAACTATCTTCCCGCGATTGAAACTACAATAAATCGTCATCATTATCCTAGTGTTATCCCGGTTGCATCCAAGACTTGCGCCTTGAAGCATATGATCTGCTTACTAGTCCAACCAGATATGATAGAATATCAGCTTTTCCACAGAGCGATGTGCGTCTGACCTCCGTAACCCAAAGGGATAGCGATATTCCATGGCTTTGATCAGTATCGGTTTATTCGAGGTTACTGACACCCCGTAACGATTTCAAAGATATTCATGAAAACCGGGACCGACCGACGGTTTAACGTGCTCTCCGAGGCACGGGGCAAGCGATAATTAATTAATTAATACTCACTTAACTTGAAAAGTCAGTGGAGCGCGCCGTGGATTCGAAACTTATACCCTCTGCATGGCAGACTGTTGGTATTTTTCCCCCCGTGGGATCTCCACCTTGTCGTGGTGGGGGGGCTCAGTAACCGTGGGTTTGAGGTACACCCACGGTGAAGCTAAGCGGGATCCCGGGAGGGGACGCTCCACGTGGGCTTGCGTGAGGCCTGCGTAGGATGCGTCCCAAGTGCGGGTGCGGGGGCCACTTCTGTCTGTCCCTCGCAGTCGGGTGCGGTCGCAGGAGAAGAGGCGTATCGGTGTTGCGTTGCCGCGCGCCCTATCTCCCGCGACCAAATGGGGGCGCAACATCGTTGCGTCGCGGTGGGGCCGCAGAGGAAGAGGAGATGCGGTGTTGCGTTGCTGTCCTCCCTATCCTCTGCTGCCGCTGGGTTTTTTTGGCGGCGGAGCCCAACACCTTCATCCGACGCCAAGGGGGTTTTGTTTGGGGCCCGCCTGACCATCTGGCGGGCCAATACCCGTCGGGGGGTAGTGAGGAATGCTTCGCTGAAACCCTACCCTCCGACACATGGGTACATGAGGAGCACGGGTTGGTTTTTAGTCAGTAAGAGTCTGACAGTCCCCTTCGTCCTTCCCCGCCCCCCCAGGGTGAAGGGACTCCATGAGGATTTTCCAACCCGACACCAAAAAAGAAGAAACAAAATGACTTGGTATTTCCACTAGGCTATCGCTGCTGATACCTACTACAATAACTATACTGTTCAAAATTCAGAATACTTACTCCTTGCGATAGTTGCAAGATTTATATTACGACAATTAGCTGTTCCAAATTAAGGAAAGGTACCTTTATTATTTATGACATTTATAATAAAATTATACTGTGAGTGGTAACTTCTCCGAGTTTAGTATAACCCTGTGCGAGATTTATACTACAACAATTATTATTAGCTGTTCCAGTATCAGCCCAATATTTTTCATGTAGGTACAGACTACTTAAAACACTTTTATCATTAACAACCGTAATTCAACAAGTAAAACAACAAAAAAGCAAAATAAAACCAGCGCATTTCAGCTACAAATCAACGAACCGTTACAGTGATGCACATAATCTACATTATGTACACTCTTAAGCACATCTCCACGATTTATATGAATTAAATCGTCTTGTTATTGCCCCTACATACCATTTACGTTCCTACTCGCACAAATTATACACCACATAACGTATTCAGCTATTATTATTTTTAATAACCAAATGTCTAGCCCAGTAACGCCATGGAGCGTAAAATAAACAAAAATTTTCTGTCTTATTTGTAAATACGTAATACGGTGGTACAAAGCACAGGTAAATGGCAGAAGTTTGATTTTCCTTGGACTTAGAGCTAGATCTCCTGAACTTAACCTAACCTCTCCATGATTTCTTTAATAAATAACCTGGTACTTAAAACCTCACATTCCTTTCATCGAGAAGTAAAATATTTATGTAGAATTTACGTGGTTTCGTCAATTTAATTCTAGAATAGTGAGTTAATTGTTATACGAATGCAGCTTCTCAACTGACTATGAATGTTTCGTCTTTTACAGTAACAAACATACATACACACATAGACTCACGCCTGTTTCCCGGAGGGGTAGGCAGAGACTACGGAACGCCATTTGCCGTTGCAAATGTCAGGATCGTTATCCTGACATATCTCTCTTGCTTCATTCACTCCCATCAGATTCCTCATGTATGCTCTTCTGTTCAGGGTACTACTAACCTGTCCTGTTTTTAGGAGGTCTCCAATCTAGTCAGAAAACGTCCGCTTAGGTCTTCCCCTTCATCCTGTCCCATTCACACTTGCCTTGTATATCTGCTTGGTCAATCTTTCGTCATCCATCCTCTTCACGTGCCCAAACCATCTTAGCATACCTTTCTCGATGCTTGTCACTAGATATATCTTCTTTTACCCCACAACACTCTACACACTTTACAGTAACTATTATACCTAATTATCTCCTTCTCATACTTAGGTCACTTGAAATACTCATCATTTCATACTAGCAAAAAGACCAGTACGTAGTGGGATGGCTAGTCTTGTTTCATTTCCGGTACGCTTCAGATTTCACAGTACCTAATCAAAACCCTAACTTTAAGAGACCGGTTTGTCATATCCACTTTGAACGAGGTTTAAAGACAGCATGTTTTTCGATACAAGCTAAATAACGTACTACAAAAAATAAGGACAGAATATAAACTATAATCACTGAGCCACGGGCTTATCAACCATGAAAATTACAAACACCAACACTCTATGAAAATAAAACACAACTACGTAAAGTTATCCTACTGTCGATCACTGCACAGTGGCTCGAGCCGAGCGAGCATCACAGTGGTAGGCTCGGCATTAACCATGCACTAATTATAGTGTATGCAAATGAAGCCATTCATATCCAAATGTTTCAATTCAGCACCGACCAACTTTTCATTTAGCCATTATCGCTCCACATTAATCTTTTACAGGGTAAGCAATTAATACCCATCCGCGTACTATTGTACCAAATAGTATATATTTTTGGAATTATTCTACTTCTAATTAAGACGCCCCCCCTATCATTAATAGGCTTAATACTACAACTTAATATTACATTCTGTTTTTTTTTAAAGGTGAGGTAAGGTACCTTTGTAACGAGGGTGCAATTATAGCATCGAGGAATTTATTGTATTTTTGTTTTAATATTACGTAACCTTTTGTGTGTCATTAACAACAATTTGAAAATTTGAATATGGCATCACGCTATCAAATTTTGACTTTCGCCCAGGGGTGGTTTATTTCAATAACATAGATATTTAAACCCATCGACCACTACAGAGTAGACTGGAAAACATAAACGTAGATCCACCTAACTGTGATTAACATTTTGTGATTTGTTCTGTTCAAATAGTTGCTATTATTTTTCTATTTTTTAAATATTTATCTCATATTTTTAAAACTCTCTTCGTCTCCTAAATTATAGTATGTAAAAATACAGAATAAACGAAGAATACAGGTCAATTTCTTTAGTCTTGTGTCCTAATTTTGCATTCTAGTCATCAAAGTAGACATATAACGCAAAGAACTTCAATCTCCATCACCATTTAGTGATGCAGCTTAAAAACATATTGAGTTCACCAACCAATAAATAACTAAACGAAGTAACCTAAACCAATTGACCAACACTTCTAATACAGAGCTAACCTAGAATTACGCCACCACACAAATCCTTACTTGAAACTAATATTACAATAATTACGGCGGTCCCAGGCCACGAATAAGGGCAATTCCAGACTGCGCTAATGACTGCCCAAACTGAGATACAAATCGCTCGCCAGGGCGACACGCGTTACTGACGTAATCACTTAATTATTGGGCGACACCTCGGCCGTAGGGCTGCTAGCAGTGTACCACATTTGGCTGTAGATTTTTACAAAGCCACGTGAATGGTGAATGTCGGAGGCATTTTTGTCTGGGACTGAATAAATCTTCAGAGATTCGTCACTCTTTCTTTATTTTTTTTTTGGTAATAGGTGGCAAACGAGCAGACGGATTGCCTGATGGTAAGTAATTACCGCCGCCCATGGACACAAGCTACAACACAGGAGTCACAAGTGCGATGCCGTCCCTTTGGGTTGGGAAAAGGGATAGGATGAGGAGTGGGATGAGGGAGAAGGAATAGGGGATAGGGCCTCCGGCACTCTCGCTGACCGAACGAAACGCAACAGTTAAGGTACTGTTACTTTACGTCGATTTTCTGTGAGAGGGTAGTACTTCCCCGGTCGAGCCGGCCCATTCATGCTGAAATCAGCAAGGCTCTACTACCTGGAGAACCTTTCTCTCTGACTCTTTCTTTCTCTCTCACACACTAATCGCAAGTCAGAGTTCGCAGTAAGATCTAAGTTGTTAATTCAAGAATATATAGAGGGTTCTATACCAGACATTCTGTTAAATTCTCATGGCTCCGCACTCTACACATTCTCTCACACAGATTCGAAACGACACATTGTTCCATGACTCAAAGTGTTTTTCTCAAGTTGGCATCGAACCCACAACACTCGACGCAATGCTGAACAGCGAGGAGACCGCATAAACCACGCTATATACTCGTATTTGTTCGCAGTTTGAATTACACTAATTACAGTATTCTTATTTAGCCCTCCTGTTACGCTAAATTATTGTTTATAAAGTGGTTTACGACATCAGTTATGTTTAAACGGTTGCTAATGAATACTTGGGTTATCCACTTTAAGCTCATTGGTATTTTTATTTTATTAATATTTTAATGTTTTTATGAATATTATCATTAACTTTAATAAGATTGTAAAATAATTGTGTTTAATTAATTTCCAGCTTTATTATATCGTATAACCTTTAAAATAATTATTGTTAAAGGCAGCTGCGGGCTGATATTGTTTTTTTAATAAAATGTGCTACTGTTACCTACCGCCTAGACCAGTTTCGGTACAACATTATTAAATTGGTTTTATAAGGGCATTCAGTTATTATTGTGTTTTTATGACATTAAAAAGCAGTACCTAATTTAATTAGATAGTTTGGTCCAATATGCGCTTGCGAGTATTTTTCTGCGCGCGACTTCTGTAACGGCACTGCACGTGACATTATGCCTTAAAGATCACTGGTTTCCCAGGTATCCTTAGCTCCGTAAAAATGTGATATTGAGTCTGCCTTGTCCCGAAAGTACAAAAAAATCAGTAGTATTTTTATGTTACTTCATTCACTTAGAACTTGTTAATATAAAACCAATGCATAGGAGATCTCAAACCTGTCTATGGCTACTAAAATAATTAACAAGTATTTGAATTAGAAATTTCTTAATTATCAAGGCTAGATGATATTTATATATATAAAACAGAACGCGGACGTGAGGCACGCAACGTGACCAGCCCTACGCAGCGGCGACGCTAACCACACTACTTTTTATTATATCAATTTGTGTCCATTCAAGGCGCTGTTTTGGACTAATTTCTTTATAATTGCACGATCGTGGACGCGCCCTTATCTGATCACAAGCGAACATTACGAGAAACTAAAAGTTAGTTTTAATGGTGCTTTTAAGCGTGATACCTCAATTTGTATGTTGTTGGAATATTTATTTCTATATTCCAAGAGTTATACCAACTTACAGAGATTTCTACCATCTGATTATAGCTGTTTCTTTACCTCATAAGTAATGCACTTCACAACGCCAAGATATACGTGAGCTATATACCTAATATAAGACCAATTTCCGTCAAGCATAAAACATTTTTACTTCCTATTTCTAAAATAATGTGCTATTATTCTAATCTACAATACTTACACACGAAAAAATATAATATACATACACAGCCACGGAGGTTATCAGATAAATCAAAGATCGCATTAAGATTCAAATTCACAACTTATGTAAAACAGTAGCATAAAATTATAATACGTCAAAAAACGTATCGTTTTATTTCTTAATAGAAAATAACGTATCGTGACTCGAAAGAAAAAAGTGTTTTACATGAAAAAATGGCATAACTTAATTAAGTTAGAACAGGAAATTAAAATGTGCCACGATAAAAACATTTCAGAAATATGATTACGCTCTCAGGAAATTATATTAATTTGTTATACTGTTTTCATGGTAGGTGTATAATGGTTGATACTGCGATACTGCGATTTGACGTGCCTTATGACTATAATAATATGTATTATATGGGTACGAACGTATTACTTATATGCTCAGGGTTGGTGGTGATGATGATCGATGACACATTTTTTCTTATGTGATAGGATGCAACCGAGCAGACAAATCGCCTGATGGTAAGTAAGCTTTTACCGCCAAACGTGAATACCCAAGTGCGTTTTCAGCCTGGATGGGAAAATAAAAAGAATGAGAAGTGGGATGGGGGAGGGAGAAGGAAAAGGGGATAAGGCCTTCGGTACTCTCACTCGCCGGTCGAATCGCAACAGTGTAGATACTGTCCCTTTACGTCGATATTCTGTGTGAGGAGAGTACTTCGTTAGGCGAGCCGACCCATTCATGCTGAAATCAGTAAAGCTCTTCTGTCTACAGTCGTAATGACATGTGTTGTACTATGTACAAATTTGCATGGTAATTGATAAATTGAAAAGATAATGTTCGTCCCGGGAATCTACGACACTTATGAATGAGACGTCCCTGATCCATGAGCATTATAGGTAAAAAAACCTAATGGGAAAGGTCTATTAAAGTATATTTGTTTGGCCTGCTGACATTAGAACCTTGGAATCATACAAATTTGCATTAAAATATAAATAATTTTCAAATTCGCCGTCTTTGAGTAATCAGGAAATACACATAAACAATCAGCAAAATAAGATTCTATGAAGATATGGAAATAAATTGCCATCAACTGAGAACATCAGTGTAGTTACGGGATAAGAATACAATGAGTGACACTAGCCCATTTCCTTTTGTGGGTATCGTAAATCGCCGAATGAAAATACACGCAAGCAAAAGCAAATAATATCATTGTGAAAACTCTTAATCAACCCATCTGGCCAGCGTGGTATAGAAGTACAAATCCTCATATTGACTCATAATATTCATCATCATCAGCCTTTAACAGTCCACTGCTGGACTACGCCTCTCCTTTGAAAGGTGGAATTGGCCTACTATACCACGCTGGCCAAACGGGTTGGTATAGGGTTTGTATCAAGTTTTCCTTGTCTTACAGTGCTGTTCTCTGCATAATATGCTCCCTCTGTCGGCTCTTACGACACCCATGGGATGATACGGGGTGGTGATATTCTGTATTCTTAATCCGTCACCACACGGACTCATAACATTATTGTGATTCAAATAGGAGAGGCCAATGTTCAGCTGTGGGCTGCAGAAGACTGTATGATGATATGATAAGTTCCTTTTCCTAAAGTGTTTTTTTTTAAAGACAACTGCCGCACTATGAAGAAATTCCTGTGTCGCGGGGGACTTTACAAACATTCAATCAACGGACACAAAGAACACTCAGACTCCGGACAACAATTTGTGGATCACACAAAGTGTTGTATCGTGTGGGAATCGAACCCACGACACGCGCGCAGTACCAAACGGCAGTCTTTTAAATTCAGAGTCACAATCTCTTTAGCATAAATACACAGTCATCACATATCTTTCTCTCACGAAAAACACACAATCGTATTATTATAATATTCGACGGTCACTATATGAGACAAGTAGTGTTCCTATAGCCAGGCGACTGGCACTGACCCAAGTCTTGATCGCTGCTCGTTGCAGTCTGCGTAAACATGTTCTACTGTTCTAATTTGGATTGCTGGGCAGTCTTCAATGACTCTACATTTATGTATATAATGATATTTAAATACTAAGTTAGGGAAATTGATTTTATTTGCGAAGCCTCTGTCTCACAGATTGTAAAAATAAATCAAAAATAATTAAAGAAACGTGTGTTTGCAGAAACTATTAATTTCATTTCAATTAACAAAAAGACAGCTGCCTCAGGGTTTTCACAGACATTTTGGCGGAATGCAGGTTGGCAGACTTCATATACCTTTCGAAAACATTTTGGATAACTCAGTTTTAACCAAATACTAGCTTTAAGACTTCACCTATCTTTCGAGAATATTTTGGATAACACCCAGACATGCAGGATTACTCACGATTTATATCTTCCACGTTAATCAAGTGATGATTAACAATTAAATACACACATTTGTAACTTTGAAAAGTCGGTAGTGCACGCCATAGATTTGAACTCGAGAGTCCTGAGACCCTCTGCATAGCAGTTTGTTAGTCTGTCCACTAGATTATCGCTGATACTACCAATGTTTGCTTCATCATGTCAGCCTAGAGATGTCCACTGCTGGACATTGGTCTCCCCCAAGGTTCTCCACACAGACTGATCTTGACCTACCCATTCAACCGCTTTCTTTTCCAATGATTGCTTACTATAATTTTAAAGCATTGCACTTACCTATATTCCTGTACGCGTTTTCTATGGAGCATAAAGTATAAATGTTCCAAAATGGTTAGTTGTTTCTGTGTAGCTGTATCGCGGTATCGGCTTCGCCATCACCACACCGTGCCTTAACAAGAAGCAATTTTTCACAATTTCCATTCTTTTCTATAATACGAAACTGTAGGGTGACAACTTGTTGTGAATTTGCGTGGATATTTTGCTTGAATACATATGAGCAGATGGAAAAAAGCAAATGGATGAAAGGCATTACTACTCTTTTTAAACTGGAGTCTGGCTAATTGTGGCGGACGATGATGATGTTGATGATATTCATACCGAAAGATCGTGAATATTTTGTTGCTAACATCCGACGCGGACAGTGAAATTCTCGTAAGACAGTCAGGTCATATCGTGCTATTTAATTGTACTTCTTTTACTCCTCACTGTCTATCTAAAAGACTAAAATAAAATTTTATCCAAAAGGTGTTTTGGAGCTTTGATGAACAATTCTGTAAATAAATACTTTTCTTTACACTACAATCATCAAATGTTACAGCAATACCGTAAAACTGTATTAGTTAAATATACTCAAAACTGCGTAACTAATCGTTTCAAGGGCATAATCTGCCTTCATCATAGTCAAGTTTATTATAAATTAAATTACACATAATAATTGCGTAGAGTGCGATTCATATGACTTATTGTTCTTATAGCTATAATTGTCTTACATAAAACTTTATGCATTTCTACAGTTAAGTATAAGTGTTTAATTTTGCTAAGGCCAACGTTGTCTAAGAGTGCAGTAGAGGGACAACATTAACGAACGAAAAGAACCTTTAATTTCGTATTATATTTATTGAAACAAATCGTGAAAAGCGGTAAGCGGATCCTTGCGGATTTGAGCGACTCACGATTGGCCCTAGCTACTATTCTCATACTTGATTACTGTGTTCCAACAAGACTGAGCAGATATAAGGCATACACCGATGTATGTACTATTAGCCTGACTTAAGATTAAAATATCTCTATGACATGATGATAGAAATTCTGAAAACTTCACCACTTTTTTTAACCGACCTAAGTAGAGACCTTTTCTGTAACGTGTTTTTCCATCTCTGTCTATCATAGACTGCTTAGATTGGTTAGGTACTGTTTTTGATTACTTGCTACATGGCATTATTATTCATTGACAGCTTATCTTATTATGGCCACAAACCATTTTCTCTGTCTCTCGGTCTCTTCTAAAGTCAAAGTATTAAACAAGATAAATATTTTCTTTCTATAATAGACCGCTTAAATTAATTACTGTTTTCGTTTACTTCATTATTTTATTAAAAACCTTAATCGTAATGTAACTATACTACGATTTTCTTAAATAAAAAGCTTCCAACTTCTATAGTAGTACAAGTCAAAGCATTATCCATATTCTCACAACCAATAAAGCATGGCTGCCGTAGCGCGCGCGGCACGAACGGGTGGCACATAATGAAGTGATTACCTCCACCTGCTCGGCGCCGCGGTTTCACTTGCGCCACACGGAAACATCGCCACATATTACTGATATAACACCTACCGTTCATTAACACGTCACTAGTTTTTACGTCCAGACAAGCAGAAAGGTAGCAAAGAAATTATTTATAGTTAAAAGTAAAATATAACAGTACAAATGAGGGTGCATGTGGCGATATATCTATATATAATGGCATTTGTACAGTGGTAAACAGGTTGAAAGACTGTCAGGGTATGTGTCGGTACCCCACTGTTCAGGCATTTCTGTCACGATAGAGATATTATTTATTTTTCTTTCCTTTCTATTAGCCCAACAATATCTCTCATCATCAGCCCTTTATACTGTCCCACTGCTGGGCACGGGCCTCTTCTCACTCTGAGAAGGGTAAGGCCATAGTCCACCACGCCGGCCAAGTGCGAGTTGGCAGACTTCACATGTCTTTCGAGAACATTATGGAGAACTCTCAGACATGTAGGTTTCCTCACGATGTTTTCCTTCACTGCTAAGCAAGCGATAATTAACAATTCAATACGCACTTAACTTCGAAAAGTTATTGGTGCGTGCCGTGGATTCAAACCTTTGACCCTCTGCGTAGCAGTCTGCCGGTCTCTCCACTCGGCTATCGCTGCACATTTCAAAGTCAAAGTCAAAGTCAAAATCCTTTATTCATTTAAATCACAAAGTGACACTTATGAACGTCAATTTAAAAAAATAATTACTTAAAGCTTCTACATTTACATTTACTGCCACGTTCGCAAAGCAATAGGTAGAACCATGAGAAAGAACGGGCAATCAATAATCTATATACCTAGTACTAATTGTATATAATATTTATATATTAAAAACAATACTTATAACATATAAGTATGTTTATCACTTATCTGATTTCCATAGTGCAGGCTCTTCCTAGTTTTAGTTTCATTGACCGTGTACGGGCTGACCCAGAATATTATTACTATTAAAGCCTCAATATCGATTTCCAAAGCTCATGGTTATTCAAAAGTCCTTCTACGGAACTAAAGCAGTCACCCAGTATTAATCTTAATCTAGAACTGATTTATTAGACCCCTGAAGGTTCCCAAAGTCTAGCTTGCTGGACTTATGATATTTATCTGTAGCGGCGGTCCGCTTTGATACAACAGATAGACAGACATTTATTATTATTTATCATTTTACGAGGTTTCAGGCAAATGTCAGATTAAGGATTTCACCCTTTAAGCGATCTTTTACGTGCCTGGTTATTGTAATCTAAAAGGCAAAGCAACTTAGGAAAGAAACTACTACAGAAGATTTATAGTTAAGGAGTAAAATAATATTGACGATTTTTAAATTCAGTATATGAACTATGTACTTGTGGACGAAAGCCTTCAATGAAATGAGAGGCCATCAGTGGGACAGTTTGTAAAGAGGTATGTGATGCAAAGTTTGCGTTTTAGAGTGATAATGTGCACTTATGGAAAATCACTACCTACCTGAGCGCGTGGTACCTTTTATAGCTTGCCATTCATAGCATAGATCGCCACTTAGATGGGTGACCGTGTAGAGTTCTACGGCACGATAAACCGTGCTTCAGAGGGCGCGTAAAGCTGTCGGTCCCAGTTCTTGTCTCAGGCCTCTGGGTGATCTGAAAAACTACGACACTAGAGTTGGCCGCAAAATCACTCAAAAAAGAATGAAACTTGTACGTGTAAATTTGTAAGTACTTGACTCCTAGGCAGTCCATCAATCAATCAGCCTATCGCAGTCCACTGCTAAACATAGGCCTCTCCCAACACGCGCCACAGTACACGGTCCTCAGCCTTCCGCATCAAGTTTGTCCCAGCCACCTTTTTCAGGTCGTCGGTCCACCTAGCCGGGGGCCGCCCTACCTTACGCTTGCCAAGGCGTGGTCTCCACTCTAGGACACGCTTGCTCCATCGGCCATCAGACCTTCTACAGGTATGGCCAGCCCAATGCCACTTGAGCGTACTGATTCTGTCCAGGCAGTCAATTAAATACTCTAATAAATATATTCACAAAATAAACCAGTTATATAGCCATATTTTATTATGTGCTTACACCAAAAATAATAGAGAGCCCGTTAGTTATCGTGTACCGTCCGTCTTGACGAATGTCGCAGTACATTACTGCCTCTTACATTTCTCAGACACGTCTCGTGAGCATGTAATAACATACTTTAAAACATTATTGTATCGCGCTAAGAAATACGGACACATCTTGTCTGTAATGAGGCGTAGATGGTGCAGTTGTTGCAGTGGTAACTTCTCTACTAGTTACTAGCCGCATAGTGCAGTTTATAGCACTTTACTATTTGTATTGATATTGTATATAGCTATATTTAAGTAAATCAAGTGCCGAACACGAGAGGAACTATTTGCCTGGAGAAAAATCCACCGTATAAAAAAACACAACCAACCCTTACATGTAGCTTAAATTTTCTAGGTGACGTAGGTACCTAGGTACTTCGTACTAAAATTTTACTGTGATGTTATAATTAAACTAGTTCAAAACACACGTAGCATCGCACCTGTACAGTGTACCGTGCCGATCAGCTAACAGCTAAAGTGGTATGTTGTTTACCCACTTGGCACACAAACTAGCGGGCTTGCGAGGATGATAATCATCCAATAAAGAGAATTTAGAAATTAAGAAATTTTCGCTACTGTATCAATCAGGTATTCTACCAAAACTCTTTAAAAGATCCAAGCATAAAACCAAGCCGTACGAAATAAGTTTATTATATTTAGTAATACCAACATAATGATCAGAAAACAATCCGAAGCTTGTATCCAAATAATTGTATCTAACTGCTGCCAACCGTATAATCAAAAGCGTATCAGCCGAAATCAATTTTTCATCGCCGAGGTCGATTTAAAAATTATCATACAAAGCGGGTATAACTCCGCCCAGTTATACAAGACACCTGGTATCAATAAACCTGCTTGTTATGAATATTTTTTATTCGATCAGAGAGCTCTACTTACGCTGGCCGGGTATAATTACTTAACAAGTACGTGGCGTTATGCTATAGACCAATAAAATTGATTTAGATACACGAAAGCAATTGCCTGTATGTGTACTGTTGTAGGTACACCCACATGACAAATTGGGCCGGCGACTTATTAAGTTATTATTGAAGGTGTGCAATGAGTGTCAATCAAATACGTACTTAGATAATACGAGTATACTGATGGCGTAATGGCTTATGTTATTTCGTTTTTATCAATGCTTTGAGTGCTTTACGCCCAGAGCTGGATTATTCGTGATATCGAATACAGCGTCATACATAATTATACGACAGTGATTACCAACTTCGTAATATATTTTCCTCTGTATTAAGAAAAAGCTCCGCGGTACGAGGTTAATTTCCGAAATAAATATTGTTTAATGCTGTTTGGGTTGGCTTTTAAATAGACCGAAAGCTGTTAAAAGAAACCGCATAAAAAGTATTATCGCTGAGTGTTTCCGAGAGACAATCTTAAGTAGCGGTACGGAACACACCCAGCAGACGAAAGTGAGGATTTTGAAAACCCCGATAATACTAGTTCGCAACCTATGTACATAGTGCACTTCTGGAGAAAGCGGTAGCTGAAGACCCAACCAGCTCATTCATGCTTTCACCAGCGTTGCAAGCGGTATACCACTTCCACAATATTCAGATAAAGCTTGGATGTCAAATTACAGGCAGCAATGTCTACAGCAAGCAAGTAGTCAGGACTACACTACTACTAAGTTCATCGCCGGAACAGCTCTAGTCAGTACATTTGATGCCATCGATAGGTAACGGAGCTCGAAACGTTGCTAGCAGTATAATTCGTTATGCTGAATCTATTTTTACTCATGACATGAATCTCTGTAATAATTCAAAAGCTTTCTCTGATCGGCTACATCACATTAACAGTTACGAAATTTCTTCCAATTAATTCCACTCTCTCC
The DNA here is from genome assembly GCA_944739405.2 of Euclidia mi. Lineage (NCBI taxonomy): Eukaryota > Metazoa > Arthropoda > Insecta > Lepidoptera > Erebidae > Euclidia > Euclidia mi. The sequence continues at coordinate 106,276,547 of OX123182.2, forward strand.
TTCTTTACCCAAATAACAACACAATCTGGGATCAGTTGGCATCAATCCACACTCTCAGTCTCACACAAAACGTTTCCATGCCTCCTATTATTACCGTGTCACAACAATTATGCACTCTACAATAGTCCACGCATAGTGTTCTTCTTTTATTCCCGGGATGTTTAAACGGGACGCGGCAAGTGGTATCTGAAGGTTTACTTGAGGGAAGAAAGAAACAGATGGAAACAAAAAGAGATACTAATAATAATCGCGATTAGCGATACAACTAAGTTGCAATCGCTTGTAGCCTTAGGGAACATTACCTTACTTTTCACATTAAAGAAGAATGTTGAGCGAATAGCAATTTGATAACCTCGTAGAACCATGTAAATAGTATTTAAGATACTTATTTTTTATTATTTTTAACCGGGTTTCCCTGGTTTATCCTGGAGGACACTATACAATAAGCTTATATCGGACAGAGTAAGTTTGTACACCTGAAGAAATAAATACAATGTAGTGTAAACACTCTTAAAAAGCAACAAGAAGTTTAGAATTTTATCATAGACAAGATAGCTTCCGTTACATTTATAAAGCTTATTCTGCCGGATACTACCGACATATTTATATTAGATAAAATACCTATCTAGTTATAGCAGACCGGATATTCAGCATGTGGTATCCGACTTAACAGCTACCAATTTCATCTATAATTTACATGCCTTATTTATTTTGGCCATGTTTCATCAATGGTCATGAACCCAGACAAACGTGTACAGAAAAACATTTTGCTAAATCAGTCATTTACGTACGTTAAGACTGTTCCAAAACATGACATATAGAAAAACATTTCAAGTAAAAAAGATACTTCGAACATAATAATTCACCACTTGAACTTTGCGTTAGCAGTTGCAGTTTTTTATCAATTACATTTTATTTTCCAAGTAGCCACTATGAAGGTGTTACTCAGGTATTCAGGGAAGGCGTGTTAGTGGAGTGACACTCCGTGTTCCACGCACGGGCACGAACCCGTTGCGTGCAGTCGGTTGTGCCAATTTGCACGTCGCGACTCGCGCCAATTTTCTTGTCAAACCAACTCCGCGCCATTACGGACAGACCGATCGTGTTAGATTACAGCGCTTTATGGGAAATAAATTAAGCAAACTTTCTATAAGCTAAAAAGGACGTAATGCTTAAGTTGGAGTATGTATTGAATATTGAATGAAATAGTCTGCGGTATAGGAAATTGCTGATGTCAAAAATACTTCATATATTTAGTGCCATTGTCAGGCACGCAATACTCAAGCGCGGGATTGAGGTAACATGGTACCTGGCGCTATTCGAGTTTCAAGCGCATGTAAGTCAGTTTGCACATTTTCAGCGATATTTTCAGCGGTTTCTAGCAGCGCTGGCCGCTTGTATGCCACAGGCACGAACATAATTAAGACATTCTCAGGTCTAACGCGCCGCCGCCGGCCCGACTGCCTCCCTCATTAGAAATTAATTTACGCTTACAAATGAGCTAAACGCTCGATATCATCGAAGTATGACAGCCCGTGATGATCGCACACAATCACACGAGACAACAAAAACTTCGGATAACAGATTACAATCAAATTACGACACACTGAGTCAACACTCGGAATCAAACTAAGTACGTGCCGGTCGTAGATGGCGCTGGCGACGCGACGAGACGCCGAGCCGGCAATTTGCCCACCATCACATTCAATCACCTCCACCTAACGACCGGCCGCAAAAAACACACGACAGACTCTCAGGAAGTCGGACAACAATAAAAAAACAAATAAGTAACCCGAGCAAATTAAGTTATAACCTAAAACACGTATGAAGCCATCATCCCAACGGTGTAATCATATTAACGACTACAAAAGGAGCGGCAAAAAACACAAAAATTAGAGGATCGGGAAATGTGGGCCAAACAAAAACGTAACGTATCGCCTAATTATAGCTGTTGGACGAAAAAACAATTTTATGTTCGCCGGGTCGGCGCACACGGGCGCCTTTATGGTATTTGATTATAGCATGGTCGCTACTTACTTGCCGCATTACTCAGATATGAATTAAAACTATCGAGGCGCTCGTGACGGAGCGCGCCGTTTCGCCGTTTAACTGTCGGCTGTTAGCGCCGACAAGTGCTCCACACGTACATCTCAAACAATACCCGCCATTTACATCTTCATATTGTATCTGTGCGTGTCGGCATTACGAAACTCAAGTCTGAACTGAGGCAACAGCCTCACCGATGATCTCGTCAGAATCGCCCCGTGTCGAACGAGGTTCTCGAGCAAATCCTTTATTATTTCGACGTGTATAATGTTTTTATTTTGTTCCTTCCACGATTATTATTTATGAATTATTATTATTTGAGAATTTATTATTAGCTCGGAGAGCAAGCGCGTCCTTTTCAATTTGCCACAACGTGGCCGGGTACCTGGCAGGCTGGCGGGCTGGCATGCGAGTTTCTCGTGCATTAGTTTTTAACTTTTTTCTTTATACCTTTTTGACATTTCTCGTGTTGGGTTCGCTAATTAAATTTCTGTTTAGTTCCCGTATGATACAAATTGATTTGGCCGGTAATTTAATAAAGACTTTAATTTAGTCGGTGCGAGATAAAGTGCCATGTTTATGTGTAATTACTTGCAAATGATAATTGGAATGTCTCGGACAGATGTTAATATTATACGAGCGTATGGTCATTTGGTGGTACTTAAGTTATTCATAGCGCTAATGAAGTAATCGACGTTTATTCCTGTGGAGCGGCGCGGCGGCGGGAGGGAGAGCAATGGTGGCTGTTAAGGCTGGGAGGAGTAGTAAAGAGGCTGCGAGCTAATAACTTAGACTGCATCTTAACGAAGGCTATACGTTCAGTGTAGATTTTGTCGCATTATCTTTTTTTTTAATTCCGTGTGGTGACAGATTAAGAATACGGAATGTCACCACCCCATAACATCCCATGGGTGTTGTAAGAGCCGACAGAGGGAGCATATTATGCAGAGAACACCACTGTAAGAGAAGGAAAACTTGATACAAACCCTATACCAACCCGTTTGGCCAGCGTGGTATAGTAGGCCAATTCCTCCTTTCAAAGGAGAGGCCTAGTCCAGCAGTAGACTGTTAAAGGCTGATGATGAATCTTATTTTCAATATTGAAATACATAGATTGCTGCACTGACAAACCATTATTCAAATTAGAAGTAAGAAATTTTATGTCTTTATATCTTCACAGATTTTAAATATAGATGTGCATCGTACACATTTCATCGGCCTAAGATCTTAAAAACACTGCTACTTTATTAAAATATATTGTGGAAAATAATTCATATAAGTAAATACCATCAACGTGTAAGAGTCTGGTTTGGTCATCATTGTGGATGTTTGGATGCTTTAGAAAAGTATACCTATATTTGGGATCTGTGTAAGCAATTTGGTTTAATACGAAATGCTTCAGCAAAATCCAGAAAGATTGCATTGATCAATAAAAAAATGTGGAAGAATTAATGTAAAGACAATTTAATGAAGGCAACGATAGCTCAGTGGTGATACCAACAGACTGTCATGAAGATGGTATCGGATTGCAACCCAAGGCGCGCAGACTTTTCTAAGATACGTGCGTATTAGATTATTATCAATTACCAATTGCCCATGCTTTGAGAGCACGTTAAGCCATCGCTCCCGGCTGTCATGAAGAACTTAGACAGTCCTTTTGGGAAATCTTTATAGAACCTTATTTACTTACACTAAACTAAACGGAATATCGCTACCTTTTTGCTTTCCGTAAGTCAGAAGGTCCTTCTGTGGCAAAGCTGACATTCTGTGATATCTGATTAGACTATTCAGTGGAGATCGGGCTTCAAGTCACAAAGTCTTGGATTCAACTGGGATAACGCTAGGACGATGAATGGACGACAAATTTATGTACCTACTACATTCCGAATGTTATAATTTGCGAGTACTGGTCCCGTCCTTACAATCGTCAGCCCGTTCGAGATCAAGCGGGAAGACGACTCCTCCTTCGCAGGCTGGCAAGTAGTAAGCTACAAGAAGGGCAAGGATAAGGGCAAGACCACCAATCCTGTCCAGCGCCCGCCTATTAGTGGCCCCGCTGCTGACGGCCCGTCGAAGAAAAGGAAAAACTTAAACAAGAGACAGCGCAGGGCGTCTAAGCAGAAGGATGCACAAACCGCTGCTGCTGCCGGTGCTGCCTCTACAAAAACAGCTGAGCAGGCTGCTGTCGCAGGTCCCAGCAATGTGACCAGTGCGCAGCTCACACTCAGCATGGCCGTCAGGTATCATCATCATCCTCTTAGCGTTATCCCAGTTTCAATCTGGGGTCCGCTTCCTAGTCTAACCGGATTTGGCTGAATATTAGCTTTTCCACAGAGCGACTGCCTATCTGACCTCTGCAACCCGAAGGGATAGCGATACTCCATGGTTTAGACTAGTGTCAGCTAATTTAGAAGGTACTGACGCACTGTAACGACTGTCAAAGATCTTTTTGACCACCGGGACCGACGGCTTAACGTGCTCTCCGAGGCACGGGACAAGCGATATTTAATAATTCAATACGCACATAACTCCGAAAAGTTATTGGTGCGCGCCGTGGATTCGAACCCGATACCCTCTGCATGGCAGTCTGTTGGTATCTCCACTAGGCTATCGCTGCCTATGGCCGTCAGGTATATGGAGGGATAACTAACCTTGAAAAGTCACATCTGCCCATGCCACAAATAGCACACTAATCGGTCTAATGTTATGAATATCTATAACACAATCCTACATATTATATAGGTATGTATTATGGGTTGGGAAGACAAGACAAAAGTCGCTCTGTGGAAAGCTCTGTATATTATTTGCTGGCCAAGAAAACGGACACTAGGCTCCAAGTTGTAGGTAAGTCTTGGTTGCAACTGGGATAACACTAGGATGATGATCAATCTATTCCAGCCTACTTTAATCAAGCGATAACTACACCTTTACACATTTACAACCTCACCAGCTACGGAGCATCTCAACAAAAATTCCTAAACGTATTTGAAAGCTTGCCTCAACGTGGCGTTGTGCATGATAGCATTAATATTACGGAGCTTATCATTTAATAAGAGTAGAGCCTACCGATTGTAGCGTCCGAAGCGTTCCGACGGACGAGTATGCTATTTAATTTGTCGGATAGCCGCTACGGGCGAGGTGTGCCTTTGAGAAATTACCCCTGCGATACACCACACATTGTTATTGCTCGTTATAAATTACTCAAGTTTATTGTACCGATAAATACCCCCGCGGCGGCGAGGGGTTAGCTCGTGATTCATGAGCTCGCGCTAAATACTGCGCCTCCATTGCCGGTTTGATAGCCATGCCCATTCCGTAGCTTAACTTGTGTGCCGATAGTTGTCTATTGACAAAAATTTTTCAGTACCGTTTGTGAGTTGGAATAAAAATCGCAATCGAAAATATTGTATTAAACATAATAATTTGGATTGCTAAATTGTTACAGCATAATACTAATGTCCGTAGCTAGTAGATCGGGCAGTATTTTCATGTTTTATCAGTATGCCTGTATATTTTTTTGAGTCAAATGTTGCTCAAATCCTGAATCCTGAACACCAGAAGCAAATACAAATCAAAGTTGATGCTAAAACTACCTTGAAAGTATGAAGCTTAGGTGTGGCGCTTTCAGCCTACTTATTAATTTGTATCGGTCTGCTGCTACTGCTGGCCAAATGCGGCTCAAAACGGTTAACCCTTTTCGTACATAAACAATCGTAATAGTATTACAAGAGCTTTACGGCGTACGTCTGTAGGTCATGCTGCTGATCTTGTAACGAGTAGGTACTTTTGTATAAAAGGAAGCACTACTTTATCGCACGAATCCTCATATTGTAACGGTTGCGATCCGCCACTAAACGTTTAATGTAAAAGCAACATACACTTTTCCTAGCGTCAAATCGCCAGAATCGAACTTACAAACACTACCAAAAACATATACATCGAAATCAACAATCAACCATAAGACAAGAAAGTATATAACCATAACATCCAAAACAATAAAAATGGCAGAGGCGTCGGTATCGCGCTCGACGCGGGCGCATGCCGGGCCGCCCCCCCATTTGTATAGCGAGATCGAAGCGCTATTACAAGCGTTATTATTTATTAACTGCCATGCTTCTTCCTCAGATAGATAACACACCAATGACTACATATAAAGTGCGAGCTATGGATGTATCGTGACATTGACAAGTGTTTGTTGCGGTAAATGGTGGATGTTTATTTCGGATTAAAATATGTATATTATCCTCAAATCCACGGCTAGCGATGACTGTTCGAAGTAAAGTGCGCTAAATTGCTCATAATCGCTTGCTAAATGGAAAAGGAAAACATTCCAAACCTGCACGATGGATATATAGTTCTCCATAATGTTCTCAGAAGACTATGTCTTTACCTGTAACGGAGAGAAGATATCCATGTCCCAATAATGGGACGGTTTATATACAGGGCCAATTATGATGATGTCCACAGAGAACGCAGATTTCTGTGCTCCAACATTTATAGAATTACTAGATAATTCATATTTTGATTGAAATGTGATTTCAAGAGCAGGCATGATTACTATTAGTACATGCAAAGAGCTCAGATATTTACATAGAGGCGCATTTCTTACGGGCGCTCTGAAGACAAACTTTCTGTGTCCCAAATTGCCGTTTGGCGGCGTGGCAGACGAGCTGTGACAGCTGTCTCTACGACAGCAAGAGAGACGAACATTCCTCCTGTGTATCTTAACTACGAGAGTATGAGAGACGGAGAACGACGGCAGCGCCGCCAACGGCGCCAACTACGAACTAAACTGGAAACAGTCTCCACTTGGAATCAGCACACGAAATCCTTAAGAACTGCACTTCTATGTAAATTTGTATTCATTGGTACAGGCAAGAAGTTCGTAAAAACTTCAGAGATGTCAGATGACAAAATGAAGCTTACAAAAATATACCTATGTCGTGCATCACCACAAGTCATCTGAGAGTGCCAATAAGGAAGCTTATAACGCACGGCCACTTTCGTCACATAAAAAGTAATGATCCGATCGCAGTGCCGCCATTATCATTACTTCATACTTGTATACATTTCATTAAAATACATTTTGTGCAATAGCTTACTGAACACGTGAGTGGAATTTAAATTCAGCCGACATATATATCAACACATGGTTACATATTATACGGTGTGATGGATTATGGTTATAATTTTAGGCAAGGTATGTTTAAAACTAAAGAATTTGGTACGTTCAAATTGCCAACTAGTTCATCAATTACTTGAAAATTATCATAAGTACACCGAAATTTAGTTTTTCTTTGCTGGATATACTCGTAGGCTGGAAAGGCCTATTAGAGTAACAACAGCATTGCAAGTAAATAATCTAGGAGGATTTGACTGACTAAGCCACAATGGCATAGGCTAGGTATTTATGTTGTTTAGGGTTTATACGGTTTTATGTTGAGTTTTTCGTCTCTACGCAAGACCTACCTACTATTTGCTACATGAATTTCCCTTAGACTACTTTTGCGACACCAATGGAATAAAATAGGTAGTGGTGGGTAGGTAATGTCACTTTGAGTACGTAACCTGTTACTACACAGCATTCGCATAAACACAACACAATACAATGTACAACTCGTAAGTACCGGCGTCGTCCTAGCGTTATCTCAGTTGCGGCCCGGAGTCCGCTTACTAGTTTCACAGATTTGACTGAATATTACCTTTTCGATCCCAAGGGATGTTTGCGATATTGTTTGTTTAGGTACCGACTCCCCATAAGACTGTCAAAGTTCTTCATGAAATCCGGAAGTTACGGCTGAACGTGCTTTTCGATGCATGGGTCAGCGATAATTAAGAATTTAATACGTACATAACTTCAAAAAAATTGTGCTGCGCGCTGTGGAACCACTTGGCTATCGCTGATTCTTACAATATACACACGTAATGACTGCTTCAGTATTTCAAAAAGCACATGTGTGTCAGCAAATTGGTAGACCAACGGAATCAATAAAATAAAATAAGTATTAGAAGTCCAGTACCAACTATTTCATAATAAACGAATAATAAACCATATCTATATATTCTCAGAACAATTCAAACGGCTGTCTTTTACAATGATATGTGCCGTACGCGATAACGTGTTAATATACCGTTATTTATTCTCGGTCATGTCTATAATTACAACTAATAAGTGACTCATGTCCGACAATTAGCACATAAAGATAATATCGTCTTACATTATGATTGAATTACTAATATGTGTAGCAATACTTGCTGATTTGAATACATAAATCGACTAGTCACGTAGATATGCTAGCGTAAGAAAGCGAAGCGAAGTGCTGCGAAGCGAAAGCAAAGAGAAGTGGACGATGTGAATCCAGCAAAGCGAACGGAACGAAGACAACTGTAGCGATCGCAGTGCATAAAGCGAACGAAGCTAAATTAAGGGGATTAGGCCTTTTTCGGATCAAGCGTCTTCAGTAGCAGTGTGATAGCCTAGCGGAGACTCAACAGACTGCCATGTAGAGAATACCAGTCAGAACCATGGAATATCGCCATCATTTTGTGCTGCGGAGAACAGACGGTCTGTGGAAAAGCTTATTTTCATCCAATTCGGCTAGACTAATAAGGGGACCCCGGGTTGCGACTGGGATAACGCTAGAAGGATGAAGATCTTCAGAGAGTTATACAGTAGTTTTTCTGAACGCCGTACTGCCGTTCACAAAAATCTATAAGGGTGTGCGCGCATTGCTCTTAATAGGAATGTACCAACGCGTGTCATGGCGTGTCAATGTTGTACGTCTATCTGAACATAGCCTTAAATGAGACTAATTACATGTCGCTTTGTCTTTCATCGCTACACGAGTACTTAAACTTCACATTATTAACACCAACGTTACATCGTTCAACGCAATGTGTTTATAATGATGTGACTTTTATTGAAGAAATCTAAGCTATGTACCTGTGATCGATATTTTTGCCGCTTGCCATTATAATAAGTTTCATTTTTGTTTATTATTATCATTCTGCTAATTTCATAGAGTCGTTAAACTGCCCGAAAACAGGCAAATAACTTAAGATATATTCACGTAAGCCACCGAGACTTATGGTGTAGATAAACAGGGGGCTTATTCACTATGACCATTTTGAAGTCTTAACGTGTTTTAACGTGCTAGTTACCCACGTCGGCACGTTATTGGCTTAAACGGTATTCACTATGCCAACTTCAAGTTTGACAAGGACGGTAGCGCACGTTTCGGACACGGTTTTAGTTGTCAAAATTCCGTGAGCTAAGAGGTCACGCAACATGCACGTAACGCGTTTATTGTAAAACGATAGAGGATAAATAAGTACTAAGTTTATTTGTTTAATATTATATTCAGTGTCCGTTAGTGGTTAAATGCTAAGTTTATTTGCTTTTTTATTGAACAGTGTCCGTGTCAAAGTTATTTAATTAAATATTATGTTTTATGAAAATTGACGCCTGTCGCTGGCGCCAGCGTCTCACTCGTCTTCGGATAAATAATAAATCCATTATGATTTATTAGATTCTGTTAGAATTGGGCTATTTGCTGCACTGACTGCAACTGTCATGTCTGTCATCAATGTCATCATTATGTTTTCGTTAAAAAATTGACTTAGTACGAAAGATGAACTAAACTTTGAAGATCAATTTTTTATTTTGAGATTGTTCCTGGCGAAATTGAACTCAAATAATATAATTTAAGTTTTATTAGCCTTTTCTATTTGTACTGTAGCTTTTAGTGAAAATTAGAAGTTAGTAAAATCATATTTATAAAATCGAAATTGAGCCGGCAAACCGGCTTTAAGATTTATGAACGAATGTTGTGAAATTGATAACTAGGCATAGACAAGCTGTCGTATGGCATACTGAATACAATATTTTGATTGTCGTGGTACGTCACGTTACTGAAACACGTTTACGTCTAGTGCACGTCACGACGACACACGTCTTGAACATGGTATTTCAGTGGTCATAGTGAATAAGCCCCCAGAACGATTTTGGCACCCAACACGCAGGTTCCATCAGTAAAAGATATGCCAAAAAATATCGTAAAAATTATAAAATATTCCTACTACCCAAAAAATATTATTCTTTTAAAAAAAATAAAAAAGCTAGTACTACTAAAAAATAAACATAAAGTAGAAAAACGCGAAATACCCTATAGACGTTTTTGACCAATTCCATAAATCAAACTTGTAACCGAAAATAAACTATTTTCGGTTTCAGGAGCTTCAGCTCAGAGTAGAATTACAAAAGCACAGTCGAAAATCATATATACTCAACTACACAGCGACGATATTAATCATTCCAAAACATTACTTCATTCAAAAAGCGTAAAATCCTCCGCAAAAGGTAGGCGTCGGTATCGCAATAGTTATTATTTTTCAGTGTTATCGTTATTGCTCCACAGCGCTTATTATCCCCGCGTTACCACTCTTAACAAACTATTAAAGGTATTCTCTTAACGCCTTATTATTATGATAAATTCAAGCGATTGTCCAAGCCACTCTCGCCTTTTTAACGAACAATGGAACTGACGAAGAAACAAAAAAGTCTCAAGATAAGAGAATGTTGTACAAAATTGTGCTTTTATTTTGCTTAACGGCTGCTAAATAAAAAGGCACTTGCATTTTTTACGAGTATATGGATCGTATGCTCGTTTCTTATGTCAAAATAGTTGAGCCAATATTGATGTATTAACAGATTAATAAGATACATAGGAGATAGAAATCATCATCATCATCCTCTTAGCGTTATCCCAGTTTCAATCTGGGGTCCGCTTACTAGTCTAACCGGATTTGGCTGAATATTAGCTTTTCCACAGAGCGACAGCCTGTCTGACCTCCGCAACCCGAAGGGATAGCGATCTTCTATGGTTTAGACTAGTGTCAGTTTATTTAGAAGGTACTGACGCCCTGTAACGATTGTCAAAGATCTTCATGACAACCGGGACCGACGGCATCACGTGCTCTCCGAGGCATAATTAACAATCCAATACGCACATAACTCCGAAAAGTCATTGGTGCGCGCCGTGGGCTCGAACCCGATACCCTCTGCATGGCAGTCTGTTAGTATCTCCACTAGGCTATTGCTGCCCTACATAGGAGATAGAAATGTATTTATTTAATACAGACATGATGGAAGAAAACATGCAGGTTTTTTCTTCATACTATTAGTTTCTTTGATATAATGTTACCTTTCATTCGCAGGTGAGACATACATATGTAGGTAAGTAGTTCCCTTCACTCCGTGTGCAATGGCGATCATTAGCGACTCATCTATTTAGTGAGAGTATTGCAAATGTTAAGCTTGTGTAAGCGTGACCATTATGGTTAGCAGCTGCTTGTGTGTTGTTTTATAATCGGAAGGAGAAATCAAAGTCATGATATCCTAATGTCACTAAAGTCACCTATGACATTCCAAAGGCGAGAAAGACGAGATTTGGACAGCAGGTCCTATTCCTATTCATTCACCCACAAAGTGTATATATATCCGTGTGGTGACGGATTAAGAATACGGATTGTCACCACCAGAGGCGGCTCGTGAAAGATTATATTGGGTGTTCACTAAAAAAGAAGATGAAACTGCTTACAATTTATTTTGTGAATGCTTTTACAATTAATAGTAAGATGTGCTAAATCATCGATAGGTACCTAACCGAACCGTCCACGCAGTATCAACTCCGGCGCCACTAAACAAAATACACGGAAAACAAAACCGCTTCTTACTTCCTTCGCATTTTCGCAACCACATAACCAAAGCGTTTTATCATATTGGTCGTTTTTTAAAGTTTTTTCACAGTTTTTTATAAAGTTTACGTTGTTATTATATTCCATATTAGTTACACAATTTAACTGTCTTTCTTAAACATATAGGTATACACGATCACACATACAATTAACAATATTTTAAACACCAATCCTTTTCTAATTACCAACGCACTTGCAGAGAAATGTTTTGCTTTTGTTTACATTCAAATGACACCGGCAAAACACTATTAAAAAAAAAACGGCGCACACTAGGCATGTTGATCTTTAATCGATTAATCGGAGAATCGATTATTTTGAGTAAAATAATCGATTTTTTAGATCGATTTGGAACCCTGCATCGATTCGATGAATCGATTCCTAAACTTCTCGAATCGGCCCGATTCAAGAACAAGCACTATATTCTATGTTCATAAATTAGCTACGAAGTTCATAAAATGTGCAACATAAACTCACAACTTATTTATTTTTGATTTTTCACATACATAACTTCATGTCTTTATCCCTTAAGGGGTAGGCAGAGGTGTACTACACTCCCAACCTTCCCCAGTTATATTTCGGTCCCGATGTAATAGGGGTATTACTATTGCAATCTTTTATTTTTTCAGTATTGAAAATACACAAATCTCGCATAAGGACTAAATCCTGTGTCACTTATGAGCTTATGACTGACTTACTGATGTTAGGTTAGAAACTTACGCACAATTGCACAAACGTCCATTAGAATCAGCATTAGTTAAATTGCATTACCATAACAAATTTTAAAACATTTATTACATATAGCTTAAAGTCGACATTAAAGCTTAAAGATCACTTGTGCGACTCAGCGTTCTGAGCAAGAAGTTCTGGGTTCGATACGATCCCCGAATCGGGCAAAGTAGTAGCACGGTGTCTGGATTCATGCCCGGTGCATGGCAATTGACTCGCTCTCTATTAAAATTGAACTTCATTAATTCATGTTTGGAATCGATTCAGCGAAAATCGATCTTCTAATGCTTGATTTAATCGAGAATCGATTCTAGTATGTTCGGTCTGAATCAAATCGGAAATCGATTTTTTTTCAAGTGAATCGACATGCCTAGCGCACACGTTTTAATTTTTCTTCGTGACAAATGCTCATATCATTTAGTCGGGTAATGTGGGTAATATATTCGCGCATGCGTACCTCGTCAAGCTAGCCAGGAGCGCCGCTCCGTATTTGCCTTATTTCTCATACAAATCTTTTGTCTCACGCGCCCAGCGCATAGAACGCTCTCTCTTTCGCACTCATTACGTTTCAGTATTAAGCGTTGTACTAAGCTTTCGTCAACTAAGAGCGCTATTATGAGCGCTCCACTCAACAAAAATACCTATGTATGTTTCAAGAGTGCTGACAAATCACAAAATGATGATAAACAGTTTAGTAGTCAAATACTTATTTGTAGATATGCATTATAGAAAAGAGAATAGGTGTGTATTAAAATATTGAGCATGTTTATAGAATAAGTTTAAGTATATGAGTTGTATAATTTTATAATTTTGGGAGTTCACTGCTCCAGCGCTCCTTTGAACGAGCCGCCACTGGTCACCACCCCATATCATCCCATGGGTGTCGTAAGAGCCGACAGAGGGAGCATATTATGCAGAAAACAGCACTGTAAGAGAAGGAAAACTTGATACAAACCCTATACCAACCCGTTTGGCCAGCGTGGTATAGTAGGCCAATTCCTCCTTTCAAAGGAGAGGCCTAGTCCAGCAGTGGACTGATAAAGGCTGATGACGACCCACAAAGAAATTGTATAAATGTTTTAATATACCGTCTCTACAATACGCTAAGGTGAAGCTCGATGAAAAAACGGCTTGAGCTAGATTTGTCTTTCTCGTTACTGAGCATTATGTAAATCATCAGCCCACAGTCCATTGCTGGACTAGGCCTCTCCTTTGAAAGGAGGAATTGGCCTACTATACCATGGTGGCCGAACGGATTGGAATAGGGCTTGTATCAAGTTTTCCTTCTCTAACAGTGCTGTTCTCTGCATGATATGCTCCCTCTGTCGGCTCTTACGACACCCATAGGATGATACGGGCTGGTGACATTCCTTATTCTTAATCCGTCACCACACGGACAACATGTTATGTAAATTGCACTTTAAATAATCCTCTTCTTTGGGAAGCAAAAACCTGTCCATTTAGAAAATCCTGTCTCTTGCACGGGACGTGCTGGTAACCTAACCTAGTCTCAAAATTAGATACCAGCTCTGAATCACACAAATTTGTTCCCACAAGGCGCAAAAAACAGATGTTCTTAATTAAACTTCGACCTGGACAAAGGGTATAGAAAAATTGAATATTTTTTCGCGGTTTCGGTAATGTCTCTGAACAGAAGAAGGTGCTCATAACAACTCTTAAGTACAGATTTCAGCATTACACAAAAACAAAGTTGTAAATGGTCTTAAGTATTTAAAAATAGAGGACGCATTTATTTTTATTCAAGCATTTCTGCATGGTCCCGTAGAAATTTCGGTAAATCCCTTCTTAGTGCACCCAAGGCACTTAGCTAAATTTCAGCTTCGAATTGCGCCGAATCGTTTTGGCTTTTGTGCGTTGTCCGTCAGACATTCACCAACGCAAGCATTTTAAATATACAGCATGAATTTTATATATGGCATAGCTCTCCATGTATATCGGGACACATAATCGGGAGGCGTGCGTGCCGTACATTATAGCTGATGAAGCACACATAAATAACACCAAATAACACTATTTAGTTTGACATTGGAAATATATTTGATAATGTCATTGTATACTTTATTATTCTAAGAATAAATGGGTGGGACTTATATTATTTGAAACTTAAGCGGAGAATGCAATAAACTATCTGTGTTTTAACTCTGACCTTTTAGGGTGTGAAGAAGTCACTGGTTAAGAATAACACAGTATGTAACCTTACTCAAATGCGACTTAACGCATATTTTGTAAAATTGTGAAACTGAGCTTACCAAAAAACGCAAAAAGTTACTATCACAAGGCACCGATATCCTAGGGGATATACAAACAGACTGCCATATACAGATTATCTGGTTCAAATCCACGGCGCGCACCACTGCCTTTTCGAAGTTATGTGCGTATTAAATTGTAAATAATCGCTTATGTGCTCGTGCCCCGGAATGCACGTTAACCCGTCGGATCGATCCCGGTTCATGATTATCTTTGATAGTCGTTATGAGGAGTAATTCTTGAATCATAGAAGCCACCACCACTGGCCTAAGCTGTGAAATATCCCTTTCGGTCCCGGAGGGCAGACGGCAGTCGTTCTGTGCCACCAGGGTCAATGTAAGCGGACTGAAATACCAAATCGGAGTTTATACCTATTTTGAACCTTGAAATAAGTAATTACAAATGAGAACCGACAGAAAACTGGGTACAATGTGTACTGCGTGCGTACGCCGAGTTTAAACTTATCCAACTAGGATAAGTTTAAACTCGGCGTCGCAATACCAAGTTAACGTTTCAAAAACGATTGCACAATCAGTAAAACGTTGATTGTTTCTGATAAACTAATCAGTATCTCTACTGTCTGCCTGACAAGTGTCCGACTTCCAGCGTTAAGACAATCAACTAACACGATCTATTTCATCCTTCGTTTATTTTTAATTATCCACTACTGATAAACCTTTCAGATTGTTCTTGTAACATTTTTATATGATGGGGAGCTTTCGCAACTTCATAATGTTACTAACAGTTGCTCGAAATTGTACAGGGCATATGCAGTGATTTTTCAAACTAACTTTTAGCCCTTATGTTCTCGTACTTCATATGGTGCTGATAAACTTTAGCATTCACTTATAGCGAGAATCATTGCGAATGTTTTACAATAACCCACGGCGATAAGGGAGAGTCAAAGATAAGAAAAACCTCCTTTAGTACCTGGGTAGTACCTAGGTCAAAATGTGTCCAAACTTCATGTTCTAATTTTAGAAGTTTCTAATGATTCTTCTTGATGATTGATAATGATAGATAGATCATAAGATGGTGTAATCCAGCCCGAAATGTCGGGCAAAAGACCCTTTTGTGTACGACATTTCGGGCTGGGTTACATCAGTTGCGATTACAGAAAATTGACATTTTTAAGTTAAAAAAACTAAGTGCAGTGCTAATATCTATAATGAGTCACAACAGCGTAATTATTATAATGTGTAAGTATCGGGTATATTTCAGTTTCTTTTTTAAAGAATTGTACGACTGAGACGTATTACATTAATACTAATAAAACATGTAATCTTCATCATGTAGGTCAATTACTTGTTTGTCGTGTAGTTCAATGACTGATCTGCGAAATGAAAAATAAACATAACAAAATCTGCGCACAGCAACAATCTGCAGTTATAATCGCTTACCTCCACATTTGGCCTCTTGCCTCAAACAAAGCCAGCTCCAGGACCTCATGGGCAGGATAAGGGAAGAATAATGGGCTTCATTAATTAATACAGCGCATACGAGCATTTGTTTCGGATCTCTCACTCTCCGCGAACACACCACATACAGGTTTGTTCCATTTTGATCCTGGGAATGAATATGGTTATATTTTTACATCTGTAGATTGCTACAATGAGTTCTTAGAGGTATTATTCTATTTTATTTTACTGTGGTGACGGATTAAGTATAGAAAGTATCATTACCCCCTTTCTTTAAGTGGTGTAAGTCAAAGTCTCCCCTTAAAACTATATCTTTGTTAACAAGTACATTGCTGCGAGACAGCAAGATGAAACAAGACAACACTTTCTTGAGATTTCAGTGAATAAAGCATTTAGGTAACGACCATCATACATGGGAATCTATCTGCAGCACCTAAATTTAGAATTTCTTGAAAATATTTACCTGGCAAATGCTACGTTGTGTAATATACTTATCTACGTGCCAAATTTTATTTGTCAAACCTTCAATTCAACCAGAACTTGTTGGAAGCAAATCCAAAAATGCTAGCATCGGGTATCAAAGACTTTCGCCACTGCTATCGTCAATACGCATGCCAAGCGTGGTGATTACGTCAAAATCTTCTCAACAGGAGGAGACCTATATACAGCAACGGACGTTTAATGGGCTGAAAAGAAGAAGAAGCACCTAGGTATTTCTTGGCTCTGTAGTGATAGATCAGTTAGGATGAACAACAACATAGTTACCCTAAACTTATAAGTACTGCTTCATTGAAATCCAAACTTGTCACCGTAAAAATATCCAGTTCTTTAGAGATTGCTAAGTACCAGATAGTACCACGGTCCAGTGCGGAACAAAACATCGTGAAACCAAACGCGATAGTATCGCGCGGGGTCACACAATAACACTTTGCAGCGGCAAATGAAACGCATTTATGTAATTGGCCGATGTTGCCGGCGCACAGTGCGACGGTTCATCGAAGGGATGGACAAAAATCATTTATAAAAGTATGTTTTTCAACGATTCTCTCGGTAGTATTTGGAAGATATTTTTATTTGTGGTAGCTATTGCTTTTACCTCTTAAAAGAAAAAAATCAAAGACAAGTATAGAATAATTATTTGCGAAAGCGTGGTATAAAGAGATGCTCTTCAACTAAATAATATATAATTACATGCTTCTTCTGATCCTATTAGAAACGGCACATTACATATACATCTGTTAGCAAAACCCATTTTTTGCGCTACACACACCAGTAAGCATCAGACATTCACTTGTTCGCTCTTCATTAGTAACACTTCATTATCTAATTATCTTTAAAGTTTCTTGATACTTCAATTTAAAATTCCATTAACATGCATAATGCCCATACTCATACATAATTAAATTGTAAGCTTTAATTTAATTTGACGGTCGGTTGGTACATATTACCCAACACCTCGTTCAGTGCTTCAGGCTTATTAAATCGTGCTATAGATAGTTCCACCCGGTTCGACTGCAACGTGATTTCTAATATAAACGTGATATAAATCGTGACTTTTTTTTCCTTTTTTAAGTTTCAGAAGTTGAAATTATTTAACGCGAAAAATAAGCCACGTATGTTCGTTGCCCATAATAAAAATACAGACACGTATTTTTTTCGATATTTGAAAATAGACCTAAAACCACTTACCATACGTTGGGAAAATCTTACAAAAGTGTATTTTACCATCATCCATCAGCCGATAGACGTCCACTGCTGGTCATAGGTCTCCAAGTCTTACTATTGTACTAAATAGCTTTTGATTAATTTTAACAAGTAGGTAATAACATTTTTACATTAAACATACAGTTATCTAGTCCCAAACTAGGGAGGGCGTTACATGGTGACGATCCAACTGATGAATTATTTAGTTCATCACACTTGAGTTTGTCCTGGAATCCAGAACTTAGATGGTAATTGGTAATCTAACCCACTTTTTTTTTATATTCTACCACATTCACACAACACCATCTAGTCCCAAAATAAGGAGGAGCTTGTACTATGGGTACTAGATAGTGGATAAACATACATATATACTTTTTTTTTGTAAATACATACA
Source organism: Euclidia mi (assembly GCA_944739405.2). Classification (NCBI taxonomy): domain Eukaryota; kingdom Metazoa; phylum Arthropoda; class Insecta; order Lepidoptera; family Erebidae; genus Euclidia; species Euclidia mi. The sequence continues at coordinate 106,294,859 of OX123182.2, forward strand.
TATTATATACATAGAAACATCCAGACCAAGACAAACATACATGTTCATGCACACAAATGTTTGACTTGAGCGGGATTCGAACCCGCGACCTTCGGCGTAGCAGTCGCTTACACTCCCGTGGTCAAAGACCACCCGGTGGTCAAAGACAGGATCACAAACTGCTATATCAACAGTCTATATACCAATACTAATATTTATTAAAGTGTTCTAAAGTTGAAATATCTTCTATTTGCCTCTGTTTTGGCACGGATGAGTCCAACTATTATTCTGACATTCTGCAGCCACGGATGGTGAAATCTAAAATCGCGAAACCTGAAAATAATGTTAATTTTGTCCATACGTTTGCGTGTTTGCGCACTGTGCGTGGAACAGGCGGGGCCGCTCTTTTTACGATTGCCATCGAACGTGCTCTCTTACGTTCAACCACAATTACAATGCGTCATTCTTTATTATAATTAGTATCTCTTTTATTAATTAACCGCCATCGGTAACGCTCACAAAAAATAAATAAGCTAATAATTTTATCTCCACCTTTTATTTGTGTCAAGCAAATTAAAACTGGACAGCTAAAATATATGATCTAATAAAATTAATATATATGATTGTACTTATTTAAAGTTACTGTTGAATAAAGCAGCGCTTTTATTTTTATATCAATAAAAGAGGTGTTTTGAATGTAAAGTTTCCAATAAAATGAAAATATGATAAAAAAATCTTAAGAAATATCACGAATCAAGCTGTCATAATATTTATCATTATCTGGGGCAGAAATCTGTTAGATCAGTTTTATTAAATCTACACTAATATTATAAAGAGGAAAAAATTTGTATTTTTGTTTGTTTGTAATGGATAAACTCAAAATCTACTGGACCGATTTTAAAAATTCTTTCACCATTAGAAATTTACATTATCTGCGAGTAACATAGGCTATATTTTATTTTAGAAAAAAAAGGGTTCCGTAAGATATTTGGGTTTTTCGGGTACGCAAAGTATTTCCCTCAGGACGCGGAGGAAACCGCGGGAAACGACTAGTAAAACATAAAGCATATACGACCTTGTTTTTGTCTTATAGTCTAGTATCGAAACTTGCTACTAAGTTACAGAGTATTAACATTTTATATACCTAGTCATTATATATTCAATCAAACTGCTTTGTGCACAAAGATCCATTGATCTTTGTGCACAAAGCAGTTTGATTGAATATATAAGCATTACCAGAAAGTACAAAATCAGACCGCCCCTCCTCCCCACTGCGCTTCAGCGCACCAACTCATACTCTCGCGCTTTTAATAACGCTGCGCTTAGGTCAATTATATCGTAAGCTCTATTCTGCCAATCAAGCCCTTTCATTTGATACCCATATTGGGGTATTTGTGGAAAATATGTCATCCGCCATTTTATGGCGACAGCCATCTTAGATTTTTCATAGTGAGCCCTATTCTACCAATCATGCCCTTTCATTCGATACCCATATTGAGTTATTTGTGGAAAAATGTAATACGACATTTTGCGGCGACAGCCATCTTCGATTTTTCATAGTGAGATTTTTCATAGTGAGCCCTTGTGACTACCTTTCTTAAGACTTAGTCCCTTGTGTCTTGATCCCAGCCGCTGGAAAATTATACTTAGAACTCTTATTCCCTATTTTTAAAGACGGTCGGGCTAGGGATTGTTTCAAGTTCGCGGAGGACTTTACAAACACTGAAACAAATTCGCTGTCTAAAATCTTACAAGTAATTGTGCTTGAAGTCAACACTCGATACAACAACTTGCTGGTCAAATGAAATTACAATCCCATTTTAGAATCAAACCTACATACAGCAGCGCCGAACATTTACTTGGCGCCCTAGCATAGTGAGCTGACCGCTTAAACTGATACCGAAAATATTAAAAATTGCAATTCATAATTTTATTATCTATTTAAATTTGTTCATATTACAAAACGATTCATATATTATACGCAGCGATAGCCTAGTGGAGATACCAACGGCCTGCCATGCAGAGAGTTTCGGGTTTGAATCCACAGCGCGCATCAATATCCGTTCGAAGTTAAGTGCGTATTAAAGTGTTAATTAATTGTTGCCCCGTACCTCGGAGACCACGTTAAACCGTCAGTCCCGGCTGTCATGAAGATCTTTAACAGTCGTTACGGGGAGGCAGTCCCTCAAATAAACTGATACTGGTCTAAACCATAGAATATCGCTATCTCTTTGGGTTGCGGAGGTCAGACGGCAGTCGCTCTGTAGAAAAGTTGATATCTGTCATATCTGGTTAGGTTAGTAAGCGGACCTCGGGCTCCAAGGCGTGAAAGTCGTGGATGCAACCGGGATAACGCAAGGGAGATGATGATATTACAAAACGATGTACCGGCCACGTTCTGTTTGTCTGTATGAACGTGGCATACTCAAAAATTTGCCAACGAATTCTAGTACGGTTTTCACCACTAGGTAATGTGCTTCCTAAGTAAGGTTCAGGTGTATAATTTAAGCTGGTGGGGCAGCAGTCACCGTCTAGTTAAGAATTATTTCAAGATATCTTTCAAAGAAGTCTTAATAACGTTTTGCAAACTATTTCGACTTATTTATATAATATAAATTGACACAACCGGTGCATACGCAGGCGTAATGTCGACGTACAGACAGACAGACAGACATAATTAAATTACGCACCGCAACGGCTCGACTTAATTAAGCGGCCGCCATAATTGAATATTTAATTTATGACTAGTTACTTTGTTTTCTGTATTCACTGTTTATTCCACAATGCGGTTTTTTTGTATAATTATATGAAAAGGTTACTAGGTTTTATGAGAGACCAGCTTATGTATGTAGGTAATTGGGTATTATGAGAGACTAGCTTTTGCCGGCGGCTTCACCCGCCTGGTGTCGGTTATCGGGGCAAAACAAAAGGTAGCTCATGAGCTATTGTATAAGTTATATTTCTGCAAAGTTTAATCATTTAAAGATATTCAAAGATTGCAATTGGCTTGGAGTCGTTTTGAAAAATGGAAAAGTCCGAGGCAGCCGAAACAGGCGAGTATGTGTGCAAAGAGCAAAGAGTAATGAGAATGTGGAGTAAGCGCATGAGGTTTGTAAGGATAGAAGCAAGTGGCGTTCTGTTGTCTCTGCATGCCCCGACGGGAAAATCAAGTATATAATTATGTATGTATGTTTCATCTTTCAGTATCTTTTGTGTGAAAGCGTAAAATGCAAAAAAATACATTCATATTTTATTATTCATATATTTTTTAAAGCGTGGTTAAAGCAAAAATTTAAATACATCCCTTATTTATCAATACGACGAGTTTGTAGACGTCATCAACTACAAACTACTCTATTTCATAACTTGAAACTCTATATACCGATACCAACATTGTATTTTATTGCGTGTCACTCATATAAAGCCGTAGCCCATTCACTGTCTGATGGCTTACATATTCAATGATGACACGTGAAGTGACAAAGAGCCATGACCCACCAGACTCGTACGAGTAGCATTTGACAGACTAACACGTACCTGTGAACTTGTCAAAGATACATTCAGATAATTCAATAGATTTCTTACTTGTCAGCTCCTTAAGTTGACTACTGGTGTGTACATTAAATTAGAATTGTTGCTTATTTTGTAGTTGTGCTTAGTTTGTAAGCGAAATTATATACTATGTAAGGCTGAATGAATGACGACATACGCAACAGCAGGCCTTACTAAAAAAAGCTTATCTTAGTTTATTTGACTGTCAAGTACCTTCATTCAATTCAAGTAATCACATAGAAACATTAGTATACTAAATAACATTAGAATACACTTCAGAACACAGCCCTCTCTCCTAAATTTTGTAACAATGACATACCACTTTGATAATCTGAACAACTCTAATACATTTAAGCTTGCTCAGTAAATATAGCAGACTAAGTGCTAAAGTCTCTTCACCAAGATTTGATTTTACATCGAGATCGGAATCTTTTTCTTCATTTTGGCGCAAGCAACAATTTGTGGGTCACACAAATTTGTTATTGCTCTGCCTCCCAGCCCGCGTGGTCGAGTGGATAGCGTATGCAACTGCTGATCGGAGATCCCGGGTTCGATTCCCGGGTCGGGCAAAGTGTTACTGGGTTTTTCCAAATTTTCAGTAGCAGCACGGAGTCTGGTGATGTGCCCGGTAACGGCAATATCGCCCCCTATTAGGTAGGACCTAAAAATTCAAGGCGAAATGTGGGTGTAATATTACACCTCTGCCAACCCCTTCGGGGATACATTCGTGAGTATATAAAAATAAAAAAATAAACAAATTTGTTATTGCGGGTCTCACTATTCCTTGAGTTTGTAGTTTGAATAGTAGTAAGTTTCCGCAAATCAGGATTTGCTCTATGCAAGATGACATTTCAAACGAAAAAAAAAATTGGGCAAGTGCGAGTCGGACTCGCGCACAAAGGGTTCCGTACCATCATCTATAAAAGAAAATCACGTTCGTTGTATGTATACTTAAATACTTTATAAGTTTCTACCTGTTTATTAAGATCGAGTAACAAATTGCTTAAAAATTACGTTTGTTGTATGGGATTAAATTTAAAAAAGTAAATAATTAAGGGGGGCCCTTAATTATTTACTTTTTTTAAATTTAATTATTTATTTTGAAAGGTAATATACAACTACATATTCTGTAAAAATTTAAAGCGTCTACCTGTAACAGTTAGTAATTTTGAGCAAAATATACGAATAAAAACACGTTTTTTGTATGGGACCCCCCCTTAATTTTTTATTTTTTTTTATTTTTAGTATTTGTTGTTATAGCGGCAACTGAAATACATAATTTGTGAAAATTTCAGCTATCTAGCTATCATGGTTTATGAGATACAGCCTGGTGACAGACAGACAGACAGACAGACAGACAGACAGACAGACAGACAGACAGACAGACGACGGAGGCTTAGTAATAGGGTTCCGTTTTTTACCTTTTAGGTACGGAACCCTAAAAAACATCTCACACTGCAAAACAAAGCATACACATTGTCAAACAGACAAGAAACACTGCAAGTAAATCTTCAAAACCTTTGTCTCCATTGCAAAACACTTCATATAGTTAATTTATCAACGTGAGTAACTCATCCTAACATATTGATGTCAGAGGTTACAATCAACATCGCACTTTCTCTATTACTATAAATAATGACATGATCAAAAACCTTTGCTTGAGACGTTATAAAAATCGTCCAAGCTCTGACATATCGAAAGGTAATGAGATAACGTTTGTATTAAGGCGCGAGTACACGAGACACGCTTTAGATATTTGGACACGAGCGTAGCCGTAGGTATGAAAAGCTGTATAAAAGTATTTTATGGCAGGTGATTTGTTATTACGCTCCTGCTACTGCGCGTTAATTTAGGCGCTACGTAGATGTGGCCAACGTTTTAACGCGTTAAATTACAAATTGCCAAGGCGAATTTTTTAACGCGTTAGTTAACGCGTTGTCGGCCATTGCCATTAACGCTTACACCAACGCAGCTGTAGCAGTAGCTTTAGAGATGAAATAAATATCCGATTACTATCCGGAATTTGGCAATACGGCTTAAATTAACTATCCGGATACCGGAAACGAAATCCGCAAAGCTGCACTCACCAGATAGCTTTAACTTCAAGTCAAAATCAATATCATATGAAATTGTGTTCTCAGTGTCCATAATTTAAGTAGTTGTTGTCAACTATTGGCCAAATATCTAATAAAGCACTGCCGTTTGTATTGTCTTCATTTATTGTTTGCTTTAGCATAAAACAACTAGATGTAGTAAAAAATCACAATATTGTAATCTGGATTGTATTCATATGGCATATGCTTACGCGTTCTGTTAACAGGCAGCAGACTTAAAGCTTTTTTAATGTTCATGTATGCATTATAAATGCTTCTATATTATCTTTATACTTATCATGGTCGTGGTACTTCGTTATCTCTATTTACCTTTTATTATCATTCGTTAGTGGAAATAAAGTTATAGCAATATTTTGCATTACTACTAAAAATGGGAAGGAAATTATTATCACGATAAAAAAGAAAAGCTATATATTAAGACTAGCTTTTGCCCGCGGCTTCACTCGCGTAAATTCGGGGTTCTCTGGTTGTTATAGTATCTTCATCATCTATGTTAGGGGTAAAACAAATCTCCTTTATTGGGCGGATACTTCTATAATTGTCGTTTTGACTGTTTAGGAAATATAACTGCAATTACTGCAAAAAGTAGGTATTTACACATACAAACTACTTAGTTCTAATTGTAGTAGTACTCAAAATGTTATACGGTATCTGTGACGTTTCACTAGAGTGGCCAATATGGCGATTGTGATTTGTCTGTCAGAATCAGAACCATTAGAATTTAACAAAATACTTGACAATCCGAATTTTGCGGATATATGTTGTCGACTCGAAATCAAATTTTATTATTCAGGAAAGTTTTCGATGTAGGTACTCCTTGACGAAATTATTAATATAAGATTTGACACTGCGACAGCAGCGCAGTCCGTCGGTTCCAATGTGAAACATTCAAAATCCACAACTACTTACAAGTTAAAAATTAAGTAAATAAAACATTTTCCAGTGGACTAAATTGTGAATCTAAACCATTCTCAGGTCCCCTTGAACACACACAAAAAAAATCATCAAGATCGGTCCAGTCGTTTAGGAGGAGTTCAGTGACATACACACGCACACAAGAAATATAATTATATATATAAAGATGTGATGTGTTCTCTTGTTATTCTATTTGGAACTTAAACTTCATTATCTATTCCAACTGATATCTTCCTACACCACCAAAGCAATACTGTAAGTATCTTTAAAATTGATGCCTGCACATACAGAAATGTAATAAATTCGTCGGATATCTAAAAAGAACTCAAGTAATCATGTACCGCCGCCCTTACAGTTCCAATCCTGTTTGACATCGAGTTTGGAAACCAATTTACATGAAGATGAAAAAGAGATTACTAATAGAAAATGAGTCGAAACGAACGCTATAAATACATGGATAAAATAACTTAATATAAATAAATAATGTTCAAATGTATTTGTAATACAAAAACTGTGTTCCCATAGAAACGTTTCAAATATTTCAACACTACGTAAATTAAAGTATTGGAATGAACCATTTGTGTCAGCGTAGAATGGAAATTAATAATTGATTTTAAATTAAATAATTTTGGTATCGACACGTTTCGTTTCGCCTAGTTAGTCGGAGATCATTACGTTGGTAAGAGCCTCATTATAGAAGGTTTAATGTTAATAAAATATGTTTATTATTGTTCGTATTAATATGCTTATTAAGAAATTTCTCGATACATAAATTATTTGGTGAAATTTTTATTTTATTTTTACTTTGATGATGGTCTGTTGATTATTTTGTCGAAGACACATGGGTTCGATTCCCACACGAGACAACACTTTGTGTGATTCATGAATTGTTGTTTCGAGTTTGGGTGTTCATTGTGTCCGTTAGTTGTATGTTTGTAAGTTTCCCCGCGACACAGGATAAATCCTGTGGATTCGGACTAAAGACCTAATGCGGGCAATGTTCTAAGAAAAAGAAGAATAGGTTTTAGTGAGTAGGCTTCTTCTCCGACTCCGAGAAAACAAAAATAGTATTTATCTATTTGCGACGGATGTTACCCATATGCAAATATGCGGCAAAATGGCAAGCTTGGTTGAAACATAATTGCGTCACCGTGTAGTCTCCTGTATGGTTTTATTGGAATTTCCTCATAAAAAATATGTAACAGCTGTAAAGGATCTGGAAATCAGATTACCAACAAAAGAAGCCAAATATTATTTTCACCACAGCAGCTCAAACATGCCACTTTTGCTGCGAGACAACAGTGAACAAAACGCGATTTTGATTCGAGCGTGAGAAAAAGTAGCTTTTTAATTTTTCAATCTTCAGTGTCACGAACTGACATTGTTCAGCCATAAATTTGAAACATTCAAATTTTACTGTGCTCTGTCTCTTTCACATGCACATAAAAAGTGAGTGACAAAACAAACCCCTTCGAATTCGAAATTCGATTTTGGAATTCGACCTCAAAGAAAACACCTTCGGAAACGCAAATAAAAAAAGATATTTGTAATAAAGAAATTACTTTTTTTATATGTTATTGTTTACATGTTTAATTTATTATTGGATTTTAATAAAAATATGTCTAATTAATAGTATACATTTAGTATTTAACCAATACATTTTTATTTCGAATTACAACAATGATACATTTGAAAAATAAACATCAGGGACGCGGTATTAGAACGCAATTTAAAAAAGTAGGGGGAATAAATATTTCGCTGATGCTGATACAGTATAGCGTAACGTGTTAAATTATATTAATATATAAAATAATCTAAAAAGATAATAATAATAATAATAATAATATTCTACCACATTCACACAACACCATCTAGGCCCAAACTAAGCAGAGCTTGTACTATGGGTACTAGATAATGGATAAACATACATATATACTTTTTTTTTTTTTTTTTGTAAATACATACATATTATACATAGAAACACCCAGACCAAGACAAACATCCATGTTCATGCACACAAATGTTTGACTTGAGCGGGAATCGAACCCGCAACCTTCGGCGTAGCAGTCGCTTACACTCCCGCTGCGCCAACCGGCCGTCTGAAGATGAGTGAAACTAGCGATGATGACTGTACTTTAACACAGTAGAGTTAAATCAACAAGTGATTAATGCAGAATTCAATCTATTCCTCTACATTTCTGTCTCCAAGTAATATGTGTTCTCACTGCTGTGGTGAAAAATTATGTGTGCTACACGAGAGCAAAGTTTTTTGTATCTCGTGCTGTTGAGTCCCTCACTACGCTCAGGATTCTAACTTTGATTCACTCGCTACGCTCGTGAATCAATCATAGAATCCTTCGCTTGCTCGGGACTCAAAATCAGCACTCGAAACAAAAAACAACTTTGCTCTCTTGTTGCACAAATAACTATTGGAACATGTGACCTACAAGTTGTTGTTTAGAGTCTGGATGCACTTTGTGTTCGTTGCTTGAATGATTTTAAAGTGCACCTTGTCATCCTAATGGGAGACTTCACTTAAATAAAAATCACACTTATGTGGTTACCTACTAACTTTTCGAAATATTATTTAAATCATCAATATTTATAACATTCTTGCGTTAGGTACTAACAGACTAACAGACAACGCACAGCCGAAACTACTGGGCACAAAAAGCTGAAATTGGGCATGAATGTCCCTTAGGGGAGTTTAGAAATGCCCTGCAAAAGTGCACTGGCTCTGTGGTCCAGTGGATAGCGTATGCGACTGCTGATTGGAGGTCCCGGGTTCGATTCCCGGGTCGGGCAAAATTGTTACTGAGTTTTTTCGAATTCTCAGTAGCAGCACGGAGTCTGGTGATGTGCCCGGTAACGGCAATAGGCTCGCCTCCTATTACGTGGGACCTAACAATTCATGGCGAAATGGGGGAGTAATATTACACCTCTGCCTACCCCTTTGGGGATACAGGTGTGAGTCTATAAAAAAAATTAAATAAGGAGTGCCCTAAGAAGAAATTGCCCGAAATTCCCAAATACCCTAAATTTTTTGAAAAGGTTGCTCTTGATTAGAGTATGTATGAGTCAGTTTAACTTAGTTTGGTATTCTATATGAAATGCTACAATATGAAGATGCACCCATTTTAATTTATAATATGGGAATGTTAAAATGAAATAATAGAAAAAAAAACTGTGTGTGAAAAGACCCTTAACGGAAACTGAAATCCCATAGTGCAGGTACCAATCATTACGGACATTTTTTACTTCGGCAACATACCTGGGAAATTACTGGTTCAGGCGATATTGAGGCTCTAAGCCACTATAGAATGTTTCTGTTTAGGTACAAAATCGATGCATTAACCCCACCAATATGTTCTATACATGTCCTTTAACTCCAGGATAAGTAGGTATTTCGAGTATTTTAGTTGCCGTTTAAAATGTGCCTACTTGAAAAAATTATCGTTTCCCAGTTATTATTTACGCTTAAAAGTGATGAATATGCATGTAGAAGGACGAAAAGGGAGAGGACGGCCAAGGAAAAGATGGATGGACTGTGTGAGGATGGATATGAAAGAGAAAAGGGTGATGGTGGAGGAAATGAACGGATGACTGGTGACAGAGAAGTATGCAAGCGATGGACATACTGCGTCGAACCCAAATAAATTGGATCCAGGGCAAGACAATGATGGTGATGACTTTGCGTAATATCCAAAACGAGTAGACTTCAGCTTGTTGATGGGTCTTGTGTCACCCTGTTTAACAAATAATATAATAAATTAGAACAATAATTTAATTGCACGTTTCAAACATATGCCTGGCCTTGACGTCTTAAAAAAAATTTATTAACTATTTCTAACTTATAATTTGTTTCTTATTCATGTCAAGACTTCAAGGAGACTGTTTATTATTTAATTTTTAATATTGATTGAGGTTCGACGAATCTCATATTAATTTTAGCGCCTATAATTTCTTCTTCATAAAAATATTAACTAGGCGTAACGTTTTCAGCATGGCTTAAAAATAATTATTAGGTACCTTAAAGTGTCCTCCCTCCCCTATTCCTTCTGTCTCAACCCACTCGTCTTCCTATCCCTTTTCTCAACCCAAAGGGTGACAACACATTTGTGACTCCTCTGGTGTTTCTTGTGCCCATGTGCTTATCGGTATTGCTTACCATCAAGTGATCTGCCTGCTCGTTTGCCGCCTATAACATAAAAAACATGTAATCAAGTGCTGGATGGATTAAAGTGTGCAAAATATGAGGACCTTATTTTAAGGTTTTCTATCCCATTAATTAGCACAGGAAAATACTCCTTTAGACATGAGAAGTAGATATAAATGAAAACTTATGCCACGAAACGATTGGATTTTTTTTCTCTCGTACTGGTTAGTCGGATGAAAATATGAAACAACAACAACAAGACATAAAATATGTATTATTTAAAATCACATCATAATTTATGATACTACCAAATATTAATTACTCAATTCTAACTAGAATCTCGTAAGCACCTTTCTCTTGATATCGCCTGTTAGTAAGACTGGTTCTAGCATCAAACAACTAACAACTAGGACTGTCTAGCTCGGCAGCACAACACTTTGAGTGTCTAAACACACTATGCCGAAGTTACGCGACCGAAGTTCCGCGACCGATTTTAAGTTCCGACGTATTCGGCTGATATGACACACCATAAGTGCCGAACTTACGCTCGTGCTACGAACTACGCTTGTGCGCTACTACTAGAAAAGTTGCCACTGATTTTACGCACGACCGAAGTTACGCTGTCCGTTATAACGCAACGAAATTTCGGTATAATGTGTCGTCAGTAATTCAAGTAGCATTGCAGGCATAGCATCATGCCGAACTTCGGTCGCGTAACTTCGGCATAATGTGTTTAGACACTGAAAGTCAAACGTGTCTTGTTAAAACCCGGTGTTTAATTATCCTTGATAACTTCTATTTAATTTACACTTGTGAACGTGTTCATACGCTATAGTTATCTAGTGTGGCGTGGCGCAAATATGTAATTAGATTTGCATAAGACCTCTCAAACTTTTGAAGGATGACGAGAACCTGTATAAGAAGTAGGTATAAACGTAGTTACTTGAATATCTGCTTAAGTTAATATTCTGTCAAATCAAATTAGAAACGTAAGCGGGGTCCTTGCTTTAAATCAAAAAAATTACAACCGGGATAACGATAAGATGATAATGATGACATATTTTCCAAAAAAAAGATTTTTTATGGACTCACGCCTGTTAGGGGTCCTAAGGGATAGGCAGAGGTGTAATATTTCACCCACATTTCGCCATGAATTTTTAGACCCCACGTAATAGGGCGCGCCTATGGCCGTACCGGGCACATTACCAGCTTCCGTGCTGTTACTGAGAATTTCCTAACGGAAAAACCAAATACCACTTTGCCCGACCCGGGAATCGAACCCGAGACCTCCCAATCCCACATTCCACATTTATGCGGCGAGACCAACGAGGCAATTATGATGTAGTTTTGTGACTGGCTAGTGGTCTAGGGCAGGGGTTCACAATTTTATTTGGCCCAGGCAAATTTCATTCCCTATTTTACTAACCTTAACTGATTATGTATATTATCTTTTATAGAACCCTAGCTGGCTCTATTTCGATAACCAAAGTGTTTACCCGGAATTTCAATATTTTCATTTTGATACAAGTCGAAGACAGGACAGATTATTAATGAAAAATATTCGTTATAACATAATAACTAAAGTCAGGCTTTATGTCCTACAGTTGGATGTGAAGACCAAGCTGGATCCAATCTGTTTCTGTATTTATTTTTTGATTACGGGACCGGCCCCACTCAAGCAAAGTAGCTTTCAGTAGGTAGTGTATTGCAATATTTCATATATTAGTAGGTATCGTAATAATATTAAACGTCCGCGTCTTAGTTATTTCAAGATGTCAGAAATCGTCGCACGTGAGTCGGGTAATGATGGGTATGGAATTAACACCTCGGTCGCGAGTTCAGTGTCTTAACCATTGAACTATCGATGCTTTAATAAGTTACAAAAACAAAGCTAATAAACAGTAGATTGGGGTGATTTCATCATGAATGCCCTTTGACTTTGTGCCTGTCAAATTATGAATTTAATATTTGTCAAAGCTCATCATCATTATCATACATAGACGAATATCCCGCAAAGCCTCCTAAAAAAGCTAATTCAACATTTTATTAATGTTACATTACTTACAAACTAATAGTGATTTTGACAGCTATTCTAATCAGACACTTTTAATGATATGTCAAAAACAATCGCTTTTTACGGATTTTGTTTGAAATAAAATATGGTGACATTATTATTTTTTGTCGTCAAATAAAAAAAAACAAAAAATTGACAATAAAAAGTGTAAGGTTAGAGTTTTAATATAATTTGATCAATGAAATTTACATAATTTTGGCATGTTTTACTAGATAAAAGAAGTAATATAATACATTTACTTCCAGGGAACATCCCAATTTCGTTACAAGAATTCTTCATAATGTGAATATGTGTATTGAAAACTTCTATGAAACTCCGAGCTGCGTAAGCATATACCATACTCAAGGCTATCCATACTAATATTAAATATGCGAAACTGTGTTTGTTTATCCTACCTTCACGTCGCAATGGAGCGATATTATGTCTTCGGCTAGATGGAGTCATCTAGCCGAAGCTCTCCGAGTGTCATAACATCTGTTGGATACCTATACGCGTCTCAATATTACAGTATGACATTGCTGGTGTAAACGCATCCTAAAAATCATGATACTACAAAATACCAACAAATCAGCTCAATTTAAAATCTTTGGCTAATATACTAAATTGAACAATAGACTTTTACAATATATAATTTGATATATATTTGTTATAATTATCTCTACATATTAATATGCACCTACCTTGCTTGTCTCTGCACCACCAAAAGGTCCGACTGGCAGATAATGCCTTACGGCATTAAGTCCACCTTATGTACTATGTGTATTGTGCATGAAGAAATAAAATAAAATAAATAATGTACATTGAGAGAGTATAGCTCGAGTCTTATTGATTCGGACAATTGAACCGATTAGCCGCCACGGTCTCAACGCGTGAAGAAAAATATTTGGAGGAGGCGTGAAATTTGTAAATCATTGTTAAACTCATCACGCTTTTAGGTTATGATTTAAATATTTTTAAAGATGGTCTCCATTGACGAATGAATTGTGAAGTGACTGGGCTGCTCGGATATGGATATTTGGATGAAAAGAAATCCTGAATAATTTGGTTAGACTGGATGCGGACCCGGTCTTCAAGACGAAAGTCTGGGATGAAATTGGAATAATATAATGTAACATGTAACTTAAATAAATAAATAAATAATGCTATAAATATGCTCATAATGGTCTAGAATACGGCAATCTTGTAAATCATTAGAACGAAGGGTTGGTAAATACCAACCCTTCGTTCTAATGATTTACAACCGTACCGTAGCTCAAATGAGCTACGAATTTATTGGTATATACTAAGTATAGCCAGTTTTATAACACGATAAAAGCTTTTTCTCCAACGAAAATTTGCCCACTATTTCTGAGTGGTAGGGCTGTGTGTCCCAGAATATTGGTATGAGCAGTGGTGGAGGTATGTGCTGTAACGGGTCTCAGTGTAAAACGGGGAATTCACAATAATGGACATGCCCACGGACAAGTCTGCAAGAATGTCTGCTGGCCCTGACTAATTCTGCAACTTGTATAAACCGATAAAAACGAAGCCCAGACGCTGTAGACTTGCACGTAGAAATTTAATGTTCGATTTAATCACACTCTGTGGCGCTATCCAAAACCACCGCGGTATCCGTCGATTGCCGGTAAGCGAAGAAAGATTAGATCTGACGATTGCCTATTTGTTCTGGCGGCTAAAGGCACCTATATCTTGTTTTAGTTTAATTTATTTATACTTTATCGTTATTCAATAATATGTAAATTTGCTATCAGTAGTCTGATTGCCATAGTCACTCACTGAATCCACATTGCCTTTTGAGAGTTACTATTCAAGGTTGTTAGATTACTTAGCAGTCTTAGCACGTAGGTATAGTAGGTACCTTACTGGTTTAAATGAAGCAAAAACTTAGCTTTAACATATTCTTTATCTTAGTAACTCACTGAAAACAACATGAAATTAATTTATCACTAAACAAAATAAGGTTTCACAAAAACTCAGACAAACAAATATCAATCTAGGTATTATATCGATACACTGCCTGTCAACAGAACATTTTCTAACAACTTATTCACGCAACACTCACAGAAATAAACAAACATCGTAATAATTCCTAGTAGTTACAACTAATTGCTAAACTGCATCAATAAAACAAGATTTTATAACCACAGAGTATAAATAACATTCGGATAACAACCGCGACACATTCAAACGAATCGTAAAAAAAAAACAAGTCAATAGAGAAAAACCGTTTAAAAACAGATATCGGAATCTTAATCCGAAATCAATAACAACAATAGCTTTATACTTGCATCAAATTATTATCTTTTAACATGTCGACCGTTCTTAACAAATCGTTAAACTCAGTTCATTATCTTAATTATTTTCACGTTCAATTCATTACTGCTATATAACAATTTAGATTATCTTCTTACATCTGAGGCTGTTTAACACCTCTCACGATACGTCGGCGGCGCAGGCGCACACAAAGCCGATCGTAAACCCAACATGGAGTGAAAAAAAAAAACAAAAACAGCCCGAGAGAATAATAAAGAGAGTCAATTCGCTTTACGTCTCAAGGTGTGAAGCTGTCATGGGCGAAATGATGACTCCATTATTAAGCGGCTAAATAATAATTCTCCCGAGTCCCGTTGCACCGGCTTGATG
Source organism: Euclidia mi (assembly GCA_944739405.2). Classification (NCBI taxonomy): domain Eukaryota; kingdom Metazoa; phylum Arthropoda; class Insecta; order Lepidoptera; family Erebidae; genus Euclidia; species Euclidia mi. Next base: position 106,310,292 of record OX123182.2, read on the forward strand.
TGTTAATAAGTTGAACGCGGCGGGGTTATTTCGTACGCCTGTGTGCGTATATACGCGTGTGTTTCTACTTATGTCTTTGTGTTCGTAGTTGTTTGTGCATGTGTGTATTTAATTAGGGTTGGTAGTTGTTTGTGGGCGTTTACAGTTATGCCTTTTGCTATTTTTTGATGTAGCCTTTGTTATTTATTGATATGTTTCGATTTGATTGATGTTTAAGTGATACGGCGGTTGGATCTGTGTTTATTATGTACAAATTGTTGTCGTTAAGTTGTCGAGTTGACGCAATAAATACTCTTGAGTGTTTGAAATTGCGTGAAGCGTATATTGATAGCCTGAGAGGGCTTTAAATATCTACTTCTCATAGAAATATGTGATTTGTGAATATGATCAATAACATACTGTAGTCGGACAAGGCTGTATAACGTGTGACAAAAAGGTGTGGCCGTAACATGATAAATGGGCTTGTAAGTTTAAGAAATAATTCAATACAATTAGCAAACCTCGAACTTAATAACATAATCATACCATACGTACCTATTTTTAGTATGTTTGTTATGAAACTCCGGTAGCTTTGCATCGGTAACGAAATCAATTTAAATTACTAAAGGTTAACGTTAAATATTATTATGTTGCAACTAGCACGGAGTTTAGAATTAAATACCTACAGTAGGTACTTACACCTAGTAATAGGCAATGGGGGTAGATACATCCTAAAGACCGCTATTGATGTTTCAATCCTTCTGTACTGAAAATATGTACCACGAGCAGTTATATAAGTAAGTCAACTGTACAAATAACCCGTGTTGTAATTAGAAAAATGAAATGATGTGTGGCTCTGACTAGAGAAACAATTTTAAATTTCCCCGATTGAAACTTCATCATATCAGCCGAAAGACGTCCACTGCTGGACATAGGCCTCTGCCAAGGCTCTCCACATAGACCGATCCTGAGTCCGTCCACCTTGCGGGAGGCCTACCTCTGCTAGAAAAGTTCTGGAGTGGCGGCCACGCACAGGACGTCGTAACGTTCTGTGCGTGGCCGCCCCTCCAGAACCTTTCTGCTCTAAATTGAAACTTACAACGAATTTAATCGTAAGATCCATTTATTTAAAACAATGATTGAAGATCGTAATCAAAATGCCTATATTTAGTTTAATCTAGTTATACTAAAAGGCAAATCAAGGGCTCCAAGGTGAGTCTTGGCTGCAATGCAGAGAAAAGATAACGTGGTCGGCATTGTGTGAATGCACAGTTGGCTCTTGGTTGGTTGTTAAGACAATATTATGATGCTACATGGCGTCAAACCTAATTCTAAATTCCTTAGAAACACATCGCATGAGCCACAATTATCTTTGTAACGTGTTTCTAGCGACTTTTTAAATGCAAACGACATCATTTAAAAACATCTTATAAGAAATAATATCTAATTATAAAAAATAATAGTTCGTGTTAATGAACTTATAAGAAACATAACACATAGTTCTTGTACCTAAGAATGCTAAACTAAAGTATTTAGTTGATTATATATTACGTTATTCTTTTAAAACTTGTATTTCTGTCTAATTATTTGCCCGCATTTATTAAAACAGTAGTATTTACATCTACATATATCAGATGGGACACGAACGAGTCCAAAGTATTTTACTTAAATTATTTTTAATTTGTACAGAAACAATCACGTTTTTACTAAGCCTTCGAAAGACAGACCTATTTGGCCGAGTTTTCAGCACTTTTAATTTTACAGTTTACCCTACGCAATTTATTTTGTTTTTTTTATACAACTCCAGCACCAGGAATAATTTCATGGACACTGGACATCTTGAACAACGTGAAACAACATATAAAGAGGCTCGGAAACCTATTTCTGAATCACAAACATCTTATCTCATTAAAGGGTTGGATCCATAATACTAGAGTGCAAATAGGCATAAAAGCACATACTTTCTGACAATTATAATTGTTAACACGCATTTCTGAGGTAGAGAATAGGCTTTGTCAAACACAACACGTAATCCTTCAGAGATGTATGAACAAAGTTACTGGGCGGATATAAAGATAGACTTTAGAACAGTTGGCCCGAATTCTATGAAGTGTTGTGTGAGTATTTGAGTTAGTCTGTAGATGTGTTTACTTTCATAACTCGTAAATTGAAGTTCGTAAACACCGTTATACAAAGATATTTAATTTAATAGGGAAGTTTCCTGCAAGTGAAATAAATTATACAAGTATTTTTATCTAGTGAAACATTTCAAAATAATAGTAGTTTCATTCATCAATTAATGTTAAAACTTTAACATTTTTATCGTCAATTTATTGATAATAAGTATTCTACTTGACAGCAAAACATTATGACGTCACTACGTCATATTTCACACAAAACCCTTGGCAAAGGTCGTTTTTGACATTGCATTAAACGTGCTTGATTTGACTAGTTGGAAACAACCCTATTGTAGGTATGAATTCCGCAGGCAAATGTTAATTTATAATATGTTGACGCTTTACCATTTAACTAAAACACATTTATTTAGAAGAATTAACTACAAAAAAACCTTGTTATGTTTTCCCTCTAAACGTCGACATTTCATCTGCGCGAACATTAGACATCAACGAACACATCTTAATATGTACTATAAATTAAACTGCTCAATATATCACAAGAGCAGCTAATTTAATTAGACATATATTATATTATACATATTAATATTTATAATAAAGTACTAGCATTGCATTTGCATAATTTGATTAAATAGATGTGTGAATTTATGAAGAGAAAGCCAAATTGTATAAAATTAACTGTAAATAATTAATTCTTACAAGTTTCTCTGACGAACAATGACTTCGCAGACTAGATTGAAGCTACAGATACAATAATTACTGTAGATGTTACGGTTACTAATTAGTTTTATTAAGGTAGATTTGTACAAATGTAAATTATTAACGGACAGTAGATAATAATATACTATTTTCGGGCAACTCTACCAAAATAAGCAGGCCCTGTAACGGTAACCAGATAACTAACAAACTTAATTATTAATTGTTTTTTGTTTGTTTGTTTTTCGTGTGAGTGGCCAACTGCAGTGTAGGAGTTTTTCAGACCGCCCCCGAAGGCCTCCGATGTGGCCTAGCGACTCTTATCCTAAGACAAGAACCGGGACCGACAGCTTTACGTGCCCTCCAAAGCACGGTAGCACTCAGATGTAAATGCCACACTTCGTCACCCATCCAAGTGGCAACCTGTGCAAGCGTTGCTTAACTTTGCCGATTTGTTACGAACGACAAGCTAAGTCTCGCTATAAACGCTACTTTATTTATTTTTAATAAAATTTATATTTAATATAATGTTATTAAATAAATTACACACAGGGCAAATAAAATCGTAGGTGCTCATCGCACAAAGATTTATTGTTTTGGCTAGGAATCAAATCCGCGACCTCCAGCTTAGCAGTTAGAGCCGGAAACCAATGGCCAGTTACAGACCTGTTCTATTGATTACTCACATATCTATGTGAATATATACAGGGTGTCACAAGACCCATCACCAAACCGAAGTCTACTGGTTTAGTCATCATGCCAAGTCATACTAAGCAAAAAGAAAACCCGGGAAACGATTTTTAATTTTAAGAACACACGATTTTTAATCTGCAATTAAAAAAACGCGCGTGCCATTTTTGAAATGCCCTACTTATTCATGGGCGCATAGGACATTAATAGAACAGGTTGGCGGGGTAAATGCATCAATTTTGTACCTAATTACAAAAATTTCATAGTAACTTTGAGCGTCAATATCTCCTGAACCAGTTATTTCCTAGGTATGGTAACGAAGTAAAAATTGTTTGTAGTGATTGGCACAATATGGGGTTTCAGTTTTCGTTAAGGGTCTTTTTACACCCTGTATATATTCATAAGCGTCACATTGTGACCTAAATAAATAAAGGATTTTGACTTTGACTTTTTGACTTATCATGCAAAAAGCCTTTACGAATTATTGATAATTATGTTTGTAACGCATGTTTTCATGTATTTTAATATTCGAAAGCATTATGTGTAGATTACTACAATTAAATGACGTAGCAAGTATCTGACACTGAGGTTAAATAAATAAAATGACTAACTAAATATCGTTTAGTCATCATCGCCCTAGCGTTATCCCGGTTGCATCCAAGACTGGCACGCCTTGGAGCTCGAGGTCCGCTTACCGGTCTAACCAGATATGACAGAATATCAACTTTTCCACAGAGCGACTGCCGTCTGACCACCGCAACCCAAAGGGATAGCGATATTCCGTGGTTTAGACCAGTATCAGTTTAGTTTAGGGAACTGACTCCCCGTAAAGACTGTCAAAGATCTCCATGACAGCCGAGACCGACGGTTTATAGTGCTCTCCGAAGCGCGGGGCAAGCGACTATTAACAGTTTAATACGCACTTAACTTCGAAAAGTCAGTAGTGCGCGCCATGGATTCGAACCCGATACCCTCTGCAAGGAAGTCCGTTGGTATCTCCTCGAGGCTATCGCTGCCTCTAACTAAATATCGTTTAGTATTTATGGTATTCAACGTATGTAGAAACACAAAACTTCACGTTCAGGTTTCTTGCTTGGGGATTTCACGATGCAAGTGGATTATTTTTATAAGTTTTGAAGGTTCTTCGTGTGCTACTATTGCAAGTGCCATGTTCGCTGGTGTTACATCCGTGAGTATGGTGCTTGCGACAGTACTAAAATATCGAATAATCTAATCTAAAAATATATAGTGTTCCAGTGGATAGCGTATGCGACTGCTGATCGGAGATCCCGGGTTCGATTCCCGGGTCGGGCAAAAGTGTTACTGAGTTTTTCCCAATTCTCAATGGCAGCACGGAGTCTGGTGATATTCCCGGTAACGGAAATAGGCTCGCCCCCTAAAAATTCATGACGAAATGTGGGTTTAATGTTACACCTCTGCCTACCCCTTCGGGGATACAGGCATGACTCTTTAAAAAAAGAAATAAATGTATCCCGGAACACAATGTTATCCTTATGTTTATGGCCATGAAAATGAATGAATGAATTCCTATAAAGTGGTTTGGTTTATTTCCAGTTCAACTTTCCCCGCGACTTCACGAGTGTCAAATGTGAAGTCCCATGTCTCTTTGTCTCCAATACCTATTCACTGCTGCTGAACGTCTCATAATTCAACTCCAGACAGGAAATAAGTGAGAATGCTGGTGGGAAATACAGAAATCTTTGTAGTTTATGTAACTGACGATGCCATAAGTTGAAAATAGAAGTTATATCAGCAAATAATTGACGTTTACCCATAACTAGTTTCAATAAACTTTTAATGGCGGATCTTTAAAATGCGTTTATTTTTAATCTTCTACCAGTAATTCCTAATCTATGAGACAATTTATTTCAATAACCACATGTTACTAACTTTTTCAAAATTTAATGATAATTCCTTTTTGTTTGTTGTTTGAATAAAAATAAAACTCAGATTTTTATTACTATTTGGATTAAGTAAATATTCTATTACAAGCAAGTATTTCATAGAGTATTGCCATAACAAGCCGCAAGGTCAACATTGTAAGCTTAATTTTGTTTTTTAATCTTTAGCATATCTGAATCACTTAGAACTTCAAATATTAAACAAAAGGAGAAAGAATCTGAAAACCGTTCTCATCTACAATTATTTCAAGACCACATGATAACATCTCAACTACTTCCAAGCCCCTACAACTTCTACTCAACACAACATAGACAACATTAAGCGTATGCACAGCCGAAACATAGTTCATGCATGCTCATAGCGCATGCGGGGACATGTGTACACGCCTTTAATGAGCGTCGGCTCATTGTTTTGGGAGCTGCCTACGCGTCGCTCGTGTAAAACTGGGCGTATCTGACCGCCGACCAATCACCGGCCGGCATTCCTCACAACACAAGACCATACCAAGTACCGACTATTATTTTATTACGTACAATTGTTCATTTTACGATCGCTCAAGTAATTGGATTTAAGTGAATTGCAAAAATGAAATATAGAAATGGTGTTTAATCGTTGCTCGTATGATTTCGTAGTTGAGATCTTAGTTAAGCTTATTGCTTGACGGTTTTATCTTATAAGCGCGTAATACGGAGCTATGTGATTATAGATACCGACTACAGGCTCCGGTTAAAAATTGGGCAACAGATAAAAACATTAATCTGTATCAAAATAATATATATACCTACTATCTTAGCTAAGTTGCCAAAAAAATTTTGGTATTTACTTGTAGATCTTACATTGGATTATTTTTAAACGGACAGATTTCAAGAATATGACTACACAATTTTACCACCCGTTAGTTGGTATATTTGCCCTCGTATCAAACGTTTAGGTTTGTTAACCTATTAAGTTTTTTTCTCAAAAGTAGATTTTTGTTTTTAAGCGCAATCCCATAAATGGAAGGCTGAAAAATCTTTGAATCATTTTACAGTGAATCGAAATAGACCAAATGCATACCTAAGTAAATCGCTGTGATCAAAATCCAAGAAAACACCACTAATCTGTTAGTCCGAACACTAGAGCCTGTGACTCAACGTACTACAGTACATAACAATCCATCTAACCCTCTGAGCCGTACGCAGCCTGGGCTCTGGCTCTGGCTCTAGCCATCACAAAGATAGATATAAAAATAATTTCACTTAACTAGTGTGTGTGACAGAGGTTGCGTGTATGAAAGGGAGGGAAGGGCAGAGTGAGAGGGGAGAGGGTGCGAGCGGCGCGCTTTGAACATCGAGGTGCTAATAACGAGGCGCCCCGCTGCGCGTGCGCCCCGCTGTGGTCGGAATGTTAGGGTGAACGAGCGTATCTTCGGAACTATATGAAGTTGTGATGTTCAACTGTAGTTGAGCTAGCTGTATCATGTTTAATTGCTCAATGCTTGTTGATAATTTGGTTGAAGAAGAAAATGCAGTCAGGGCTCCTATGTGGAAGTCTTGAACTGCAGTTCTTGGATGTTATTCTGACGAAGAATAAGTCAAACAATTCTTATCATCGTCTCAAGTGCTCACTTACCTGAAAAGTAAATAAGTGTCATCGTTTTAAAGTAAATTACATAAGTAACGTAATTTTTATGTAAGTAATATATTTCTAGAGCCGTTACAAATTCTACTAATTAAATTCTTTAAAACAAAGCCAAACGTACTAGTAAAAATTCTGAATCACAGGTGACTTTACAAAATGGAACCAACAGAAACAAAAAAGACACATCTCGAAACAACCATGCACTCACACAATTATTAGACCGCATGAAGAATGAACCCTCTGAATGATCGGCGTTAAAAAACATATGCCATCGAAGCTTTCAACCTTGCGTCATCATTTTGTTATAGCGCGATATTGTATAATATATAGGGCACAACCATGCCATCAACTGTACAACTCACCCTAAAGCTGAGTAAGATATCTGGGCCGCTGGTCTCTATTAACTATAATCACACGATAGCGGCGCGGTGGCGAGCGCGGACGCGGTCGCGGGAGCGGGCGGGCCAACGCTCCGTTGGCCGCGGCTTGATTAACGATCGCACTAATCTTGTTGTGACCACGACATGCACGGTACTGTATACGTACATAATAAGTCTTTGTTTAAGAACCATGTTTTACCTATGTAGTTTGGAGTCTTTCTGACTTCTACAGTAAAGTTTAATTTTCATAAAATGATTCGCAATAGTGATAATATATTTTTTTTAATCCACGTTGGATTGTGCTGCAGCAAGGTGCTGTCAAAGCCTAAGTCAACCTGAGATTGGTTTAAGTCCACCTGATTGCAAAACTGAAACTGCAAAGGCAGTTCCACAAAACTGTATCAACGCTTTATAATGCCTTTGTCAAGTCTAGAAGTATTGCTGTGAACTAGAGCTTGTTTTCATTAACAAGCACTGATCCCAAGCAAATAGCAGAGTCAGCAGAAGTTTGCGGTTTCAGAAAAGTACGAAAATAGTACGAGTCAATAAGTAAGTACCTAAAGATGTTCAATATCTGTGCGAACGGTGACATACATCAGAGAAAAACTTAAAAGGCACTTTTTAGAGATCTCGCAAGGAGACTGATAGACGCCTTGCGTGACCAGAGGGCTGGCTCAAAAGATAAGTATAGCCATACAACGAGGCAATGCTGCCAGTCTTCTGGGCACGCTTCCAATTGACTGCGATGTGGATGAGTTTCATGACGCCGTCATATTTAATTTCATTTTTAAGTTTTCAATTTTCAATTCTGGTAGGTATAAAAACCTTTTATTAGTATTATTTAATTATTTAAAGACTTAATTTTATTATATTGTTATGATAAAACACATTAATAAAAGAAAATTAAATAAACCTACACTTAAAGTCACACATTCAGACCACATTACATGAACAATATTGTTATTATATTTAAAAAAGTAAACAAATATGGGCGTATAATATACGAAAGAAACAAAGGATTTTTTTATCACTTACATCAATTACCTAATGTCTTTAGTCTTAAAAGCTTACTGGAAAAACCATGATACGCATTAGCAAGCTCGCATAATTATGCATTGCCAGGCCAATAAGTATTCCAACGATCCTAGTGCAACAATCTAGTTTCTTCTTATTTCTGGCCAATGATATCACATTTCCGAAAAAAAAAATATTTATGCGTACAAAAAACACCGTAATGTTAGTACCTATCTATTAAGTTTATGAGCACAGTGAGAGCTTAAATCCATTCGGTAGATTTTACAGGACAAGTTGATTAAAGACCTCTGACTATGGGCCATACAGACTGCAGAGAATTTCTTGCTAAGCACTATACTGACTTATTTAATACAACAATAATTATCATTATCATCAGCCTTGGCAAACGTAGTGTAGGACGCCCTCCGACTAGCTGGAGTGACGATATACGCAAAGTGGCTGGCAGTGGTTGGACACGAAGGGCCGAATATCGGGCTCAGTGGCGTACATCATCATGACATATCATCAACATGAAGGCTCTATTACTTGTTGTCTATCGTAATTATTGTCGGTGACTAGTTTGTCCGACGTTCGCGCGAACAAAATCAAAGATGGAACAAGTAATTACATACCTATTTGACTTTGCTAGGGTAAGACTTCTTTTTTCACTTTAAGTGGTCACTTGACATTTATGTACTTCACGATTAATGTTTGCATTTCAGTAGTCATCTTACAGTGGGGTAATAAGTACGTATTTCATATACTTACTAAAGGACTTACTCACCAACATACATACATGCCGACTTTCAGCTTCTTGTTTCCTTTAGTTACGGTTGGGTGTTATCTGTCAAATTTTATCTAAATTGATTGATGATTAATTAAGTTTAAATTATAAATAAGTCAGTTGTTTTAATATAGTTATACAAAATCGTTTTATACTTAATCCTAGCACACCAAGTAATGCGGGATGTGGGTGTTGACATCAATAACATAATTAACTAAATTAACATACCACAAGCCTGACATAATTTAAGTCCGTAACGACATAGCCAAGAAAATCAACTTAACAAACAACTTATGTTTTAAATTATTTTAATAGAATCGATACACAAGCACCTAAATCATAGATTACTGACTCGTAATAGAAAAGATTATAAAGTCACTTTGACAGCGCGGTAAAAATTATGTCCACAGATTAAAAAACATAAACATGCAAATCTCTCGCCTTGACAGATCAATTAGAATCAATAGGCCGAGACACTAGTAAACGATTCCGATCGATTGGTTTGAAACGATATAAGTAAATGGAAATAACTACTTACTAGTCCATAGTATGTTAAAAGCTCCGTTGGTATATCGACCTTCGTTTCTATAAGGAAATAACATTGAAGTTGGCCCTGAAATACCTGATAGGTATATAATTTCGACATTGGTCCGTGTGGTGAAGGATTAAGAATACAGAATGTCACCACCCCATATCAGCCCATGTGTGTCGTAAGAGCCGACAGAGGGAGCATATTATGCAGAGAACAGCACTGTAAGAGAAGGAAAACTTGATACAAACCCTATACCAACCCGTTTGGTCAGCGTGGCATAGTGGGCCAATTCCTCCTTTCAAAGGAGAGGCCTAGTCTAACAGTGGACTGTTAAAGACTGATGATGAATTTCGACATCTGGTAATAGGGTTCTGGTAAGAGGGTGCATAGGGTTCCCACCAAGAACTTAGGGTCCCAAGCCAACCTCACCTGCAAGTGGTGCACCTGCCGATCAACGGACGAGGCTCTGGCAAACAAAATAACCCGATAAGCGGCAATAGGCTCGCCACCTATTACGTGGGATCAAAACACTGACGAAAAATGGGCGTTTAATATGCCTCTGTCTACCCCTTCGGGGAAACAGGCGTGAGTCTATGTATGTATGTATGGTAATACGGGTGATAGGCGATATGATATTTTCTGGGTCTTGTCCCACTCTCTTTTCTACTTCTGTATCACCAATCTAGCAAGGTTCTTCACTTCCGTGCCCACCACGGTATGGTCTGGGGTGCACCCCAGAATTTTGGATACTGATTTGAAATTCTAGGCTTGTCACCTAGGAAACGTTACACCTTTGTTTGATGAAAGCACAGGCCCACCACAGTGAAAAACAACTCTAGATACACCAAAAAGAAGAGCAATTATTATTTTTCATCCAATATCTATTTACTCTCTGAAAGAAGGAAACTAGCGGCCTAATTTACGCATATTTTATTTCAAGCATATTACAGGATATTAATACTAACTTTATTATGAAAGTAATTAAATTTATTATCGTACTTGGAAGCTCATAGATATTGGCATATTAAATCGTACGTGCCATATTGCCATAATATTACACGCTAAAATTATGATTCCCATATTAAATTATAACAACAATAATTTTAATAAATTAACTAGCAGTTGACTGCGGCTTCGCCTGTCCTAAACTTTCAAGCTTCATTTTACCGCCTTAGGGGTATTCATTTTACCTCCTTATATTAAAGTATGCTTCCATAGTGAGTGTCTACGTCATAAAGAGAATTCACTGGCCAAATATCATGTTTCTAGCTTCAGTCAAAGAGCTCAGATATTTACATAGAGGCGCATTTCCTATGGGCGCTCTGAAGACAAACTTTCTGTGACCCAAATTGCCGCCTGGCGGCGTGGCAGTCGCTGTGACAGCTGTCTCTACAAGAGCAAGAGAGACAAACGTTCCTCCTGTGTATCTTAAAGAGACGGAGAACGACGCCAGCGCCGCCACGGAGCCAACTACGAACTAAACTGGAGAGAGTCCCCACTTGGAATCGGCACACGAAATCTTTAAGAACTGCGCTTCTATGTAAATATGTATTCATTGCTTCAGTAGTTTGGATTCTGCGATGATAATAATATGTCAGCTTAACTACGAGAACAAGAGAGACGGGGAACGACGCCAGCGCCACCACGGCGCCAACTACGAACTAAACTGGAGACAGTCCCCACTCGGAATCGACACAAGAAATCTTTTAGAACTGCGCTTCTATGTAAATCTGTATTAATTGCTCCAGTAGTTTGGATTCTGCGATGATAGGTACATATGTCAGTCAGGAAAAGTAATTTATCTATACCTACCTACAGTACATTATTGTGACTAACACAAAAACCACCGAACGGATCTTTGAGCGGTTTTCACCAATAGACAGTGTGGTCCCTGAGAAACGTTTAGGTACCTATATAAAGTCTAGTACCTATATGTAAAGGATCATTATCTCAATGACCCTTAAAGACTATACTGCTATTGACTTACTCCCGCTTTAGGACTAAATCCTGTTTCACGGGGAACTTTACAAACATACAACTAACGGACACAATGAACACCCAGACCCGAAACAACAATTTATGAATCACACAAAATGTTGTCTCGTGTGGGAATAGAACCCACAACACTCTGCGCCCTGTCAAGCGGTGTGGCGGCCCCTTAAACCACTACGCCAACCGTGCAGTTCTTTTCTTCATTCTATGTTCAATATGTTTGACAAAATAGTTTTAAGCTTCCGGTTTTCCACTTCATACTATGCCTCTGGAGCAACCCCAGTCTACGGATGAAATATTTTGTGATATTCACGAATTGTTTTTTTGAGGCTGTGTACTTTTGTGCATATCGGTTAATTTTTTTTCTTATGTTTGTAATGTCACCAGTGTTACATAATTTACTTACACCGATTGAGGTGAAAAAAATGTATTTAAATAAATGTGGTCCTCAAATACAGTGGCAAGAGCTTATAAACAAAGGTCAGTAAAAAGACCTCTCAGAAATAAGTTTCCAAACTGTTTTGTACATATACATAAATCAATGTGGATTTATTTCATAACTATTAACAACTTAACGAAAGTTCTTTTACGCAATTCGAAATATAAAAACATTTATAGGTAGGTATTTTTTATTTTATTTTGCGTACATTTCGGGAGTTTTGTTTGTCATCATCTTCATCATGCAGTTCACTGCAACACTGAGCTAGATTTTCGGCTCTTCGTGTTCAGCACTTTCCGTGTATCGTCACTTCACCTACCGTAGGGCGTCCTGCGCTACGTTTTCCAAGATACACGCCAGTATAGGCGAGTATTATTATTGCCTATGAGACCTAAGGATCTTCTAGCACCAAAGCTTAAATAAAATATCCGATTTGAAAATTTATAAAGTCACATGACAATTGTTAACAATTAAAATGTGGTATAAAAATACAGTTCAACTAAACACGCAAGTTTTCACGTTTTCTTAATAAAATTAAAGGTGTATTACATACCTTTTTTTTTTTTTTTTTTTTTTTTTTTTTTTTTTTTCTTTTTTTTTGGTATCGGGTTGGAAAATCCTCATGGAGTCCCTCCGCCTCGGGGGGAAAAGAACGAAAGGGACTGTCAGACTCTTACTGACTAAAAACCAACCCGTGCTCCTCATGTACCCATGTGTCGGAGGGTAGGGTTTCACCAAAGCATTCCTCGCTACCCCCCGACGGGTATTGGCCCGCCAGATGGTCAGGCGGGCTCCGAACTAAACCCCCTTGGCGGCGGATGAAGGTGTTGGGCTCCGCCGCCAAAACACCCATCGGCCGCAGAGGATAGGGAGGACGGCAACGCAACACCGCATCTCCTCTTCCTCTGCGGCCCCACCGCGACGCAACGATGGTGCGCCCCCATTTGGTCGCGGGAGATAGGGCGCGGGGCAACGCAACACCCACACGCCTCTCCTCCCGCGACCGCACCCGACTGCGAGGGACAGACAGAACTGTCCCCTGCACCCGCACCATGGGACGCATCCTACGCAGGCCTCTATCAAGCCCACGTGGAGCGTCCCCTCCCGGGATCCCGCTTAGCTTCACCGTGGGTGGCTTCTAACCCACGGTTACTGAGCCCCCCCACCACGACAAGGTGGAGATCCCACGGGGGGGGTGTATTACATACCTAACTGCTCGGACGTAACCGTCTTCAATACCATGACAACTATGGACAGAAAAGTAATCGGGATTTTGAAAAGACCCACTGTTTGTTCAAATTAAAGGTATATTCTTCAAGACTGGATACAGCATACAGCCCTTAGATTTATTTTATTTATTTATTTTTATCGGTGCATCTAAGCAATAATTCTATACTGCTATAAAATCCGGTACAATAAAAGCGATAATTACTTGTTGACGAGCAAGCCTTTAATATTTCACCCTTTATTGTGCAAGTTCCAAACAAAGCGCGAACAAAAAGTACAGCCAGCAAAAAAACCGCAAGCATTCCTGCGCCACGTACATTGTAAAACAAAATTGTTTTACCGACGACACGTCTAACACACCCGCAGTCGTTCACCATTGATTGAGCCATCACCAACGTTATTTCAGCAGGTTTACGCACCTAACAAAAATACAACCACCACCCGAAAACTATACACAACATCTTACTACTTACAAGATAAGACATAAATTCGCTTGTCGATGTAGATCTTTAATTGTAAAGGTAATTTGGTATTCCTGAAGTATGTTGTCGTAACTCAGATGTACAGTCGGAAACTATTATTTGTTGCGGTTCCTTACATTGTATTTGTGAGTTAAGGCTTACAGCTTTCCGCTTATGAAATGAGAAAGTTTTAGTATTGCACCCGCAATGTATCTTTCGCTATTGTGAACGTTCGACTGTTTGAATGTATTTTGACAATAATATTATATATTCGTGTTTCTATGTTGCGCTTTATTTTGTTGCACTTTAAAAAATAAGAATAAGTACTTTGTAGATTACATTATGAAATCGTGCCGAGATGATTTCGTTTAATAAAGAAACTTTTTAGATTTGATTTGATTTCAAGTTTGATATGAGATTTATCTATTGATTTATTCCTAAGCATAAATCAATTAAAGAATCTCATATCAACAACCGACACTTTTTTAGGAACACTGCATTTTCATATTTAGGTATACAAGCCATAATCGGGTTTAGCGCGCTTTCTTTTTTTTCTCATATATATCTCATATATCTCAAAGAACACAATACTTCTTGATTCTACAGTTCGTGACTATTGTCATAGATAAATATAATACTTTACTATTTTAAAAAAACCTTTTGTCTATATTGGAGTTTTGGTGATGAAAATTCAGAAATAGAGTAACGTAGAGGTAATTTTTTTAAAGTGACAATTATATTCTAGTATCAAATTCTTACATGTAAATAAAAATGATAGAACATCATCACTTTTTAATATTCTACAAAATGCGCAAGCTTACTAAAATTCTTATAAGCAGTCGTTTTAAAAGCAGTTCTACGTAACATACATAATTACACCGCCATCTGTTTACCCACGATCAGTATCAAAACGTGTTGCTTTACACACTAGCAAAAAATGGTCGATCAACCGTCTTCCCTCATTTGCACCAATAATTTCAAGTTTAATTTACTCACTGATTGAGCGATCGTATAAAACAACATGTCGATGAAGACATCAAATTGAAAACCATCAACAGTTACCGCTCGGTAATAATGTGGCTTTTATTACCTTGATATATTGCCTGTACAAATCGTGATTACGCTAGTGAAAATGTCGTTTCAACAAAACACTGTATTAAAAAAATGAATAATGACTTCTTTGCCGACAACGTCATTATATCGCGCGGTCACCGGCTCGCGAGAGATTTCTATCTGACTGTACACACGCCCGCTACACAAAGCAATCCCTACCTTATTGGCATAACCATAAATCTTACAATGCTTTAGAGCTACACTCTCAAGTTTTCATTCAAATTTAACATTTAAATTTTCCTGTTTTAAAGCTTATTTTCGCATGTGAACCGAGTCTCACACAAGTCGTGGAGAGCTCACAGAATTTCCACTTGATTGTGGCGTGGCGAATCGGATTGACAGCTAAGAAGGTTATTATTATCACATTTTACTTAGAGTACATGCATTTACATAAAACGCGGTGTAATTTGTAGAAATGTTTAGTTTCGTTATAATATAAAGTAGTCGAATAATGGCTTTTATGTCTTCACAGTTCCGTATAGAAACGAACGTTTAATAAATGTAAACTGTATGTAGATTTGTGTTGCGTGGGCTAGAGAGTGGGCAAAACTATTTACTTTAGTGAACGTTATTGGCCACTCTGTTCCCGTTCTTTGTCGGCATTTCTTTGGTGCCAGTATTTAAGCTCCGTATGAATACATTATGCAAATCTTGAAGAAATTTCACCGTCTCAATAGTGTTTAAAACTTCAGTGTGTACGTACTGGAGTTTCAAAAACTTTGGATACTGTGAAACACGGTGATTGTTGGATTATGGTTTTGATCTGACGATGATTTGCCGACACATGATGATACTTCCCTATTAATCGCCGCACGCGAATACACATAAACGCCGCTTTTTTTTCAGCGAAATTGAAGCTAAATAAGCTGTAGGTACAGTTATATTTAAAATCATACTACGCAGACAACCGATAGCATTGAATGCCGGTAGAGTGATTTACAATGTAGAAAAGCACCTAATACCTAATACAATGCACAAATTAATGTACTACAATATTACATCTAAGCTAAGAAGAGCAGAAAACCAACTGCCTCATTCAGATATTTTCGTGATGCCTTTATCGCAAACAATTCTACATGCTGGTGCGATAAACGAATTGCTAAAGAGAGCTATGAATAATTATGTCTAAAATACTGCACCACACCTCAATGAGACTGCCTACTTGTTATCAATATTTACCTACTAGATACATATATCAAGTGTCACTTTAACATGCCTGATGTAGTCAAAACATCAGGGGTCTGCCGCACGCGTCTGTCGCAGAACTCACCAACGGCGCCATACATTACATACTTGGATTATTATCACATTAAGCCGGCTACCCACGGTGCGTATTTTTACGAACAGACGTGCGCGGCTCCTTTAGTTCGAATTTTTGTGTGATTTTAAAGGCACCGCGCGCGTCTGTCTGCAAGACCACTCACGATGATCGCTGTAGCCGCGCGCGATCGATCTTGTGCCGCAGAAGCGCGCGGCTGCGATTGGCCGCGATGCACAGATGCACCTTTAAAGTGTATTACTGATGCGATACATATTTATAGACGAAATTTACGATACTAGCACAAAAAGATCACAATCATCATCAAAACCGTTTAAAAACAATGTTACAAAGTACCATCAGCAAAATATTTGTAATTCAAATACTGGAACCCTAAAAGGGAAATTTAATGACAATGTAGTAGTTGCGGCGGCGTGCAATTACATGTGTCATACAACAATGTACACATACACAATGCGGACAAGACATGTGTAGTGCCAACTACATAATAGACGTGTTTACGTTAAATTCTCTTCATCATAACAAGCGCTGTATTGTACACGTTTATTTGTTGTTTTACAATATTCTTTGTAGTTTCTGTTTGCTTCGCTGGTTCGTAGGAAATGCTTTAAAATTATAAGAATCAAGAGATTTTGGCAGCATATTTAGGTAGAATTTGGGTATTGAAATGTTGTTGTTCAGCCCAAATAAATACAGCTTGACAGTAAAAGTACTGACTGTCTAAAAGAACATCGAGGTAGAGTTTCAGAATCCGTCCAATACTCTTTGATTTCGTAAGAGTACCTTTGATTATTCATCTTTTTCCATACAGCATCGGGTTTACTTTTATATTAACATCTAAGCTATGTTGCCATACACACTTGAATAAATAAGCTCTGTCTGCCTGGATTTGATGGAAATATTACTCAACATCTTAAAACTGTATGATTCTCTTTAAATGGAGTTTTAAAACAAAACGAAAAAAACACGCTTAGCTTTCTTCAACTTCCGCTAATCACTGGTACTGTCTATGATGACAAATGATGTCACATTAAGTCGGCTACGTTGCTGTCTCCATCACAAGCACACATAATGACTACGTTGTCATCCACGCGTTGACAGCGCACAAATTGAAAACGGTATTGTTAGACCGCTAGTGGCCGATCAAGAATGCCTCTATTTATTTGCTGACGGTACCGCGCCATAGATATGTCATACACAAATTATATCGTGCATTATAATACGTATTTATTGTATGTATTGACCGCAATTACTCCGGCCTGTCATCGATGATCACACATTTAAATATAACGTTAAATTATTTCACTTTTCTAATGCTTTAGGATGCTATAGTTGCGAGTTATATTCACACTTATTTTTACCTTTGAAATCAGATTAAGGTTTACGGATATATTGGTTTTAGAGCTTAGGAGGGCATCTAAAACTCTGTGAGCTCATTCTGCGTAAATAATAACAGCATAATGTTCAGGTACTTTGAACTTTTAAATTAAAGACCAAGACAGATGCCACCTCAGTCCACCGTAACCATGGCTTCGGTAAAGAAATCGAAACTTCAGTATATTTTTTATATTTTTTTTATTTAGCCTAACTATACTGTCCCACTGCTGAATAAAGGCCTCTCCTTTGGATTTTCACAAATCTCTGTGCTTTGCGATCTCTGGCCAGTCACCCTCAAAAGCGTCTAGGTCATCCCACCATCTCCGTTTAGGACGTCCTTATCGTCGCCGACCGTCTGGTACCCAATTGGTAGCAACATGAGCCCACCTTTCTGTGTACATGCGGCAGACGTGTCCGGCCCAGTCCCGCTTAGGTTGGGCTGATTTTCTCCTACGTCCATTACACCCGTTTACGAGCGCAGCGTAGAGTTACGGACGTGATCCGTCCTCTCCACCTCCAGAATGCTACGCTCCATGGCTCTTTGGCTAATCTTTAACTTGGTCTTCTGAAATAAATATACCTACTTGTCTATGACTATAAACGATTTTGATCTTTAGGGCAAACAAACTGCGACTAAAACTATTAGGTATAAATCGTTCGAAACGTCGGGGAACAAAGATATATTTTAAATATGTTTCTTATCGCAAATGAGACCGATTAAATAAATTTGTACATTCAATAATCATTTTTTTATGGTTCATAAAATAAACTAAGCAACTAAGTTGCAAGTTTCGATTAGCAAGCCACCGCCATAAAACGCAGTCTTACTGAAAGAAATTTCAATTTAAGAGGAACCATTAAGAAAACATTTATAATAACAAATTCGCGCAAAGCATAACTTTGTCTGAACTAGAATAATTTGAAATGCTCTGTTTTAATGACGAAGTGTATTAAATATATCATGCAATTACCTACGCCACTTCAGATTAAGATTCCAATAGCAGACAGGGTAACATAAACTAACATACATAAACACTTGCTAATTTTCAGATGCTGAGAAATCCCATCGGGACTGGCCGTATATCTTTCGTGTTTATATAAAACTCCACTTACAACACTCGACAGCCATAGGAAACAAATAAAATCTTTATAGAGAAGCTTCCTGCAATCCTATCCATTTTACACTGATACAAACGTCATCTCACAATATATACGTTCAGCTTCCAGCCTTATAATTACTTCTAGTAAATCAACGTATTTAAATTAACTTAGAAGTAAATCTAGGAAGAAACGCCTCGTAATATAATACTAGTTTAAATATTTGAACATATGATTGGACAATAGAAACTTCTGTTGGAACCGAATACAGAGCAGGGTGAACGATCAGGCTTTGTTCGTTAAACCTTCACATATAATTAAGGAGGCACTGGTCTCGCTAAAACACATAAATCATAATAATTTAATGCGGACCGAGGCTTACCCGCGCCTTCGGACCGACCCTCATACGTTTTTTACTGAATTACGAGCGAGCGCATCTGCGTCTCACCACTGCAACCCGGAATGCCTTCGAATTGACAGCTTTATAAATATAAGAATGGACGAGTAGAAGGCGAAGTATTGGTAAGCAATGTATGTGAGAATTTAAAGATATGTTATGTTTTAATTTGATTAAACGAGCAGTTACGATGCGATAGTAATGTCAGTAGCTAATGAGAGTCGACTCCAAAGTGATTTTGATGCGATGTCTGTCTGATTGCTGCTGCTTGGGATCGATCGGTGGCCTACAGAATTTGCAACTGAAAAGCATTTTGACTGCATGTAGGTATGACTCGACGTACCTATGTGACACAGCTGAAGGAAAAAGTTGGAGTCGGGTCGTATCAAGAGGTCAAAGAAAAGGCAGAAAACCGAAGCCAATGGCAATTGCTCCACCGACAAGAGCTACCTAGCTCTTAAATGGAAGAAGAAGTAGGTATGACTGTGGTTTAAGCTGGCTTTCACCGCTAGAAACTGTGGTAAGTGTTAAAAGTTCAATCGTCACACAGGACAACTCTTTATGTACGCCACAAATAGTTGTTCCGAGTGTGAGTTTCTTTGAGTCCGTTGCTTGAATGCTTGTTGGGTAAAAAAAAAATATAAGTGATATACAAATATTGCGGTGTATAGGATGTATGATGGCATAGACCTACACATTAGTTATAAGTTACTTGTATTTGAGGGATATCACACTTTGAACTTGCCTTGTTTTTATATCGAAACGTGATATTTTCTAAATAATTTTTATCAAATAAGTTTGAACTTTGAAGAAGCGTCTTGTAAAAACAAATCAAATTACGAACATCAAAGGCTGCGAAAAATATTCATTTTCACAAATAGCCTTGTTAACTAAGCCGCTAGCAGTAGCCATTTTTTATAATTCATTGATTTATGATCTTTATAAATGTATTCCGCAAAATTAATAAAAAATGTTAACAAAAAACCTAAAATATTGACTCGAATGAATGGAGCCACACCTAACCGTGAATAAATTAAATAGTTGACAAGTAACCACTTCACAGGTGTTTTTACAACTCCATTCATTTCCTTGTTCCACGACTTGAGTACCTACATTAATTTAAAAGATTTTCTGCAACGTACTGTAACGAACCTACTCGGCTGCGTATCTTGGAATGAATAAGGAGATGTATACCACGCGTATGTATTATGTCTTTCTTATTCAAACCTAGGTTTTGGATTACTATTGATATTGAACACTTACATTCATCATGTCAGCCTAGAGACGTCCACTCCTATACATAGGCCTCCCCCAAGGTTCTCCACAAAGACCGATTTTGAGCCGCCCGCATACAACCGCTTCCCGAGATCTTCACCAGATCGTCGGTCCACCTTGCGGGAGGCCCACTCCAGAACCCGCCTGCCCCAACGGCCATCGCTTCTTCGAGCTATGTGCCCTACCTATTGTCACTTCAGCCTGGCTATTCGGAGGGCTATGTTGGATTTGGGTCTCCAGCGGATCTCCTCATTTCTGATTCGATCTCGCAGGGAAATTCCGAGCATAGCTTTCTCCATCGCCCTCTGAGTGACCCTAAGCTTTCGGATAAATAACACATTATGGTTTACAAATATTAAATCTAATGTTTGCACTTATAAATTATACATCCTTGGAGTAATTGTGCATCCCCTCGCAGTTACTTCTTGTTGAGCATCATTTCATAATTTTAGTTTACATCATTTTCTACCCAAGACGATTGCCTCTTTCTCCATATTTTGTTTATGTAAGTTATTGAATGTTGCGTCACTGGGAGGGAATAAGAATAATAGCTGACAAAAAAATTATATTGATTGTTTCCTTCTTTTTGTTTTATAAATATTCTACCATATAACAACACCATCAAATTCCAGACTAAGCAGAGGTTGTATTATGAGTAATAAATAATGGATAAACACACGTACTTATATACTTTTCTTTGTAAATACATACATATTATCTTAATATATAAAATCCTTGCGTTACTGACTGACTGACAGACACGCTACAGCCGAAACTATTGGGCGCAGGAAGCTGAAATTTGGCATGTATGTTCCTTGGGGACTGTAAGGGTGCACTAAGAAGGGATTTCCCGAAATTCCCAGGGGATCGGCCAAAACGGGTAAATTTAAAAATAATGCAGGCGTAGCTGCTGGCGTCCTCTCGTACTTACATAGAAAAACCTAGACCAAGACAAAAGTCCATGTTCAATTGTTACATAACATAAATGTTTGACTTGAGCATGAATCGAATTGTTGCTAAGACGTTCGTTCGACGAATTTTTTTCATCATATTTGTAGTCTTGTCCAGTATTTAGTCCTTGTCCAGTATTTAATCCAGCTCGCACTTTCTTTCTCTGAGGATAGGATAACTTAATCTAGGGGATTTATGTACTTCCCTCTCGAGCATATAACACAGTTTTAAAATACTGTCTACTACTATTACGTCTTGATTAGTCATGTTATATCACTAAACTCCACAAAAAAATCAATACATCGATAACAAAACAGCTGAGTTACATCCCTAGCCAGAGCTTGTAAATCTAAAAACAAATAGACTTGCAATCAATAAGTGTTAAAATATATTAATATGTTAATTCTGAAGGTCTTAAATAACCGCTATCATTGGAAGTGACATTGGACAAGTACGAATGATATAGTGGCACCTGACGAAATCGGGCCGACACCGCGCCGACACCGGCCCGTAGGTATAAACGTTCAAATTAATGTTTTATACACACAGGCATCTATTCAAATGGCTTATGATATATGCGCCGTATACAAATGCAGTTAACACTTCGTTCGAATCAGTTGTGGACTTCGATTGTGTGAAATAGAATCGAACTTTGTGGTATGGATTTTGAGATGCTCGTCTTAAAATGTTGTTAAGATGAAATATGTAATTTATGTTTTAATTCGTATATTGATGTCAATGTTATCAAGAAGTAAAATTTTAATTAGCTTATGTAAATCAAAATGATACGCTATATGATAATGAAATAAAGAAGGCAGCGTTACCTTAGTGTAGAGACAAACGACTGTAAAAGGCTGATGATGATGAAGAATCTTCGTAAGTTGTCACTAATTTTAAATTGACTAGTGATGGGCTTACTCAAAATGAATTTCGATAAAATATCGATAATGTTTACAATAAATCCTTAGATTTGGTTTACTCAGAATTAATTTCAATAGAATGTTGATAAACCCCCGATATCGATAAATAAATTTGAACGTACGAACAGACATTAATTGTGTGGTTTATTAAACCTGTTCAAATTAAAATCAGCATTTTATTATTTAGAAACGTCATTTGTTTATGTATCTTACTCTTACTCTAGAAATAATTCATAAGTGAAACTGAAGTAAATATATTCGCCATATTCGGTAAAACTGTTGTTGTAGTGCGATTTCTATACTTTTTCTATATTCTACGGACTATTTGAATTATGAGTGTTCGCTAAAATGATCGTGGAAATGTTCGGTGCGACAAAACAGAAAACGGCGAATGCTCGCTGTTCTGTTACAAGTGAATGCTCAGGTGTATCAATGCCATTATAAGGAAACCGAATTGACTGAATATTCTCCTAAGTAAGAAACTCCTCGATTTCAGGAAAGGATGTTTACGTCATGCTACTAGAACATTTTTAGCACAACATTTTTTAGACAAGCTAGAAGCTTAAGAAGAAGAAATCGTGTGAGTGTGTGGCAAACTCTGGTGTCGGAGTTTTCAGACCGCCCGGAGGCCTCCGACATGGCATAACGATCGTTATCCTTAGGCAAGAACCGGGACCGACAGCTTTACGTGCCCTCCGAAACACGGTAGCGCTCAGATGTAAATGCCACACACGGTCACCCATCCAAGTGGTGACCTGTGCAAGCGTTGCTTACAAGCTACTTATAATGAGGTACTTTTGTATATCAGTCATCCGACTGTCATACCGTGACCATTGCTGGTGTAATCCATACAAAATCAGTGCAAAATTTGCCTTCAATTTTCGAACAATTACGCGATTGTAAACCGTTGCATAATTGTCTCCCCCCATTAGATTGTATACACATCGTGAAAGTTTTAAAGTTTATTTTGTAGTCGGTTTAACATAGGTACGCACTTAAAGTATTAATATTTATTTCGCCAATTTAAGTGCTAGGCACTAATCAGTGTAGAGATTTTCATTTCTATATGAAGAGCCATCTCTTTTAGTTCCTTTTAGGTAATGACACTGGTCTGTGTATATGAATATTAATGAAAGGATAGGATTTTTTTCTATAGACTCACGCCTGTATCCCCGAAGGGGTAGGCAGAGGTGTAATATTACACCCACATTTCGCCATGAATTTTTACGTCCCACGTAATAGGGGGCGAGCCTATTGCCGTTACCAGGCACATCGCCAGACTCCGTGCTGCTACTGAGAATTCGGAAAAACCCAGTAACACTTTTCCCCGACCCGGGAATCGAACCCGGGACCTCCGATCAGCAGTCGCATCCACGGAGGCAGTATTTAAAATAGAAATATAATTATTTAAATAGGCTATGACTAGACTAACCAGCTCGCACGGGAGAATTAAAATGAAAAGCAAGTTAATAAATGATGCCTTAGGCTATGGTACTATCCTGCCATTACAGACAGCCAGTAACTTAGTGGCAAGTTTTACTTTACATGTTTTAAGATATACCAGATAATGGCCAAGAATAATAATTTTATAAGTGAAACGACCAACATAGTATAATAATATGCTATTAAAATATTTATACTTAAACAGTGTGTATAAACATTTTAATTACTAACTTAAATAGTAGGTTTAATTCCTGTTTGAGAGGTGACTTGTGTGATCTATAGTAGCTTATAGCGGGTGTATGTTGTACTCCAGATTTTGAACTTGCTATTAAGCAGGTATAGCTGGTGATGGTTTAAGCGGTCCGGTCGGCGCCAGCACCCTGGCACAGTGGCGAGCGCTGATGATTCGATTCTCTCAAGCGACAATGCATTGTGCGGTTCGCACATTCCAGAAAGTATCACATACAAATATCGAAATATCATAATTAAGTGTTCGGTGACTGACTAGAGATAATTGACATAATATATCTAATACAACTATGATCTCCAGTTAAATTTAAGAATTGAAAAGTAAAAACAATATCATCATCATCAGCCCTATATACTGTCCCACTGCTGAGCACGTGTCTGGTCTGACTATGAGAAGGGTAAGGCCATAGTCCACCACGCTAGCCAAGTGCGGGTTGGCAGACTTCACATATCTTTCAAAAACATTATGGAGAACGCTCAGACATGCAGGCTTCCTCACGATGTTTTCCTTCACCGATAAGCAAGTAATAATTAACAATTTGATAGGTACGCACTTAACTTCGATAATTAATTGGTGCATGCCGTGGCTTCGAACCCGAGACCCTCTGCGTAGCTTTCTGTCACGCTCTCCACTTGGCTATCGCTGCAATATATTGAAAATCACATAAACGTTGTTGATCTTTCCAGCAAATCTTCAGAATATAAGAACAATCAAGACTCGAAGAACACACGCCAATGTAAACAACTTAGTTAAAGCACCTTGAATTATAAAAAAATTGGGCAAGTGCGAGCCGGACTCGCGCACGAAGGGTTCCGTACCATCATCTATAAAAGAAAATCACGTTCGTTGAATGTATACTTAAATACTTTTTAAGTTTCTACCTGTTTATTAAGATCGAGTAACAAATTGCTTAAAAATTACGTTTGTTGTATGGGAGCCCCCTTAATTATTTCCTTTTTTATTATTTAATTATTTATTTTGAAATTTATATACAACTACATATTCTGTGAAAATTTAAAGCGTCTACCTGTTAGGTACAGTTAGTAATTTTGAGCAAAAAAATACCAAAAAAAAACGTTTTTTGTATGGGACCCTCCTTAATAGGTATTTTTATTTTTAGTATTTGTTGTTATAGCGGCAACCGAAATACCTACATAATTTGTGAAAATTTCAGCTTTCTAGCCATCATTGTTTATGAGATACAGCCTGGTGACAGACAGACAGACGGACAGACAGACAGACAGCGGAGGCTTAGTAATAGGGTCCCGTTTTTTACCTTTTAGGTACGGAACCCTAAAAAACGAATACAAAGGTGTCAAAAATATTAATCTGTACGCCGTAAACGAAATATCTATAAATGAATTGTCATTTTGTCTCTTTTAAGTACAGCCGATATAAAATGAGCACTCATTTTTCATACAGTTTAAGCTGTCTTCGCCATTTATTATTATTTTAAATTTTTAGGATGGTCCCGTGTTTTTACCGTTGTGACCCCATTGACATTCGCCTAATATATTAAGTATTATAAACTTTAGTAAATCTTTCTAATAGTTTTCATACTTACGTGTTGAAATAACCAAGGCACTTATGATGGCCGTCACCGTTTTGAAGATGAACATCCATCAACAATCAATTGGTAATTTAGAATATTTGAATATCACTGATTAATATAATTGACGGTATTTTAAATAAACGGTTTATGTAAATTAATTATTTATGCAATGAATAATATAATCCGTATGAAGGCATATTTTCAATGCGTAGAAACAGATGATAAAATCAAGAAATGTATATTGGATGATTTTTAATCATTGGTAATATTTTCTGAGAGTATTAATTAAACTTAAAAGAGAAAACATGAGAACGAAAAGGAAACTTACAGTAAATACTTTAATTATCATAAAGGTCATAATTATATATAAATTAAGCAACAGTTAAAATATTCTACCATCAGCGTTAATTTCGAACTTTTAACACTTTCTAACCGTTCAATCTGACCTTTTCGGAAAAGTTTCAGTGAAAATCGGAAATAGCTAAGTTACTTATATTATATTGTCTGTGCTTATAGGTATATTCTTTGCTTCAGATAAATGGTAATTAATATGAAACAGGGATTTGGGAAATATTATATAAATACATATAATTCTGATATGCATTTTAAGGTGAACGCACACTTCTTATCCGAGCCGAACGAGTCGAACGAAACGAATTTTAGAATTCTGTACCATATGAAATCTCATGAAACCTCGCACACTTACCCGCGTCGAATCGTCCGAATCGATAGTGTGCATTGCATACAGAATTCAAAAATTCGTTTCGTTCGACTCGTTCGGCTCGGATAAGTGTGCGTTCACCTTTAACCAACATGATAGATATTTTAAGGAACTTAAACTGATGGGACTGATGAACATTTAGGTATAAGTAACAGATCTCAGAACAGTGACAGGTTATATTTATATCACTAATAAATCTCTTTATTTAATTACGCTTAGTTTTATCAATTTAATCCTAATCTCCATTTTTGCTTAATAACTCGTCCAACCATAACAACATCAGAATACCACGCTTTTAAATTACTTATAAAACTATCTTAACACTGCGAACCAAAAAAAATAGATATAGATGATAAACTTTAAAAAACGAACGTTTTATTTTCGCCCATCTTAATTAACAGTAAATCACGACATAATTTATTCATTTTTAATTAAATACGTGGGCATCTAAGCGTGGATGTCAAATAACGAAGACAAATCGTTACGTGTTGGACCTCATTACCGCGCCACGTTAAAATTCATAATGAGAATATAGAATATTCAATTAATTAATAACGTTATCGATAGCTTGTTACACAGGGTTGTCAATGGTTGCCGATCAATTCGTTTATAGCGGGTTGTTATCCATAAAAATCATTTTGCAAATTGATTTCAAATTAAGATATTTACAAATGTTTATAGGTACATAAGTCTGCTCATAAAAGTTGAACACTGTTAGAGCTTTTGTGTCACGGCTTAATCAATAAGCTAATTACGAGAAGTTCTACTACCTACCAATGTTTAAAAAATACGTTGCTGATTAAATCTGACATACATACCTATATCTGACTGACTGACAGACAAGTTACAGCCAAAGCTATAAGGGCGCAAGAAGCTGAAATTTGGCATAAGTATTCCTTGGGGAAAGTTGCACTAAGAATGTATTTCCTGATATTTCTATGGCATCCGGAAGAAATGGTTAAATAAAAAAATGTGCGGGCGTTAGCTGCGGAAATCCTCTAGTAATTTTATACGAAAGAGAGGTCTAGTTTACCCCGAAAATATAATAAAATCATTCAAAATTACAGCATCATCTAAGCTGTATCACTTTCAATATCAAATTTGATAGCCCTAGTTGTATTCTCTCTGGTTATACCCCGCGGATTCGTTTCGGTCAACACTACGAGTAATTTTTACTCTATGGTAATTCACACTAATCAAGATTGTGCCGAGATCATATCTGCCTAATTAAGTAGTCTCATTGAACATTTAATTACATGGCACGCATATTTAAATATTGAAAACATGTCAATTAGCAATCAACAATATCTGATTACTAGAGGATGCCCGCGGTTACACCCGCGGTATTTAAGGCTACTGCTCTGCTCCTGTCACTCATAGCGTGGTGTTATAGCCTATAGTCTTCCTCGATATGTAGGCTATCTAACACTAAAAGAATTTTACAAATCGGACCAGTAGTTCCTGAGATTAGCGCGTTCAATCAAACAAACAAACAAACTCTTCAGGTTTATACACCACTACTTTTTAATTAGTACAAAAACTTTAGGGACAGATTAGCGAAGATATTATTATCATATATGTGACGTAAGAATTTCATAATATCAATAAAGAGCAAAGTTATTATCATTTGTTTATTGTAGAAAATTTCACTTAAATCATAGTCATATTTTACAATCCATTTTCACTAATTCATTGATAATATTCCATCCTGCTCATTCGCATTCTCTCTGTCGCACTTATGACGTAGGTAGCCATAGAAAATAAAATGAAGAAAAATAATAAATGTAGGTAGTTATTTTTTAATTTTGTTAATTCTACCCTCTCCTTCATACTTCATTCGGGCTTGGGACCGGTAAAATTTATCGTTTAACAAGTAATTAAATACGGAGGTATGTAGTGAGAAAGCAAACAAATATCAAAATAAAAGAAGGTGTTCTGGACTAAAAGAAAAGAGTAATTTTGGCGTATTTATGAAATTAGAATCATCTGCTATTTACAAATATTATTTTATCATCATCATGTCAGCCTAGAGACGTCCACTGCTGGACATAGGCCTTCCTCAAGGTGTGTGGAGAACACAGACCGATTTTGAGCTCCCGCATCAAATTATTATTTACTTAAGTACGTATTATTTACTAAACTTACAAGTATTTCCATTGTCCTTCGAAATGTCCACCACCGTTGTCAAAAGCATCCAATATGCATTGTTTTAATTGTTTGACACTGACCTGATCACTTTTGTACACTCACAATAAGATGTCCATGGGTACACAGCTGCACTCGCGATTTTTCCACTCAAAAAGTACGCACGAAGCATAGCTACTTACTCCCGTGATATAAACTGATATGATAGGCCAAACGTAGACAAACAATTAACTTTTGCAACGAAATTAGATACGCTCACTTTCGCTAGCAATTTAGTACTGTTTGTCGCATCGTCGGGGCGTGGCGCAGGCGCAGAGGGGCGCGGGGTGGGGGGGAGAAATTTATCAATGGTTCATTTTACTACGATACTCGTAGTACTCGGGTCGGTCATAGTATTAGTATTGCATTTACCAATTATCACGTATTTTTGTGGACAGTTTTGAGACAGTTTTGGGACTTAGTGTTTTTATTTTTTAACTACATTAATATGATCAGTTAAAGATACTTAGTGCTGTGTTAATTTTTTTGTACTAATTAAAAAAATAGCGGTGTATATTAGTATAAGGTAAGATATAAATTCCGTTTGTTTCTTTGACTTGGTTTTCTTTTTTCCTTCAGAGCCGACGGAAATGGAAGTGTAGTTATGAAGAAATGGTGTATTTTCAGGAATCTATTAATTGGTATTGGAATTTTCTGACAAGAAATTGCTTTTGTTCTCTTCAATGGAACTAATGTTTTGTTCGTGGAAGTAACGCCTTTACTAAACATAGGCTCTGATAACCCCACAGCCATATAACAATAGCGTAATGTTAAATTATGTAAAAAAGTTGTAAAAATATTTATAGTTCAATATCAAACACCACACAAATATAAATGTGGTCGGACCCGCACTAATAAAAAACTACAAGAAATTAATTGAAATATGTAAATTAAAATGTAATTATCTGACTTCGTTCGCCTGTATCATAATGTCATAGACAAGTAGGTAAGTAGTATTCTTAATTCTTGAAATGCAACGTTATGAATTAATTATTTGTCTTGAATACATTTCTTGAATTGCTTTCGTAATGTATTTTTTCCCACCACTATCACTAGTTCAAAAACAGGCTACAGCGGAAAAGAACTGGACCTTAAAACTCAACAGGAATTTGTTTTTGCTTATCGAGATTGCAATTCATTGATTAGCATATTATGCTCATTTTTTCTTTCATGAGCTGCTTAAAGCAAATATATTTAAAGTATCGTCATAGATCAAAGCTATTATAGAAAATACATGACTTGAAATAACAACACAACAATAACAGCAGTAACACACGTGCACGCGATCTAATGTAGCTTATCGTGACAATATTTTTCGATTAATGCATTTTTCCAAACCTGTCAATTATTGTATAATGGAATCAGAAATTGTTTCCCAACTGAATTGACAAACAAAAGTATACAATTGACCGAAATTGTCGCAAAATAGCTGAACATGTTACAGTTTACCTAAGCTATTAGATCGTGGTTTAAACCACGATGTCTAAATAGATAAATTGTCTTTCTTAGTACTTCTGTTACAAGAATTTACATAAGTACTCCTCCCTTCGCCTCCGTTGTCCGCATGGATAGCGTATAGGTACGCCTGCTGATCGGAGGTCCCGGGAAAAAGTGTTATTGAGTTTTTCCGAATTCTCAGTAGCAGCACGGTGTCTATCTCTATTATTACGTGGGACCTAACAATTATGACGAAAACTGGGCGTAATATTACACCTCTGCCTACCTCTTCGGGGACACAGGCAAGAGTCTATAAAAAAAAACATGAGTAGCATATTAGCCGCTAGAGATAGGTATTAATTTATATTTAGTTTTAGATTTACCTACGCCTGTTTCAAGAAGTTGAAGCAGTAGACAGAGGTCTAAAATTACACCCACATTTCGCGTCATAATTATTTTTTAATCCTTACGTGATAGGACATATACAGGCCAGAAATTAAACATTAGTTGAAAAAAGACTGTTAAAAAATTAATAACTAGATCAGAGAACAGATTCAAAACAGGACTAATGAATTATACTAACGAAATTACGACATTTATATGGTACTTACTTATAAATAGTAAATTCTGAAAGTCATTTTTAGGTAGGTAGGTAAATAAGTTCCATTGAATTACTGCCATGACCATGAATCCTGTAAAGAGTTCGAAACGTCGGCTAGTAATAACTTAGAAATGTTGTTTCTAGATCATTCGGTACACAGTAAAACCAATATAACGCGATAAAATCCGTAAACTGTAGTTTAATTTCAATGTGTAACATCGCAAAAACCCAAGAAGATAATAAGTTCTAGGACAATTTTATTAGAATTTGGCTGAATATAGACTAGTACCTACCCACAACAGTTTACAGCACTTGCATAAAAAGCAATCGGCGCCTATCATATTATTACACTTAAATACATACATCATCAGCCTTTAACAGTCCACTGCTGGACTAGGCCTCTCCTTTGAAAGGAGGAATTGGCCTACTATACCACGCTGGCCAAACGGGTTGGTATAGGGTTTGTATCAAGTTTTCCTTCTCTTACAGTGCTGTTCTCTGCATAATATGCTCCCTCTGTCGGCTCTTACGACACCCATGGGATGATATGGGGTGGTGACATGCCGTATTCTTAATCCGTCACCACACGGACAACCACTGCACTTAAATACATCTCAACTCAAATTCATTCTATAAATGCGAAAATTTGTTTGTTTGTCCTTGTTTCATGTCGCAACGGAGCGATGTAGGTAATTGTATGAAATTTATGTAAGTAAAGAGTTTGAAAGCTCACTAGGTTTCACACTATGACATAGGCTATTTAACCGCGAAATACAACTTCCACTCAGGTAGAGCCGCGGGCGAAGTGTAGTATATTTATATCGACAGTTGTGCAAACCCTCTCTTACTCTATTAAATCTAGGCAGTCTATGAATCAATTCTCTACTACCCACGAGACTGCACCTTAAACAGGCACGTAAGAAATACGTGAAAATAAATGTTCGTCCATAGACACGCGAACAAGCAATAAAGCAAATTCTAATCTATTCGTAAAAGACTATAGAGACATTAAAAAACATATCGTGTTGTGCTTCTGTGACAGATCTTATCTTAATTACACGAGATGGGTTCGTTTTAATAGAATTGCTTGTGGTGGCTTTAGATTAAGCATTCATCAGTAGCTTTATTTAGGAAGCATGCGTTTAAGCATGCCGTTGTTGTAATAGTTTTGTACACGCACCGTATTGTGATGGAAGTTATGGATTCTGAGCTTAATTAAAAAAATCCTTGCTATTTATAGAGTCGTCAAAGAAATATTTTAGCTGTGAAGATGAAGCAAAAGTCACCATTACTTTTATATTTATTTTTCATATTTTAGGAATTAGGTGATGGCTCTATCACAACATTTCATAAATTTCTGACACATCGATTCAGTAGCCTCTCCCAAATCAAGTAAAAAAAACACATATATCAGGAGCCAACGCAAACGGCTTTTTGTAAGTTTTTTTATTACCTAGTTATTTTCTTTTCGTTTGAAATAAGTTGTAAATATCAACGTCATCAAAAACCGTTCAACATAACAAAGTTGAATATTGTCTAGTTAACCGATCATAAAAAATACCTTTCGGAAATTGACTCAAATATCTAACTATTATAAATTCTAATAACTATTGCTCTAGCCAAAGCAACATTTAACATAGACATAAATATCAATCTATCGATACAAAATAGAGATGGCTGTATTAAAAAGAAACGAGATTACACCTTACGGACAAATGAGCAACTGGAACACCTTGTTATTTAATTACTGGCCATCATACGCACCCAACTATCATTTTTATTTTTAATAACCCAAAAAGGTTCGTTCAAATTGAAATGGAACCTATTTCAATTTGAACGAACCTTTTTGGGTTATTATCTTAAAAATATGTTTTAAGTAAACTCGCGTAACCTCATAAAAGTATAATTCCATTGAAGATCACGGATGGGCTCGTAAAACTTTTTAAATATTACTTTATACTCTTTAACGGTAGCTTTTCTTGTTTGACACGTATAAAATAATATTAATGTCCGTATCAGGACTTCGCCTTTGCCCATCACACCGACGCGTTAATGCGATCTAGAAATGAAATAATTTCCTCACTAATCCCAAAAATATATCGTCCGTAAATAATCGTTCGTATTGCCGCCTGTCCAAACCCTATTATAGTGATGCGACCGTGTCGAACAACATCTGTTGCATTTCGATATAAATTATATATTTTTATTTTAAAACCTGCTTTGAATGTTTTTTATTATTTAATTTTGTTATTTTATTTTTTTAACAAGACATGAAAATTCTGAAGCTTGTCGAAGAACTATAATAGGTACTACGATTTACGTTTAAATAAAATACCTAAAACTCGTTGCATATCGCGTTAAAATTTTCTTAATTATAAGATGAAGCTTCTTATTAATTACCTTTGACTAAATCTTTTATTCTCTTTTTTACTAAATATTTTCTTCCGTGTATGCGAGCGAAAGTAGGCAATATAAAAAACAAACATTAAAATATACAGTGTGGTTGACGGCATAGAATACAAGTGTCACCACCCCCTATCTTCCCGTGGGTGTCGTAAGAGGCGACTAAGGGATAACACGATGCAAATACCATCTTTGCGTAGAGACGGAAAACTCGACATCAAACCCTATACGACTGCCTCGTTGGTCTCGCGGCATAAATGTGCGCGTGGGATCGGGAGATCCCGGGTTCGATTCCTGGGTCGGGCAGTGTTATTGGGTTTTTCTGTCACGAAATTCTCAGTAGCAGCACGGAGTCTGGAAATGTGCCCGGTACGGCAATAGGCTCGCCCCTTATTACGTGGGACCAAAGTATATCTGGCGAAAAGTGGGTGTAGAAATACACCTCTGCCTACCTCTTCGGGGTTATAGGCGTGAGACTATGTATGTATGTAAAATATACAAATAAGCATTAAAAATACCTATCGATATTTACAACCCACAAAGTCACATCCCTAAAAAGGTTTCTGTCTTCAAGTAAGACGTTTGGGTAGATTAAAATATATGTACCTATATTATATTTTATTAATGTATTACGTATTATTAAAAATTCTTTTTTTTACAAGTCACATTCTCGTGGTTAAACGGTATTAAGTTTTACGATGTGTTTCCGATGTTGGATTATTTTGTACTGACTACAGCTCAAAATCACCTTTAATGGTATATGTATGTATGGAAATGCTGCCTTTGGACTTGGAAAAGTTGAAAGAAATGCAGCGCCATGTATCTAAGATAGTCTGAATACATACATTGGACATAACTTTGTATAAACAAAATTTGGCCAGAATGATTCTTAAAAAAATAGGATTTTGCCATATACCTACCTGGAGTTAGAGAATTTTGTCATTTCAAAATTTCATTTCATTTTGTCAAAACAAATCAATTTCGATAAGCTACAGTACATACCTACATACATATCTACCTAGCTACAAAACCGGTTCAAAGCATACACGCGCTAGAGATTATAAAAGATAAAACAAATGACAAAACTCACATAGGTAACTCGTTATCTGAAAAAGTCTACTTAACTATCATAAATTTACTGTATTTCATTAAAGGTATTTACATGTATGCCACTATTTGGCATATTTAACAAATAATAGGTAGTGGCATACAATTCAGAATAGTTTACACTCACAACCACACCTTAGATAGGTTCTAGTGATGGCCCTATTGAGGGCAAATGCATAATATTTCACAAAGGAATCATTGATAAAAAAATGTGTTTAATCATACCTAATCCTTTTAACGAACTATTTATCCTTATTACAGAAAACGCGACATCAATTCTTATATCAACCTATTTGGACAACGTGATAAATAGTCCAAATCCTATTGACTCACAGTGTCATAGAGACGTTAATTAGGAGAGACCTGTGTCAAAGAGCTCAGATATTTACATAGAGGCGCATTTCCTATGGGCGCTCTGAAGACAAACTTTCTGTGACCCAAATTGCCGCTTGGTGGCGTGGCAGTCGCGCTGTGACAGCTGTCTCTACGAGTGCAAAAGAGACAAACGTTCCTTCTGTGTATCTTAACTATGAGAGCAAGAGAGACGGAGAACGTCGCCAGCGCCGCCAACGGTGCCAACAACGAACTAAACTGGAGACAGTCCCCACTCTATGCAAATCTGTATTCGTTGCCTTTGTCCATGAGACAACTTGGCCTCAGTGCACACAGTCAGTCATTAGTTCAAAATACATTAACTGTCAGCAAATCGTTCGCAAATTGCATCAACGAAGATTCTTAGATGCAATTACCGAATATGAACAGCGTGCAGGGTCGAGTAGAGTTATTAATGTTAGATATACATTATTTTCAACTTTCCAATTTCTTAACACATTAAGAAATATAAAATTATTTCAGAAATATAAGAATTAACCGCAAGTTTCTTATTTTAAAACTTTCTAAACGTTGCCAAAGTTTTTGCATGGATCATAAACAATGTAATTTGTCTTTTCAACCAGTGCTGTCATAAGAGCACTAAGTAGTGAGCAAATTTTCATCACGAATTTAGAAATAAATACTACAAATCATACAGAGAGATAGACTTGCTTAAGACCTCAGTGGCACGTATTTATCGACTAGTCTACGTCGGCAGCCTCGTCTCGTACGAGGCTGCCGTAACCATTGTACGAATAGAAAGGAATAAAACATACGTCTACTAGAAAATTAAAAAGTTAATGATACTTTTAACCCTAGATTTCTTTTTTTAACCGACTTCAAAAAAAGGAGGAGGTTCTCAATTCGTCGGAATCTTTTTTTTATGTATGTTCCCCGATTTCTCTAAGACGCCTGGACCGATTTCCAAAATTCTTGTTTTGATTGAAAGAGTATACCTCCTAGTTGGTCCCATGGTCATCAGGTCAGAATCTGATCATGGAATCCTGAAAAAATCGAAGGAACTCTTCAAATTTTATAAGCACACTTGAAGCGATTTGACGATAACAACCCGGTGCCGACGAGTTTGTGCTCGTTTAGGTCGTCTTTACATAGACATTGACGCTGGATGATTTCCATGGTCTGATGATAGAGTTGGAAGGTGACCATGAGAGCTTTGTGATACAATAACCAATCTCATCGAGTTTAAGGTCGTTTGATTCGTCTTTACATGGACTTTGGTACTGGATGTTTTGCAGGGTCTGATGATGGAGCAGGAAGGTGGCCATGGGATCGTTGTAACACAAAGACGCAATCCCATTGAGTTTGGTCTCGTTTGATTCGTCTTTACATGGACTTTAGTGCTGAATGTTTACCAAACTCTGATGATGGAGCAGGAAGGTAGCCATGGGATATTTGTAATACAATTACGCAATTCCATCGGGTTTCGGCTCGTTTGAGTCGTCTGTACATAGACTTCCATACTGGATAATTTACGTGGTCTGATGATAGAGCTGGAAGGTAACCCAATCTCATCGAGTTTAGAGTCGTTTGATTGGTCTTTACATGGACTTTGGTACTGGATGTTTTCCAGGGTTTGATGATGGAGCAGGAAGGTGGCCATGAGATCTCTGTAATACAAAGACGCAATAATATTGAGTTTGGGCTCGTTGGATTCGTCTTTACATGGCCTTTAGTGCTAAATGTTAACCAAACTCAGATGATAGAGCAGGAAGGTGGCCATGGGATCTTTACATACATACATACATAGTCTCACGCCTGTTTCCCCGAATAGGTAGGCAGAGGCATATTAAACGCCCACTTTTTGCCAGTGTTTTGATCCCACGTAATAGGTGGCGAGCCTATTGCCGCTTATCGGGATATTTTGTTTGCCAGAGCCTCGTCCGTTGATCGGCAGGTGCACCACTTGCATGGGATCTTTGTAATACAATAACGCAATCTCATCGTTTTTAGGCTCGTTTGTTTTGTCTTGGCAAACATTTTGGTATTGGATGATTTCCGGGATCTGATAATGGAACTGAAACGAACTTATTTAGGCTAGTTAGTTGAAAACAAAAAAAAATACTTGAAATTGCCAGAAAGGTACAGGTCTACATTTCAGAATTGAAGCACGTAAGGAAGGCCTCCCCATCATCATCACCTACACTATCCTACGTACCTACTTACCACCTATTACTATTTTTATTAGTATACCTAGTGGTATACTAATAAAAACCCTTACGCAAAAAGTTACTAAATTACAAACTACCTATTCTATCAACAACGAAATTTATATAAAAATGTGTATCTAGAGGTTTTATAGTCAGATCAGAAATACTTGGCTTGGCACCGACTCCAAAATATTTTTGCTCCAAAACCAATTATTTTTTGTTTTTTAGTTCCTTAGTGTTTTTTGAAGTCGGTTTTTTTTTTAATTTAAAAATAATTTTTATTTACTCATTATTTGATAGTTTTGCTTCAATGGACATCAAACAAAACTAGGGCACATTTTAACACCTGCTTCTTTTAGAGTTCTTCTCCTCAATAGGTTAAGTCGGTATTACACTTCAATTGATAGCTGGCATATCTAAGGAATAAATATTAATTACTAATTACTTTTTCATTGCCATAGCAAAAACAACAGTCAAGGCAGTGGAAATAAAAAAGTAACCCACTCTTTGGCATCGGTAACCACCTTTATGTATCTAGCTGTGATCTGTTAAGGTACCTTACCAGCACTATTTTCCAGGTGGAAGATGAGGAGGAAGATCAATGCAGGATAGTCAATTGGGAGAAGATTGGGTCGTCGGTACTCTCATATGAACAAAACAACCCTGTTATACAACGTCAGTATTGTGGATGAGCGTAGGTCAAGTCAGGCCGAGCCCTGCAAACTAAAACCAGGAAGTATTTTCTACTTATGAAAAGGCTCTACTGCTCATAAAAAGGCTCTGAGATACGTGGGGTACAGTGAAATTAGCTTAAACTGGCCACTTACAACTAAAGAAAAAAATTATGACTGCAGTTTGAGAAGATTT
The DNA here is from genome assembly GCA_944739405.2 of Euclidia mi. NCBI lineage: Eukaryota > Metazoa > Arthropoda > Insecta > Lepidoptera > Erebidae > Euclidia > Euclidia mi. The sequence goes on from OX123182.2 coordinate 106,347,679, forward strand.
TAATGTAGAGCTGACAACGCATCCGTCATACAGCACCGATCTTGCGGATTCTTTTATTTCCAAAAATTATAGACAAACTTAGGGGGACTGGCTTGACGAGCCCCAAATCAGCATTGAAAGCGCTCCATTAAGCCATTGAAGATGTGCCCAATGAAGACTGGTCTAGCTACTTTAAGCAATGGCTTCAGCGAATGCAAACAGATTATATCATAATTTGGAAGGCCTGTTATATGTCTTACATCGGGTCTTATTTCCAAGGCAGCGATAACCTAGTGGAGATACCAAGGGACTGCCATGCAGAGGGTTCGAATCCACGGCGCACACCAATGACTTTTCGAAGTTAATTATGTAATAGATTGTTAATTATCACGATTATCAAATCACGTTAAACCGTCGGTCCTGGCTGTCATGAAGATCTTTGCCAGTCGTTACGGGGAGTCAGTACCCTCAAATAAACTGATACTGGTCTAAACCGTAGAATATCGCTATGCCTTTGGGTTGCGGAGGTCAGACGGCAGTCGCTCTGTGGAAAAGTTGGTATTCTGTCATATCTGGTTACACCAATACCTTTGCGGACGGGCTCCAAGGGGTGTCAGTTTTGAAGGCGAGGCGATGATGATGATGACATCGGGTCCTATTTATCAGAATCCAGAAACTTTAAGTAGGTAAACCTAATGTATATTTGCCTGAATCCAATCTACCTTCATCATCTGCCTTAATTTATCGACTCATGAAGGTTGCAGATTGAAAATTAACCCGTAGCTCTGATTTTATAATTCGTGGTTAAGACTAGCTAACTAATGGGCTCTAACTCCCAAATGCCAAATTATATGTCGATTTCAAAGAGATTTCGTGAGTGACGTGGCTCAAAAAAATGCAGTCGTATTAAATTAAATTTTGGCCGATGCCAAAGCTCGCCATTAATGTCAATAGTGTCAAAAACAGGCAGTAAATCCATAGGACTAAGTCGTAAACAAAATGTTTGTTGTTATCTATATTCTATAGGAACAAAGGGTCCACCGCCTTATTTTATAAACAGCCAAACACGCCCTATTCTATTCTACGAGCGGTTAATTGAGCAATATAATTTGACACCTCACGGCGTAGTGAATAGCCAATTATTAATATGGGCCCTTGATTAATTGTGATATCAGCATTTAATTTTCGTGTTAACAGTGCGGCGTGGCGCGCGGCCATTGTGCTTCGCTCGCCTTTGTGTGCCGTGACGTTTCAATTTTGAATAAATTAAATTTCGAACGCTTCATTTTTTCCAAACCTTTTTGGCTTTACCAACGAAATGAGCTCGCGGCCAGTGTTATAATTTATTGTCGCTTTTGTACTGAGAATAGAATTTTGTTGTTTATATGCTATGGTTTGTCTTGTTACCTGGTATTTTGGTGATATTGAATTACGTAAACCTATAATACCTACAGCTTAACGGGAAATAATCTATTTAACCTCTATAGATAATATCCATTACTTCATAATTTGATAACTCGATAAAGGCAAAAGCGCTAATTACATATCCTACTAATATTATAAATGTGAAAGTTTGTGAAGATGTATGTATGGATGTTTGTTACTCTTTCACGCAAAAACTACTGAACGGATTTGGATGAAACTTTACAGTAATATAGTTTATACATCAGAATAACACATAGGCTTCAATTTATAAAGATTTTGTATAATGTTGCCATAATATAAGGAAAAGTATCAACTAAGTCGGAAAAAATCCTGAGCTCTGAAAGCTATTAATTAGAATTTTACCCCCTTCCTGATGACAGATTGATCTGATTTTTGGTATTCACTCATATTGTCATCAATATTCAGATAATTTAAATGATTGTAAATTCAAGATGGCCGCCGATACAAAATGGCGCATTACTTATTTTCCACAAATACTTCAAATGGGTATCAAATGAAAGGGCTTGATTGGTAGAATAGAGCTCACAATGAAAAATCCAAGATGGCCGCCGCCACAAAATGGCGGATTACTTATTTTCCACAAATACTTCAATATGGGTATCAAATGAAAGGACTTGATTCGTAGAATAGAGCTCACTATAAAAAATCCAAGATGGCTGTCGCCGCAAAATGGCGGATTACTTCATTTCCACCAATACCTCAGTATGGGTATCGAATGAAAGGGCTTGATTGGTAGAATACGGCTCACTATAAAAAATCCAAGATGGCTGCCGCCACAAAATAGCGGATTACATATTTTCCACAAATATCTCAATATGGGTATCAAATGAAAGGGGTTGATTGGTAGAATAGACCTCACTATGAAAAATTCAAGATGGCGGCCACCACAAAATGGCGGATTACCTATTTTCCACAAATACCTCAATATGGGTATCGAACGACAGGGCCTGATTGGTAGAAAAGGGATCACTATGAAAAGAGAATGAGAAGTATCAACTAACAACAAAACTAAAAAATTGAAAATAAAATTAACACATTAATAAAAAATGTTTTGATCGTAGCGTATCCAGAGTAAACATTATGATAGAAATGTCACTTGCCCAACGATTTTAAATGTGTCTGATCAATACCTAAGATTGATGAGAACATTAGTGCGATCTGGCAGCTATGACTTACCGAATTAATTTTTAGCTTTTACTACATAACCTAACTACATAATTTTTATTGTAATAAAACTGTTTAACAGTATAACTTAAAAAAAATTATTTTAATATGTTTTTTACAATGCTCATTCTAGAGTAGTTATCAATTTGTTTTCAACATTCATAAATGTATTGCCTTCAGTATTTAATGTAGATGAACTTTGTCTTTTACAGTAAGTAGTTTGGACGAATAGTTTAAAAGTTATCACGATTACATTTGACCTTAGTAAGCGCAGCGTTATGAAAAGCGCTTACTATTAATTGGCGCGCTTAAGCGCAGCGGCCTAAAGGAGCGGTCTGATTATGTACTTTGTGGTAATGCTATCAGTTTTTATTTTTGCTGCTGTTCTATTCAGTAGGTATATAAGTCCATAACTTCAATAATATACCTACACAATGAAAACAAAAGTAATTTTAAGTACTCTCTGTTTATATGTAGGTATGCTACACGGCTAATGTGCAGATCCGTTTGTGATGAAATTTGATATGGATAGTCTGAAACCTGGGTAAGTACAAAGGCTACTCTTTATTTAAATTTCATGCGTGCGAAGCCGCGGGCAAAAGCTAGTCTTCTATAAATAGTTAATATTTTTGACTACAACGACATAGGTATATCTACCTATTTATATTCTGAATATAAGCAGGCATAGGTACCTGTCTTTATATAAAAAACGTATGAAAAAGTACGTACAGATTAGTTTTAAGTTTATTTTTAGTATATATTTTATGATAATAGGCAATTCTTTTGTTGTAATAATAAGCAAAATTGAAATTGATATGTCAAACCATCCAAACATTACTACTTAAGTATACCTAAAGTAAACGTTATTTTTTTAAAACGTTAAACATCGACGCAACAAAAGTGTTGCCATTAAAAATTGGTTTCAGTTAGCTACTGGCCAATGAGCTGATCCAATTATCGCGTTTATGGCGGCAATTTGGAAGATGGCCGCGCTCGTTCCAAATTTGAAAATTCGAAGCTCGCGTTCGAACCAATGAGTGTTATCCTAATTTTATTATGCGGCTGTTACGATTAAACTATAACGTTTTGTCGGCCATACGGGAAATAGATTTTTTAATTTATCGTTTTATAACGTATATTAATATTGTAAACAACTTTTATTAACTCCGTCAAAAGTTATAGCCGAAAAGATATAGTGCGTATACATGTGTATGATTAATTTGTCTTTTTTATTGATTGTGAAACTAGCATTAATCTCTATAACCCGTTCAGCTTAATAGATTGTGAAAGGTAGGAACCTTCCTATGATGTACCTACATCATAGAGTTGCGAAAGATATTGCACTAAGATAAAAAGCTAAAAATATTACTCGTAATTAATAATTATTACTTATATCATAACTATAAGGAATGAGCATTTTATGAACTTTTTTATAATGCTTATGTTCAAATACAGCAATAAAACATATGGCACACCTTATTATCCATACCACGTGAATTAATTAAACACATCACCCCTACCATTATCACGTAAATTAATTAAACATGAGAATACTAAAACTCGTATGTTAAAATCAATATCAATTTATAAAATTGGCAGATTGGTGAAATAAATAAGGCTTATTAAGTATTATTATTATTTTATTATTTGCAGCCTAATCTGTCCCACTGCAGGGCAAAAGCCTCCCTACCCTCTTTCCACATCTCTCTATCGAGAGCTGTTGTTGTCCAGTCTGCATTAAAAAGTTTTTAATATTTTTGCCACCTAACTTTTGGTCTGCCGCGGGGCCTCTGTCGATCCCACAAAGTATTAGATTTGGCCCAAAGATCGTCAGACATACGACAGACATGACCGGCACAGTCATATTTTCACATCTGCGATTTGGGTTTTGGAGCGCAGTGTAGTATTTTTGACTCGGTTGACAAGTTTTACGTCGAGAATGCTGCGCTCCATAGCTCGCTGACAACCCTCGAGGCTGGATTTCTGATCTGCGGTCAAATACCAGGTTTGAGCACCATATGTGAGGATGGGGAGGATGCACATGTCCATGACTCGGCATTTTAGAGACATAGGCAGGTTGCCTTTAAAAAGATCTTTCATAGACCAAAAGCTCCTCCAAGCGTTTTCCTTTCTACGCGCGAGTTCCGCTTCTTGTCTCGCCTGAAAGGAAACTAATTGACCTTTGGGTCAATTAGTTTCCTTTCACGGACGGAGGCAATTTTTAAGGCTTTTAAAATACTACTTACAACGTTAAGCAAAGGCACTATTTAAATTTTTTGTAAATGTTTTTCCATAATAATTCCCTCTTGCCTTCCTTTGCACTATTCCGTCTTTGTTCGTGTTAGTTATAGTGGACATCGATCACTCTTCAGTTGCCTAAGGCTTGAGGGGAAATGAGCAGAGTACCTACATATTCTTCTTGCTATTTAATTCCTATTTAGCAGCAAGAAAAATAAGTCCTAAGCTACTAGTCCTACTAATATTATAAATGTGAAAGTTTGTGAAGATGTATGTATGGATGTTTGTTACTCTTTCACGCAAAAACTACTGAACGGATTTGGATGAAACTTTACAGTAATATAGTTTATACATCAGAATAACACATAGGCTTCAATTTATAAAGATTTTGTATAATGTTGCCATAATATAAGGAAAAGTATCAACTAAGTCGGAAAAAATCCTGAGCTCTGAAAGCTATTAATTAGAATTTTACCCCCTTCCTGATGACAGATTGATCTGATTTTTGGTATTCACTCATATTGTCATCAATATTCAGATAATTTAAATGATTGTAAATTCAAGATGGCCGCCGATACAAAATGGCGCATTACTTATTTTCCACAAATACTTCAAATGGGTATCAAATGAAAGGGCTTGATTGGTAGAATAGAGCTCACAATGAAAAATCCAAGATGGCCGCCGCCACAAAATGGCGGATTACTTATTTTCCACAAATACTTCAATATGGGTATCAAATGAAAGGACTTGATTCGTAGAATAGAGCTCACTATAAAAAATCCAAGATGGCTGTCGCCGCAAAATGGCGGATTACTTCATTTCCACCAATACCTCAGTATGGGTATCGAATGAAAGGGCTTGATTGGTAGAATACGGCTCACTATAAAAAATCCAAGATGGCTGCCGCCACAAAATAGCGGATTACATATTTTCCACAAATATCTCAATATGGGTATCAAATGAAAGGGGTTGATTGGTAGAATAGACCTCACTATGAAAAATTCAAGATGGCGGCCACCACAAAATGGCGGATTACCTATTTTCCACAAATACCTCAATATGGGTATCGAACGACAGGGCCTGATTGGTAGAAAAGGGATCACTATGAAAAGAGAATGAGAAGTATCAACTAACAACAAAACTAAAAAATTGAAAATAAAATTAACACATTAATAAAAAATGTTTTGATCGTAGCGTATCCAGAGTAAACATTATGATAGAAATGTCACTTGCCCAACGATTTTAAATGTGTCTGATCAATACCTAAGATTGATGAGAACATTAGTGCGATCTGGCAGCGATGACTTACCGAATTAATTTTTAGCTTTTACTACATAACCTAACTACATAATTTTTATTGTAATAAAACTGTTTAACAGTATAACTTAAAAAAAATTATTTTAATATGTTTTTTACAATGCTCATTCTAGAGTAGTTATCAATTTGTTTTCAACATTCATAAATGTATTGCCTTCAGTATTTAATGTAGATGAACTTTGTCTTTTACAGTAAGTAGTTTGGACGAATAGTTTAAAAGTTATCACGATTACATTTGACCTTAGTAAGCGCAGCGTTATGAAAAGCGCTTACTATTAATTGGCGCGCTTAAGCGCAGCGGCCTAAAGGAGCGGTCTGATTATGTACTTTGTGGTAATGCTATCAGTTTTTATTTTTGCTGCTGTTCTATTCAGTAGGTATATAAGTTCATAACTTCAATAATATACCTACACAATGAAAACAAAAGTAATTTTAAGTACTCTCTGTTTATATGTAGGTATGCTACACGGCTAATGTGCAGATCCGTTTGTGATGAAATTTGATATGGATAGTCTGAAACCTGGGTAAGTACAAAGGCTACTCTTTATTTAAATTTCATGCGTGCGAAGCCGCGGGCAAAAGCTAGTCTTCTATAAATAGTTAATATTTTTGACTACAACGACATAGGTATATCTACCTATTTATATTCTGAATATAAGCAGGCATAGGTACCTGTCTTTATATAAAAAACGTATGAAAAAGTACGTACAGATTAGTTTTAAGTTTATTTTTAGTATATATTTTATGATAATAGGCAATTCTTTTGTTGTAATAATAAGCAAAATTGAAATTGATATGTCAAACCATCCAAACATTACTACTTAAGTATACCTAAAGTAAACGTTATTTTTTTAAAACGTTAAACATCGACGCAACAAAAGTGTTGCCATTAAAAATTGGTTTCAGTTAGCTACTGGCCAATGAGCTGATCCAATTATCGCGTTTATGGCGGCAATTTGGAAGATGGCCGCGCTCGTTCCAAATTTGAAAATTCGAAGCTCGCGTTCGAACCAATGAGTGTTATCCTAATTTTATTATGCGGCTGTTACGATTAAACTATAACGTTTTGTCGGCCATACGGGAAATAGATTTTTTAATTTATCGTTTTATAACGTATATTAATATTGTAAACAACTTTTATTAACTCCGTCAAAAGTTATAGCCGAAAAGATATAGTGCGTATACATGTGTATGATTAATTTGTCTTTTTTATTGATTGTGAAACTAGCATTAATCTCTATAACCCGTTCAGCTTAATAGATTGTGAAAGGTAGGAACCTTCCTATGATGTACCTACATCATAGAGTTGCGAAAGATATTGCACTAAGATAAAAAGCTAAAAATATTACTCGTAATTAATAATTATTACTTATATCATAACTATAAGGAATGAGCATTTTATGAACTTTTTTATAATGCTTATGTTCAAATACAGCAATAAAACATATGGCACACCTTATTATCCATACCACGTGAATTAATTAAACACATCACCCCTACCATTATCACGTAAATTAATTAAACATGAGAATACTAAAACTCGTATGTTAAAATCAATATCAATTTATAAAATTGGCAGATTGGTGAAATAAATAAGGCTTATTAAGTATTATTATTATTTTATTATTTGCAGCCTAATCTGTCCCACTGCAGGGCAAAAGCCTCCCTACCCTCTTTCCACATCTCTCTATCGAGAGCTGTTGTTGTCCAGTCTGCATTAAAAAGTTTTTAATATTTTTGCCACCTAACTTTTGGTCTGCCGCGGGGCCTCTGTCGATCCCACAAAGTATTAGATTTGGCCCAAAGATCGTCAGACATACGACAGACATGACCGGCACAGTCATATTTTCACATCTGCGATTTGGGTTTTGGAGCGCAGTGTAGTATTTTTGACTCGGTTGACAAGTTTTACGTCGAGAATGCTGCGCTCCATAGCTCGCTGACAACCCTCGAGGCTGGATTTCTGATCTGCGGTCAAATACCAGGTTTGAGCACCATATGTGAGGATGGGGAGGATGCACATGTCCATGACTCGGCATTTTAGAGACATAGGCAGGTTGCCTTTAAAAAGATCTTTCATAGACCAAAAGCTCCTCCAAGCGTTTTCCTTTCTACGCGCGAGTTCCGCTTCTTGTCTCGCCTGAAAGGAAACTAATTGACCTTTGGGTCAATTAGTTTCCTTTCACGGACGGAGGCAATTTTTAAGGCTTTTAAAATACTACTTACAACGTTAAGCAAAGGCACTATTAAAATTTTTTGTAAATGTTTTTCCATAATAATTCCCTCTTGCCTTCCTTTGCACTATTCCGTCTTTGTTCGTGTTAGTTATAGTGGACATCGATCACTCTTCAGTTGCCTAAGGCTTGAGGGGAAATGAGCAGAGTACCTACATATTCTTCTTGCTATTTAATTCCTATTTAGCAGCAAGAAAAATAAGTCCTAAGCTACTAGTATATCTCTTTCTTCTTTCAGTGCCTCTCCAACTAGTGGAGGTTGGCCGTTAGCTCCGTGTAAAGTAGTAAAGACAAGGAGAAGTTCCTTGTCTTAAGCGAGGCGGAACGGCTCGGAAGCGCTCGCGATCCCCGTCCACTCCCTGATGTTGCGGAGCCAGGATTTCTTTCTTCGCCCGACCTTTCTCTTTCAAGCAATAGAACTACTAGTATTTCACATTTATATAGGCGAAACTGCATATGAATGTTTTCACTTTAAAAATATGGAGTAAGCGTTAAACAGTATGTAAGTTTGACATAGGTAACTTAAATGCCTTTTACTAGTCATTTACCCATGCATTTACTTATATTAAGAAAAACTTTAAAAATAGCGTCACATAATTACGCCACCATCCACAAATTAGCAAGAATTTTATTTTGGCTAACAAAAAGTTTGCACCATAGATGTAAAACGAAATGGAGAAAACAAGTGCATAGTTTATGGCGACAAATTATTTAATAATTATTTCCTGCGATGTCTGAATTGAAAATCAGTAGTATTCGTAGAGATATCAGATACGTCTACGTCTACCATGAAGTACGATAAATATTAAAACCGTTATTGCTTTGAAGCTAAAGCAAGCCTAGTAGTGAGACCCATAAACTGCATGATTGATCTGGTTCGATCACTCCTATGACGGACAAGCACTGAGATTTCGAAGCTTTTTTGTATTCTATCACATACACCCAAGACTATCAAGTCTAAAGTAAGCAGAGCTTAGATACTACTATGGATACTATGGATAAACTGTCCCGCTGCTGGGCACGGGCCTCTTCTCACTAAGAGAAGGGTAAGGCCACAGTTCACCACGCTGGCCTAGTGCAGGATGGCAGACTTCACATGTCTTTCGAGAACATTATGGAGAACTCTCAGACATGCAGGTTTGCTCACGATGTTTTCCTTCACCGTTTAGCAAGCGATAATTAACAATTTAATACGCACATAACTCCGAAAAGTCATTGGTGCGTGCCGTGGATTCGAATCCGGACCCTCTGCGTAGCAGTCTGTCGGTCTCTCCACTAGGCTATCGCAGCCACTATGGATAAACAAACATAAAAATATTTTTTTTGTAAATATGAACATACCTAATTATTGTGGATATCAATAAATTTTTGGTAGTGTGTTGACATGATTATATTTTAAGGATATTTATTTGAAAACTTAAAGATGCGTTCGGTGTACACAATACTCCCAGCGACTGAACATTTACCTAGCTGAAATATTTCTTTCCGGACTTCGATTGGTCTTTGTGTTTGCTGTGTTATTAATCCATTCTTCCTTGTTATATATATATAAGCGTTGAGACAGGTCGTTACAGGTAGACAACAGATAACTAGTGTAGTGTGCTGACACTAGTTCAAAGCATAGAGCAACTTACCCTTCGGTTAAGGATATCTGATTGCAGCTGGTCCAGCGAAGAGATAACGTCCTCTAAACGTTTGGTAAGATTACAATTACAGATCTTGTCGTCCAGGAGGCAGCACTTGAATTAAAAGCGGCAATTCTAACTTGAGTATACTACGTAAACTTGACAAATGGAAGTGCAATTTACTAATAACTTGATAAGCTAGTGTGACAAATCTGTATTGTGGACGGCGACTTCCCATATTTCGAATATGGGATTGGTGATTAAAAAGTGTGGCCATGAGTTTTATTGCCAGTTCTTTCTCGTGGTTCTACCTATTGTATTGCGAACGTGGCAGTAAATGTAAATGTAGAATCATCTAGTAATTAACTTTAATTTTTGACATTCATAAGTGGCTTAAATGAATAAATGATTTTGACTTTGACTTTGAATTAGTGTTGCCCAAATGCAAGAACAAGACGAGACTTAGCCAGTCTTGGTCTTGGTCTTGCGCCAATACACCTGGTCTTGGTCTTGGTCTTGGTCTTGGTATTGATTGGTTATTTGGTGATATGATAGGTTAATAAATTTAGTATTGTATTTTAATTTAGATAATTAAATTTTTAGATTAGAATTAAGATAAGCGAATTACTTGTAATGTGTCAGGTTCTATCTAGGCACCTGTTACATTTCGATTTAAAATAATCGCAATTTATTTTCCTATTCATCAATAATTGTACCTAATCATAGGCAGGTAGGTTATCCAGTTAGGTTTAGTTAGATACTAATTAGACCACAGATAAGGTTAGGATGATGATAATAATTAAACTAGTTAAAATGTGTACCTATGCAAGTTATTACATCATGCGATTAATTGCATAACTTACAGAAAGTTTTTTTTAAGTAGGTGCACGTGCGCTGAACGTGGCGCGGGTGGCGTGGAGGAGCGGGGATGACGGGTGATAGTATACGTGTGTGCGTGCCACAACCACGACTATAGAGTTGTTAGGGTTGTCGAAAAAAACACAAAAAAATATTTTTTTTAGTTTTGTATGGAAAAAAAGTTTCGCTTTCATTATTAACATTTACGCATACGATTCCAAACTTGATATAGATAAACACCTTTAAATATTGTTGGGCCTAACTCGGACACCCTGTATACTTACTAGAATAAATTATTATGACATCTACTACCTATCCTTACCATTTTATCCTAATCATAATACTGCTTGCGTGATCAGTATAATGTATTCATTTTCATTCTAAGCACTCTGAAACTTATTTATTCTTTGGAACACCTGTAGGTACTCTTAAAATTCGAAATTATTTTGCATGAGTCTACCTACGCCCTGTGGCGGCAATCAAATAGTGTCAAATGTTGTGATTTCGGCGCGGCGGCAACGATTGTTGTATATGATTTCAAAAGAAGCCGCCGGCGCGTGTATCATAACCATGTACTTCCGAAAAGCGGAAAATTTCTTTGAGAAGTAAGTACAAAACCTTTGATGCCGCATTATCAAAGTGCCGATGGTTAAAACATAACTATGCATGCACTCAGTTTGATTTTAATGGATATTTTTTTATTCGCTATGTAGGTATGTTTATGGTACCTATTAGTCGTAATGCGCATAGGTCCAGTTTTTCATATTCTTTGATACAGTTTTTTGCGTCTCATAGAATTCCTAAGCGTACCTATACACCGAACTGTTACACCTAACTACTCCGTGAAATAGCGCTAAGTCCTAGCTGCAAGACGCAAGAGTCTTGCAGGCTTAGTCTTGTTCTTGCTCAAGTCTTGCACGATCAGTCTTGGTCTTGGTCTTGCTAAAAATACGCGGTCTTGTTCTTGGTCTTGGTCTTGCAAAAACGCAAGAACAAGACCAAGACTGCAAGACCAAGACTGAATTTGGGCAACACTACTTTGAATACACGGTTGTGTGATACACTGAAGCTTAAGCTAACAGTTTTGTCGCACTAGGGTTAATCGTACTTAACGAGCTCTCGTAGTACACAGTTTAGTTTTAGGGTATAGTAAAAGGCGACTAAGAAAAATACACGAAACCAGGAGTACTTTCAGGAAAAGACGTAAACTCGACGTAAAACTCTATAGCAACCCGTCTGGCCTGCGTGGTATAGTAGGCCAAATCCGCCTAAGTATTATCTCACAATGCTATTGATAAACAAGTTAGGAGAAACCTATGTCTAACAGGGGCCTGCAAAAGGTTGAATGATGAAGGTTTTCTACTGTTCCTGTCAATTTTGTAACTATAAAATCTGATAGAGAAGATAATTTATACTCTCTACATCTATGGTGCTAATAGAGGTATGCGGTGTAAAAACTTAACACCCGAAATATTCCAAAAATAAATCAAATTGACATAACTTTCTTAGGTTGGTACAAATGTATTTTTAATCACATCCCGACGCGTGCGCCGTTGTACCTACAAATGATTGCGTAGTCCCACCTGCCACAAGATTGAGTTATTTGTCGCTCAAGTAATTACGCTTTTTGTCTTTACTTTGGAATAGTTCTTGTTATACAATATACCTAGTAGCAGCTGCGTTGAGCTGTTTCCACAATCGGAAGAATCCCAGTTTTGTTTTTTTATCGCTATCGCTCACGATTTGCCCAGCAGTCCACCTGTTGGTGCCTAGCAAAAACTGGTGCAAAACACATCGAAGCCTTTACTTAACGGAATAAGGTTCGTTTGAAAATCTAAAGCATGCTTTCTTTTTTTTTTTGTAGAATCGATAGATATAGTAACCTCGTTTTGACATTCTCGCTAGATCATCCTGGCCTAATTATTCTCAGTTTCATTTTGTATCACATTAAGATAGATTATGAATTACCTATAGAGGCCATAGGTTCGACATTGCTACAACCTTGCTACAAACTGATGGTTTCCGCACTAGCGGGCAATATGCCATAAATCTGTCAGTTTCTCTATATTACATCACAAACGGCACAGTGGTTTTCAGCTGTCGCCACTAACCTATGAAGTTATTAGTTTAACAAGGAAATGAAAATCCTCGAGAGCGCAACTTTAATTACATTTCCTTCAGTAAATACTTACATTTATTATGACTTACAGGAGTTATTGGAGATATGTGAACTACTAAATACATACATACATACCTACATAGACTCACGCCTATTTCCCCGAAGGGGTAGGCAGAGGCATATTAAACGCCCACTTTTCGCCAGTGTTTTGATCCCACGTAATAGGTGGCGAGCCTATTGCCGCTTATCGGGATACCTATTTTGTTTGCCAGAGCCTACTACACTACTAAATAGTATTCGTAAATAATAAAATAGCACTATCTAACCCTAAGTAACATAATTATTAAGTTATTATAAATACTCATAGAGTTCACATTCTTTAAATTTGGACGTGTTTGTAGGCGATAAACATTAACGTTCAATATATAAACGACAAAAAGAGTTTTTCATCTCGGATTGATATAATATGACTTTGAAATCAAACAAGGAATACGCTCAAAAATACTTATCTTCAACTAGTCGACGCCAGCGGCTTCGCACGCACATATTTTCGAATTTTCCGTTTAGCCCGATCCCGTGGGAATTTCGGAAAATCCCTTCTTAGTGCACCTCTACGGTCCCCAAGGAACATACATGCCAAATTTCAGCTTCTTGCGGCCAATAGTTTCGGCTGTAGCATGTCTGTCAGTCAGTCAGTAACGCAAGGATTTTATATATTAAGATTAGTAAGTATCAACCCTGATATTTTTATAACTATAGTTGCCTATCACTTACGCCGTAAGCCTAACACACTGGCCTAACAAGACAGAGAAAAAAACATCTGACATAAGATGTGTGTCGATGTCCAATTGTCAATATTCTAAAGAGCATAACTCAGAGTCACAACAGCACCGAATCAATTTAGTTCACGCGAACAGATCATTAAAGTTGAATTAAAGCTATTTTGTGAGTCGTTCGCCGTGAGAACCGCTCTCAAACGCTCACTCATTCGTTCGTTCACGATCTGCTAATAGGGTGCGTATGAATTCATTATAGAAAGGATAAATTAGAGGACATTTCTTTTATTTGCCGTTATGTGCTCATACATATTTATGTAACGAATGTCAGTCGCGTAGTCGTCGCGCGATTGGGAGGTCTCGGGTTCGATCCCCGGGTCGGGCAAAGTGTTATTGGGTTTTTTCGATAGGAAATTCTCAGTAGCAGCACGGAGTCTGGTAATGTGCCTGGTACGGCAATAGGCTCGCCCTCTATAAGGTGGGACTTAAATAAATCTGGCGAAAAGTGGGGTGGGTGTAGCAATATACCTCTGCCTACCTCTTCGGAGATATAGGCGTGAGACTATGTAAATATATGTATGTAAAGGTTTTATCATACGTATTATATTACTTTGATGCAGTACCTTTGTCAATTTACAGCTTTAACTGTTGCATGTTCATGATAACTATCACAACATATTCTCATCTAAGTGCCGTTGGCATATTCTCATCTTTGCCCACGTGAATAGGCGTAGCATTTTTTGCATTGCAGACCTTGAACTCAGGCATATTTTCAGGCCGCCGTTCTGAAGCGGAATTCTTCCATTCATACGCCACAGTAAGTGTCTGCAGGCTGCATCTGCCAGCATATATTAACAGCCACAGATTACGGAAACGGAATTTAGGCATGTCCCAGAAAAGGCTCCGGTCATCAGACACTAGTCAAGACACAGTCGAAGGCCTTCTGTGAATTCAGGAACAGGAAATTCGCGTATCTGAGTGGTTTTAATTTGATATCACGAGATAACACATTAATGATCCTTTTCTTTACAACGTTTTGCAATTCACTGCTGGACTAAAGCCTCTCCCAATTTGCTTCAAAGTAGCACTGTCAGATAATAAGAGGTTTGATCTCTAGTTGTCCGTCTCTTTACAATGATACTTTGTGTATTTTCCCTGTCGCCTCTTAGAACACCCACGGAATAAAACGGAGTAGTGCAATTTTGTATTCTTAATCCGTCACACGGATAATTTATATCTATTTATTTGTTTAAAACTAGGGTGCATAGGGTTTCCACCAAGAACTTAGGGTCCCAAGCCAACCTCACCTGCAAGTGGTGCACCTGCCGATCAACGGACGAGGCTCTGGCAAACAAAATATCCCGATAAGCGGCAATAGGCTCGCCACCTTTTACGTGGGATCAACACTGGCGAAAAGTGGGCATTTAGTATGCCTCTGCCTACCCCTTCGGGGAAATAGGCGTGAGTCTATGTATGTATGTATGTATGTATGTATGTATTTATTTAAAACTTCATATGCACATAGTACATAGGCGAACTTAGTGCCATGGGCATTATCTACCAGTCTACCTTTAGAGTGGTGCATAGAGGAAGAAGTAGGTGTATCGTATAGTGTACGGGGAATAAGGGGAATATACGAGTAATTTAATTATTTAGAACATGATATATTTGCATAAACATAGTATAATACATAAACTTAATAGTTAATTACTACTTATTTAACTAGGCCGAAATTGTAAGCCTCGTTGGTCTCGCGGCATAAATGTGCACGTGGGATCGGGAGGTCCCGATTCCTGGGTTCGATTCCTGGGTCGGGCAGTGTTATTGGGTTTTTCTGTCACGAAATTCTCAGTAGCAGCACGGAGTCTGGAAATGTGCCCGGTGCGGCAGTAGGCTCGCCCCTTATTACGTGGGACTAAAGTATATCTGGCGAAAAGTGGGTGTAGAAATACACCTCTGCCTACCTCTTCGGGGTTATAGGCGTGAGACTATGTATGTATGTAAGCCAAATATTTAGCTGAGACATAATAGACTTGATTTCGGACATGTCTCCAGTTTAAATAAGACATGGCCCCACTATACATTTTCAAGTGTCAATCCTGTTCCCATATTAATTCACAGTTTGTGTGACAGTGACAGTTTGTAATGTTCTCCGATTTGTCGCTAGGCACACCATTACGGCTGCTTTGTGACTGACAACTGATATTGACGGCGTTTTGTCGCATTGTCTTGTCATTTAATTTGAATATAGAATAAAATTTGTGACCGTTATATTGACTTTGAATGAAGTAGGTGAGAAAATTGTTGTACCTGTATTTACGTATGTACGTCTGCCTCTGAATACCTCATATACCTACGGCTGAACCGATTTAGATATTTTTTATGTGACGTATGTATACTTGGGTCTCTGGATAGTTTAGATTCGAAACAAAGATGACTATACCGTAAAATTATTGAAATAGCTAATATTTAAAATAGATAAAAACATCACAAAATTATCTTTCCTCACAGCTTACCAGCCATCTTAGAACTTCTAAACTACAACTAGCACGGTGACATAAGTTTATTTATTTATTTATTTATTCATAAGCTTCTGTTGTTGCCGATACAGGGATAATAGTCGTTTCTGGGGCTGCCTGTAAAAAAGGTAAATTAATACAATTGTAAAATTACTTCTATTTAATATTTCAATGCTTTTGTTACAAGTTATAATGCAAAACGAAATGTAGGTAAGCAAACACACATTCAAATAATGAACTATTTTCCCAGTAATAACCAATAACAGTTAAACACAGTAGCCAAACATAGACAATGCGACCATAAACAAATGCCTTCACATCAATAACTAGGCACAACGGGCGTTAACAACTGAAAACAATACGTCTTTTGTGGTGCGCGGGCGCATAGAAGCTCGAACGCGTTCACTGCCGTCTCACTCACACCCGCGGACTCTTTATACCGCTATCTCTCTCATATTGACATGTTAATAAAGCCTTTGATGCGGGCGCCCCGCCCACGCCACGACTGCGGTTCCAGACACTTTTAGACTACTATTATGGCGCGCAATTTCGCTTTGGCTGCAAGTTTATTACGAACGAACGCTAGATGAGATTTCATGACTTTAAAGAGATTTAAATACTAAAACGACAATGTTTTGTGTATATGAATATAGTTATTTTTAAGAGTTTTGATGATTGTCCGTTAATGTATGGTATGCGCTGTAATATGATGAGAGGAGCTATGATTCCGTGTTGGACGAATACCATTAAATTATCACGTACGATTCTGCAAAATTATAAATTATTAATAGCGACAGTGTTGCCAGATGTGACTACAGTGAGATGTCTCGCTTGTCAAGTTGTCTCGTTCGCACTGCAGCGGTCAAAAAGAGATGCAGACGCTAAGCCCGTTTTGACATCATTATACTAACACGGGAGGTATTTCATCCTCCTTTTCAAATAATTTATCCTTTAAAATAATACTTTAATGTATGCAAGTCGCGAAAGACTACACTTTGGTGGACTAATCAGAGAAAGATAGGCATCTTAACCACACAACTCTTAGAAATAAAGAACTTAGTTTGGAACTAGATGGTGTTGTGTTTATGTGGTAGATTATCATTAGGTATTCTTCTTTACCTGATCATCAAAATCTCATAGTCTTATTTTATATTCTTAATTTTCCAAATCAATCTTCATTCATTTGAAGTCTTCTGTTAAGCGATTGCCAATAGCAATACCTACTTGTAAAGAATCTCATCTTCTATTAAGCCGTGAAATATTACCGACTAATTATGATTGTGATCGTTGGCATTGAGACATGGACTACCTTTACAAAATTAACCACTGTAGAAAAAAGAAACACAGCTAGCAATAGGGCGTGCTGTTTAGCCGTTTTCCCCGATCCTGCGGGGATTTCAGCTAAACGCTTCTAAGCCGTGTGGTTGACGGCATAGAATACAAGTGTCACCACCCCCTTTCTTCCCGTGGGTGTCGTAAGAGGCGACTAAGGGATAACACGATGCAAATACCATCTTTGCGTAGAGACGGAAAACTCGACATCAAACCCTATACGACTGCCTCGTTGGTCTCGCGGCATAAATGTGCGCGTGGGATCGGGAGGTCCCGGGTTCGATTCCTGGGTCGGGCAGTGTTATTGGGTTTTTCTGTCACGAAATTCTCAGTAGCAGCACGGAGTCTGGAAATGTGCCCGGTACGGCAATAGGCTCGCCCCTTATTACGTGGGACTAAAGTATATCTGGCGAAAAGTGGGTGTAGAAATACGCCTCTGCCTACCCCATCGGGGATAAAAGGCGTGACGATATGTATGTATGTATGTGTATGTATGCTTCTAAGCGCACCCCTACACTCCTCAAGGAACATTGATGATAATTTTCAGTTTCTTGCGGAAAGTAGTTTCAGCTGTGCATTGTCTGTCAGTCAGTCAGTAACGGAAGAATTTTATATATACAAACAGATCGACAGATATTGACGATTTCAGAATTCTACAAAGTGAGAAAAGTGCCAACCTACGAGTACGGGTATCACTTTATCGCATGTTAATTTAATTTTTTTAACAGTTTTCATGTATCTGCTCAGTCCAAGTCTTTATGCCTATGGTTGTACTTACTACTACACACTACTTCAAGCCAAGCTAGACACTTTACCATTTGTACCGTTCCTATGGCGTAGGAACAAGTATTAAAATGGAACTGCATCTGTTTAGTTTGATTTGACACTGTGTCTACATACACCTGCCTTGTGCTGTCGCCTCTGGGCTAAAGTAGTGAGTTGTCTATGCTTGTTTGACAACTGTCGATAGGTGTATTTAATATATTTATTGCCTAGTGACTTAATGCGCTGCAGGTATTTAGTCTTTAAAAATAACGTAAGTCTTTCTAGAAAAGAGTCACTACGGTTTTGTGGAGTTTCAGAGTAGACATGTTCAATTGGTATTTAATGCAATTATAATTCACATTAAACAGTCAATCTTTGATTATCAGGGTGACTGAATGGGTGATTTTTAGGATTTCGTTGCTGTACCTACGTGATGGATGCTCCAGACGCTCCAGTATTCAGCCTTTATAATCGTCTTTCTGTCTGTCATGATGTTATAGATAACCATCATTCGCTGCGAATTTCCCTGTTAATATGATGTGTTTTCTGTTGAAAAGCACATCATATTAATAGCGACTGTTGACGCTATATCAACGAATATAATATCATTTGGACTAGTTACCTAAACGTCACCATAGACTCCACTGTGTAGTGACTCGAAAGCTGCCTCCTCTAGATAAAACTTCTTGTTCTAGGTATAAGTGTGTGGCCAACTCTGGTGTCGGAGTTTTCAGCACGCTCGAAGGCCTCCAACATAGCCGAACGGTTATTGTCCTGAAGCATTTGACCGAAACTTTTATGAGTTTTTCTGATGTTAATGTCACACGCGGTCACCCATCCAAGTGGTGACCTGTACACGGGTTGCTTAACCTCGACCTATTAAGAACGGCAAGCCAAGTCCTGCTGTGAGCGCTACAGATGAGCAGAATATATCTTTTGCATCTAAAATGGTTTGTCTGCCCACCGAAAAGACACCTTCGAACGTCTTACGACATGTCTGTAGAGCAGAGATAGCGGAATGAGCTTAATTTAACAAGAATTAATCCCAAAAGGCACGGAAATAGGAAAACATTTCAATCATATCATTCAAATACTTACATACAATTAAAGTTTTAACATCATCATCATCATCATCGTCATCAGCCTTTAACAGTCCACTGCTGGACTAGGCCTCTCCTTTGAAAGGAGGAATTGGCCTACTATACCACGCTGGCCAAACGGGTTGGTATAGGGTTTGTATCAAGTTTTCCTTCTCTTACAGTGATGTTCTCTGTATAACATGCTCCCTCTGTCGGCTCCTACGACACCCATGGGATGATATGGGGTTGTGACATTTCGTATTCTTAATCCGTCACACCACGGTTCAACATCAGTTATCACAAATATTAGGACTTTATTTTAAAAAACGCAGACATTCTGTTAAAAGATCTTATTTCTTCGCATTTTTTGGTCATATTTCGCTGAAATTGTGGATAACAGCGGCCAGGCTTTGATATTCTAAAAACAGGCAATTACCTGACTATCCCACAATCAAACTAATGCAGCAAGTACTCTATGTAAATATGTATCACGTTCAAAAATAAGACTAATCTGTTGCAATCAATCATCTATATAGTAGAGTATACAACGGCGATAATACCTCGTACTTTATTATTGTAATCATGTGATACATTTCTATTACACGTTCATCTCAAAGGCGAGAGCTTGTTCAGCCTAAGTATGTTTTAATTACGGGCCACGGGCGAAAAGGCTGAATGTTAATAATAATTATAGGGACCGCGCCGACGGTGCCTCGTTTGCACCGCGCGGTCAGTGTATGATAGTGGTTTGGCGAGTCAAATTACAGGTTTCACCGTGTTGTAGAGATTGAGCTGTTTAGCTGCTTGGATGTGGCAGTGGGTTAAATTGTTGAAACTACGCTGGTGATGCGGGTTTTAGATTGGTGTATAAATGGCTGGAATGGATGTGGCTCTAATGTGTATGATTTGCCTTTTGTATTCTGTCTTTGTTTTACTTATTATTCAGATTTTCATTTTAAAGATATAGATTAGATAGCTATTCTCGTATAACGCCGATTTTTTAAATTTAAATTATAAAATTGATTGACTATTTGAATGTTCTTGAAATTATTTGATAGATACTTTAAGCTAAATGTCTATGGTTAAATACACATATGCATTGCTAACAAATGCTAACAGTTACACAATTGACACAACCAACTTATAGAAAAATTAACTTGAGATCTAGTCAGACTCAAAATATATTGAAGCGCACAATATAAAGAATCTAATTCATTTCTTTCTGGATCACATATTTCACAAGCCTTACTTGCGACTTGAAATTTACTAGAAGATATACATATTTGCATATTATTCTGGTAATGTACCTGAACGCAGCTGATTATTTAATATTTTTTCAATAAGTATTTTCTCACATCGACATACTAGGTATTTACTAGTTCATCAAATTGATTCTAGTGAACGTACGAGTCAAGTGGTGCATCCAAACGGAGCACAACAGGGGGCGTATTGACGCCTCCGCCGTACAGCGCTTACGATTTCTGGTTGAGTTGTAATCGTAATTAGAGGGAAAATGAGCCCGAAGTGATGTTCGAACCTCCTTAATTACTCATTAAATAGCGGGAAACGTAACACGTTGGATTATAAACTAATTAATGTTTTAACTTGCACACGTATTCTCAGAATGATATTTATGTGTGATCCATCTTTGGAAATAATTTCGAAGGAAATAAATTATACCGCCTGCTTTTGTTTCCTATCATCTGTCATTTGGATGTGTGGGGTTGTGGACATTTGTCTGGTGGCGGATACGAGACCTCAATTTATATTTGATTCTTATTTAAACTCTACATCTGTTTGTGTATAAAGATTAAAAAATAAATGAATAATAAAGATGAAATAATCTACGCTGTTGCAGAAAATAATTTTGACCAATCGTCTTTATCAAAAGATTATGCTATTCGGTGCTGGCTGACTTGAAACTATGTCATTTGTCACTTGATTACACTTGTCTGGGCCACGTCTTACTACTGGAAAAATCTTCAGGAAATACAGAGGGTAGGTTTAACCCACAGCCTGCACTGACTTTTCGAAGTTGTCAGCATCCTCCTAACGTTATCCCAGTTTCAACCAGAACCAGGTCCGCTTACCTACTAATCTAACCAGATTTGGCTGAATATTACCTTTTCCACAAAGCAATTGCCTGTCCGACCTCCGCAACCCGAAGGGATAGCGATATGCCATGGTTTAGGCTATTGCTCTCCGAGGCACGGAAATGACTTTTCGAAGTTATGTGAGTAGTAAATTGACAAGTGACACCCGTCTCGCACCTCAAAGGGCGCGTTGAGTCGGTCCGATCCTATCGCATGAAATAACATAATATAGGTTATGGAGGTCAGATGTTGGACGCTTTTCTTTGGAAAAGCTAGTATTCTGTCACAAGAATTGACTAATAAGCAAATCCTGAGCTCCAAGCGAAATCTTTCATGCATCCGTGATAACGCTAGGACGAAGATGAAAAATCGAGTGGGCCTGACGGTATTCCTGCCATTGTGCTAATAATTGGCGCCCCTGACATGGCTCTGGTCTTGACGCGTTTTATCGGAACTCCAATTCCACTATCATTGCCCGTCATCAATCATGGAAGACTGCTAAATTGCACCCGATTCCCAAAAATAGCGATTGCTCTCATCCTAGCAACTACAGGCCTATAGCTATCACCTCTTTATTCTCCAAGATAATGAAATCCATAACCGACTGCCAGCTCCTACATTACGTAAAAGAGCACCAGTTGATCAACGTCTGCCAGTACTGCTTTCGCCGTTAAAGGAAGTTAACCTACTGGTGATCTTTCATAGATGGGCGGAGGTAATCGAGAGCAAAGGAGACGCCGTAGCGGCCAGTTTGGACATGGTGAAAGTCTTTAATAGGACCTAGCATAAGGCGCTTCTGTCGAAGCTTTCTTTCTATGAGCTGCTTGAGAGTTTGTACGAATGGGTATCCAGTTGGAGAGCGTAGCATTAAGGTTACGACCTTAATGCTGCTTACGGCTTATGCTCTGACCCGTGAATGCTGCTGTCCTTCTAGGCTGTGTGCTGTCGCCCATGCTGTTTGTTCAGCGTATCAATGATATAATACAGGCCTGTAACATACATTGCCATGCAGAAGACGGCAAGGTAGATGGTCTGTAGTGTCAAAATATCTCAGGCACAAGTCATTGAGTGCCGGAACCAACTTGTGTCAACGGAAATTACACTTGACCTGGTTTTTGACTGGTTTCTTCGTAACCTAGTCACTTTCAACACCAAAAACACAGATTTGCGCCTTTACCGCCAAAAAGATCCCCTTTGTCAATTATCCAAAGTTTCAGAACAATTTCTTGAATTATAAGAGACGTCCAATTTTGCGATCATCTGAAAGATAAGGCCAAGTGAACCTCAAAGAAACTGGGTGTCCATAACAAAGCAAGTCGATTTTTCACACTGGCGCACCGCCTCTTGCTCTACAAGGATCAAGTTAGGCCTCTACTACTAACTTGAGCTTTGTAGAGGCTCAAGTTAGGCCTCACATGGAGTACTGCTGCCATCTTTGTGCTGGGGCACCACGGTACCAACTATTTGACGGCGTTCAACGTAGAGCGACTCGAATCATTGATGACGCAGTTTAAATTGGCCGGCTCGACCATCTTGAACTGCATAGAGATGTAGCATCTCTCTACATACTCTATCGTTTGTATCATTGGGAGTTGTTCGGTCTAATACCCGCTGCAAAATATCAATACCGTGCAACTCGCCACAAGTTAAAGTTCCACCCTTACCACCTGGATGAGTGGCGTTCTGCCACCGTACGCTTCACATGCCATTACCTGTTTCGTAGGACCAAACTGTGGAACAAGCTATCTGCAGCGGTATTTCCAAACCAATTCGACATTGGAATTTTTATGAAGCGTCCATATTCCTTTTTAAAAGGTACGCAGCGCATTTGTGATCCTTCGGGCATCGCAGGTGTCTATGCGCGGCGGTGATCACTTACCATCAGGTGACAAAAAACCAACATAACACCCAATTGAAACGTATATTACCGACTACACGTATAAATGTAATTGATGAACACATAATTGTAAAGTTCACCGCACTATCTATCACACGTTGGCTATTGTCGCTTGAGACAAGGGCGTGGGTGTTCGATATATCGACAGACATTTAACACCGAGCCACTTTGATAGTTGACTACCAAAATAATGTGAGAATAATATACAACATACTTATTTATGAGTACGTCATCAAACAAAAAATAATTGGGAGATTAAACATTTTTTAATGTCAATTTCAAATTAATCTTCTATTTGAAGATTATGTCACGAAACAGCGTAAGCAGACTACAATCCAAAAGCTGAGTGCAAAAGGCTATAGATAGACGACTATAGTATACAGTTTAGGCCAATGTCAGGCTATCAGGCAGTGGCAATGAATACAGATTTACATAGAAGTGCAGTTCTTAAGGATTTCGTGTGCCGATTCCAAGTGGAGACTGTCTCCAGTTTAGTTGTTAGTTGGCGCCGTTGGCGGCGCTGGCGTTGTTCTCTGTCTCTCTTGCTCTCGTAGTTAAGATACACAGGAGGAACGTTCGTCTCTCTTGCTCTCGTAAAGACAGCTCTCACAGCGCGACTGCCACGCCACCGAGCAGCAATTTGGGTCACAACAAGTTTGTCTTCAGAGCGCCCATAGGAAATGCGCCTCTATGTAAATATCTGAGCTCTTTCGCAGTGCCTAACTGCACTGAGATCTGTCAAAACTGTTCGTGACAGCCGGGTCTGACGGCGTAGAGTGCTATCTGGGGCACAGGGCAAGCGACAATTAGGGCGGTTTCAAATTAGCGTATTTTTCTGCGCGTATACGGTCGTTTCTGCATACGCGCTTACACGCGCGCTACATTACGCGCGTCAAAATACCGGTCTCTCGTAAATGGGCATATATCGGCGTGTTCACTCGAAACTGTAGTGACATCTTGTCGGTGTCAACATGGATTTTGACGGCTCGCGCTTATACAAGCTTAGACGCGCGTCAACGCTCGTACGAGTTGTGCGTGTGTCAAAAGGCGAGCCTATACACGCCTACAGGCGCTTCCAAAAACGAGCTTATACGTGCGTATAAAACGCTAATCTGAAACCGCTCTTAACAATTTAATACATAGAGGTGGTCCAAAAATTCGGTATTTTCGGACCCGAGATTTTTCGTGTAGAAGTCGATTGGTCGCCCTACTGAGCATTCGCGGCTTGAAATTTCTAAATTTAATTATACAAACTAATTAAATTTTCTTACTACAATTATACACCATCAAAACAACCCTTTTACTTTTTATAGAAATAACAGTTCCGAACTAAAAACACCTATTAGCGTCAATTTGACAACCGACAATTTGTAATAGCACGGTAATATAATCTAACAGTATTGTAACTCGGCCGTCTCCCCGAGTTATATGCCTACAGACGCGCTGGACGCAAACAAGCGATAGGGCCGCCCGCCCCAAGTATTTTAATTACATTTACTTACCTACTCGAAAATTTCTGGTTTTGTGACTGATCATATTAATAATATTTTTTATTCAAACAAATAAAAATCATTTTAGGTATGTATAAGTACCCTAGGAATGACCAATTGGTTACACTAAGTAGACTAAGAAGTTAGGTACATTAAGCAGATTCATATCCGCTTTCATTTTGAAAATAACTATTAAGGTACTCCTAATCATAGATTTCAGTGAAATAATATATTGTCCATAACGCAGGTAAAAGTGTTAAGCTAGTATACATAATTACTACAATCATATCAATATGTTAAAAAAACAACAACATAATAATAGATTAAGCTTATCAAATTTCGTCTTAATCACGCATAAGTTAAGGATTAAACATTGCAACGTAATAGGTACATTTTGAATTTGTAAAATCTTATCTTTAGGTGACTTAACGAAAAATTTAAACAGCACAATACATATAGTCTACAACTCGTCGCCATAATTATTATTTAAATAAAGAACACGTTCGTGACTGTGCGCTGCGGCACGATCGTGGCTGTTGGGTACTTTAGGGCGTACTCTTCTCGAGGCGCGTAGGTATAACTCGAGTTTCGTGCGTTTGTTTGGAGTTAGAATACTGTTAGATATTATTACCGTGGTAATAGCGATCTCTCCGCCCTTACAAAGTAACACAACATGAACGTGGATCCACATATTGAGACGTACGTGGAAACGTCTAAATTATATTATCGACATCGACATTCTAACCTGCCACACCCACAACTAAACTGCCAGTGAAAATACAGTTAAGCGGGTAAACGCTATAATAAAGCAATACAGCCTATGAATTATCAAATAACTCACAGTGTAGAACAGGCGGCAATTTGAGGGTCTCACGGCGGGTGAATTAACGCAATTTACTGAGACTAACCACGCTGGAGCCGGTGGTAAACTAATAACAGCGAGGCTATATCAATAAAAGACATTAGCATCTATCAGGGTAACTATCTGTCCCAGAGCATTACCTCAAATTGTGTTAAACGCGGGGCTGTAATCACGGCTCGTGAAGCCGGCCGGCACCGGGAGCGACGCGAAACGTGCCACAGTAATACGATAATGATGTCTGAATACGATACGTCCGATTGAGCTGCATAGTCCGCTCTCGATTTAATGTGTCATGCAGTTTGGCGGCTTCGTGGCGGAGAGAAATCGCCGGTGCTGGTAGCTGTCTAAAATTGCTGTACTTGTGCCGTAATACAACTACATTGTTGTGTGTATACCTGTAAGTTTGTCAGACCGCTTGCACTGCACTTGAATTGTTGGAAATATTTGTGTCAAGCTTCACCTAGAATGTACCAGGCACTTAGGTCTATCATAATCATGACGATGAAGGATGAGATGAGGGCATGTTTTGACCAGCAAGCTGCTCTCGGGAATCACGTATGTAGTTCCAAACCAAAGATACGATGGATGCTCCAACAGCGTGATTTTAATAGACTAGTGGAGAACAATAATGAGCCGTCAATAGCTCGGCAGCTCTAAAATCGAAAGACTTATAAGACCTTCTCTTTAGTGAACTCTGAATAACGACATTCGTTTTGTATTTTTTTTCAGCAGCCTGATAGCAGTTCTCCATCCGGTGTCGACAAGCGCTAGACTAACATGGCTTTTCTTTTTCAATTATTTTGAATTACTTTAAAAGCAGACACAACAGTGACCGTTTTGATGATAAGAGGTACCCCTAGAATTCTCATGACTGTCCTATCTTACCATCATCCTCCTAGCGTTATCCCAGGTAGAACCCGAGGTCCGCTTTCTAGTCTAACCGGATTTGACGGAATATTAGCTTTTTTAAGGAGTGACTGTCCGACTGACCTTTGCAACCCAAAGCTATATTCCATGGTTTTGAATAACTAGTTTGATTAACTAATGATCAAAGATCTTCATGACAGCCGGGACCGACGGCTCTTCCAGGCACGGGGCAAGCGATAATTAATAATTCAATACGCACATAACTCCGAAAAATCATACGTGTACTCTGCATAGCAGTCTGTTGATATCTCCACTAGGCTATCGCTGCCTCACTGTTCTATCTTACCATCACAAGCAATGACGAAGAAACATGCGCCAAAAATATACTGAACGTACGTATCCCCCAAGGCTCTTCACACAACCAGATCTTGAGCCGCAGCATCCAATCGCTACACGTGATCCCAACAAGATTGGCGGTCCACCTTGCGGGGAACGTACCTCTACTGCCTCGTGCGGTGTATTGCTGCTACCCCAGAACCTTAAGTAATAGTTGGATGAAACAAAATAGTGATGAGGCTTAACACTACACTGCACAGTAAACGATTCACACCAAGACAGATTCTGACTATTTCTAACACCCTTTTGAATGAAAGTGTAGCTGAATCTAGCAGAGATCTTCTTCTTACTATAATGTATGCTAACCGCACTCTCTGTACTTATTTTCTTGCTTTGTATTGAGATGATCTCAAATATGTATTTTGGCGTCAAAATGTTGGTAGCTATTACTCGAAGAGCAAAAGTGAAATGTATTTTGGGGCTTACTACTAAGTAAATCACATCGGGAACTTTGTTCTATGACGATAGCGAGCTTTCAGTATTTAGCATAGCCTGTAGGAACAGAGATTCTTAACAATTATTTACATTTTATTTCGAATGCCCTCTGGATAGGTCGAGTGACGACAATATACTTACTCAAAGTGGCTGGCAGCGGCCGGACACGAAAAACCGAAAATAGGGCTCAGTGGCGTGCCATTAGAGAGACCTATGTCCAGCAGTGGACTGAGGCAGGCTGATGATTGCTATTAAAAAGTAAAAAAAATATTTAAGGCAATTCAAAACAGTGACGCGGTATCTCAAAATATACCTACATTGCACCGCACCGATTTACGATCAGGATAAAAGACTTCAATTAAAATACCAATATTAAACACAATTTCTATACCTAAATATCTGCCTGCTAAGTAACGGTTTGCAATCTGTCTGTACATATAAAAATCTTGCGTTACTGACTGACTGACAGACCACGCATAGCCATGGCATGTATGTTTCTTGGGGACTGTAGGGGTGCACTGGGAAAGGAGTACCCGAAATTCCGGGGAGAAACCTTTCTGCCTTTTAGTTGTAAGGTAGTAGAGCCTTGCTGATTTCAGCATGAATGGGCGGGCTCAATCGGGGAAGGACTACCCTCTCACAGAAAATCGACGCAAAGTAACAGTATCTAAACTGTTGCGTTTCGTTCGGTGAGTGAGAGTGCCGGAGGCCCTATTCCCTATTCCTTCTCCCTCATCCCACTCCTCATCCCATCGCTTTTCGCAACCCCAAGGGGCGGCAACGCACTTGTGACTCCTGTGGTGTTGCTTGTGTCCATGGGCGGTGGTAATTGCTTACCATCAGGCGATCCGCCTGCTCGTTGCCGTCTATTATCATAAAAAAAGAAACGGGACGGGATCGGGAAGAAACTGTTAGATTACAGAAAGTGTGCGGGCGTAGCTGCGTGCATCCTCTAGTAAATAATATAATATCAAACTTATTTGTGTACCCCAGTTCAGTCTTAGTTTGGGCATCGCGTTCGTCAAAGGCAACTTTCTTCTTTCCTTTTCTTTCCATAGATTTTCAAACTCAGCGGTTAGTAAAATTCAGTAGTGGTTGCCCAGGGTACTTCTGGATGTGTGCGTTCACAGACTAGGCCTTGTTACTCGAGACCACGACCGATGTAAACCATACGAAACGTCGCCGAATATAGAGGTATAATAATACCCTAAAAATGTTAGCTTACCATTAACACCATTTAAATAAACGATATACCTACCTACGCTGCCGAGATATCTAGCCGTGAATATAATATATTCATATTACACTAATTACCATCCATATAGCGTTCGTCTGGAATTAAGATGTCATAATAATCGATTACCGATGCAATGGATGCACAACTAACCAACTAATTACAACCTAGCCTGGCTAATTGAAGCGGCTATGCGCTTACTATATCAGTGTGTGTCATAACCACTAATGCTGTATCTCATATGTATGTATATTATTAAGGCTCTCATTTATAACGGCAGTGATTTAATGAAGGCTGTACGATGTAAAATGGAAAGATGTTGGTATTTATGAACAGTTTAGTGGACTTAAGACTGCAAGTAGGTATACGTAATTAGGCTTTCATTCGCTTGCTCTTTTTTAACTCCATCTTCATCAGCCTGCTGTAGTCCACTGCTTGATATAGGTCTCCCTAATAGCACGCCACTAACTTCGATTGCCGACCTTCGTGTCCAGCCACTTTGCGTAAATTGTCACTCCATCTAGCCTGAGGGCGTCCTACACTACGCTCGCCAAGACGCAGTCTGCACTCCAGAACATGTCTACTCCAACGTTTGTCGGTTTTTCAACAAATGTGACCAGTACACTGGTGCTTCACCGATTCTTTGGGCTATTTGCTTAGGCACTTTGGTTCTCTGCCGGATTGCATTATTTCCCCTTTTTACTCAAACTGTCTATTTGTTATAAAACATGCAAAATCTACGGTATGTTGATTCATGTTCCGCTGATCTAAGACTAAAGTACAGTGCATTACCAAGATGTTTGTAAATGTAAAATTAATACTACTAATTATGTTTTGTGACAATAGCTCAACTCTACGAAGAAACAAAATGCTAGAGTTCTATGTAAGGAAGACCCTGCCCGCCTTTTAGTTTAATACAAAGTAACATCAAAGATACATCCTCTCCACTTTTCAGTTTCAAGGAGTACGTAGTACCTAGTGCCCCTTGGATGGCGAATCCTCATTGTGGAAATATTTAAATAGAGATGGTTCAAACTTCATTAGCAGCAGGTGCTATGCATTATAAAGTAGGTACCAACTTTTTTCCGCGGCTTCACCCCTTGTCTAAGCTGAAATAAATCTAATATGGGGGGAATTTTTGACAAAAAAAATGTGGCTATCTACAATCTGTAGAGGGTTATGTGGTGGTTCATACAAAGTGTATATATTGCCCTTAGTTACTGATATTATTTATATGCGAATGTGGGTTTGCCTTGCCCGGCTTAAATATTCCTAGATCATTGTGTTTGCCAAGGATCTTGCTATAAGTAGAGCCAAACGTAAAGCTATACTTAGAGTACCAAATACTAACTGGACTCTTATTAAGGGATTTCAGTTGGTGTTTTTATGTCAAATGGGTTGTTCCAATCGTCGAAGAATCAGATATGGATTGTCTAACAGAGGCGACACTAGACTAAGTTTGACTGAGTTTGAAAGGTAACCCTATGATCTAACACAGTACCACTCGTCATCGCAGGAGCGATAATCCCTTCATTTGGAAAACAAATAAGTAATGTCCGGGTACAGTTCACAGAAGACCATCTGATCCCAAATGGAACAGTTCAAAGTTAACTGAATGTTGTCCAATGTGCTGATTTAGATGCGCTATGATTTGTGCATCTATTAATGACGTTTAAATATGCTACTTTTTGTAGGCAATGTTTCTGTTCAGTTTTTCTAGTCAATTATTGACTTCAACAAAGTCTTTTAGCAACGGTATGACATACAAAAACAAATCTGCTCATCCCCCACAGGTAACAAACAATCAGAAACCTATGAAAACAGACCTTGGACGGCGCAAATGTGCAGTTGATTGAACACCAGGGCAGAAGGCCTGAAGATACTTACCGTGCATTATGTATGTAGATATTTTATTGCATAAAAAAGGGAGAGAGCTGACATTAATTCGGATTTTGCTAGATTAAATTTTTTGTAGAACGTCCACGGAGATCAAAATCCTTCAGACGCTTCTTATACCACTATTTTAGTACTTTATCGTTAGTTTGATTGTATTAATTTGATTGTATGTTTTTGCTTGATTGTCTAGTAAAAAATCGAATCGTATCTACCGATTTTGCAGCTGAGGGTAAAGATTTTGTTAGAATTGGCATTTAACCCTGCAGTAGTCGCGCATCTAGAAGTAACGTAAGTGGTCGCGCGGATTACATACGTAGTCCATTTTAAAATTGATATAAAAGTAATATTTCGATTAAACTCTTTATTATCTTTATAAAAATACTATCAGTAGTGGTTTATTTAAACATTTTAGTAGCAAAACCTACTCACAACCCCTAAATTGCAAAATAATTAACCAAAACAAAAATCATCTCTAATTATTTACTCAAATTGAGATCACACATAATATATGTATGAAAAACTAACTACTAAATTCGATTTTCTACACAGGATAGACACATAATCTTCAAATGATGCCCACATGTAAACTTGTTGCACGCGGTTTACATTTTTCTGATGCTTATATTGCGGCTTCTTCACAGTCATGGAAATAACGCACTACGTTGCTCGATATTGAAGTAGTTGCTTGAGTTTCATGATACACAATGCCAAAAACGACTTATATCTTAATTGTTAGGATGTTTGGTTATGATTTTCTTCGATTCTCTTATAAGATAGTGGCTTCATCCGAGTCAAATCGATCCATTTTTCGTTTGCGCTACAAAATTCATCAATCCATGCTTCTATCTGTGCAGCTCGGCGATTATCCTGCATATTTATACTAAAATATAAGTAAACTTATGTTATAACAACAAATGTTAATAAATATAGTCTAATTATAGCAATTAAGTCAATTATAGATAAAAATATACAAAATTTTATAACATTGAATAAGGAAAAAACACTTACGTAATCGGTCGCGCGGATTACAATTGTAGTCCACGCCATTCTCTGAGCCCCTATGAGCGACCACAGGGCGCGACCTGCGCTGGCATTGCACTGAGCGAATTGCCCAAATATTCATTTGAAAGTATCTAGCGGCCTATTTAGCTGGCGCTAACCGATTTAGAGAAATTATCGACTATATATTGGTGGACTACATATGTAATCCACGCGACCACTCCAGGGTTAAAAAAATATAGTACACGGATGGTAGGTATTCATTATTTTAACATTTTGCGATTAGCAAAGGTACATTAAACAAAAACTACTTAATTAAAATAAAGAGGTAAGTACCTATCATAAAATGTAAGTATGATTGTTAACGCGATTAATACTCCTTAATTAAAAGTACTTATATAAAAAATATACTAGATACCTATAGCATATTTTTCCTTTTTTAATAATAATCAAGAACATTGGCTAAAAAGCAACCAGTTCATGTTCAATTACAATAATCATATAGTAGGAAGCTCGTTTAGCCGGCAGCAAGCAGTACATGGTAGCTCGATGAATTTAATTAATAAGCAACTTAAATTTAAAGAGCGTCATGATATTGTAAGTCTGTCTGTTGAGCGAACTATTGAGGTGGCCTGTGTGGAACTGAGGAGATTTATTGTAATAAGTGTATACAGGCCTCCTTCAGCATTGTATGATAGCTTCGAGCGTAGGTATTATGGACGAGATATAAAAAAGGTGCAAAATTAAATAAAAATGTTGTTGTGTGCGGTGACTTTAATGTAAAATTGGAGAATAGTAGTCTTATACAAAATTGAAAGCGCTATTTCTATCATATAATCTGAAGAATTTATTCTTAGAGCCCACAAGAGTTACTTCCTCTACAGCTACTTGCCTAGATAATATATTTACAGATATCATAGTAAAAGACAAGCAAATTATTAGACAGTTAGACTCAGACCGTTGCGGACAAAAGATCTCCTTTAATGATTTTTGCCTAGAAACATTCTTACTGTTTAAGAATGTTTCTAGGCAAAATATAGTTGTTATACCTAAAACTGCAACTCGTTTTGCTAGGTTTCAAAGTAAACTAATGACTAGCTGGTCACTGTTAGATGATGAAGGTGACCCTAATATTTCAAAGCTTTTTGTACTGAATTTAAATCGGTTTTCACACCTAGAACGATTACAGTTGGAGGTAATGCAACCTTCTGTGAATGGGCAACAACTGGGCTTCACAAAAGTAGAAAGAGATTGTATGAGCTATATGACGAGAGAAACTTTAATTTAAGTGAACAATTTCAGGATTATGTTAGAAACTATGCTAGGATATTTCGAGAAACTATGCTAGGTTATTTGCAAGAAAGCTAAGTCTCCTTACCTGAGTTCAAGGATTAGGAGTAAGTAGTGACGATGAAATGAAAATGACATGGAAAATTATAAACAGCGAGACTGGGAAACTTAAAAGTAAAAGTTCTAAATTTAGATTGAACATTGATAACGACACTATTACATCAGACTCAAAAGTTGCATCGGCGTTTGAAAGTATTTTTACTGATATCCCCGTTATTACTACTAGATCTTTGGACTCATCAACCAATGCAGCGGAATCTCATTTGAAAGAAAACATGAGTACAATTTATAGTAACTTCTCATTTCAGTATATAAATTCAAATGATGTTATAAAAGCTTTTAATACTATAAATATAAAGAAGACTACAGACTTGTGGGGGAATTCCGTTACTATTACCAAGTCCATTATTGCTTTAGCTGCTAACAGATTAGCTTTAATATTTAATAAGTGTATTGACTGTGGTGTATTTCCTGATCTTATGAAAGATAGCAAGGTAATACCTTTGTACAAAGCAGGTAGCACATCAGACCCCACCGACTATGGGCTAATTTCGATGCTGCCCACATTCAGCAAAATCTTCGAGAAATTGATTCTAGACCAACTGCAAAGTTATTTTAATAACAACGAGCATCTACACTCTAAACAATTGGTTTTACAATGGGGCGTTCCACGAGCGATGCCAGTGTTGAGCTAGTAAGACATATCTTTGATGCCTGGGAGGATTCACATGATGCTTTAGGTGTCTTCTGTAATTTATCCAAGGCCTTTGATTGTGTAGAACATGATTCATTGATCAGGAAATTACATCACTATGGTTTAAGTAGTTCTGCTCTGCATCTTCTTACTTCATATTTGAGTAATAGGATTCAGAGAGTTGATGTCAACGGGACGCGTTCACATGGGTCTGTAGTCAAAATGGGCGTCCCACAGGGTTCAATCCTCGGTCCTTTTTTATTTTTAGTGTATACTTGTCGACGCCAGCGCCTTCGCACGCACATATTTTCGAATTTTCCGTTATTTCCGATCCCGTGGGAATTTCAGGAAATCCCGTCTTAGTGCACCCCTACGGACCCCAAGGAACATACATGCTAAATTTCAGCTTCTTGCGCCAAGTAGATTCGGCTGTAGCTATCTATCAGTCAGTCAGTAACGCAAGGATTTTATATATACAGATTAATGACTTATCACACCTCGTTAATGACAAGCACGGGATAGTACTGTTTGCTGATGATACCTCACTTTTATTTAAATTAAAACGTCAACAAATTGATATGGACGATGTAAACATTGCTATCTCAAAGGTGTTTCGCTGGTTTGAGGTTAACAACCTGCTTTTAAATAGACTTAAAACTAAATGTATTCGATTTTTTATGCCTAACGTCAAACAAGTGAACACCTCAGTAAAGGTTAAAGATGACGTGTAGGATCTTGTGGATAACACCAAATTTTCAGGCATTACACTAGATTCTAAGCTGCAATGGGGTCCACATATTAGTAAATTGTCGAATAGACTCAGCTCTGCAGCATACGCAGTCAGGGAAATTCGCCAGTTAACTGACATTGACACAGCCAGGCTTGTAATCATAGCTATTTACATAGTATAAAGTCATACGGTATTCTCTTGTGGGGAAATGCTGCCGACATTCAGACCATCTTTGTTCTGCAGAAAAGAGCAAGATACATTTTGCTATATTTAGATAGCGATGTTACTAAGTAAGATTTTAAGAAAAAGACCACAGAAGAAGATCTTTGGTCCTGATCTATTATAAACATTACAAACACTAATGCATTTCTGAAGAGATACATATGACGGTATGGTACTTTTTTAGAAAATCATTTACGGAGTATTTGTATTCTGCTACTAGTTATTGCTTTATTATACTTAGTAGGTACAAAACGGAAGAGTTGCACCTGATATCCTCCGGTAACGCCGAACGCGATATAAATAAGTGGCACCATATTATAAACACAACTAACTCTGAAAATCTCTAGGGAAGGTACTAGTAATTTAAAATACATGACTTGGTTGATTTTGCATCTGTTAGTATTGAACTTAAGTTTAAAGACTAATTATACCTACTAAATATCAAATTTTCATACGTCGAAAAATAATCACAAAATACCATCCAACGTAGGTATTAGACATTACCAAAGTTGTGAATGAGATTTCAGTCCGACATTCGTATTTTAAATTTCGCACCAGTAGTGGGTGCCTCTCGTTTTCCTCCCCCGTCTGTTGGTCAGCAACACCCTTCTGTACCTACTGTCTCTTTCGCACTAATTGGTTGCTTGAGCCTCTGAATCCAATTAGTGGCGGGCGCGAGCGGGGTATACTGAATTTATTATGCCGCTCTTGTTTAGTTTCTGGCCTTTTTAATTGAAACGTAGTGCGTAACCCGGCTACCGGCTTAATTAATATGAGTAGCTACCTCGAGAGTTTTCTTTAAGGTAAACGTTGGACTAGTAAATCTAATTGGTTGGATTATTACTTGTGGTTGATTGTTATTTGTAAAGAAAAATAACACATCTTAATGCGTAAAGTACCTATCTAGTGTGGGAAATCAACTTCGCAGAATATGACCGTGTCATAAGTGGCGGACTTTTTAAGTAATTAATTTGAATAAAATAAAAACATGATTTTATTTTTATAATGACTGCCCCTAAAAGTTGCTCATGTGTTATTTTATAATTATTGACGCCGTTTTATAATCTAAATAATAATATATACCTACTTCATTATTTTTTTATCGTCCAACACACATACTACTGCCATCTAGCTCCTAATAGAGGTAAATAAGTATATAGTGAGCGTAGCACCATCTAGTGCCTAATAGCAATCAGCACTCGAAAATGTGACACTAGACGGCGTGGTGATTCAACATAATAAGTTGAATTTAACTTTAAATAAATATTTAAAGTCTTGAAATCAAGAAACTATTAAGATAGTAAGAAAAAAATGCATTTGGTTTAATAGCCTACAAAATATGAGTATTATCAATAATTTTTAAATCTATTAGTACCTATATAATTAAAATATGATTCATTCACTCACTCCATTTATTAGCTGTGGCTTTCAATTCAACTTCCTTGTGCTAATGTGCTTTGGCTTGACATTTCTAACTTTTATTTTGTAAGAGATTGTCAGTGAAATGAAATGAGTAAAAGTGCATTAATTTTTGTTGGATGTATATCACTATAAAAATATTGAGGACACATCCTGAAAATTTGATGAAAACAGCTACTGGCGGAATACACAAAAATGTACATAATGTTTTTCCAAGCATGCATTTTCTAAAATGTAAATTTTTTATTTACATGAACTGATTTTTTATAAACTTTGAATGTTACAGGAGTTTTGTGGACTTAGCTACGCTAACTATGCACCGGCGAAATGAACTGGAAGCCAGGCTGAACGTTTTCCATGAGAAATGTGACCGGGCTATTGACGATGTAAAAAAGTTAAAATTGAAGGTAAGCTGTAATGTTTTGATTTGAAAATGTTTGATATTGTATCTGACGGAAAAAAGTAAAATGCTTTTTCTTTTACGAAAGCGGTCTATCAGAGTGATATTATGTACCTATTGTTGTAGGATTTAAAAATTAAAAGTAATCTTTCAAAGAGAAAGTATTTAAACCTATTATCAACTGTGAGAGAGGGGTATTATTAACTCATTTAAGGGCTGAATTTGAGTACTTAGTATGCCTGCAGTTTATACTATACATCATGTAAATTACATGTTTAATACGGTTATAGTCATTTTATTATAGTCCTCTTCACGATTTCCAATGTCAGCAACCAAAACTAATTCTCCTTTCTATTGTGACCTCTTAGATGATTAACAAATCAAAGTTTAAGATACTAGCTGCCCAGCTATTCCTGACTACAATTTTAAGTCATAACGAAGTTCAAGCCACATTTTTGATTTAGTAACATTAGTATGCTAAGATTATATTTGTGTTACTTAAATTATGACTATTTAATTTAAACTTGTGTCAACTCCAAAGATCAGGCCATCAGAGCACACCTCTCTGGACTTTAAAACATAATTAATTGTCACTGAAACATATTCATAACCTATTTTTTACTCCCTTAGAGAATAATAATAGGTTGGAAAGTATTCAATATTGAATTTCTGTACAGAGTCTGGTCAATTATTTATCATTATTAACATTATAGCCATTTCAGCATTAGGTGTAATGTGATCTACAGGAAATGGTTTATATTGTATACTTCAACTGAGTGATTTTCGTCTATCAATGTGAAAATATATTGCCTATCAAGTATTTTTTTAAATGAAATCATTGACTGCCAATCATGTTGGACAAGGCCCTGTTCATCCACATTGCAAATTGCTTCTAAGCTCTGCTACTCAGCATAACTAGGGGTGAGACGGTGCTAAAATCAAGCTATAAGTGCCGTTTTTTTAACTTGCACATTGTAAATTAAATAATATTGTAGCATTCTTTGTGGGTCAACGCTATTTGGTTAACAAGTTGACGGACATGACTGCCGACAACATCGTTAGTTGAACACTGTGGTACGGCTGGTGGCTGTAGATACACATCGTTTTTTTAGCTACATTTGTTCTATTTGTATGCTTCTGCATTGGCACTATCAGCATGATACGTACCTATTGGTGTAGGAAATCATTTTGTGTCACATCATAAGGTGTAAATTTTAAGTATTATATAATGCTGTTGTCGTACCTTATTTAAATAAATAGACCTGCGTGAGAGCACACAATGACCAGGGACGTCGCATTTGTTCGTGTCAGTCGGGTGCTGTCACCATACGGGATACCTATACGTGAGATCCCTGGAATGATTATTTTCGTTCTTTTATTTCAAATAATGTTATTTAGATTAACTTCACTAGTATTTATCTACTAGATTCGAGATCAAACAACATCTTCTATGTCCTGATAGTAATCTGCAGTGGCTCATATGGAGATCCTTGAATTGTTTACAAAGCCATGTTGGCCGGTGCAGATACAACCAAGTGAAATGTGGTATGATTGACTCGGCCTACACGCAGTCCGACTGTGGCGCTCCAGAACACACCGTCAGTCACCTGCTGGTGTGTCCTAAACGTTCGCTCAGATGTTCGGAGCCCGTTCTATGCCGAGGCACCGACAGTGCCGTTGCTGTGGCCACATACCGAGCTGTTGCCATTTGATGTATTTACCATCGACTCGAGAAGAAGAAGAAGTAGATTATTATATAGTACTACGTGGTTTTGTAACTACTAGTGGCCCAAGGGCCACCCCTGCCATATTTCCGTGACGGGACTCTCTAAACCGCCTCACGGCTGGGAACGTCCTTTGTCACAACCAATCATATACCTATGTTACAGGACGTCCACCGCCATCTATTTTTTTTTGTATGGCATTTGACTGTGTCATATCACTATGTATATAGATACATATCACAGTGTCAAATACTATGTAAACCGAGTGCCCCTCTGTGTTAAATAAGATACAAAGATTTTCAGTTTACAAGAAACAATTTTTTATTGTTCTAAAATACTCTAAACAACTTATAGCAATTTAAAATTTACTGAACTGTACATAAAAATGATATAATCTGCATTAAATATTATGGAAGATACTATGTTACATTAAACTTTCATACGTGTGATGTGATGTGATCCTCTTATCCCTCATTAGGGACATAGGGCTCGCAGAAGAGTCTTCCATTTTTGGCGGTCGTGGGCGGCCTCCTCCAGTTCTTTTCTTTTATACATAGCTTGTCATTAATTTTTATCTGCAGTGTATAAGTAGAAATTTTAGTACTGGCCACAACTGATTATGCTGATTTTATATCGGACCGGGACGGATCGGGAGTTTGCATTCATTCAAATCGGACCAGTAGTTCCTGAGATTACGTTCAAGCAAACAAATAAACTCTTCAGCTTTATATGATAGTATTAGATTTTTCACAACAGTAGCCACGGCTAGGGAATGCAATCTCGTTCGAGAGGCAAAAAGGCCGACACCTCGCCAGATCTCGATCTCGCGAGATCTCGGCCTTTTTTAGCGAGATTAATCTCGGTCGAAAAATGGGCGAGATCTCGCGAGATTTACGAGATTGCACTCGAGCATAAAAACGTCTTATTCGAAGCGCGAACTGACACGGACGGATCGCAATCTGTCGGTATCGGCATTAATAAAAAAATAAATGAATTTATACGAGTCCGAGGTGCCAAAAGGCAAAATTTTGCAGTTCGTGGATGTCTGCCTGAGAACTGCGGTTTCAATTCGCGATGAATCCGAAAGGGCCTTCTCAGCGGCTGGTTATCTGGCCAACAGAAAAGGAAGCTGTTAGCAGACGATTCTTTGGACATTTTGTGTTTCTGAAGGAGCTCCTTTGAAAATAATTCGTAATAATGGCTTGTGATTTGAACTGAACCAATCGTCCCTTTGATTGGTATATTTGGTTAATTAGGTTCTGTAATTTCTAATAGTCTGCCTTATTGGTATATTTTGTTAATTAATCTGTAATATCTAAAAAGTCTACTGAGTAGATATAGTTTTATATATGATTGAGTCCCTATGCCCTGGGGGATGGGCGAAGGGGACTGTCAGACTCTTACTGACTAAAAACCAACCCGTGTGCCTCATGGTCCCATGTGTCGGAGGGTCGGGTTTCGCACAAGCATACGTCGCAACGCCCGACGGTTATTGGCCCGCCAGATGGTCAGGCGGGCCCCGAACAAAACCCCCTTGGCGGCGGATGAAGGTGTTGGGCTCCGCCGCCAAAACACTCAGCGGCCGCAGAGGATAGGGAGGACGGCAACGCAACACCGCATCTCCTCTTCCTCTGCGGCCCCACCGCGACGCATCAAATGGTGCGCCCCCATTTGGTCGCGGGAGATAGGGCGCGCGGCAACGCAACACCGACACGCCTCTCCTCCCGCGACCGCGCCCGACTGCGAGGGACAGACAGAACTGTCCCCCGCACCTGCACTGTTGGACGCATCCTGCGCAGGCCCACTGCCAAGCCCACGCGGAGCATCCACTCCAGGGATCCCTCTTAGCTTCACCGCGGGGTTCCAAGCCACGGTTACTGAGCCCCCCCACCACGACAAGGTGGAGATCCCACGGGGGGGAATTGATAATAATACCTCAGTTTAGCAATATAGATAATAAGTAAATTTATTTTGACCTCTCGTTGTTTTGTTTATTATAAAATAAATGTTTTATTACTAAAAGATTTTTGTTTGATATTAGAAGCGAAGACTTGTTGTTTCTTTCATTTCTTATTTGACAGATCCGTCCGTAAAAGTTTACTTCATAAAAGTTTATTAAAAAATTATAGACAGATAGGTACGTCAAACAATTTTTGAAGCATAAAAGTCTATTGAAAAGTTCGTGAAAAGTAATGTTTATCTTATAATACTTAAAATGGTTATTATTTATGTCCTAATTTATTCATATATTGCGATTATTTACAAAAAAAACGTACAAAACTGTCAATCTCGCGAGATCTCGCTTGAGCCCAAATCTCGCGAGATTTGCATTCCCTAGCCACGGCCTAAGTAGGGATAAAAATTATGTTCCATAATCACTTAAAAAAAGTTTACACAAAATAAAGATTCATTTCATTTCAAATCCCCACGGAATACAGTCAATAACTTATTCAAGCTTATGATCAATTTATTTTTTTTATGAGCCTGTAACGTCCCACTGCACGGCAAAGGCCTCCCCACTCTTCTTCCACAAGTCCCTATCTTGTGCCTCTTGGAACCAATCCTTTTTGAAGGAGTCTAGTCCATCCCGCCATCGCCGTCTCGGCCTGACGCGATGTTGTCTTTCGTTTGAGGGGGTCCATATAGTTGTTAATTTGGCCCATTTGTCATCTGACATGCGACAGATATGTCCTGCCCAGGTCCAATTAAACGTGGCAGCTTTTCGAGTGACATCCGCGATGTTTATGATGGAACGGATAGTAGTATACCTTATCCGGTCTGTCAATTTGAGACCCAGAATACTCCGTTCCATCGCGCTTTGCCACACCTTAAGCGTGGATCTCTGTTCTTTTTGTTCTTTTGTTAAAGACCAAGTCTGAGAGCCATATGTGAGGATGGGAAGAATGCACACGTCCATGAGCTGCCTCTTAAGAGAAAGAGGAAGATTGCCCTTCCTCAGATCTTTCGTGGCCCAATAGTTCCTCCAGGCATTTTCAGTGCGTTTAGCTGTTCAATTCATTCCTAATATTTCATCTCTCATATCTAAGGCCTTTACAAAGCAGACGTCTATGCATAATGTACAGCTAGATATACCGTGCAGAAAGAATCGCTGGGAAACAACTTTCGTTTTTAGCTATTAACAAAGAATCATTATCTGTAATGAATATCTCTTGAGACTTGTGCCTACTATGTAACTATCGCGAGATGCACTCAGTACTGTTTATCTTTAATAGCTTGAACTTTCTCTCTTCATCAGCCTTTAACAGTCCACTGCTGAACTAGGCCTCTCCTTTGAAAGGAGGAATTGGCCTACTATACCACGCTGGCCCCACGGGTTGGTATCAAGTTTTCCTTCTCTCACAGTGATGTTCTCTGCATAATATGCTCCCTTTGCCGGCTCTTACGACACCCATGTGATGATATGGGGTGGTGACATTTCGTATTCTTAATCCGTCACCACACGGACCAAAAAAAACTACACTACTAAACTTTCATGTTGTTTAAAAAATATATACCATATATACTTACAATTTTAAATCTTTTGTATATCTGATAGTTTGCCTCAAATAACTACTTGGTCGCATTTTTAGCTACAATCACCATCGTCATCTCAGCCTAAAGGTCCATGGCCTCCACATAGGCTGGTTTTGAGCCTCTCGCATGCAACTGCTGCCGGGGATCCACCATATCGTCGGTCCACCTTGTGGAGATTCTACATCGGCAGCGACATCTAGCCCTGTGCCGTTTGAGCCTCGTGCATTCAACTCTATCCTTTGATCCCAAAAAAATCCTTGGTGCTTTTTGTGGCGAGCTTTCCCTTGCAGCGTTATCCTGCGCTTGGCAGCAATTCCAGAACCTTCCTGTAACAACTCCCAGCGATTCTTCGAGCTATGTGCTCTGCCGTTTGTCAGTTCAGCTAGATATTTCTTGTATTTAAATGACAGCTAAAATTTCAAAAAGAAATTTAATAACCTCATAATTTTTGTCAATAACTAGACCAATTGCTTGGACATAAGCTAGAAGGGAATATAAGTAACGCTTTGCTTGACTCAGTCAAATTCGCACGATAAGCGAAAAATCGATATAGGGCGTACGAAAATGTTCATTTTTAGCACACAATGATACTCATTAATAACCTGTGCGCGTAACAAAAATGGTACGATCTTGGACGCTTTCACTCATCGTTTGTAACACAAAAATAGTCGTTATAGAAGCTCATCATCATTGTCTTGCCCTGGTCCCAATTTATTTGGAGTCGGCTCAGTTTGTCCTTTGCTGCCATACTTCTCTGTCACCTGTCATCCGACCATGTACCCCTTTCTCTTTCATATTCATCACTTCTTACTTACATCTCTTTGCCTAACTTGTCCATAGCAAGCTTATCGATTCCCTTTCACTTTTTCGTCTATGTGTGGCATTTGCAGGCCAGTCGTTATAGAAGCTGGTTAAATAAATACTACTCCGTCAAAAAAGTACCGGGAAAAGATCAATAGTACACAAACGTTTGTTATTCATCCAAATTTATTTATCACCTTCAAAGTACGATCCTTCAGAAACTACACACTTACGCCAACGAATAATCCAACCAATCATCAAAACCTTTTTAAACGCTGCTTCCGGAATTGAGTTCAGTTCTCGCCGCAAATTCTCCTTTATGTCTTCTACCGATTGAAAACGAAGTGGTAATTTGAGTTTAGGAAAAAGAAAGAAGTTGGCTGGAGCCATATCTGGTGAATATGGCGGTTGCCTGATGGTATTTGGTCAAACATTCGTTCACAATAATGGCCTTGTGCGAAGGCGCACCGCGCATTATCGTTGTACAAAATCCAAGTATTTCCACAAATCTGGCCTTTTTCGTCGAATTTGCTGTCTTAAACGCCGCATAACGCTCAAATAATATTCCTTATTTACCGTTTGACCTTCCGGCAAGAATTCCGAGTACACAACACCGCGATAGTCAAAGAAAACACAGAACACTCAACATGACTGACTTTTAAAGGAGTTTATTCGTCGTTTTTTCGGTTTAGGATCAGTTGGAAGGCGCCACTCCGAAGCTTGTTGACTAGTTTGCATGTCAAACTCGTAAAGCCACGTCTCGTCACAAGTAATAATGCGTTTCTTGAATGTTGGGTCGGAATTGACTCGTTCTAGCATGACCACAGCGACTCTCATGCGATTGAGTTTTTGGAGAAAATTGAGGTCTTTTGGGACTAGCCCAGCGGCAACATGTTTCATACCCAAACGATTAGTTAAAATGGTACGTATCTCAAAGTTGAATGAGGATTTTCAGTCACTGTTTCCCACACTTTTAACTTCAGTTGCAGACGTTGATGGCCTACCATGCCGAGGTCAGGCCATGGCGAGGTAAATCTTTCATCACATCTCGACCGCTTTTGAACGCTTTGTACCATTCATAAACACGAGTTTTTGATAAAGTCGATTCATCGTAAGCCTTCTGTAACATTTTCATTGACTCCGAACACGAAATTCGATTGGCGATGCAAAATTTAAGACAAACTCTCTATTCGATGTTTTCGTCCATTATAAAATTCGCAATACACACTAGATAACTAAAAACACCACTGTATTTAATATAAATTTAATAACAGATGCAACTCAAACTCCGCACCAAAATGGAAAACAGTTATGCCAATCTAACAACAACAAACAAAACAAAAATTTGAATTTGGTACCATAAACAAACAATCCATTCACGATACTTCTTTGACTGAATGTATACCGCATCATTCGGCACTACAGCCGGCTTCATTATATATACGATGAGAAGTCCTTGTCCAGTGCGGTACACTTTCATCTATAATTTCCGCCACGGACGAAAAAAACTGCGTCATTCGAAACGAGGCTTACCTTACTTAAAATAAGCCTATTTTTTCACGGCAGAAAGCATTTTGGCTGTGTATATCGATGACGTTTGGGGCTACACAGATTACTTTTCCTTTTTTTCCAGACTCAGGACTTTGTCCTCCAGCTGAACTGTGACCCTGCAGAGCTGAAAGA
The DNA here is from genome assembly GCA_944739405.2 of Euclidia mi. NCBI lineage: Eukaryota > Metazoa > Arthropoda > Insecta > Lepidoptera > Erebidae > Euclidia > Euclidia mi. The sequence continues at coordinate 106,391,856 of OX123182.2, forward strand.
GCGTTTCCTGAACTGCATGAAGCAGCTTGACGAGTACATGTATCTAATTACAGACTTCAACCTAGCTATATCTAAAATTGGTAAGATATCTACATTCTACATGCACTCATAAATAAAATTCAAGTCTCATTGATTTAAAAAAATTGGTCCCCTGAAGTCCTTATAGTCACCAAATGCTAAACAATTAGATCAAACTACTCCATACGGATTTTAACGTGTTAACATTTTTTTAAACACTTTTGCGTTGCCCCTTTTTCATCTCTCCTTTATTATTGGTCTACAAAACATTATACTAAATCACTATAGTTCTATCACTATCTACCTTCCAATTCAATTATCTGCAGACGAAACCGGCCAGATAGAATACACGCCTGTCCACGACACAGCGAAGCCGCTAATACCAACCATATCTCCGGGTCCATTCAACCTGATTGACGCACTCAGCGAGCCAGCCCCTTCAACTTCAACCGCCTGCCCTAACCACTGCCCTCCTGAGAAACCCAAGAGAGCGAAAACTCCGAAACAAGACCAGTCTCTGATAGTGTTCTCGAGCACAAGCTCTTCAGAAGAAACTGTCACGCAAACGAAGAGTGATGTGGCTGTGAAAGAAGTGCAGTGTGAATTGGGAGAGGAATTGAACAATGTTAAAATTGAAGGTAATCATTACTGCATACGTATCATAATATGCTATTCGCTGTATCTGATTGTATATGTTTTGAGAACTGAATGTTGGGCTTTCCTGTCGGGGTCCCAGTAAAGTATTGTAACCGCGACTTGCAGGACTCCGCCGCTCCAATCAGGAACACACTCCCGTCTTATGAAGCTTAACAGAGGAGAGCCACACACCTTCTCGTCTATCATCGATCACTCGAGTGGCGGATGGGATGATCTGCAATTTAGTTTCTAGTGTTTCCATTGCGAAATCAAAAAAGAAATTGTCTTTGATTTGATCATACGGTACTCCAAGTACCAAAATAAATAAATTTAGCGTTTAGTACTCTGCATATCAGTTTGTTAGTTTTTCCTCTTCATAAAACTTACATTTCTTGATCAGTAAGCTACCTTTTAGAACCTACTAGAAGTTCGCACTTTCCAGATCCTCCGTCGCCGTTGTCAGAGGAGAGCAGCAACTTACCAGCGCAGTCGGTGCTGGAGATGGAGCACGTGTACGACGCGACCATCATGCACATTGATGGCGCGTTCTTCTGGCTCATCACCGACGACCCGGACGAGGTGCAGGCGTGAGTAAACACGGGTTTAAATGTTGTATTGTTGTTCCAGTCAACCAGATTTTTCTTTGCTTAAAAGATTCACTCATCTCGGTCACAATGTGACGCTTATGAACGTCAAATTTAAAATTAAGTAGGTACTTGATGATCCTACATTTAGTTTTTGTGCCACTTTCGCAATGCAAGGGTGTAGAACCATAAGACGAAACGGGCAATAAAGCTCAGCTAGCAGGACCACTGTTTTTATAAGGAAGGTGGAGTATTTTTTTGGATTTACGCGAATGTTACCTATTGAAATCAAACCACAGTTTACGGATGCTATCGCGATATATTTATTTAGATTCTTTTCCAATATATCGCAATGGAATCCGTTAACTGTACCTCCGGGGAGGCCTATGTTACCGGTCTTGGGCGCATAAAAGAAAATATTTGTCTCGCCTTTCACCAGCTTTGGTGACTGTAAGAGATACTTAATGTTCGACTAATGGTTTCAGACAAAACTATTAAGCCAAAGTCTTTCAGTATTTCAACATTTACATCTATTTTTTAGTTCTAACTCTTCGTCTCATATTTTTGTATTTGCAGGTTAATGATAGAAATGACAAAGTTCTACAGCGAGAACCACAAACCGATCAGCATGCGGGAAGTCAAGTCCCTAACCTGCTGCGCTTTCTACGATGAAGACAGTGACTGCTACTACAGGGGACTGTTCCTTAAACTTGTTGAGGTAAGTTAAGGTCAAAATCATGTATTTAATCCAAGTTCATGTATTCATTTAGGTCACTATGTGACGATTATGAATGACAAATTTAGAGATGAATTGCTTAATTATTCTACACTTTATATTTTTGGTGACGTTCACAATTCAAGTATGTAGAACCGTGAAAAAGAAGGGGCAGTGTTGACCAAAATGTGATGCTTATGAACATCAAAATTAAAGTTTATTAGTTAATGATGCCACATTTAAAAACTTGTAACTTAGGTTGACTCTTGCGTATAATACTTAAATTGGTTTTTATATTGTATGTGCAGGGCGATAGCAACATGGCAGAGATGTTCGTGGTGGACACGGGCGAGATGCGCGTGGCGGCGGTGGAGTGCATCCAGCCGCTGTACCAGCGCTTCTGCCTCAAGCCGCCCTACGCGCGCTGCTGCCATCTCGCGGGGGTGAGTACCGACACACCGGACACACGTAGTAGGACACGCGAACGGTGCTCATGTGACGTACCTTGGCACGCTTGTACACACAGCTACAAATCAGACTGTAAAGTTGCAGGACGGTTTTAATTCTTATTACCGACGCAATAAGAACGGTGCAAAGTTCAAAGTGTCGGGCTTGACGTGTGGCTGTACACATGCATAGAGCATTTGAGAAGTAGCCTCAAAAAATAACCTAATTCGCCTTAGTTATACCGAAACGCCCTGTGAATAATAATTGTTAATTATTTAATTACTAGAAGTGTTGTATGACCCTACAAACACAAAACCTTTTGTTCATTAAAGTCACAATGTAACGCTTATGAATATCAAGTTAGTTTAATATTAGTTTACCGTGTGACGCTTATGATTGCTTTTACAAATAAACTACCTTTAAATAATTTATTCCTTAAGGTCATAATGTGACGCTTATGAACATCCATATAATAAATAATTACATCGGCACAGTAGTTTCTGAGCTTCGCGCGTTGAACAAAACAATTCAATATTAGTAAGTAAGTATAGACTGTATAATATCTTCTTTCTCTTAGCGTTATCCCAGTTTCAATCTGGGGTCCGCTTACTAGTCTAACCGGATTTGGCTGAATAATAATAATAACGTTTATTTCTCGCCATACATGTTACATACAATTGTTTTTAATTGAAAACAGTAAATATAGAATTCTTGTGACAATTATAAAGGGCTATTAGCATTTATGGAATATTAGCTTTTCCACAGAGCGACTGCCTGTCTGACCTCCGCAACCCGAAGGGATAGCGATATTCCATGGTTTAGACTAGTGTCAGTTTATTTAGAAGGTACCTACTGACGCTCTGTAACAACTGTCAAAGATCTTCATGACAACCGGGACCGACGGCTTAACGTGCTCTCCGAGGCACGGGACAAGCGATAATTAACAATTCAATACGCACATAACTCCGAAAAGTCATTGGTGCGCGCCGTGGATTCGAACCTCTCTGCATGGCAGTCTGTTGGTATATCCACTCGGCTATCGCTGCCTCCTTATATATATATTTTATCCTTATATATTATTATAGACTGTGTAATATACCGACCATAAATGTTCCCAGGTGGACCTGATGACGTACCACAATAAGAACCAAATGGAGAAGCAGGAGGAGTTCATGAGGGGATTCGTAGGCACGCAGTGCACCATCGAAGTCGACGACAAGTTAGTAGAAGTTATAAGCCTTCATTTTCATACTACACCAAAGACTACGCGCAAACCGGCTACTAAACGCAGCCGCTTGGTCTCACATAAAATCGACGTTAAGTAACAGTATCTAAACTGTTGCGTTTCGGTCGGTGAGTGGGAGTGCCTGAGGCCTCGTCTCCTATTCCTTCTCATCTCACTCCTCCTCCTATCCTTTTTCCCAACCCCAAGGGGCGGCAACGCACTTGTGACTCCTGTGGTGTTGCTTGTGTGTAAGGGCGGCGGTAATTGGTTACCTACCTTGACGACCAGACAATCCGTCTGCTCGTTTGCCGCCGATTAGTATAAAAAGTAAATAAAAATAAAAGTATATTGAGCATACTATAGATGGTATACCTTGTGATTGTGACTCTTAACATTTACATTTTTGTTACTTACACCTCGTTTTATGTTGTCCACAGTACTTCAGAATCTCTAGGCGTGTACGTAGTTCTGTCATCTGGCGAGACCCTCAACGATATCATAGTGCAGCGAAAACTGGCAGCTCCAAGTAAGTACCTATAACTTAAACTTTACGCAATTTTTTTAGGGTTCGTCAAAAATGGTAAAAAACGGAACCCTTATAGATTCGCCAACTATATCTGTCTGTCTGTCTGTCCGTCCGTATGTCATAGCCACTTTATTTTTATTGTTGCCTATCAATATGACTCCGTGCCGCTTGATTTTAAGCAATCATATTTGATTTTACCAATTAAATGTATGTAGGGGTGTAACGGATATGTATATTATACTAACTTAGTTACAGCAACTCCGCCAGTCACAATGGGTCGATAGAGGACACTTTTGTTGTCAGGGAAAATCCAATTTATTTTTATAGACAAGCAATAAATTTAATGGTACTTTTTCAGAGGTGTCCGGGGAAAAAACCATATTTACCCAAGTGTCCAGGATTTTTGCCGTGGTTGGATAAACCAGACCACAACCAAAGACATTTCATAAATTAATGTGACACCGAAACCGGATGGTGTCGGTGTCACATTATTTTATGAAATGCCTTTCCTGTAATCATTGTAGGTACTCTTGGTGTGCTAAATAAACGAATAAATAATGCCACTGATGAGTCACTGTTCTCGCCAAAATTTGTATAATCTTGTGACTCGTGATAGAAACTCGTGTCGTGTCGTGTAGAATCTCGTGTCGAGTCGTGTAGAATCTCGTGTCGTGTATAAACTCGTGTCGTGTATAAACTCGTGTCGTGTAAAATCTCGTGACGTGTCGTGTAGAATCTCGTGACATGTCGTGTAGAGTCTCGTGTCGTGTATTAACTCATGTCGTGTCGTGTAGAATCTCGTGTCGTGTATAAGCTCGTGACGTGTCGTGTAGAACTTCGTGTCATGTGTAATCTCGTTACGTGTCATCTAGAATCTCGTGTCGTGTATAAACTCGTGTCGCGTGTTATCTCGTGACGTGTCGTGTAGAATCTCGTGTCGTGTCTTGTATAATCTCGTGACGTATCGTGTAGAATCTCGTGTCGTGTCGTGTATAATCTCATGACGTGTCTTTTAGAATCTCGTGTCGCGTGTTATCTCGTGACGTGTCGTTTATAATCTCGTGTCGTTTAGAATCTCGTGTCGTGACTTGTAGATTCTCGTGTCGTGTGTAATCTCGTGTGGTGTAGAATCTCGCGTCGTGTCGTGTATAATCTCGCGTCGTGTCGTTTAGAATCTCGTGTCGTATCGTGTAGAATCTCGTGTCGTTTCGTGTAGAATCTCGTGTCGTGGAGAACTTCGTGTCATGTGTAATCTCGTTACGTGTCGCCTAGAATCTCGTGCAGTGTAGCATCTCGTGACGTGTCGTGTAGAATCTCGGGTCGTGTCGTGTAGAATCTCGTGTCGTGTATAAACTCGTGTCGTGTATAAGCTCGTGACGTGTCGTGTCGTGTAGTATCTCGTGACGTGTCGTGTATAATCTCGTGTGGAGTCTTGTATAATCTCGTGTCGTGTCTTGTATAATCTCGTGTCGTGTCGTGTAGAATCTCGTGACGTGTCGTGTATAAGCTCGTGACCTGTCGTGTCGTTTAGTATCTCGTGACGTGTCGTTTAGAATCTCGTGTCGGGTAGTATCTCGTGACGTGTCGTGTAGAACTTCGTGTCATGTGTAATCTCGTTACTTGTCGCCTAGAATCTCGTGCAGTGTAAAATCTCGTGTCGTGTATAAGCTCGAGACGTGTCGTGTAGAATCTCGTGTCGTGTATGAGCTCGTGACGTGTCGTGTAGAACTTCGTGTCATGTGTAATCTCGTTACGTGTCGTCTAGAATCTTGTGTCGTGTATAAACTCATGTCGCGTGTTATCTCGTGACGTCTCGTGTAGAATCTCGTGTCGTATGGTGTATAATCTCGTGACGATCGTGTAGAATCTCGTGTCGTGTATAAACTCGTGTCGTGTATAATCTCATGACGTGTCTTTTAGAATCTGGTGTCGCGTGTTATCTCGTGACGTGACGTGTAGAATCTCGTGTCGTGTATAAGCTCGTGACGTGTCGTGTAGAACTTCGTGTCGTGTGTAATCTCGTTACGTGTCGCCTAGAATCTCGTGTCGTGTGTAATCTCGTTACTTGTCGTGTATAAACTCGTGTCGTGTCGTGTATTATCTCGTGACGTGTTTTTTTTTTCTTTTTTTATAGTAATAGGCGGCAAACAAGCAGACGGATCGCCTGATGGTAAGCAATAACCGCCGCCCATGGACACAAGCAATACCACAGGAGGCACAAGTGCGTTGCCGTCCCTTGGGGTTGGGAAAAGGGATAGCATGAGGAGTGGGATGAGGGAGAAGGAAAGGGGATAGGGCCTACGACGACCTCAGACCGACGGCCTCGACGTTTCGTGTAGAATGTCGTGACGTGTCGTGTAGAATCTCGTGACGTGTATAAACTCGTGTCGTGTATAAGCTCGTAACGTGTCGTGTCGTGTATAAGCTCGTGACGTGTCTTGTAGTATGTCGTGTCGTGTAGAATCTCGTGACGTGTCATGTAGAATCTCGTGTCGTGTATAATCTCGTGTCGTGTCGTGTAGAATCTCGTGTCGTGTATAAACTCGTGTCGTGTAGAATCTCGGGTCGTGTCGTGTAGAATTTCGTGTCGTGTATAAGCTCGTGACATGTCGTGTCGTTTAGTATCTCATGACGTGTCGTGTAGTATCTCGTGACGTGTCGTGTAGAATCTCGACGTGTCGTGTAGAATCTCGTGTCTTAAAGTTCTTTGATAGTCGTTATGGAAAGGTAGATTTTTACATAAAAGATCGTGCCTTATCTAACTTTAATGACTTGATCTGCGTATTGACATTATAATAATATAATATTCTACTATACAATACACACATCACCATCTAGTCCCAAAGAAAGCCAAGCTTGTACTATGGGTACTAGATAATGGATAAACATACATACGTACAGGGTGTCACAAGACCCATCACCAAGCCGAAGTCTACTCGTTGTGGACATCGTGCCTAGTCATACTAACCAAAAATAATAACTGGGAAACGATTTTTTTAAGGTTTCACATTTTTTAAATCGCAATTAAAAGCGCGCGCGTGCAATGCTCGAAATACCTTCTTATCCATGGGGTCATAGGGCATCTAAAGAAAATATTGGCGGGGTAAATGCATCGATTTTGTACCTAATTAAAAAAACCATACTAACTTTGAGCCGCAATATCTCCTGAACCAGTAATTTCCCAGGTATGGTGCCGAAATAAAAAATGTTGTTAGTAATTGGTACAACATGGGATTTCAGTTTTCGTTAAGGGTCTTTTTACACCCTGTATATACTTTTATCTTTTTATGTAAATACATCCATATGTATTACACATGGAAACACCCAGGCCAAGATAAACATCCATGTTACCCACACAAATGTTTGACTTGAGCAGGAATCAAAACCGTGACCTTTGACGTAGCAGTCGCTTACACCCCCGCTGCGCCAACCGGTCGTCAATTGCCAAGTGTACTGCTGTCTAATAAGCAAAATTTTGTTTCATTCATGAACTTAACTGCAGGTCTATCCAGAGGTTCTGAAACTCGGCTTAAGATTTCAAGACAGCTTCCCTTTTCTCTGTACATTATCCTTCTAGCAACTAAACTTTACTTTAAGTGCACTCATGCGCTGAATAACCAGAGTTTAACATATCATAGGTATTATATTTCCCGGGGTCCATTTACTACCCACATAGTTTGCCCGGTAAATTTAGCTGTACTTTTACTTATTTAATCAGTAGACAAGCAGGCCGACTCCCCGCCTCAGGCGCAACATGCTCGGGAACAGTTAGCTCCGCCGCCGCCCGATGATGCCGTGCCTGACTACGACGACTGTCCAGAGTATGACGACCCCGTGGAAGCCGTCACGGTATGAATATTTATTGTATTATCAGTAGACAAGCATGCTGACTTCCCGCCTCAGGCGCAACATGCTCGGGAACAGCTAGCTCCGCCGCCGCCCGATGATACCGAGCCTGACTACGCTGACTGCCCCGAGTATGACGACCCTGTGGAAGCCGTCACGGTATGAATATTAATTGTGTTATCAGTAGACAATCATTGTTACTTTGCGCTATATTATCATGCTCGGAAACAGCTAGCTCCACCGCCGCCTGGCGATACCGAACCGGACTATGTCGACTGCCCCGAGTATGACAACCCTGTGAAAGCCGTCACGGTATGAATATTAATTGTGTTATTTATCATGCTCGTTATGTGTCATTATCATGCTCGGGAAATATTAGCGTTGTCGAAACCAGACACTATTTCTTTTCGTATGATTGTGGCCAGAGTTTATAAGCCACCGACACATAGCCAAACAGTTTATGTGTTTTGAGACAAGAACCAGGACCGACGGTTTCACCGTGAACTACGAAGCACGGTAGCGCTCTGCTGTCACTGATAAAACAAACGGTCGTCCATCCAACTGGCGACCTGTGCAAGCGTGCTTTACTTTGTTGACCTATTACGAACGGCAAGCCAAAAGTCACGCTATTAGATATCACCACTAGAGAAAGTTGCCTCTTAACGCTTTGAAGAACAGTAAGCGAGACGTAATAGGCGTTAAATGTCCCTTAAAGGGTTGCAAAAGCAACTAACAGAATGTTATAAAATTTGAATGTGTTCTCTTCATATTTTTGTACTTAATATGCTACTAGATGAGCCCGCAGCTAAACCCGCGTTATTTAAAGCTACTGCCCCGCTCCCGTGACTCATAGTGTAATTTTATGTCTATATAAAATAATAACCTACCTCGATAAATGGCATCTAATACAGTATTAAATCGGACCAGTACTTCCTGAGATTAGCGCCTTCAAACAAACAAACAAACAGCTTTATATATTAGTATTAGATTAATATTTCGAAGGTGTGTGCTTGAGACACTATTTGTATTTGATGCGCAGGGATACCGCAATCGCGACGAAGCTGAGATCTGCAAACATTATAAGGGAGGGCCCGAGAAGACTTGCTTCAAGGGAAATAAGTGCACCAAGAGACATGTAGTTATGCATCCTGGTAAGTGACATCTATTACAAATGCGCTATTTGTGATATTGATATGTTGTTTATTATCGTGATATGCTATTTATTATATTTATATGCTATTTGTTATAGTTATATGCTATTTATTAAGGGGATATGCTATTTATTATATATTTTCATTCTATATACTACGTCCATTTCTCACCTATGTCATGTGTTTGTTGGGTCACATATAGCGCACCTCTGATCGCAGATGCAAAGTGATTGCTGCCCTTGCAAAAAATGTCGTACCTGGAATCTATGATATCTCGTTATAATATATCCCGATAAACATCAAAATTTATATGATATCGAAACATTTTTTGAGCTTTAGCCGCCTTCAGCAAACCGTTTATACGCGATCGCAACGATATCGTGGTTCCAACTTTCGGGAAGCCTATTCCTGCTTCATCATCGTTTAACAGAACATTTCGTTCACTCACATACAATCATTTATTCCAGACGGTTGGACTCTAGACCGGCAAGAGGTATTCGCTAAATGCAAGTCGGTGCCGCTGCCGGCGCCATCGACGTGGCACAAAGTGCTGGTGACGTGCGTGTGTCACTACGACCGCGTCTACGTGCACATATTGCCAGAGAAAGAACCAGGTAACTACCTACTTAACTCCAGATTCTCCGCTTTTTTTATTTTATCACATCATTCTAAGTCGAGCTTATACTGCGGGTAATAGACAATGGATAAAGATACAGTATTCGTTTACACTCCCTCGACGCCACCAGGTCGTCTGATTCTTACTTAGCTGGACATTAAGTTGAGCCTGTTGAGGCAATTTTTCCCATTTTCTGCCAATTATGTCGTACAACAATTAATTTAGATTTTTAGCAACTTTATCTTTCCAGTGGTAGGTAATTACCCGAGATCCGCTCCCATTCTTTCGACAAATCATAGCTAGCGAAGTCGACTATTTCCGTTCTATTTTTCATTTACCTGGAAGATCTAGAAGTGGAGAAATGTGCCTCAGTGTAACAATATTCGATTTGATCATTGGCCCATTATGATATCTTAATTATGATAAAATGAAGACTTCGACCATATTTCATTCGCTGAACTATCGCCTTACTTTCAGTAGGCGTGTCTTACTCTAATACTTACGATAATAATATTCTACCATATACTATATAACTAAGCAGGGCTTGTACTTTTGGTAGTAGATGTTTGACTTGAACGGGACTGAAGGCTCCAATCCTTGTCGTAGTAGTCAATTACACTTCCACTGCGCCGCCGGGTCTTCAACTTATACTATATCAATATGCTGCTTATCCACATTAGTACAAATACTTGCTACATTCACAGAGGAGACACCGCCACGGTTCGGGGTAGTCCTGCCTCCGATGACGCTGTCGGCGCTCATACAAGACATGAACAGTCCCGCCACGCGCATCTCGTACAAGCCTCTCACGGTAATATATACATGAAAATATCCTATAGTGTAACTTTATTTTTAAATATTATTTAATTAAGACTAAAAGTCCATATATTTTTTTTTATGTTTGCACATGAGTACCTATCTATATATAAATCATTTCATGTTAAATAATATAATTGTTATAATTTAAAATGATTTTACATTGAAATAGATTGAAGAAATGTAGAGTCATCGTCACAAATGACGAAGCTCCGTAAGTAAGTGAAAAAAAAACATCTTGGCTTCAAATTGTATGTTCTTTTTTTAATTTCAGTTTTATATTCATTTAATTACTCCACATTGAAGTATTATGCTTATAACAAAATAAACGCGATTTGTAGCCCCATTTAAATTTTCATAGCGAGCCTGAATTGTGCAAATTATAAATTTCGTATATACATTTAGGTATTACAATGTATTCTCTGTACCTTATACATTGTGTGTACTTATATCTTTTTCAGATAACTCCAGCACAAGGTGAATTAGTGGCCGCCTTGTACCCTCCCGATGGTAACTGGTACCGCGCGAGAGTACTGTCGCTCACACGAGCCGACCAGAGCGTTGAGGTAAAGTAACAACATTCCGATATAAATCTTATTTAGCTACATAAATGCTCTTGTAGCAAAAGAATAGACTTGCATTAATATATTACTTCTGTTAAGTTATGTCATTTTCTTTTGTATTGCTTCATGTGGACGCGACAGAATGGCCTATCTGATATGATGGTAGGGAACAACTCTGTATATATAAAATTCTTTCGTTACTGACGGACTGACAGCCGAAACTACTGGGTGCAAGAAGCTGCGATTTTACATGTTTTTGCCTTGGGGACCGCAGGGGTGCACTAAGAAGGGATTTCCCGAAATTCCCACGGGAGCCGGCAGAAACAGTTAAATTAAAAAATATTTGTGGGCGTAGCTGCGGGCATCCTCTATTTCTGATATAAATCTTGTCTATTTAGCTACTTACATGCTCTTGTACCAAAGAATAGACTTACATACTTCGGTTATATTTTTTGTATTGCTTCATGTGGACGTAACAGACCATTTATCTATCAGATATATGGTAGGAGAGAAATTATTCTATATTAGTATTATGTTAGCTACGCTTAAGGGAACATCCAAAACCTTCCTGCTGGGAGAAGGAAAATAAGGATATTTCTTGAAGGAGGTTATACTTGAGGTCATTTGCAACCAATTGACCCTCGTCATCTAAGGGTCCAAAAATAACGGTTTCTGAGATACCGAGCTGTTAAGTCGTTTTTATCATTGGATGATTTTCTGAAAATTAAAATGAATTCATTCAATAAAATATGTAGTACACATAACATACAAATATATATTTTTTTGACGTGACAACGTCTTATAAATTGGTTTGCCGGGTGACACTTCAAGAAACTGCGTTACGCTCCGCTCACGTTATGCGCTCACAATGAGAGCGAGTGAGAGGCACGCGTCCCGCCTAAGAGCGAGAGAGACAGACATAAAAAGTGAAAGGCACGCGTCTTTCATCCTTCTTCCTACTATACGAATGAATATTCACATTAAAATTATTTTACCACTCAAAGTCGTTGTCACGTAAAACTTTCGCCCGTATACCGACTTTACAGGCAACCAATTTTTTTATTTTTATTTAATAGATTCACCAACAGTTATTACAATATTTACAACACTAAAACTATACATATTACAGTCTTTAAAACAAAAATTGCATAACTAATTAAAGGTGAATACCGCATGCATCAGAAATTATAATTTGTAATGAAAAGCAAAAATGTAAGTAAGTAACTAAAAATATATTAATATAAAATATATTTATTATTGTGTAATTAGAGGTCTTTAACTATTTACGTATATATGTCTATCATATTGTTGCAATATTCAACTTTAATCTTAACAGTAGGTAGGTATTAAAATTTAACAATGTGATCTATTCCCATACATGTCATAATAATTATTATTGTAACATAAAATTATTAGAAAGTAGGCACAACAAACAGAAAAAAATACAAATATAAATGTCAATAAGCTTAAATTAATTTGTAATTGATAATTTTAAAACTGAATTAATATTAAAAATAAAGCAATGACGACATGATAAGTCGTCATTGCTCACAACTCAATAAAATTAATCTAACTGATTACAGAGACGGTGAATTTGACGATAACAAATATACAAAAAGGACGACTTGGTTCCAATTATCTTTACCGCGCACTTTTTGAATTTGGAACATCTTAGTGTTCAGCGCCAAAGAAATCGAACGCAAATTTTGTTTGAATAAAGATTGGCTGGTTCAACGGCCCTTAGAGGCGCGTAAAAAAAGAAATCAAATTAAAAACGCGCGGAATAAAGTGTATAGTCCGTTCACAGTTATTTTACCTCTAGCTGTTAGATTGGCCAACCTGGGCGTTGTGTTGCTATATCTTAATATATAAAATCCTTGCGTTACTGACTGAATGACAGACACGATACAGCCGAAACTATTGGGCGCAGGAAGCTGAAATTTGGCACGTATGTTCCTTGGAGACCGTAGGGGTGCACTAAGAAGGGATTTCCCGAAATTCCCACGGGATCGACCAAAACGGGTAAATTTAAAAAAATGCAGGCGTAGCTGGTGGCGTCATCTAGTTTGGTATATAAGTAATACTCCCATTTTAAATATACATTATTGCTAAAATGTACTTATTTTTTATTGCCTAAGCGATCGTATTAAATATTTGGAAGTAATGTTTGTAACAAAACCTCTTGATATTGGCTATATTATAGCCATGCCAATATCAAGAGGTTTTGTTATAGCCGCTATATGCATGTACATTTATTTTCTTACGAAATAACTAATTTCCTATGAAGATAAGTAGTTATAATAAAAATATTGTCTATTTAATATATAAGAAAAAACGCATCATAACTACGCCAACGTGAGGTTCTAATTATCAAATACAAAAACTGTAAATTTAATTTTCATATTTATTTTGAATAAGAATGATGTGGGTGTCATATTACACCTCTGCCTACCCCTGCATGGAAACAGGCGTGAGTCTATAAGAATGATCCATGTGGACTGCCAATGTTATGATGATTCGTAACTGCTGTCATATTCTGTATCAGACTCAGAATTTAATTCTATTATGAACCTGTCCATTTCAGCATTCGTAGACCCATCTGTTTCACGAAGCTTGTCTTCAATGTGGCGCTCATGTTTGAATTGTTTTTGTCAGTCTTCTGCAGTGATAGATTGAAAAGCTTCTTCAGCTAAATTCACAATGTTGGTTGCCTCTTGTCCTAAATTTTTGCTTGTGACTCGCCTTTTAATGAGACTCCACATAAGTTCAATTGCGTTTAGCTCGCAGTGGTATGGCGGTAATCTAACCACTTTGCGGCCATGAGCTTTAAGCATTTGAATTTTTGAAGCATTTCCACTAATATTGGGTAAAATGTTATGCACGGGTAACCCTATTTTACTTTCCTGTCATCACACAGTACAATTCCAACATAAAGAAAATAAACACCGACGTCTGTCAGAGGTAAAATAACTGTGAACGGACTGTAGGCTAATAAATTTTCATAATTGCGAAAATGTCTCAAATGTAAAAAGTATTTAGTTGTTTTTTATTAGATACTATCTAATTTCAATTTAGGTAGTTGGTACTCTGTTTTATGAAATAATGATATTACAATGAGGCATCTTTTATTTTCTCTTAATGAGTTATGAAGAGTAGAGTGTATCACTTGGGTGCAAAATATTATTTTTTCCCTAATTAAAAATTTTTTTTTTGTATGGCAACAAAAGGTATTAAACGGTAAAAAAAAGATTTTGTGCTGCGCAAGAGTGAATGGCATATTAAGTTGTTTCACGTAATTTTAATTCCTTAAATAGGTGCAATGTAGGTAAAACCATCTTCTAATGTTTTCGGCCGGTCGAGAATAATTGGCATTATTTTTATTTAGTGAATGCTTTTATAGGCTTATGATGCATCATTTTAAAGGGTATGAATTGAAGAAGTTTTTAAAGAAGTTGTTTTTTTTTTTAATCATACAAAATTGAACTTTGTTCCGTTATTAGCTCTTTTCGAAACTTTGACAGCCTGTTATAATTTTTTTACAAGGTTTCTACAGGAAATAATTATTTTAATAAAATGTAGCAATAGTTAACTAAAATAAAAAATATATATCTATACGGGAATTAACGCGAACATGCATTAGGTATTTTACATACCTTATTTTTGCTTAACGTTTCGAGACGGTTGCACGTCCCGTGGTCGCAAGCTGACTGGTGTAGCGATGTCACGTCTCCGAGTGCGAGGTAGAAGATTCTATTTCTACCCCCGCGTTGTTGATTTTCGAGGTGCCGGCGCAAAACACACTAACCGTATCTGTATTTTGAACATTCGCCGACTGCGCATTAAAGTAGGGTGTTGTTAACCGGATCACTGGATTCCACGCCGATGACAATTTGAAGCCCTCTTCCCGATTGAAATTTTTATGTTTTCTGATTTCGATCGCTTCACGCACAACTCTTGGGTAAAAGTGGCTAAACAAAGAGCTAAACCCATATTCGTTTAACATTTTTTCAATATTAGTCCAAATTTCTGGGTTTTTCTTTAAAATATTAAAAAAAATCATATCGCTGAAACTGTGAGACAGAATTTAATTTGTCTGAGTCCAACGCATTGGCAATGGCCCAAACCAGATCCCTACTTAATTTGGACAAACATGTGCCAAACACCCTGTATAAATGATTTACCAACTACAATTTTAAAATCGAATGTCTATATGTTTGCCGACGACCTGAAAATTTCGCGCATTATTCACACCACCGAGGACATAAACATGTTACAACATGACTTGGATCACGTTCACCGCTGGTGTGATAACAACAAAATGCACTTAAACATCGATAAATGCTATCATGTAAAATTCTCTCGTAAACATAACCCTGCTAGATCATCTTATTCAATAGGGAACCACACCATACGTCAGGTAGATTCAATTAAGGACCTCAGTGTCATCTTGGACAACAAACTAACATTTGAACTTCAAGGAGAGAATACTATCAAAAGATCATCAACAATGTTAGGATTTGTCATAAGAAACGGTCAAATATTTCGCAAAGCACATACGAAAATATTATTATATAATACCTTAGTGCGTAGTATCCTCGAATATTGCCCTATTGTCTGGAGACCTCATTACTCTACTCATATACTTAGACTTGAAAGAATCCAGAAGCGATTCTTGTGGCACTTGGCATTTTCGACCGGTATAGCTAAAACGGCGAGAAAATATGAAAACAGGTTGACTGTTTTCAAATTACCATCACTTGAAAAACGAAGAACGCTTCTGGGCTTAAACTTTGTATACCGGTCCGAAGAGGCCCGATTGAGGGCGGTCCGCGTTGGGCCCTAAAAAGGCTGAATCGGGAGGCCCTCCTGGAAGCCTCCATAGTTCAGGCCTGGGTTTCAACATCTACCAGGCCTGACGATATCAATATGGAGGCCGATTGGTTCAGGGGGGCAATGACACAAGTTTGTGACGCGGCGATGCCTAGAGTCCGTAGAACATCTGGGCCACGCCGGGTGTACTGGTGGAACGACACCATCGCGCGCCTGCGCAAGATTTGCGTCGCAGCGCGCCGCCAGTACGCCCGGTTTCGCAGGAGGCGTCGCCGCCCTGCCGACTCCACTGTCCGGGAGGCGGCATTGTACGAGGAGTACAGAGCGGCCAAGAATAACTTGAAAGAGGCCATCTGGCGGGCCAAGCAAGACGGCCAAGCAGGAATTGCTGGAGACCCTCAATCGAGCTCCGTGGGGGCGCCCATATTTGATGGTCAGGAACAAGTTACGTTCCTGGGCGCCCCCTCTAACGGAAAGTCTCCGGCCAGAGCTGGTCGAAGATGTTGTGGCCGCTCTGTTCCCGTCGCGGGCGGAACATATCCCTCCGCCCATGACGGCGCCGCCTTCCGAGGCAGCCAACGCGGACATAGACGACGTTCCCGAGGTGACTCGGGTAGAACTCCGAGCGGCGGTGTTGAGGATAAAAAACACCGCCCCAGGACCCGACGGCATTCCTGGCCGAGCGTGGGTCCTGGCAATGGAGGAGCTCGGACCCCGACTGGGGAGACTCCTCACGGCGTGCCTTGAGGGGGGCCAGTTTCCACGAGCCTGGAAGACGGGGAAACTGGTCCTCATCAGAAAGGCAGGGCGCCCGGCGGACAGCCCGTCCGCCTATCGGCCCATAGTGTTGTTGGACGAGGTCGCGAAGATTTTAAAGTTCATCATCGCGGAGCGCCTCGTCCACCACCTTTCCACGGTGGGCCCGGATTTGGCGGACGTGCAGTTCGGTTTCCGCCGAGGGCGCTCAACAATTGACGCGATAAAATCAGTGAGGAGTCTGGCGGAGGAAGAGGTTTCAAGGGGCGTGGTGGTCCTGGCGGTGTCTTTAGACATCGCCAACGCCTTCAACACCCTGCCCTGGAGTTGTATTCTAGAGGCACTCACCTACCATCGAGTGCCTCCATACCTCCGCCGTATAGTCGGGGATTATCTCAATGAAAGAGCAATTGTCTACCCGAGTCATCTCGGTATTGGTCGGCGAGTTATGTCGTGCGGTGTTCCGCAGGGGTCGGTCCTCGGACCCCTTCTGTGGAACGTCGGTTACGACTGGGTGCTGCGCGGTACGCTCCTCCCTGGCGTGGGTGTCACTTGTTACGCCGACGACACCCTCATCACTGCGAGTGATAAGACGTACCGGGCGGCGGCTATAAGGGCGACCGCTGGGGTCGCACAAGTCGTTGGAAGGATCCGGCGTTTGGGCCTAGAGGTGGCCCTCTCTAAATCCGAGGCCATTTGTTTCCACGGGCCTCGGAAACGGCCACCCGCAGGGGCCCACATTATGGTAGGAGGGGTCCGCATCGGCATCGGGAAGAGCCTAAAATACCTGGGGCTCGTACTTGATAGCCGATGGGATTTCCGCGAACACTTTGGACGCTTGGCCCCCAAACTTCTCGGGGCAGCGGCAGGCTTAGCGAGACTGCTGCCCAATCTTGGGGGACCAACCGCCTCCTGCCGGAGGCTCTATGAAGGAGTCGTGCGGTCCATGGCCCTTTATGGGGCCCCGATATGGGCGCACGACCTGACGGCGCACAACATCAAGGCGCTTCGCGCACCGCAGCGCGCCATGGCCGTCAGGTTGATACGAGGCTACCGCACGGTCTCCTTTGAGGCAGCGAGCCTCCTAACCGGATCACCGCCCTGGGATCTGGAAGCTGAGTTGCTGGCGTCACTCTATACATGGCGCCAGCAAGCCCTGGAGCAGGGCGAGAGACCGGCGCACCGTGACATCGAGGCGCGTCGGTCGGAGCTCCGCCAGGTCCTGGTGGCGGAGTGGAAGGCACGACTTGTGCACCCCAGCGCCGGGCACGCCACGATAGTGGCGGTAAGTCCCGTGGTTGAAGAGTGGTTGGAGAGACGTCACGGCGTCCTCACCTTCCGGTTGACTCAAATCCTTACCGGCCATGGTTTTTTTGGCCGGTATTTGTGGAGGATAGGCCGGGAGGAAACGCCCGGATGCCACCATTGTGGCAGTAGCCGCGACCCTGTCGAAGACACGGCGTTGCATACTTTGGCGGATTGCCCAGCCTGGGCATCGCAGCGCCGTGATCTGGTCGCGGCTCTGAATACGGTTGTCCTCTCGCTCCCGGCCGTAGTTCTGTCTATGGTCCGGAGTGAGAGGTCCTGGAACGCCGTCGCCTCCTTCTGCGAAGCAGTCATGCTGAGCAAGGAGGCGGCGGAGCGGGAGAAGGAAATACATCGCCCTCTCCCCAACCGTAGGTCCGGGCGTCGGGGACGTCGAACAAGAGACGACCTCCGACCACCCTAAATTTAGTGCCTGCGGACGGTGAGCGCTGGGGCTGCTCCCTGTCCGCCAAAAGGCGGGAGGCGGCGCGTGTCCTCGCCGCCTCCCAAGTAGCTTTGTGAGGTGATGGATGCTAGAAGTTTGATGGATGCAAGAAGTTGGTGGATGATTGCGAGATCATATGTAGACGGGGCCCGCCAACACAAACGGCGGGCCAATCCCGGACGGGGTCGCGAGAAAGTATGCTAATCGCGAATCGCGTGACCCCGCCAACATACGGGACCCGTAGGGACACCGCGGTGGGTTTTAGTGGGTATGCCCCGAACGTCTTTAGGGGAGAGCCTCCACATACCTCCTCCGTCAGTCCCAAGCCCAGCCGTTCTAATGGCTGGGTTGGCGGAGTTGAGATGACTCATAAGGAGAGTTTCCCACCGTAGTGAACAAAAAAAAAAAAGGTAAAACCATATTTAATGTTTTCGGCCGGTCGAGAATAATTGGCATTTTTTTTTTTAATTTAGTGAATGCTTTTATAGGCTTATGATGCATCATTTTAAAGGGTATGAACTGAAGAAGTTTTTAAAGAAGTTGAAGACCTCCATCACTATTATTATTATTTTTTTTAATCATACAAAATTGAACTTTGTACCGTTATTAGCTCTTTTCGAAACTTTGTCAGCCTGTTATAATTTTTTTACAAGGTTTCTACAGGAAATAATTATTTTAATAAAATGTAGCAATAGTTAACTAAAATAAAAAATATCACTGCGATAGCTAAACCCATATTCGTTTAACATTTTTTCAATATTAGTCCAAATTTCTGGGTTTTTCTTTAAAATATTTAAAAAAATCATATCGCTGAAACTGTGAGACAGAATTTAATTTGTCTGAGTCCAACGCATTGGCAATGGCCCAAACCAGATCCCTACTTCATTCGGACAACCATGTGCCAAACACCCTGTAAATATGTTGAACAAAATGGGTCCCAAATGGGACCCTTGCGGCACACCGGAGGAGTTAGAAAACAGATGAGATCTGAAACCATTTATCACCACGTACGAAGACCGATCCGACAGGTAGGAATGCAATCAATCAAGAAAATTGCCACAAAAGCCATAAACTGATAATTTGTCAACTAATATGGAATGAGAAACTTTGTCGAAGGCTTTACTGAAATCAGTATAAATAACATCCACCTCTTGATGGCGGTCAATGGCTTCAGCCAAGTCTTCTATAAACAAAATCAGATTCGTAGAAGTAGACCTTCGCCTTACGAATCCGTGTTGATTTAACGACAAATATTTCGAAAAATAATTTTGAATGTAAGGACAAATTACGGACTCGAACACCTTCGCCATTGTGGAGAGGATGGAAATTGGCCTATAATTGGTGACGTCGTCTTTGCTACCTGACTTGTGGATAGGTACCACTTTAGCAAATTTCCATTCATCGGGAAAGATACCACTGGCGATAGACGATTCAAAGATCATTTGCAGTGGTGTTACCAGGTTAGAAGCGCAGTTTTTAACAAAAAGTGGTGGAATTCCATCAGGCCCAGCCCCCTTAGTAATATCTAGACTTTTTAATTTTTGCATTATTTCTTTGCTATTTATCAAAAGTGCGCCGAAAGATGAACTACTTTTATTAACAAAATCCAAATAACTAGACGCGTCAAATTTCTCATTTGGATTCGACTTTGTATAGACTCGGGCAAAATAGGCTCCAAACAGGTTACTAATGCCCTCACCATTCGATTTGGTAATGGTGCCGTTTGTCATAGAGCTTGGATAACAGCTTGGATCATTTCGCTTAGCCTTAATAAATGACCAGAAGAATTTTGTATTATTGGCTACCTTACTCTCTATATCATTAATGTAATTGTTATAACACTCCGCTGCCAGTTTTGAGCACCTAGCACTTAATATTTTAAACTCGACCTTATCCATTGGATTCCTGTACTTTTTAAACCGGTTATGTATGTTACGTTTTTCTTTTAGCATATGTATGAGAGATCGTTTAAACCACGGCGGATATTTATGAGTTGTAGGTGTTTTACAGGGAACATACCTTTGAATTATTTTATTCAGTATAGTGTAAAATGTTTCCACCATAGAATTAACATCCGAGTGTTCAGACCGCAGTGTTCCCCAGTCAATTAAAGACAAGGCGTTGATTATGGCGGCATAGTCAGCTTTGTGATTACAGAGTCTACGATTATTGTAATTAACATCCAGATTTTTACTATTAATAATGGATATTTTTATTTCGATTGGTGGATGCAACTGGTCTATAGTCGTTAACACATCGGATGCGGCTGTGACTGTGCAGGAAGGCACATCGGAAAATACAAGGTCGAGAATCTTTTCTTTATTATTTTGGACATTGTTGAGCTGGCTAAAGTTTGTTACATGTACAAAATTGATTAAAGTCTGACACAGTTTGGAACTGTGGTTGTTAACAGATGACGTCCAATCAATATAACTTAGATTAAAGTCTTCCAGTATACAAGAGTTACCATCATATTGATCAAGTATAGAGTTACAATTTTGTAGATAGTGTTCCAAAGTTATACTACGGACCGGTGGCGGGAGATAAACTGCACATATAGCCAATTGTTGCATGTATTTGCAATGAGGCACATTTATTAACACCCAAAGATCCTCACACTTACTTTCCCAGACACTCATCCTCTTACTTGTCAGGAGTTTCGATACAGCGATTAACACTCCACCGCCCTCCTTGCCACTATGGAAACCTGAAGATTCTCTATCACGCCTGTAAACTATGTAGCGGTCATCAAACAGTTCCGCACTAAATACACTAGAGTTTAGCCATGTCTCTGTAACACTATGATATCGTAATTGCTTATAACTAGGTTCCTGTAAAATATATGCGTTTTAGTTCTTAGTCCACGCGTGTTTTGGTAATATACTTTCAAGTTGAATTTTATTACATATTCATGCCATCGTGCACACTGTTTGAAAATGGAGTATTACTTTAAATTTTCCAAAACACTCATGTCCTTTACAACAATATACCTGTCATGCTCTGACTTGCGCATAAGAATACGACCATTTCTAACCCAGACGAACTTATATCCTTTGTCCTTGGCTGCTTGTCTCGCTGCTGCGTGTAACGATTTGTTTGAGGGAGACAGGTGCTCCACAACGTAAATGGGAACCTTAGCACCACTGCAACCTACGTGTGAGCTGTTGAGTTTGTTTGTAGGATTGGTTCTATTGTATGTAATGCATGCCGCTAAAAAGTGATCACGCATGAGTGTGTTGTCAAATTCAACAATAATAGATCGCGGGCGTGTGTTCTCTTGGTTGATCTTGGCGGCTCGAGTACTACGCATAATGTTATTTTCCTTTATTTCACATGAAACAGTTTTGCCCAATTCTTTCACGATTGATGTCACATTTTCTGTTTTTTTTTCGGGGATGCATTGAATTTCAATATTTTTGCACCGAGCGTTTTGCTCTAACTGATTGACCCGTGCGCCGTGCCTTTAAATCAGTAATAGTAGAACGCATCTGAGTATTTTGCTCCTGTAAAGTTTTTACGTAAGTCTGATTGGTTTTATGCTCTTTCAAGATCTCCTCGTACTGGTCGTTAACAAATAATTGCATAGCCTGTTTTACGTCTTGAAGCTCATCTTTGACGTGTTTGAGTTCGGCGTCCAAGACTGCGCGCATTTTAGCACTAAACTGATTCATCAGATCATCTAGATGGGTTTTCAAAGCGTCGTCCATTATTTCACGAACGTCTTCGCGTGTGATTTGAGGATTGTCACTGTTCGGAAGGGGCGATAATGCCTGCCTCTTGGTTGGTCTCGTTGTAACGTTTTGGTTTGAAAGTGTAGGAGTGATATCAATAGTGCTGGCCTCTGATGCGCAACATTGTGAAGCGCTAGCCCTCGTAGATGACATAATGATTGATTTTCTCTTATCGTAAACCAACTTCGTCTGAGGTAATATGGTAGAAAATAATCTACTAATTTCTACTGCGTTTATAAGCTGGTATCATTATACGCCTTCTGGTGCCGAGTAGCAGAACTATTTTGCTATTATCTACTATTTCTACCAACGTTTATAAACTGGTATCACCATGCGCCCTCTGGTGTGGAGCAGAAGACCTATATTTTTAGTTTATCTATTCAACACTGCTAACACGTCTATGACCAAAGTGGAGCTACTTGTATATTTCAAAACAGCTTTTTTCACAACGTATTTATCGATTTTAATTTGATGAGATTACTATTTTAATGATGAAGAAATTTAGGCACATCGGTGGCAATTTGTTTTAAAATGTTTTTTGCACAATGTTGTACTGTTTTTAGACAACGTAATACTTTTGTTTTGTATAGTTCTTCACTGTTTATTATAAATGTCCACTTTATTTTTCACTGATTGAATATTTTCACAAACATTATCACATATAGATCACAAGATTTACTATCCATTGTACCACTTTTTCGTCGCTATTTATAATGTTTTACTCTTAATATTTAGGAATTTATTTAAGACTATGTAAACAAAACGAGTGTTGCCAGTGTTCGACAAAACGAGTGAAATTATTTTAAAAAAAATTAAAAAACATCAAAGGCTCATTACCTTTTCAAAATTGTACAAGAATAGTCCACTTTTGTAACAGTGGAAAATATACGAGCCGGTACCTAAACAAAAGTAAAGAATTTCTTCATTAAAATTCGCGCATACTTGATTTTAATTGAGTTTTAGGTTTTTCTCTAAACTATTCTCATCGACAAATAAATAATATGCTGACATTTATTTTTATTGTTATGAACAAAACTGGACTCGTCAATAATGAAAAACAATATCGATGTATGATGGTGACGACACTACACCAAATGAGTACGCTAGGCGCTCTCCTAACTGCCTTCTCTCAAATATCAACGTTATTGGTTATCGTCTCAGTCGTTAAAATGAGTCGATATATCGAAACCAAAACGCCGCTGACAGACGTCCAAGACGAGGGAGGAGATACATCAGTGTCGCTTTAGCTATTGTAGATTATATGTACCATGAAGATGAGAGAGTTTCGTGGTATCTACAACATTCTGCAGTGTTATCGAAAAGCTTCGACTATATGAACTTGATAAGTGGTAATTAGGCTGCGCATACTTTGATGCGAATGTTTTAATGGTTTAGAGACAAGAAAATCCAAAATGTCTATTTTGAGAAATCAAGTGTGTGCGAGTTTTAAAATTCTCGAAGAATTGAAATTCTCTACTTTTGTTAAGATACCGACTCGTATTTTCACTGTTACAAAAATGGACTATATTTGCACCATTTTCAAAAGACTTTTGATGTTGTTTAAATTAATTTTACGTCATGTGTTATGGACACGTTTTTTTGAATAAATTCAAATTATTTTTCAGGAAATCATCCAAAGATATAAAGCTCCAGAGTTTTTAAATTTGATCTATTGCTAGTTAACAGGCTTTCCAAAAAGTAACAATTAAGAGCCATGAAGAAATAGTTTTTTTTTTTTTTTGGATGACAAGGTGTAAGATTTCAAGAAAATCTTAAATGCCTGATATCTCCGAAACCGTTAAATTTGGACCCTAGTTGTTACACTATCCCAAAATTCGTTCTGTTACAACCTCAAAAGTGCTAGGGTCGGTGGAAAATTACTTCCTATCCTAGTTTCTGAAATCATCTGTCGAGTGCACGGAGTCCTTGCGGCAGCTAGAGTAGGACCTTGAACCATAGAATGGATGCGATGAGGTCACAAAGAGCATCGTGTTCATAGGTGATGTACGTGGACTACGGCACGGTGCTGTGGGTGAAGGAGGACCAGCTGCGCGGGCTGCTGCCGCGACACGCGCGCCTGCCGCTGCAGGCCGTGCGCTGCGTGCTGGCCGGCGTGCGCGCGCGCTCGCGCTCCTCCGCGCAGTGGGCGCAGGCCAAGCGCGCGCTCGCAGACATGGTGCAGGACAAGCACCTCGAGGCGCACGTCGTGTGAGTACCACCACTTTACTTCCTAGCATACGTAGCCAGGGTTCTGGAGTGGCGGCCATGCACCGGACGTCGTAGTAGAGGTAAGCCCCCCGCAAGGTGGACTAACGATCTTGGTGGGATCGCGGGCAGCGGATGACTGCGGGTGGCTCAGGATCGATCTATGTGGAGAGCTTTGGGGGAGGCCTATGTCTAGCAGTGGACGTCTTTCACCTGATATGATGATGATACATAGTCAGGCAGGCGTACACAGCATGCACGAGCGCACCTCACACACAATTCGATCCACGAATGTCCTACCAGGTTTGTCGCGACCGAATTACCCACACACACTTGCCTCATATATTTAAGTGGGCAATCTTTCTACACTCATTTGCTCCAAGTGTCCGAACCATTTCAGCATTCCTTTCTGAATCCCTGTCGGTAGATCTTCTTTCAGACCACTGCGCTCTCGTATAACTGCACTCTAAATTCTATCAATAAGTCTCACCTCACACATACGACACAGTGATCACATCTTAACTACGTTAATCCTACTTTAATGCTTTTGCCCCATACCCATTCTATAAATTCATATTTTTATCTACTGTAAATATCAATGAAGTATCTTTAGCAAACAGTACATCGACACAAACGTTTAAGTAGTACTCAAGTAAAAAGGAAAATCGGAAAAACAAGAAAGGGTCTAGGATTCTGCCCTGTGGCACTCCTAATTCAACTGATAAGCCACTGACTCTTGAGCTGTTTATTTTAACACATTAGATTTTGTTACTTAAGTACGATTTAATGACATTCAATGTTTTAGTCTGGACGCCCTAATGTCTAAGTTAACATAATAGCATATCATGACAGATACAATCGAATGCTTTTCAAAAGTCGCAGTCGCAAGAAAGTTCGCAAAAGGTTTACACCAATATAGAATATTACATTTTTATAGCATTTTGGGTCTTAGACATAGATCAGTGGTCGCCACTAAATTATATCCAGAGTAACAGCTAAAGACTACGGTTAGTGGTCAGTTTGCGCAGAATCTAAAGGTTCAGCTTCATCGCCGATCGCTAACCGATACAGAAGACGACATGTTGCTGGAGTCGTTATTTCGAACCCGACCGCACCCTGCAGCGTCGTCTTCCTATTGATTCTGAGTGTTCTATGACACAACATGTCTGAAGTCTTTGAGAAATTTGGCATCTGCGGTCAGCTGCGAACTTGTACTAAGGTACAAGTCAGTAATATTTGAGGTGTAGTTATTTCCTAAAATAAATATCATACATACATACATACATAGACTCACGCCTGTTTCCCGGAGGGGTAGGCAGAGACTACGAAACGCCATTTGCAACGATCCTGACATATCTCTCTTGCTTCATTCACTCCCATCAGATTCCTCATACATGCTCTTCTGTTCAGGGTACTTCTAACTTGTCCTGTTTTAGGATGTCTCCAATCTGGTGAGAGAACGTCCGCCTAGGTCTTCCCCTTCGTCCTGTCCCTTCCACACTTGCCTTATATATCTGCTTGGTCAGTCTTTCGTCATCCATCCTCTCCGCGTGCCCAAACCATCTTAGCATACCTTTCTCAATGCTTGTCACCACATCTTCTTTTACCCCACAACACTCTCTTATCACACAATTCTTTACTCTGTCAGTCAAAGAAACACCACACATACTTCTCAGTGCT
Source organism: Euclidia mi (assembly GCA_944739405.2). NCBI lineage: Eukaryota > Metazoa > Arthropoda > Insecta > Lepidoptera > Erebidae > Euclidia > Euclidia mi. The sequence goes on from OX123182.2 coordinate 106,417,951, forward strand.
CTCATTTCTACAGCATTTATGCTACTTTCATGACTCTTCTGCCATACCCAACTATCACTACCATACATAAGAGTAGGTACTAACACCCCTCTATGCACAGCCAAACGTGCCTTTTTGGACACGTTTTGGCTATTCATAAACGCCTTCAGAGCTCCATTCACTCTATTACCTGCATTAACTCTTCTTTCAATATCTTCTACATTCTTACCATCTCTTGTAAACAGCGTACCTAAATATACAAACTCATTCACTTGCTCCACTCGCTGTCCATCGATCATAACATTACAAGCCGTAACACATTCCTCCTTTTCAAAAACCATAACTTTCGTTTTACTTACATTCACTTTCATTCCTTTCCTCTCTAACGCACCATGCATGATTGTTACCATCTCCTGCAACTCCTCCGCTGAAGACACAAGAATAACCTGATCATCAGCATAAAAGAGGCATTTGACAAGTAACTCATTCATCCTTAATCCACAATCACTATATTTCAAGTCTTGCAAACAACTGTCCATGAAGAGGTTGAACAGCCACGGCGACGCTACACATCCCTGTCTAACACCTGTGTTGATGGTAAACCAGTCAGTGTATGCCCCGTTTATCCTCACATAATAATAAATATCAAACCATTCCGTTTCTAGCGCTCGAGATTACGACGAAGTAGCAGTGGAGCTGTACGACGACGACGGCTACAGTATAGCGGAGCAACTGGCCGCCAACAACATGGTTGAATTGGTCGAGTACACCGTGGTCGACGACACCAAAGTCACCAAGAAAGTGGTCGTGCCTTAGCAGCTATCACGCAATCTCTTATGACAGATGTAAAGCTAAAGATAGGCGTGAAAACTGAGATGTATGCGAGAAAAAAATATTCACCGATCACTTGCGTTGCAATCTAAAATGAATAACTTTATTTTTCGATGGATGTTTTTCTTGCAAAATGATCGGCTACCATACACATTTTCAGTCTTGAGATTCCCCAGGTTATTGTTGTCTTTGTCTTATAATAAATGTAAAACAGAGATGGCATAAAACGACGCACAATATTCCATTATTGAAACCTAGGCTTTCCACCCAGAAATCGCATTTAATTTCTTCAATATATTATTACTGAAATGTACTGTTACTTTCGATTGCGAAATACAGAATATAATCTACCTTAGCAAAAATTGCATAATAAATCCTTTTCACTAAGAGTTAATTTTTAATAGTATTTATGAACTACTAATCATATTTGCATTTCAATCCAATTATCCCCTCAAGATTATCAAAAGGATCTTGATGGCATTTACTACTAAATTTAAAGTATAAATACATCTGCTTTTGTCCGATGTTGGATAGTGTATTTCAACACCATCCTTGTGAAGTGCGGAGTTCGGCATCTACCCTCCCTCACTTATAACTTTTTGTTTGTACTTAATTTGATAGCTAATGCGATTAAGATCTACTATTTAAACTGAAAATTAAAATCAACTATCTTAATTGATATTATAGTGATTGAAAATAACGGTATTTTTTGTATAAATAGCGGTCTATTGATCAGTAACTACTGCAACAAACAAATAACCTATCTGCATATCAAATAGAACGCTAGCCTAAACAAATTCCTAAGATGGTGTTACTTATCAATAGACCTTAATAATAGACAAAATCTGACAAAACAGGATACAATGACTATCCTTTCATCAACTCATATGCTTTAGGCACAAAATACTTATAAAAAATGTGACTGTTGTTTTAATTTGTTTTTATTTTTGTTGTAAAATATTATTTTGTTTCATTTTTAAAGTTTGTATGTAAGCGTACATAAATTTAGGGTTAGGTTGCACTCGACCACTTCTTGCAGCAATATGATCGTAATGCTACCGTGCGCGGTCCTATAGCTGCGATGTTAATTTGGTGCAACAATTTTTATAAACCGTAATAGATACAAGATGGAAAATAAATATTACTGCTCTTACTGAAGTAGCTACAACATTAAAAGTATTTATCCATATTTAAATAACTAACACAATAAGTGAAAACTCTTCAATTGCGAATCTGTCTCGCCATAGTTCAGTATCGCTGCAGGGTTGTCCAGTGCGATCTACCTGATTATTTGTAAATTGATACGTAGGCAACTCGGTGCTACGACATAAATGTGATAGTTTGACTGTGAATGAGCTTCGTATGTGATACTGTGTGAAACACTTCTATTCTTCATGTAACTTGCACTTAGCAATCTCAAAATTACTAAACTATACGTAAGTAATCGAAGATTAAACTATATTATAAACAGTAGTTTCAAATATAGTTTCCAGAGTCTATATTTTAATTCAATAGTGATTTTAGAAGTGATTGAACCAAAAATTGCTGAAGCATTTCTGCTTGTCGCCTTATCATTTTGTCTGGCAAAATCTATATGAATCAACACTTTGGATAAATGTTAAAAAACATTTAGGATTTCGTACGTAATAATTATTGTGCTGAGAAAATTTCGAATATGTACCAAAATTATAGAAAATTGATTTCTGCACAAAAGCCAATTTTATTATGCATTCATGGCCAGTAGTTACATCAAACTCTTTAGATTTTAATATTAGATTTGCCGTACGCAAAGGTACTTCGAAGGCCATTTAATTGAAGTGTATACGTAAAACTGGAATAAAATCTCAAAACTTACAAAAATACCTACTTTTTAATTTGTATGAGAGACCTAGATTATTGACAGTTATTAATTTTAGATGGATGTATGTGAACATGGACCCTTCTAGCGGGTCTACTAACGCCGCCAGCAATAGATTTATTCCACTGAACATTGACTAATACTCAGTGGCGTAGCTAGCTTGGGTGGCACCCGGGGCGGTAACTGGCGGATGACCTTTTTTTTTTTTAGTCGACACACCTAAAAATATTCCGTGCTAACTCTCGTATTGCTGAGCTAATGCCTATGTTTTTGTACATTGTTCTTAGTTGAGCTTTGGGTGTCACCCCTTTTTTTGGATGGGTGGCACCCCAAAAAGGGTGGCACCCGGGGCGGTCCGCCCCCACCGCCCCCCCCTTCCTACGCCACTGCTAATACTGCAGCATAATGTTCATACTTCATGGTCACAATATCTTCCAACGTTTTGGTCACAACAATACGTACTGAACCTATCTAGTATTCAGGGGGTCTAGTCACTTAGTCAGAGTTTGAACTCTATTGTCACGTCACGGTGACTACACGACGATATAAATTTCCATACATTTCTAAAAGCGCCCTTTGTGAATAGTATGTCAGATAAGCGCGCCAGGGGGTGAATTTAAAAAACATATGGCAATTATTCCCGTCGACTAATCACTGTCAACGAGACAATCAAATGCGAACTCTGACTAGACCCTCATTTTGTACTAGAGGGTACTGATATATTATGTTATATTGCTACCGTCTTATACTTATATGTATGCATTTTTACGAATATTTTTTTAGGTAAATGTTGCAATGCAGCAATGCATATCTAGATAAAAACTATATTGACATAGGTCTTTAGTATTTGTAACTACGCCTCGCACTATTGTACCATTTTCGTACGCACATATGGCACTAAATAGGCATTATGCTAGATTTTATTCTCATATAGCTGTCACTGCCCAAATAACTATTGCTGTTGTCAACTTTTTATCTTCATGTGATCTACATACTGTGTTCAAATGAACAAATTGTTTAGATGATATTATTTTTAAGTCAAATCAGTATTTTTTAAGTTTATAGAAGACTCGACACTCCAATTACTGTTGTACGATTTTTTGATAAATAAATGATACATGAAAAATGCAGTGGCTTTTTTTCTACTTAAAATATAATAACAATAAGGGAAGTAAGATTCAAAAACATTATTTAGTATTTAAGAGTTTTATTTCAACGAATCAATGCAAAAGAACCAATCCTTAGCCCCCCGCGTTAAGGCACTTCGCTCCGCATATTTTATTTTAGTTAATAGTTTTTGAGATTTTAATTATCATCACAGTTGTACCAAATTTCAATGTGCCATAACCAGACGAAACATTACCGATCAATAAACACACAATTTGTTACTCCTTTGTATAAATATCGGTGGACTTTAAAATCATTGGATTAAATAAGAGGTAATATTTGAAGCCCACTGATATTTTTCAGAGGTCACATTTTCAAAACACTACCAACTAGGGGCTCCCCTGGAATTTTAACAGGAATCAATTTTTATACAATCTATTTGGTATACATTTATATACTATCTACCTATACTAGAGAAAATCAAACCTTATACATTCATATTTAGTCTTACAACTAATTTTAGACCAAATAGTATATTAAACATTGAACACTCCAGGCGAAAACGACTTTAAAACTACATGCATATGTGATTTAAATACATTCATGATTATGAGATTATTACATTGTCAAAGAAATATCAGATCTATATTCAACATTTTCCTTTGACACAATAATGTTCCTATAAATATTTTGTTTGACTAGACATCTTATTGCTATTTTCAAGCTAAGTACAGCAAATCAGCTTGAATTTGGCAAGTTTAAACCATACACAGCAGAATACAATGTAAGCCCAATAAGTATAATGACTTAAACATCATTTATGAAAAGTTTTGGTAATTCAGACTCTAAACGAATCACTCGGACCAGAGATGTCAAACTCCAATTGTTATAAGGATTAGAATTCTTTGGTGAATATGGTTCTGGTGCCACAAAAGTACTGTAGTATGATATCAGTTCATGTGATGAATCCCCATCCAAATCTGCTATCATCAAAGACTTCTCCTGGTATTCCAGATCAGGTTGACACTGAGGTACAGGTGACTGGCTATCTATAGGTCCTCGCACACATATCTGGACAATGTCAGTCTGACTGATGTTCACATTGTGCGTCTGCAGCTTGTCGAACAGTACAAGGACTATCCTTTCTGATATATCATGAACTGTAAAATTTGAATATTTAATAAAAGCAGATATTGAGGCAACATCAATAGTGGAGCGGTAAAACATATCATTCAAGTTCTTTGGGCTCTGATTCTGAATATTGTACTTGACTTCGTCAATCTTTAGTGCACCCTTTGCCAGGTGTGCACTATTCCACTGTCATAATTTTAACACAAACCCTCGTATAGAGTTTGCGAAGGCAAAGGAACTAGGGCGCATGGCATAAACATTGTTTGCTGTGTATTCCCAACTGACATTAGTAGTGCCATTTCTTTCTAGCATTAACTTGAGATAAACCCTGCAAGAATTGGGACATTCACCAGAATTCTCTACTTTCAATTTTCCTGGACCATTTACAAATGTCTCTCTTGTGTTTCCTATATTTTTCTTCATGCTTATATTAACTCTTTTCTGAGTGGTTGGTGGTGCTGGGCTGCGGGTGTTGTACTGCTCTTTCTTGAGCATCTTTTTTAATTGTGAATAAGATATCAGTCTAACAGCCTCAGCAGTGCCATTTTTACAGATATATGTGATTGTATCAGATTCAGAGAGAAGTTTCACTGACAAGCAGTCTTCTACTGGTATTGGTTCTGCCATAATGTTGCCCGTAGCTCCAGATATCAGAACTAGCGTGTTATGATTTGTGCTTGGATATATAGTTGCCACTGTTAACAGCTCACTCACTTTATCCTCATTCATGTCTTTCACAAGTACTGGGAAATCAATGAGAGCCACATTAAAAACCTTGCCAACTTTATGTATATGCCAGTAATAGGTTCCTGAAATAGAATCTAAAGCTGCAAGAAGTCCCTCAGTCCCAGAAACAATACAGTCCTTTTGGTTATCCCTGTTAACATCAAGTAGATGGCAGTTTATTTCTGTTGGTATTCTACTTTCTCTTGTGAACCAACCCACCTTCCCTGAATTTCCCACTATCAAAACAACACCATTGACATTGTCATTACTGCCTTTTGCTTCTTGTCTCATATGATTGCCTCTGTATATAAATATCAAGTTTTTAGTGTTTGCTATTGCACCGTTGACGACCTGGACAGCGCCAGATAGTTCCATTTCATCATATGGCAATTCCCAGCTAGTGGTTCTATCCTGCCATTCATTAGGGCAGCTGCCGACATCCGAGCAAGGTATACCCCATAAAAATATCACCACGGTAAATATACACATGAGTATTGAGGCTATAAAGGCGCACCGGCGAGGAAATGACATCTTATTCGATATATCCGATTGTAAAAAGCTTACGTTATCCATTGTGCTCTCGACAGTATTCGGGTTTGTATTGAATTCGTCCATATCGCTTATACTGTAGTTCTTAGACGACTGGAGACCACTGTTAAAATCCAAGTTGTTGCAGCTATCCGTCGCTTTATTGTGAGCATTATCGAGCTTGTGGTCATCTTCGGACTCCGAGTCTGAGAGAATTTGTTTTAGCGGTGCATAATTACCACCATTCCCATTGGCTGACATGGCGTAAGACCGCAATTACAGCTTTTCACATTGTTTTCATTTATAATAAATGTTTTGAAGCACTACAAAGAATAACTACGAAACCCAATCAATAAACAATAGTTAACTCAGAGAACCAGTTTCCAGTTTTGCGTTTCGATGGTTCCCAGCTAAAATGCCAGACGCCAGTTGCCAGACCAAAAAAGCTTGTTCACTTGTCCCTGGTCGACTACAATGTTGTCAGCTCTTAAATATTTTCGCCCTAAACAGGGATACTATCATAATAAAACTATGGTCTTGACTCTAGAAAAGATACCTTAGGTGCATCAATAAAAATAATCTCATCAGACATGACATTGCAGAATAATCTTGCATTTCTTGTGATGTCAATCAAATAATTATCATCTCACATTAGACTGCACGGTTGGCGTAGTGGTTTAAGCGGCCGCCTCGCCGCTTGACACTGCGCCGAATGTTGTGGGTTCGATCCCCACACGAGGCAACACTTTGTGTAATTCACAAATTGTTGTTTCGAGTCAGGGTGTTCATTGTGTCCGTTAGTTGTATGTTTGTAAAGTCCCCCGCGCGTGACACAGGATTTAGTCCTAATGCGGGAGTTGTCTTTTAAAAGAAACATTGCATTAATTCCAGGATGTTCACTAATTTTCGCAAGTTTTTTATATAAGGTCACACCTATATTTCTGAAGGGGTAGTCAGGTAGGCAGAGGTGATAGATTACACCGGTACACCCACATTTCGCTTTATAAAATTTAGGTCCCACGTAATAGGGGGCGAGCCTATAGTCGTTACCAGCCACATTGCCGGGCTCCACGGAGGCAGTCATTTTACGCATTAGTTTACATTTAATTTTCCACGTCGCTTTATTTATTACCTAGGTAGGCCCCTATAAGGGAGATATGTCACCATAATGCTCGGGCCACACTACCGGGATATGCCAATAATTATTGCCATAATTTCAACAACGCCTAGGTGTAACCTCGATTTATGGCCATAATTTTACAATGCCAATCAATATGGCATATGCCGGTAGGCAATAGCTCCGGTGGCGGTCTTTTTCGCACATCAAAGAAGATTACCGCAGTAATTATTGCGTTTGTGGCCACACTACCGTTTGTTCAGTGTGCAACACGAGTTCGACGACGACGCACGTATCTACACTATCTACCGATATGGAGTGATCAAATGAAAAAACGCTCGAATTTTTGGAGTTATTGCAATCCGAACCGTCTCTCTGGGATACCCGACAGAAAGCTAAAAATTTTCATGTTAAAATAATTGGCACTCATAAAATACCAAACAGCTGCAGCTTCATCCGCCATCTTGAAAAATGATATTTTTACCGCCTAGTTTATTGGCATATCTCGGTAAACTCTAGTGTAACCACACGACTTCACGCAGTAATTTAACGGTAATTTATTGCCATAATTATGGCGGTAACAGCCCGGTACACGGTAAGGTAGTGTGGCCCGAGCATAAGCGAGATAATTCGATTGATCACATAACTAAATTATTGCAACCTCACATCGTACTGGTGAGTACATTTCTTCGATTAGTTAGGTATTGTAGTAATTCTAACTTAATGGTTTATAAAATCCTTTCTTGTTTTGAAAGAAGTTCGCTGCTGAACACTTAGAATCTTCAGAAGTGTTTCATAAAATATACAGATGTTTGATAGTTATTATGAGTAAATTTTATCTCAAGATGTAGGTACATGTTATGAAAACGGCAGCCTAATAGGTAAGTGCTTCATAATAATATATGTAGGTATAAGTCCCCACCACTAAAGATCAATCAACATGAGTGAATTTTAACCTGACTGCTTATCTTTTGTAATAAACAAATTACGCCAGGCCCGTGTAAAACGGTAGGTTCAATAGAAGTAATTAAAATTATAAATAGAGGTCAGCGCGTTACTCGTTACTCGTGAATCCTGGCAATAAGATATAATATTCGATTTGAAACTTTTGACTATATTCTCGAGAGTAATGTCATCAAGATATTACCATAGTAAAAACAGAATAGTAGGATAGCTTCATACAAATCGGCCGCCGCCGCCGCCGCGCTGGTTTGAATGTATGCGTGAGTCGCCGGGGCGCCGTGTACGCACGCACTTTTCACGCACACAATCTCACGAGCGCGGCAAGCTCGGCGAAGGGATGCGCCGCGCGTCTGATCGCGCCCATTCATGTAGGTACTACACTGCTCGCCCGCTCGAATTGTTTATGTACATTCAGTTTTGTAATAAACGTTATTAATATTATACACTGTGTTAAACAACAGTAAATTAAACTTGTAACATTTTTCTCGCTATAAAGGGCATTTAGATAGTTCTATAACGCTAAGCTAGTCAGTAGGTCTTTTAAAAAAATTTATGCAAGCTTAAATTCTGTAGTCTTCAGCGCAATCACTTAAAAAAACGGCGAAAAAGCGCGCGCGCCGAAAAAGCCGGCGCCGCGGTGTAAACACGTGACTACCCGTGAGTCATCGCAAGAGTAGGCAATTAACTCGTCGAGCGGCCTTAGCTAGCTTACTATTCTGTTTTTACTATGATATTACCCTCGGATAAGCACTAGAAGTCGAGTCTCAACTCGACTGAGTCCACAGTCAAACTGTTTCACAGTTTTGTGGACCTTTGATCTGTAATATGGATTGTATTCTTTGTTTATTAATTGAAATAAATAATAATAATAGTCAAATGTTAAAGTATCTGAAGAATTATGTACATTTGCATAATAAATTACCACCTTCGACTAGTCTGCAGATTTTAAAACTTCAATCGCTAGCTATGTCTAATTTTAGGGTAAATATCCTTAGTTGGCAGCATTGATCATTTTCTATTTTCTCTTTGGTTCGAACTCCGTTCTACGCATTAAAATAATCTATAGATTACGTTGATGTATAAAACCACCATTCGTCAGCTTTTATGGCTACGGACCCATGAACAAAAAAGTTTTTTTCATGGCACTCCATGGCATTGCAGTTAGCAACACCATAACGTCAGATATCTCATCACCAGTGAGTGTCCATAGATTAGAATATACTGTTTGAGTGTCGCCTCAAAGCATCGATATACCTTTACGTAGATACTGCCTTATAGAGCTGACTTTAGCTTTTAGGAGACCTACAGGAACCGTATAGTTTCATCAGTTTTAAAAGTCCCTTACTTTAAAAAATGATGAAAATACTAGTCGACCAAGCCAACTAGACGAATGTCAACGTGACAAAATTGAACATAATTCAACAATTATAATCCAGAAATTATTTATCGTAACGTGCGAACGCGGCGTGTGAACGTACAATGCGCCTGAAATCGGTACTAGGAATTTCTGGATTATAATTATTGAATTATGTTGAATTTTGTCACATTGACATTCGTCTAGTTGGCTTGGTCGACTAGTACGGTTCCGAATACGACAGGATCTACCTTCCTAATTATTTTGTGACCTATTAATAAAATACATTCTCGATGTAGGTAAGTACCTACATAAGTAGTCTCGACCGCTGTAGTATGTTCGCCTGGGATAAGTAGGTTTGGTTGGACCTGGCGTACTGGGAGAAAGACTGGACGGGTAGGGACTTTGGTCGGTTTGGGCCGGCAAAGTTAAAATACGTGACTCGTTATAGGTGGCACCAGTCTTTTTCATCGTTGAAAAAGACAACTAGGTACCGCAGTAGAAATATAACCAGTGTCACAGAGAACTTTCCAAGCATTCATACAACCAACGTACACAAATTAGACCCAGACTCAAACTCAAACATGTTTATTTACATAAAAATGTTAAAATTTTTTGGACACGTCAGAAGGTCATACAAATAAAACGTAGGTAGTTAAGTAACTTTAAATGCATAATAACAATCAGGCAAGAAACTCCGGGCCACTCTTTTCTTCGTCTTAATTCTATACAATTTAAAATCTTAGGTACATTGAATTTTTCATAGGTATATGAGCAGCCCCCTTAGCCAAATGGCATTCGATTAACGATATCGCTAATCGCTAAGTGCTAAAATGTATGAAACTGATATAGGCTTGCGAGATGTCACGTGGTCAACGAAGAAGATATTCCTTATGTTGCCATGGCAACCAAACGTTAGCGAAAGTAGAAAACAAAGCGAATGCCATTTGGCTAGGCCCTCTGGTGCAAAGACTAATATATTATACCTGGAGTGTCTATAATGTTGTTGTCAATTAATAAGGTTTTTTAATAATAATATAAAAATAAGTAAGTACTAAACTAACATAATATAGACACAATAACTCACACTCACATGCAACTTAACACTAATCAAACATAATAGCCTGTGGGACCGAGCAAATTAATCCCAAGCATTTTTGTCTTCAATATAATCTAGCACCGAATAGTACCCTTTTTGACAAAGTTTACGTTTTATAACCTTTTAGAATTTATTAAAACTTAAATTTTGTATATTATGCTTGGCACTTTATTGTAAAAGCGCACAAATTGGACTTGAAAATATTTTTTTATTTTCTCTAGCCGGGTAGCCGGCACTAGGTACGGTAGGTACTAGTTTGCTCTTATTTCTAGTATTGCGGATACCACTTTTCTTTGAGTGTGAGGTCTTGTTTTGGAATACATATACCTATTAGGTTGGAGTAAATGTTGCTTGCAACTGTTAAAATGTTTGTTCCTTAACGAAGCCCCAAAGAAATATAACCTTATTAAGCGAAGCCCCATAATTCAAATTATAAATTGCTCGAATAGATCTTTTCTGCTGAACAAAGATGGTCTGAATGTCGGCAGCATTTCGACAAAAGAATACTATGAAAATAGCTATGATATACAAGCCTGGCTGTGTCAATGTCAGTTAACTGGTGATTTTTCCTGACTGCGTATGCTGCAGAGCTGAGTCTATTCGACAATTACTAATATGTGGTCCCCATTGCAGCTTAGAATCTAGCGTAGGTAATGCCTAAAAATTTGGTGTTATCCACAAGATCCAACACATCATCCTCATTTACTGAGGTGTTCACTTTCTTGACGTTAGGTATCAAAAATCGAATACATTTAGTTTTAAGTCTATTTTAATGCAGGTTGTTAACCTCAAACCAGCGAACCACCTTTGAGATAGCAATGTTTACATCGTCCATATCAATTTGTTGACGTTGGTTTTAATTTAAATAAAAGTGAGGTATCATCCAAATCCAAAACCCCGAGAGCTTTCAGCTCGAACTCAAGAACCGTTTCGAATGCCTGGGCGAATGCGTAGATGTGGACGAGTACAGTAACGGGTTCGTGGATGCTGTCCATAAAACAGGGGCTAAATTCTTTAAGCCCCAGAAAAGCAAGAGAACCAACAAGATCTCGGATCCGACCCTCGAGCTGTTAGAGGAAAGGCGCAAGATGGTTCTGCTATCCTCCGACGACATCATGTCGTCGGAGGATAGCAGAACCATCTTGTCGTCGACATGCCGAAATATCGGCACCTCAACAGACAGATCTCTAAGTCTCTGACTCGCGATCTCCGCCAATACAACACAAAACGTGTTCGTGAGGCGATCGAGCAGAATAAGGGTTCCAAAGTGTTCCAGAGGGATCTGTCTGTTGGGCAGAGCCAGCTGACAAAGCTGAAGACGGAAGATGGCATAATCGTATCGTCCAAGCCTGAGCTCTTGGAGGAGATCGAAAGGTTCTATGGACAGCTATACACGACAACGCAACAACCCGCAAGCACTCCAGCGTCAGACCCTAGAGCTGGATTGACCCGACACTATACCGAAGATATCCCGGACGTCAGCATGCACGAGATTAGTGTGGCTCTCAAACAGCTCAAAAACAACAAGGCGCCGGGTGATGACGGAATTACGAGCGAGCTTCTGAAGGCTGGCGGTGCACCCGCTAGAGAAGCCCTTCGGAAGCTATTTAATTCCGTCATTCTCGAGGGTAAAACGCCACAGGCGTGGCACAGAGGTGTGGTGGTGCTTTTCTTTAAGAAAGGGGATAAAACCCTCTTAAAGAACTACAGACCGATCACAATTCTGAGCCACGTCTACAAGCTGTTTTCGAGGGTCATCACGAATCGTCTCGAGAGCAAGCTAGACGACTTCCAGCCTCCCGAACAAGCCGGTTTCCGTAAAGGCTATTGTACCATAGACCACAAGTCCGAGGAGTATAACCAGCCCCTATGCTTGGCGTTTGTGGACTATGAGAAAGCCTTCGATTCGATCGAAACCTGGGCGGTGCTACAGTCTCTCCAACGGTGCCGGATTGACTACCGATATATCGAAGTGCTGAAGTGTTTGTATGAAAACGCCACTATGTCAGTCCGCCTCCAGGGCCAGAGTTCCAAACCTATTCAACTCCAGCGAGGGGTGAGACAGGGGGATGTCATATCCCCGAAACTGTTTACCACTGCGCTGGAGGATGTTTTTAAGCTTCTGGACTGGAATGAGCTCGGCATCAACATCAACGGCGAGTACATCACTCACCTTCGATTCGCAGACGATATCGTAGTCATGGCTGAGACCATGGAAGACCTAGGCACAATGCTCGATGGCCTCTGTAGAGTCTCTCAACAAGTAGGTCTTAAGATGAACATGGACAAGACGAAAAACATGTCGAACGTCCATGTTGTACCTGCTCCTATTCAGGTTGGGAACTCTACGCTCGAAGTTGTCGACAAGTATAACTACCTGGGACAAGTAGTCCAATTAGGTAGGTCCAACTTCGAGAAGGAGGTCAATCGTCGAAACCAACTCGGTTGGGCAGCGTTCGGGAAGCTACGACATATCTTCTCGTCCGATATCCCGCAGTGTCTCAAGACGAAAGTCTTTGACCAGTGTGTGTTGCCAGTGATGACTTACGGATCAGAGACGTGGTCGCTCACTATGGGCCGTATCAGAAGGCTCAAGGTCACTCAGAGGGCGATGGAGAGAGCTATGCTTGGAGTTTCCCTGCGAGATCGAATCAGAAATGAGGAGATCCGCAGTAGAACCAAAGTCGCCGACATAGCTCTCCGGATAGCCAAGCTGAAGTGGCAGTGGGCAGGGCACATAGCTCGAAGAACCGATGGCCGTTGGGGCAGAAAGGTTCTGGAGTGGCGGCCACGTACCGGACGACGCAGCAGAGGTAGGCCCCCGCAAGGTGGACCGACGACTTCGTCAAGATCGCTGGAGGCGGTTGGATGCGGGCGGCTCAAGACCGGTCTGTGTGGAGAACCTTGGGGGTGGCCTATGTCCAGCAGTGGACGTCGTTTGGCTGATATGATGATGATGTGGTATCATCAGCAAACAGTAGGTACTATCCCGTGCTTGTCATTAACGAGGTGTTTTTACACCCTGTATATTATGTCAGGTTCGATAAAATGTACGTACTCTAATGGGTCACTGTATAAATTAAATGCCAATCATTTAGCAAGTTGTCGTTTAAAAGAGCGAGAAAGATACATAGCAGTATCTTTTGTTAAAATAAAATTATTTTTGATAAAAGTATTAGTAGCAATTAGCAAAGAATATCTTTTTGTCATTATGACGATATGTAATATCTGTATATATAAAATCCTTGCGTTACTGACTGACTGACAGACAAGCTACAGCCGAAACTATTTGGTGCAAGAAGCTGAAATTTAGCATGTATGTTCCTTGGGGACCGTAGGGGTGCACTAAGACGCGATTTCCCGAAATTCCCACGGGATTGGGCAAAACGGGAGATTCGAAAATATGTGCGTGCGAAGCCGCTGGCGCCGACTAGTTATATAATAATAGATTTAATTTACTTATCTGGTTGTTTTCTTTATCAGATAAGGTCTTTGCATAAGGGAATGCACAGACTACTATAAGGGTCGGCGCAAATGGGCCACCGACCACAGCCACTGGTGGCCAGCGACATCCACTTTTTCCATATATTTTGTATAGACGCGCCGCACACGTGTGGCCGGTGCGGCCACTCGCTACAGAAGTAAAATATGTGAAAAAGCGGTGGCCCGTTCGCGCCGACCCTAAAATTGCACCCCACACTCAAAACGACAATTTATGGATCACACAATGTTATCCCGCATGGGATTCGAACACACAACTCTTGGCGCAGTCATCGCTCAAGTGGAGAGCGCGTATTAACCATTACATCAACCGTGCACTCTATATTTGGGTATCAATACTCATAGTTTTAGTCATGGACTTAGCTTTTTAAATTTCAGTACATACCTATTGGGAAACGAGATTTATTTTGTTGTCAAAAATCTTTAGGGTAACAATGCATTGTGTCCATAGACTAATGATTGGTCTCGCTCTGCTCTGCGATACCAATCATTTGTCTATTTGTCTAGGATTGTGTCTCTGACTTTGTCATAATTTCAGGCCCTGAGCGTTTGACCTTCTGACAGTATCTGCTTGTCTCTGGACTTAATACAAATAACAAAATGCGATGGTAAACAAAGCGATTCAAATAGGTACATTTAATTTTTGTAATTAAGTAGTAAGAAGGTAGGTATATGTAGTTGGATAAAATAAAATAACATGTTATAGGCAGAATGTATATTTTGTTTTTTGTATATAAATTATTTGCAGTTCTTTCCATACATTAGTCTACAAACGTTTAAACACAAGTATTCTCTATTATGTCACACTTATTTAATTGGTGCTTCCCCTTACAAAATGGTACAAAAATAACTCCGTTTCAAAGTAAACATTGGTTATATTCAACACGAAGACTACAGACAAGTAATATATTAAAATAATTTTGAGGCTCATTACATTCAGTAAATTAAATAATAATACATGTATTTTTCTAATAAAACATATTTATACATAAAATGTGAAAGCCTAAATGACTCTAATTGAGATTATTCAAGGTACATACATGATCTATCCTATATTAGTGAACGTCACTAGCCAATCCTTCCACCGTACGCTATCTGTGCTCGTATTGCGCAAAAAATAAAAAATATAAGTTACTTTTTAATTTTCACGCAATGGTAACACATTAGTATGCCACCACAACCACACTGTATGATCATATCTTTATAAGTCTTGTTAATGATCAAAGTGTGGATGTGGCGTCATTCTCATGATACACAGAACCATTACATGGGTCACTACCTATCTGGCTATATAT
Source organism: Euclidia mi (assembly GCA_944739405.2). Classification (NCBI taxonomy): domain Eukaryota; kingdom Metazoa; phylum Arthropoda; class Insecta; order Lepidoptera; family Erebidae; genus Euclidia; species Euclidia mi. The sequence continues at coordinate 106,433,440 of OX123182.2, forward strand.
GCATTTATTACTTATTTTAAGGAAATAAATAGAAAACAAAACAAGAATTATGTACATGTTCAGCCTCAAAATACTTCCATTTGAATGAAATACGCAGAAAGTAAATTTACAATAATATGATTTTCTAATGTTTTGATGGCACTTTGTTTATAAAGAACTAAGTTGTATGCGTGAGGTGCCGAGAGCTGTGGTATGCAATACATCTACAAGCAACCGTGGATAGGAACAAATAAGAACTAAATATAATGCAAGTTTCGATTGATAATCCTAAATCTTAACCGAGAAATAAATAAATAAAATATATCTCTATTATATAATGTGATGACTTCTTAAGACGATGGACAAGATAAGGCATTAGTGAACAATTTGCTATAATAGTAATATCAGCAGTTGCGGATCAGTGTGTTAAAACGTCTTGTCGAGTTGGGTGTACTGTCCCGTCACGGTCGGCAGGCCTCCGAGAAACTGGCACAAATATAGGCAACTTGGGAATTATTTAATACGAATATATCGAAGGCCTGGCGATCGTCCCGGGACAGCAGGCGCTAAGTGACGCCCGAGTGTGTGTGGACACGGCGCGGACGAGAAACGCATCGCCCGCGCTCGAAGTAATCTTGGAGCTAGTTACGTACATTTAACAGAAAAGTATACAGGTATTTGTTACACGAGAAAGCAATTGAAGTTCAAGGAATCAGTCTTGCGTTATATTCCAAACATCTTTATATACAGACACAGAATTGGCTTAATAAAAATAATCTGCGTAAACATTTCACTAAATACCATAGTTGAGTCCCATATTCAATACTTACAAATAATACAGTTAACATTATTCATTTAACTACTCATAAATTATTTTGTTAGTTCGGTATTTAAAGGATCCGGCCCTTTCTAGCAACCTGTACTAGATATATTACGATGAATATTAATTTGTACAAATAAGATTATAATATTATGATAATGCAAACACGAAGTCCACCTTAGGAAACCATCAGGCCGGCACGTCCATGCCAGGTATCCGATCACTGTCTGCTGGAGCGCAACGGTCATTCGCAATCGTTTCTACTAAACTAATATCTTCACTAGGCATCGCTCGGATTGGACTAAATAAATAACTAATATAGAAGGGTGGTCCTCGCGTTAGATCGAGTAGGGGTACTCGCCGAGATAGTCTATTAAGGTGGAGGGGAGTGGGAGCAGGCGGTGTTTGGGCGCGCGCCAGAGTTTGGGCGTGAGGGGGTTGGAGTCGAGAGCTCGGTGCACGGCGAGGCGTGCGCAGTGCAGCAGCGACGGCGGGCTCTTGCGCAGCGGCGCTTTCAACAGCACTGGTGAGTGTGGGCAACCCTCGCGGTCCACCCACACCGTGCCGCCGCCTCCACCCGCCGCTGCCGCCGCGCCCATATAGTGTGCCACCAACTCCAGTACGCACCGGAACCGAGGCATATACCGCGCCAACGGACGATCACAGTCTAACCTGCAACAACAAAAACCAACATTAAAAAATCATTCCCCCACTGACCCTCGTCTAAATTCACTTTTGATATAAATCACTTATAACGCCAATTTTCATGGTCACCGCATTTAAACGATCGAGAGATTCGGCGTGGCATTACTTGCAAATTGACCGCAAAAAGCTAATATCGATTCCAGTCACGTTATGCAGAACAGATTCTTATAAAAATAGCGTGGCCAAAAAACTACTGTTCAAGTGTCGAGGAAAACCGCGAAATTATTGAGTCAACGGTAGCATCGCAACCGAATTACTGTGAACGGGTGACGTAGGGGCTGTAACGAACTGCTGTGGCGTAATAACGGCACTAGACGCACTGGGATACACGCAACTATTCTACAAGTAATACCTACTGCCGTTTATGTGTAATGTGGTAGATTACCATATTTATTACTGAGTAACGGGAGTATTATTGACCGCATTGGGAATTTATGTAACTTTATTACTCATTTATTAAACATAAATACCGAATGTGGTGAAGTGTCATCCGCTTCTCAAACATTATTGAATTCTCCCTTTCTCGGTATCAGAATTAAATTTGTTATTGCCAAGTGTTTTGATAGGTACATACTCGGCTACTCGGCATACTCTTTCCACAAATCTACGTACTAAAGTATATCTAGCGAAAAGTGGGTGTAGAAATACACCTCTGCCTACCTCTTCGGGGTTATAGGCGTGAGACTATGTATGTGTAGATATGTAAATCTACATAATACATCAGTGTAATCTGCAGTAGTCATTCAGTGGCCTCAGAACAATACCATTGTTGATAACGATATTCTAAGATTAGATACACCGATGTCAACCTAGTCATGGCGATCTGTCAGAGCACTCGCTGGACAATGCACGGGGATCCGCTAACTCATTCCCTCACTGACTAGTGCGACTCCCTCACTCTTTCTTTCACTGACTGAACTTCAATATTTTGAAAATAGACAGCTTACATATTATTGGCTTAATATTAAGATAATTACCTAAAGAATCCTTGTTCATAGTGAAGCCTCACTGACGTGGGGCCCCGTTCAGTCTGTACTGATAATGAGAATATGAAGTTCCTATCGCCCGAGTCCCGAATCACGAACGCTCCGACACTCGCGTCTTTTAATAATGTTCTAGCTCCCTGTAAACAAGCAAAAACATATAGATAAGTAACAATATTCATCTAATACAGTACAAGTACAGTATAATTGTTAATTATTGCTTGGCCCGTGCCTCGGAGAGCACGTTAAACTGTCGGTACCGCCTGTCATGACCATCTTTGACAGTGGTTACGGGGAGTCAGTACCCTCAAATAAAGTGATACTGGTCTAAACCATGGAATATCGCTATACTGGTATTTGGGTTGCGGAGGTCAGTCGGGAGTCGCTCTGTAGAAAAGCTGATATTCTGTCATATCTGGTTGGACTAGTAAGCGGACCACGGGCTTAATGCGTGTAAGTCTTGGATGCAACCGGGATAACGCTAAGACGATGATGATGAATATTTATCAAATACAGTGTTCTCACAATTGTATGTAAAATCCTGCTAAATATTTAACTTTATACATAACGAATACTTACTAGCGAAACGAAATATGTACTTGTATAAATATGAAATACCCAGAACTCGTTCTGTCGACCACAATGCGAATTCACAGTATTGGTTCATTGGATTGTATGTACTGTAATTATTTTCTAGTAAGTCTATTTTAGTAAGTACTACTCCGAAAACCAATGTAGGTGTATTTAGCAGATACTGACTCATTTGGGTAAGACTTATTTGGTATAATATGTAATTTATTGTGTCGCATTTCGCAAACGATTTCGCAAACTGAAGGAGCAAAAGGAGCAAAGAATATAGTCTGTCGGGTGATTTAAAACTACGACATACTCAGAATTATCATTATAACCATTACGGTATTTGCAATCACTCTGTTTAAAGAATGAGACAAATAGGTACATTCATTTATGTTAAATGTTATTTGCGTTTAAAAATAACGGGAGTGAATAGTCATAACATTCAGTGATATGAGGCCGTTTGACTTGTTAACCTTGTACAGACTATCGTTATTCTAATACTGAGAAATGTAATAAGATTAATTGAAATAAAACTGATGATGACTTCATAAGAACCACTGCCAAGAACCCGTTTGACTTGTAAGTTTAGTAGTCGCCAAATGTATCCGTCTGTCTGACAAGGATTTACAGGAAACATAATTATTATGTTGATGTAATCGCCAATATAAAGCATGTTGAGGAAAATTTACATAAATTTGATCTTGCGTTATCTCACTAAATAATAGCTCGTAACTATAAAATAATGAGCTATAATTTTAGCGATAATTCGCAACAATTGATATGAAGACCACACACTAATATTAAATTTGAAAATTGATTTTGTATATTATCTAGAGGTAGCAAGTTGTATTTTCTGTCATTTTAGTATATTTTCAAATCATCATCATCATTGTCCTGTATCAGTCCACTGATAGACAGAGAAGAGGCCTTGTATTCAAATAAGTATTTTTTTTATGTAAGTACTATGAATGAAGTTTTTAGTTCTCAGTAAAATTAACAGATGGCTCTAGTATAAACTGAACACACCTGCCAATCTAAGCTGCCGTAGTACCATCCTGAGAGCCTTAACGCCCTCAATGTGTCTGCTAGCCTTTTGAGCTCTTCATTGTAAGGTGATTGCAGTGCAGGTACTATTGGTGTGGCATATAACGGAGTGTGTGGCAAGTATGTAGGCTGGAACGTGAATGGAGGAGGGGTGTGCGGGCCTGTGCATTTGCCAGCACTTGGGGTCAGTGACACCCTCAACTCTTGCCTGCAGTTGGGACAGCATGCTACTCCTGTCGACCAGCTGCTTAACGGCACACCTACTTCCACACATGCATCTGAAAAGATAGAGAAAACAGCTTAGAAAAAAGACCATACTACACTTATTGTTTTTACATCCACACTTTATAATTGTTTTTAATCATGCAATGACATTCATTCACAGAATTTGCAAACTTGATTGAAGTAAAGAGTATAGACATGTTATCTTTTAAAATAACATTGATAATTGTTTTCTCAGAATGCTTGATGAGTCGTTTATAACTTGTACAATGGCAAATGTCCCACTAGCTATTAGTTTATTTAGATGTTGAGTGAATATCAGCTGATACAATATGACCTTAAAACCTATAGACCTATAGTGATACAAAGGTGAATGAACATAATATGATAGATGATATCTAGATGATAGATATCTAGAACTTGTGACGCAACCTGATGACAAGAAGTTGTTATCAACATTATTACACTCTATTTATTTATCAGAACTTAATTATTCATGAAAATAAAATGTTTGGCATGCACAATTTAGAATTAGAATGATTCATCTGGTTACCGCAAATAAATTAATATATTAATGAAATTGAGTAATATCATAAATGGTGTAGTAAGTATTCTACTGAAATGATATTAGTGCATCTTCTTTACAATACACTAAAACTACTTATTATAACATGAATTCTCCATGAAGAGTTTTAGTGATGTATTATTATTAGATAGTGTTTCCTAAATTAGGTTCATGTGTTTAATTTACGCCGAAAGTTATCATCAACAAAATCACAACTAGCATGCGTGTTGTATTTTTCCTCTGAATCTCTCATCTGCTCTTATCACATTTTGAACAAGTGCACATATTTGCTCCGTATCACACTACATATTTTCTATTTTAAGACTCATTGTTGTTTTATGTACTAACAAAGAACTGTAGCTAATTATAAACGTTATTTGAATACATAATAGGTATTTGATTTTTGGTGTACTTCAACATTAGAGTGGATCAGTTTTGTTTTTTATTTATAAAATAGGTATTTGTGAAATTATTTTATCTTATTCGTAATCTGAGTAAATTAAGTAAAAAAAATAAACGAGAATGTAACGGTAAATTACTTTATATTAGATAAATTCAGACAATTTGCGATGGGAATAGAATCAAAATCTATTTCGTGTTTGTAAATAATAAAATTGATTTTGACGGCTCCGTATACGTTCATAAACTTGCAATGTTTGAGTAATTGAGTCTCTGACGGGTCTAAAACGTCATACGACTATGCATAGATCATAACCTAACATACCTTAAGGTTATTTTTATAATGTTAAAACTTACTTTGCGGAGCTAACCTCGCTGTTAATGTCATGTTTAAAGGACAAATTGTTGCTTCTCGCCTTTCAATTAAGCACATTTGTTCACTCAACGGTGGCCTGACGTGTGAACCACCCACCCGAAGTCCCGAGGCCACGATCCACTCAAGTAACGTGAAACTTTACTTCGTACACATCCAAAATGTATTCATTTATAACCACTTTGTCTTTATTCACTTCCTTGTCACAATGATTTTAAATAGTTATTCAACTATTTATTCAATTCACTTTATTTTACGAAATAACACCGTTATTGTTGTCAAAAATAGTGTAGTACCCATTTATAAATTAACAACCAATAAAAAATAACTCGTAACGTAACACAACTTTACAAAACGATAATAACTAAATGAATGAGTGAGCGTAAGCTAGGGATGATCGATATTCATCGATGTTGAATAAACATCGATGTTTAGATAAAAAACATCGATGATTCGACATCGATGTTTAGACTTCGATAACATCGGAACATCGATGTTTTGTTAATAAAATATCGGTAGGTACGTACAAGTACTATTTTACACTATGTAGATGTCATCAATGTCGTAACCACAGCGAAACCCCCTGAAAGCCACATAGGTTATAATATGTCTGTGGCGAAACCTAAATTTGCCTATGGTCGTAACTACCCGTAACTATTTACCGTATTAGTGTATAATCTATGATAATTTTATTATGCTGTACGAATCGCTATTTCTTTGCTTGCATTGCCTAAGAGATTAAAAAAAAAAAACTGTCAACTTCAAAACTCTCCTCGCGATACGTATCCCACCTTAAAGAAAATTGCTGTGAAATATTTGTGTTGTACAGCGACTTCCACAGCATCAGAGAGGCTGTTTTCGAAAGCTGGCCAACTCCTGTACCAACAACGAAACAGGTTAAAAGGAAAAATCCTGAGGAAGGTAATTTTTCTCCACAGTGTACCCAAAAAATATTAGGAATGTTAATTTTTTCATTATATTTTTTTTAATCAATAAACACATGTATGCATATATGTATTGTTTTATTTCCTACCGAATAAAAAACATCGATGTTTCCAAAACATCGATGTTTTTCAATCGATGTTTATCGTACATCGATGGTTTTGAATCGATGTTAACATCGATGTCAACATCGATGTTTTTCTAATATCGATCATCCCTAGCGTAAGCTACGGAGCGTCTGACTCGCAACCGAACCGACGCGATGCTAGCGCTACTCTGCGGCGATTGAACAGATGGTGGGGAGGGATTGGACGAGGCTGAGCAAGCAACAGACACTGATACGAAACTCGAACGTTCACTGCCTTCCGAGAATTCATTCACCGACTATAATTATTACTGGTTATCTAGTCATTTACTATCTACATAGTATTGTATTCAGTAATGTGTGGCGAGGCGATTCTTGGTAAAACTATTTCTTCATAATGCGATAAAAACTGCGAAAGTTACGATTACGACAAACCTATTAGTGAACTTAAGATATTAGAAATGAAGTAAGTAGGTACCTACATAATTTTAAATATGTATGACACAATTAATTTAGTACTAAATATCTAGTTACTAAATATTGTATTTTGCCCTGCCATATTCATCACTACATACCTACTTACCTACTTCGTTTTGTTTGAATAATATAGCAGTCACATTTTTTTCCCTTTCTAGGAAATTATACAAGTCGGCTGTCGCATCACTTCCTAGAACTTGATAAATAAGGTCAGAAAAAAGGTTACAGTCTATTAGTAAGTACAAGAACCAATTTATTACAATCTAATGTCCACTTAGTTCAACACGATCTGATGTTTGGAATGCAGAGAAAGTAAAATTAAATGTATGTATAAATTCCAAACAAAATCTTGGTACGTGGAATAGAATTATTACGAACGTAGGTAACAAACAGATTAAAAATTAACAGTTTTAACTGCGATAACTGAAATAACTGTTTTAAAAAAGGCGCGTTGTTATAGTTTGGTATAAATTAACATGTTTCTTAATTAACTATTTAAACTTTTGGCATGAAATTGTTATATTTATAGGTACCTACAGATAATTTATTAAGCTCTTACTATTTTGAAAATGTTGCGTAAAGCATCTCACACCCACACTTCGATCTACGAATGAAAGTCCAATTCTAGAGCCATAATCATAAATTCATAACGTAAGTCACTTTATTTTAGTACGGTTTGAGTGGGAGTGTTAAACGCATAATTATTTCAAAGCACAAATAGATACCTACAAACATAATAAAGAGTCGGATTTGAGAGTCGCGGAACCTGTCTTGGTTCCTAAGTGAAATACTAGACGACTAGACGACCGCAACAAAGTTTCGTTGCCAATAGTTATTGGCATCAAAATATAATGTAATACTTACCTAAAACAATTTATTGTTCATGTAAGTAAATTAAATTTACTTAATTAGTATAATATTAGGGCATTTCAAGAATGAAAAAAATTCGAATAATTTATAGTATCGTGTAAAGCAATGCAGGCGAAATTATCATTAAAGTTTTTGACTCTCTACCAATTATTTCGTTTCTATCCAGTCGTTACTATGCCTACGCCTAAGTCTGAAGATATACATTTCTGCACTCGTAATTTAAAACTATCGTCAGTTGCATCTATCAGTATAATAGCTTCTAAGGTTACAATTACATTCACCGTCAGTCTGGCTGCATTCAACACTTTCGCATTATAGACATTGAGATCCGTTGCATAAAAATATAACTAGCTTTATTATTTTTTTACCGTAGGAGCTAATAACTACTCCGGAAAACTACAACGGTAAAACTGCCATCTTATTTACAATTTGGAACGTATTTCCGTTTTCAAGAGAACTGTTTTGGTATGACACATTGCAAAATTCTTAAACCTCCGGCTTTAAAAGCAGCGCTAGGAAATATTTGCGTGACTTCATATACGGTGACATTATAATAACTCCATTTTACGTATAGTAAACTATTTGGCTAGGTTCCATTTGAATACTGTCGTGTACCTATAGAGTATACATATTGTGTAGGTGGTCATAGCCCGTATGGAAAGTCTTTGTGTACTGTATTGTTCAATGGCTTTGCCTTTTACAACATGTCACGATCTCCATTTCTGCGAAATCTTTCCCATATACTGCTTTGTTTATGTATTCCGAATGTAAATTTATTTTAGTTTACGTTTCTAACGTACTGTACTATTGCACTGTTCGATACCGGCTAAATGTTAAATTCGCGTGGGTAGCCTTAATTTAATGCTAAGTATTAATAGTTTATGCTTATTATTATTTATGTAACATTCTTATGACTTGTGAGACAAGATGAGATAAATGGCTATTGGCATTAGAGTATTATGAAACACAACACAAGGTAAAACATTGTGTAAATCATGTTGACTACATTCAGGGAGTTCCTTTGCTGTCTTTTGTATTGACATACATGCAAAAAAAATAGTTTTAGACAATACAATCTACCTGAAATCCTTAGTATGAGTAATAAAAAAATATAAATCAACGAAACAGCTTCCGTTGCGATTAAGTAAATGATAAGATAAAGTCATCAACATACATAATTATGAATAGTAGCTGGACTCTGGAATTCCATTCAAAATGAAGTGATTCATTAACAGATGACATTACCTAGTAACTGTCAATACCTACGAGGCTTTGTGTCGTATACTTTATCGGTAAGTATAACAAAATTTGTCATTCTTACATTGTGCTTGAATGAAATAAAAAGATCTGAAAGTGCGATTCTTCAGTAGTATGTGTTATAATAAAATAACGTACTAAAATAGCATAAAGCTAGACAAATAGATATTATTATAGCCGTATAATTAGCATATACTTCGAAGTTATGTTATAAAGTCGTAAGCGTCGCGCGCAGGTGTTCGATTCGCAGTCGAGCGTGCCATAGAGAGCGAGTTCCTCGTAGTGCGATTATATTCGGCGTTCTCGGAATCCCTTACCTGCGCCAGAGCAGCTTTCACAACCATCTGCCGGCTGTCATTGGCGCGACGCGGGACGCGGCGACGACGCTTACTCGCAACGCAGCCGCGCAGCTGCCGCCCATTGAATAAGCATAAGTCCCCCATAATAAAGAAGATTTATTTTATTCGAATTCAACGTAATTTGATGGCTTTACAAAATGTGCCCGGATAAATGAACCCTTAGGGTGGATGCAGATGGCGATGTAAAATGAACTTATGTATGGGGAGATTTTGTTGTGAACTGTGAAACCGTATGGCAGCAAGTTTTAGCACAAATTTGTTGAGATTTTACGAGCTGTGTAATGGATAAACTTTACTATTTATCAAATAGAGTAACATTTCTCTCTAGTGCAGACTAAATTTACATACACGGGCCGAGAGCGATAATCACTGACGTACACAGCGATAATGATCTGCAGTAGCAAAAACAGCGATCGTTAACCATCGGGTTAGATGTAGAACGGAAAAAATCGACGCCAAACCAAGTATTTATTTAGGGAGGTCACATCGTTTCGCGGAACTTGGCTGGCGCACTCCGATTTCAATTTCACAGTGAATACCGTTGTTCTCCGTACTTCTTTATTAGACGCGAAGAGTTGACGCTGAATAACATATTCGCAGAATTCATACCGATAATGCTTTATCATTTGTATACGGTACCCAGTAACTTGTCGAACGACACATACGTGCTCAAGACATATATGTTTAACAGCAAGCAATGATGAGTGTATCATCTAGGCGGAAGTTACCAAACGCACTTAAATTACTCTACATGCCTTTAAATAAGATTCTAAAATAAATCCTATTTGCACCAGTTATTCCTTCAACCTGCCATGCTAGCCATGATTCAAATAAGCAAACTGAGTAAAGCCCGCTCCAAATCATAATCCTGGATTTGTCACCAGGTTCAGGATTAGAAAATTTCTCTATTTTATTTTCCGCTTTTGTAACAGTCATATTATAAAATTCGCAAACCGGGCAGTACATTCGCTTCACAACAAAAGGAAAAACTGTATTTGAATATTAAATTTTAAACAAAGATTAAATAACAGATTAAAATCTTAAGATAACGGTTTCAATAGCGTGTTAATAACCGTTACTTGTAACGTTGAACAAAACGGTTTTCGTAACACCTATCTATTTGACCAGAGTATTTTCACATCCATGTCACGTCATGTAGTCCACTTATGCTGATAACTTTTATATATGCGTTTTTATTATATTTATAGGTCAACGAGAGTGTATCACCAGTAAATAACGATAAAATGCAAACGACACAGCGTTACGAAAGCGAAATGTCTGTGTGAAGAAATTTTAAAAATAAAACACGTAGGGGCTCTGCCAACACAGTAATACGCTCTATCTTATGGTTGTTTAGCCATGTAATTGTTATATGTATTTCTAGGAATTGAAGACGATCTATGCGTGTGGCGATATTATTATAGGTACAGTGTTTACTCAGCCGAAGCACATCATGTTTGCCAAATGTTTTCTTTTTTAATGGTTGTTCATAGCAATAAAAAATATAAATAAAATAAATTTGAAAAGTAGGGACTGGAATTTTGTAAATATAATCGATCCCAGATTAGCGTTAGGTACTTACTTTAACATTATATTATAACTAGAGGACGCCAGCAGCTACGCCTGCATTTTTTTTAAATTTACCCGTTTGGGCCGATCCCGTGGGAATTTCGAAAAATCCCGCCTTAGTGCACCCCTACGGTCCCCAAGGAACATACATGCCAAATTTCAGCTTTTTGCGCCCAATAGTTTCGGCTGTAGCGTGTCTGTCAGTCAGTCAGTAACGCACGGAAAATCCCGTCTTAGTGCACCCCTACGGTCCCCAAGGAACATACATCGCACACCTAGCGGAATAATTACACATCTACTTTTTTCTTATTTTACAGAAATGAGGGTCAAAGATTTTACAAATGTTTGAAACGAAGTTATGACTTCATTTTACATTATATAATGAATTTTATGGTTTTAGCAACTAGTATAGACCTTAATAGATACTTAGGGATAAAAAAATCCACTTCAGGTTTCCAGGAGTTGCTTCATAACAGTCAAAAAAGAAGAAGAGCCATGCAATTGTGCCGTTATACTTTTGACAACTTCCAAAAATGTCATATATGCCCCCAAAGCCATAATTAAACAGGATGTGAAAACCAAGAAATAAAGACATTTGCTTAATAGAAAACAACAGTTTTTATTTGAAATCAACATACCTACATAGGCTGCACTAAAAGTATCGGAAATGGAATATTTCCACTGTTCCTGTCATATTAAAATCTTTTTAATTGAAAACTCCTTGGTATTAAAAATCGAATACCATTTATTTATTTAAAAAAAGATTCTCGTTCTTGTCACAAGGTTTTTTCAAACTTGTTTAGTCGTTGAGAAAATGGAATTGACTCGAGAAAATTCAAGAGCGATGATTTATTATGACTTTCGAAGTGGTTTAACACAAAAACAGTGTGTTGATCGGATGATTTCTGCATTTGGTGATGAAGCCCCATCCAAAACCACAATTTATCGCTGGTTTGCTGAATTTCAACGTGGACGTGTCAAGCTCAGTGATTATCCCCGTCAAGGTCGTCCAAAAACTGCAGTCACCCAAGAAAACGTTGATGCTGCGCGTAAGCTGATTGAGGAAGATCGACATGTGACATACCGCAAAATTCAGGCAACTTTAGACATTGGCATGAGTCAAATAAAAATAATCTTGCATGAACAATTAGGTGTAAAAAAGTGTTGCAAAAAAAATGGTGGCCACGTTTGTCTCCAAAACCGGCCATGTTACGACTATTCCTCTTGAGGGACAAAGAACGGTTAATGCAGAATGGTATGCTAGCATTTTTTTGCCACAGGTTGTTTCTGAACTCCGTAAAGAGAACTGCAACCGCCGCATCATTCTCCATCACGACAATGCGAGTTCTCATACCGCGCACAGAACGAAACAGTATTTAGAGCAAGAAAACATAGAATTATTAGACCATCCGCCGTACAGCCCCGACCTAAGCCCTAATGATTTCTATACTTTCCCTAAAATAAAGACTAAATTGCGTGGACACAGATTTTCATCACCTGAAGAAGCTGTGGACGCCTACAAAACGGCCATTTTGAAGACCCCAACTTCCGAATGGAATGGTTGCTTCAATAATTGGTTCCATCGTATGGCAAAATGTGTCAAATTTCGCGGAGAATACTTCGAAAAGCAATAAATACATTTTTAAATAGTAATGCTGTGTCACTTCCGTGATTCCCGAAATTATCAGTTTTTTTTATATTCCGTATTTGTAATTTTATTCAAATAAATATACTTACATAAAAAGTTTAACTAAACTATTATAATAACCTATATTTGGCTCGTGAAACGTTAAGAAATAGTCATCATCAAACTATAATAAATAAAATAAAGAATAATCACGAATCTTCTCTTAATTGTAAACGTAGGTAATAATCATATTTTTTTATCATAATATTATGGTGAGATAGTTACTCTCCGTTCTAAAAACAAAAGCACTTAAAAGCTTGGCAGTTTAAGTTTAGATAAAGGTACGATAGTGAATTCCAGATCCAAATCAAGGTTTACCTTACTGCTCCGAAATTTTAAGGAAGTTTTATTAATTGACTAAGCAGTAAACAAAACTATAAGCATTGCAAGCTTTGTCTCTCTGTAGTTAGCTGTGAGTTAGATTTGAGCATGGAATACTCGCGTTTAAGTTAAAAGCGATGTCACATTCCTTTGTCAAATGTGCCATTTTGCCAAATGTGTTTTGAAAATTTTTTGATGTCTACTAACTTACTACGTTAATAAAATGTCACATTTGCCACTTACGCCAAGGCAGATTTAGAAGCGATCGCACCTCGCCCGGCACAACTGACAAATAAGCCGTTGTTATGCGCGGAAGCGGGCGGAACGTACTAAGTACTACATTGACACTTAACGCCCTTTCTCAACAAATAGGAAAACTAACACCGTGCCGTTTTACCGCTTTATAAATTATACACTTTTAAACACTTAGGCCGTAAAAACTCAATTTCGCTTTTTTGTAAATGTGCCATTATACTGCTAGGTGAGCGACATGCCAAATTTCAGCTTTCTGCGCCCAATAGTTTCGGCTGTAGCGTGTCTGTCAGTCAGTCAGTAACGCAAGGATTTTATATATTAAGATATGGTCTAAAAGTGTCATCTACATTTTACTATAATTATAAAAACTTAATCTAGCAGTTATTTTTTGCTATTTATAGATTCAGCTATTTATTTGAATAGCTAATAATATTTGTTATTGAAAACGATTAAAATATGTATACCTAGTCATTTCTTATGAAATCATTTGTAAATGTGAAATTTGCAATTCTTATAAAGACAATGAGCAATCGTTTCTAAAGTTTCGATTTAATTGAGTATTTATGTCGAAATTACAAGTACAATGCTGAATATATTGCATTATGAACAATTACAAAGAATTTCATATGCCTTTTAACGAGATAATTAGCAAAAGGTCAATGTGTTTTGCCTAACAAGCTATTAGAAGAGCGAAACTATTTCTTTATTAAAAGTAGCTGCTTAAACAGATGATATTCGTAAATAACACATAATATATTAAAATAGCACGCAGAATTTTTATATTTCAATTTTTCATTCTATTTACTAATAAATCATCAGATACAACATGGATCAAAACTTTACGGCTTCTTCGAAGTAACTGGGGCATTGATTGTTTTGCTCGGTCACTTTTGCGTCAGACAATGGCGGACGGTGAACAGGATCCATTTATTAATCGGATAAAACAGTACGCTCTGAATATGCCGTTTACAATACAGAATAACTTTTATCGTAAACTGTTATAAAATAACGGTTATATAATTGAACCACAGATAACAGTTAGTGTAATAAATATTCATTTCTCTCGCGCTTAGATCGCCTCTATTAGTGCAAGAGCACAGAATAATTAATAGTACTAACGTAGCAAGAGAGTAAAAGTGCGATCCGTATCTCATTTTCTTTTTACAGCGTATAAGTAAGTATTGATGTTTATGAACGGTTTTGTTTTTCTATTTTTATTAAGTAGGTAGTTAAGTACAGGTTGGCTGAAGACTTGCGACTTCGTTACCATAAAGAAAAAATACATAATTAAATGTAAAATATTTTACCTAAATAATGTTTGTTAAACCTACAACAACCTACTATGAACTCGTTATATTCCAATATATACCTTCTAAAAACTTTTTTTATTAATTACGAATATAGAGTTATGCCGCGTTTCCACGCTTGCCAAGCCTCGACAAGCTTCCACAAGCTCCAAGCGTCCACAAATCTCGCTTGGCGTTTGGGAGCCGTTTACACGCTTGTGAATGCGTCAGTATGCTACGTACATCCAAGCATTGCGGACACCGAACTTGTATCGACTATAACCTTTGGTTTAACCTGCTTTTATTTGAAATACACTTAAAGAGAAGCAAACCCAATTATTTTGTATGATGTAGATTGCCAGGGCCTCTTCCTTACCCTCTACGGAAAACCTTATCTACATAGCCTCGAAATATTACTGGTGCCATATAGGTCACGGCATTAGGTATGTCAATACACCTGCATATTATCTATTAATATGTTCCCTCGTGACATTCCTCTGGGAGCGATATAGTGCATAATCATACAAACAAGCAAAAGAAGTACGACCAGCCACTCATTTTGAGACAGAACTAGACGTGCTTTCGTTTCGAGATCACAGCGACTACTAAGCACGCGCCAACGTGTGAACGCGTCGCAAGCGCTTGCCGCAAGCGCCCTTTGATCTGTGTCCAAAAACCGACACTAGACCGGATCCTGTACAAGCGTCCACAAGCTCACGCAAGCCAAGCCAAACGGCCTGTTTACACGCTTGTGCTTGTGGAAGCTTGTCGAGGCTTGGCAAGCGTAGAAACGCGGCATTACGATTGCCAAAACTTATTTCAGCAACGGTTCTAGGTATTTCACAGAATGAAACCACAATTGGTATGTACGGATAAACTGCTTACCGAATTAAATCGATACTCTAATAAAAAATCCAAAACTTCTGCCCACTCGTCTCTGCTTCGAAGAATATTGATTTTTCTTATAAAGTTACAGTCGTCAAACAAAACAACGGCAGAAAACGACCTCTGTCGGACGGCGACTTTTTTCATAGCACACTTCAATTACCTACATTAAATCCTTACTAGAAGAGTAAATAAAATGTCACATTTTGTGATTATCAATGAAGATCGTAGTGAAAAGAGACTTGCCCGATTGAAGATTTATTAAGTAGAGGAACATTTATTATACGTATATATGTATGTATTCATGTACTGATTCTACTGTGAAACATTGAAGATTTCTCAGTTTGTTCATTTCATTCACCCACGTTAAACGCGTAGATTTTCTCCTTTGTAAACGTTATCCAATGTTAAAGGACGTCGTATGCTTTGTCTTGGATCCCACTGTACGCCTCCACCTTTACTTTGTATTGTTACGAAGAGGTTTTCTTCAAATTCTCTACCGTGTGACTGTATTTTTCTCGGAACGACTCTCTTCTATATCTACATAGGCATTCGTGTGGGTGTGTTAAGGTGTGTGTATGTTGTGTTAACTAATATTATTTTCTTTATCTGCCATTCTAGCGAACCGACAATGATTAATGTTATGCCTAAGTCAGATGATTCATTTGTGCGATGCCCCCGCTCCGATTATGAATGTCTTCGTTTACTCGTAATTTTACGTAATTAATTGTTCCACTGAATAACGTAATATGCCATGTGCCTTTGTAACTTTTATTGTTTTAGGTACATTTTATGCGATGCGAAGCAAACCTAATTCTCAATGGTATCTTTAAGGTAATTTAAAGTTTTGTAGCATACATGTTATATCAGAATAAAGAGAATGTTTGGAGGCCTACGGTTCGCGGTATGGTTAAGTTAAGCGTCTTCGCGGTGTCTGGTTTATAGATGGGTAACCGGCTCAAATCTCACTTTTCTGTAACTCGAAAAGAACCTCATGTCATTGGTTCTGATCATAGAAATAATCAATTTCTGTTTGTCCTAAAGTCCCGAAAATTGTTACGGTGAGACAGTGCTCTTACATATACGACACTGTCTAAACTACAAAATGATGTTGCTCCTTTGCATAGCGGGGGCCAGACGAGAGACGCTCTGTGGCAAACTTAAAAGTCTGTCAAATCGGGTTAGACTAAAGCGGACCTCGGGCTCAAAGGCGAAAGTTTTCGATGCAACTGGGATAAAGCAAGTAAGAACGATAATCAAGTTTTAGAACGACGAAGATCCGTAAAAATATTAGCTTGATAAAAAGACAGTAAAGTAGATAGCTAAGTTGTAAATTAAAATTGTCTTTATTATATTAACTGCAATGCACGAGTTTGCTGAAATTCTGAAAATAGCACTTGGAACTTACTGGAAAGTTTTACTTATAGGATTCCTAGGATCTGTGCAAGTGTCTGCCTTGCGCGAACTGAGGAAAAATAGTTTTAAGTGCCTTTGTGAAATTTCTATGGAATTGTCTAGTTTCATAGTAAAACAAGTTGTGTAGAGCTAACGAACTAGGTATAGTAGTTTTAAGCGACTACAAAAGAAAAATCAGTTCGAAACATTTTTTTGTCTAAATATATCCCTTGACATCTCCGTCATTTCTGAACCGATTTAAAAAGATCTTTCTTTATTGAGAGAACTTACTTTCAAAGTAGCCCCACTGCCACCAGGCACTGATGATGGAAACCCAAGGAAATCGAGGGAAACTCTAAATACCTAGATTCTGAGACTTTCTTGTAGTCAGGTTTTAAAAGAAGATTTTATTATTAGATTCTGAGTCAATGCAATTAGATGATGAGTACCTTCGAAAGACAACCACGCCCGTTTCGGCGTTCCATTACCTTATATTTCAGTGGAAAGACACTGAACTTTGTAATAATCTCATGTTTTCTCGAAATGTCCTGGACTTGCTACAGATAAACTACATACGTAAGAGCCCTATTAATGTACCCATGGATAAATCTGTAATACTGTTATATTTTAGTTCAGGCGCAAATATGCATGGGCGTTTTCGGATTTTTACGCAAACCGATAAAAATCCGATTTTTGATTTTGAAATCGATTTCAAAAACCGATTTTAGAAATCGTTTTATTTTTTCTATTCAATCTATAATTCATAAAACCGCCAAAATCCAAAACGATTCGCTTGCTTGGCGACAATTCGCTTCATCTCTTTCGCTCTTTGAACGGATCACTAAGTTAGAAAGAAAAGGAAATGAAATTCGCTCCCTCTCATTTTAACTAACTAGTCGTTTGGTAGTGTGAAAGAGAACGAATGAATATGAAAACTATCGAAAACGTAAGCTTTAGATTTACTTTGTAGTTTGTTTGCGCTTGCACCGTTTGGTTCAGATTTGTGTAGTTTGCGTTATCGTGGTATTGCTTTGCGTTTTCTAAAATCGGGGTTTCACATTGGCATATCGATACGATACGATTTCTGACTGCAATCGGATTTCAGATTCGTTTTGATATATCGGTCTCATGCCTAGGAGTACAACATAGTTCCATTATTCAAACCAGTTCGACACTTGTCAAACTTTTAAATAGACCTTAATGGACTGAACTGACCGGACAGCTGGAATGGCCTTTAAAAAAAAAGTTGTAAACGATATTCTTTTTTCCACAATTACTTACGACTTATAGTAAAAAAAAGACAGAAAATACATTTATTTTCAGCAAACTGCCTTCTTAAAGGATATTATTTAAGCACATTTTGTCTGTTTACAACGCACTAAACTGCTTACCATATACATAAGTCGTGGCCTGGGGGTTGCTACTGAGAATTTTCTGACAGTAATACCCATTATTAACCATGAACAGGTTGCGTGCCCGGCCAACAGTACATGACCAGTAGTACTGATGACAACGCGTCCATTTTGCAATAAGTACTACATATTAATTTCACATCCTGCCAATGAATTTACAACGAGTTGTTGCTAAGTTTTTTACTTGTTTGAATTTTTACTGCTGTCACACAGTATTTTATAAGTAGTATCTTCATGATCGAATCAGATTGACCTTAGACATGAAATCGTATCTTACCTAAGCAATGTGTATATTCTGTCAGAAAACATAATGTCTAACTTTTTGTTCATTAAACAATACAAAATCACGAATTATAGTGACAAAATGGAATAACCTACATTATGAGCAAAATCATTAAGTACCTATCAGTTTTTTTTTTAATCTCACTCACAAAATTGGTCACAGTTGCGTATTTAAATGGGGAAAAGCGTGTGATATGGATAAATTAACAGGTTGAGTTGAACCATGAATCAGAGGAAACCGACAATAGGCAAAGTGAGAAAGACGAAGACAAAGATAGGGAGAGAAGTTTAAAAATCTATACACATTAATAAAATTGGAGTGTCTGTTTGTAATATTAAAATAACCGCTTTTTACTAATTGTATATACTTAGACGTATACACGGTACATATACCGAAATGCCATTTTTTACCATTTTTGTCTGTCTGTCTGTCTGTTTGTTCATGCTAATCTCTGGAATGGCTGGACCGATTTTGACAGGACTTTCACTGGCTGATAGCTGATGTACCAAGGAGTAACTTAGGCTATAAATTAACCGGGTACGCGTAGTAGTTCCCCAGGACGCGAGTGAAACCGCGGGAAACAGCTAGTATAAAATTTCGACGGCAATTCTAACAAAATTGCATAAATAACTTTGTTTACTTTGAATTGCAAATAACTATAATGGATTCCCAAGATTCGAAGAACAGCAAATCTTGTGATTATATTAAGTATGTACATTTTGTGTTCGTTCTTAGAAATCGATATTCAATATCTGATATTTAGTGTTTCTGAAAAGTGATTATCGAGTTACGCAGTATACATTTAAATGGCATTTAATAGCTATTAAATTTTACTTGAGATAATTCAGCAGGCTGATGTTTATACGTAATTGCGAATGCTTTGCATAATATCCGCATTTTACACCTTCCCTTCTCTGAAATAAATGTTCCTGTAAGTAATGTAAGTGAGTGCGAGTATAAATGTTTTTTTTTTTATAAGAAATGTAAGCTATGATGACTGCCTATAAAAATATTATTATTCGTAGGGTGAATATAAAGTAAAGTGAATAAAAACTCTACACTTATCCGTGAAGTTTTGTGCGTTTTATCCTTTTTAAACTTTTGGAAATTAGAAACGAAATTTCTGACTTGAATTCAAAAGGAAATAATGTCGAGTTTTTTTATTAAACCGTCAACTCATTCAACTCGTATCTACACCGAATATGCCAGAATTTCACCCAGTAATTAACTTGTAAGTTAACAGCACTTAATAAGTCTCAATTCTGCAGGTGTATATTATTATATTCATCATCCTCATAGCGTTATCCCAGTTTCAATCTGGGGTCCGCTTTCTAGTCTAACCGGATTTGGCTGAATATTAGCTTTTCCACGGAGCGACTGCCTGTCTGACCTCCGCAACCCGAAGGGATAGCGATATTCCATGGTTTAGACTAGTGTCAGTTTATTTAGAAGGTACTGACGCCCTGTAACGACTGTCAAAGATCTTCATGACAACCGGGACCGACGGCTTAACGTGCTCTCCGAGGCACGGGACAAGCGATAATTAACAATTCAATACGCACATTGTTAATTATCGCTTGTCCCGTGCCTCGGAAAGCACGTTAAGCCGTCGTGTATATTATTATATTACACCTGAATAAAAATGACATAGTAAAACTGAATCTTATCTTACAGAAGTAACTAATAATTTAATTGATATTATATCTAAAAGCACCAATAATAAGTATTGAATCTATTTTTGCTACGAATCCACAAACCTATCAAATTAAGTACCTACTTAATTGAAATTCGACGAGCAATACTGGTAGTGGCACTACACAATGCCGGTGTCCCAATCTGTTATCTGCTACATTTACACATCCACAGCTGGCGGGTATACATTTTAGTATTTTCTGTAGAGGTTAGGTAGGCACTTCGTATGGCAGTAAGTAGTTAACTAGGTAAGTACATGTTGTTCGGTAAAATAATTCTGTTTAGTGAATACACAGAGTAGTGGCCAAGGAGTGCTAACCTGACCTTCTTTTAAAATTATTAACTATAGCAAGGAATTACAATAAAAAAAATCACTTTGCATTTAGTCTTCCCACATGTGTTTAAATTTAAAATATGAATACCAGAACGTGAAGTTCTAAGAGTATCCACTTATTCACAATCCGTAAATATAATAAAGAGGGTTTTTCGGCCCTGGGATATTACTCTAAGAAGAGTTCCTTATTGCAAGCAAGACCATATGCGTAAAAAAATGTGTCGTTAACGCTTTCAAATTTGACAGACTGCTGCACGACATCCGGCCAGGTGGCGTGCGGTAAACGAACGGTTATTTTTTTTCATACTTACTAGATCTGTATTCGTCGGACAAACTCATAAAATGACAGGACTTATATCAGCGATCTACAGCATGTGACGTGTCTCTTATCTAGAGTGTACCTCTCAATTAAAATACCACGACATTCATCATAATTTAATTAACATCAAAATGTGTCCATCGTAGGTGCTAAATATTAAGTACTATCGTGTCAATTCTTGTAACTAGTACCTACTATATTAGTTGTTATTGTTACGTATGAAAATAACAACACCAACCGTGAATATTTACCAAAATGACCACAATTACTTCATCCATAGTTTCATTTTGGACAGCTACGATTAAAACCGACGTAATACATCCTATTTGTATTATTGTCTACCGAACATGGGAATATGTCCATAACCCAATCATTTCCTTACTTAAAACCCCAATAACACAGCCTAATAAGAACCTTTAAATAAACTATAGCTAACAACTAATATAATTTACCTTAACATGGGATATTCGACATTGCCTGTATAAGCTGACCCGGAATCAAATAAACTTTGACTACAAAGACAGGTCAGTTTAACTGGTCATGTGTCTGTCTCGTGAGTACTATAATGTCAAATGGTTGTGACGAGTACATATTTTAAATATATTAGCTTATTTGTATGTCGCATGTGTCGATGTCGAAGCCAATGGCAATAAAAACGTGACTGGTCGGCAGTCGGCGAGACGCACGGAATTGTGTGGCGATACAACAACAAATATCAATTAAATAAATTGAACCATTCATCTCTATGAATGGAACAAGGCTGATAGCAGAATTGCAAGCTTTGTTTAGACGCTTTTAAATAAAGTGAACGGTGCAATAGCACTTTTGGGGCTGTGTTTACGTTTAAGGATAGATAATTGGAACGGCAGGGATGATCCGTTTCTGTTCTGAGCAATCTCGTAAAAGTTGGAACAATGAATACAACGAGTACCTGCTCAAACATTCTTAGCATGCCAATGCGACTATTGGATGACTACGATGGATTTGCTACCCATATTTTATCGACACTTGTTAGAAATATTGCCAGTATTATATTATACATAGGTGTCATACTTTCAAATAAGTACTGTTAACAATAGCTTCCTGTATCCGGTGTCATGTGTTTAGTGTCGTCAAAGGATTTCTTAAACCAACGTCTGTCGTCACCACTAAAAATGATGTTTTTTGAAGAGTTTTATATGGCAATGAAGGAGATCGCCTGTTTATTTATAGCTAACAGTACTATAAAATTAGCATCAGCAAGCAGCTTTAGAGCTGGCTTAATATAAATGACGGTCTCTCCAATGACACATCACTGAGCACGGTTTTTGGCTAGGTATTCGTTTTTATCGTCGCCAGCCACTTCACGCATTTTGGCCATTCCTGTAAGCCAGAGGGCGTCCTTATGTTACCTACCTTTCCTTCCTTCCTTATGTGTACCTTTGGCAAGGCGTGGTCACCGCTTCAGAACACGTCTACTTCAACGATAAAATATTAATAACCAAAAAGGAAACGACGTAATTTATTCATTTGCAATTTGTAAGAGTTCCTTTACTTGATTTAAGTAATGTAGCGCTTTTGGATGCATGCAAAGTACATAATGCAAAGAGTTTTTGTTGGTACGAATTAAGTAGGAACGTCGTGTGGAAATTACCACGATTGCTAACGCTTGAATTATTTCCAATAAACATTCAGGATTCATACCTATAGGTAATATCTCTACTCAGTTAGTATGTGTCACAGTGTTGCTTCGGCTGTCTGATTCGGTGTCATCGTTTGGGTCGCCTCTTATGCAAACAAACTACTGGTAAGTAGCAAACACAGATTGTGTCGGTCGAACTTTATATCCGGTCTGTACGTGTCGTCGAGAAAATACAATAGAAACATCTATTTACATTTAGACAAAGCAAGCAATTTGAGGTGACCTATTCTTATTCCTAGCATTTAGCGTTTCCTTACCAATTACCCCCTATTGTGTGTAAGCCTTCTCTCGGAATTAAACGGTTTAGCTAAAGTTCACACCTAAGTGCTGGTTAGAAGAATTCACATTGAAACGTAATACTTATAGCGAATTCTTTGGTACAAGTATTCGCTAATACGATGCTTAAATTATCATGTGAATGTCTCCCCACGATGTTTTCATTGTGAAAGTGAGAGATAATTGACTTTTTTATTCTATATGATTACACTTTTCTAATGAAAAGGACGTAGAAATAACTGCAGCAAACATGTTTAAAAAAATACCAGTAAACAGATTTTTCGATGTAGCACAAAACTTTTTATTTACCACTATTTCAGAAATCAGCACATTTGACGCGAACATATCATGATATACTTAACTGTTTAAAATAAATCAGAAGACACCTAAAGGAATGTAATTTCAAAATACTAAAAAACACGACAAAACAAATTATTCTATACATTCATAATTGGTTAGGACAGTTGTGTGAAGGGCCTAGAAGATATTTTGCTATGGTCCTTTTTTGCGCCACGTCGCAACAAGCATCTAGATATGACTAACAACAACAAACCTGAATAACATCATGGCGAAGGTCGAATATAAGAACTCGGACTGTCCAACGACCTCTTGGCATTTATGGCCTGCTTTTTTATTCCTACAGATGGGCACAATTCCCTCTTTCTAACGTATCAGAATCCTCTTTAAAACCAATCGCAATCGAAACATTTTGCCCATAACACTTATAATCTTGAAGCCAGATATCTAGGTTTTCAGAATAATCGTACCGTGAAATTAGTATGTAGCAAAAGATATAAAGCTGGATAAATTTAATGGCGCCGCAGTAAGCCCGGATAAAAGTATTTACGTTGAAGCGCCGGCTGCCATTTTCCTCGAGCGAATCCATGAATAATTCATAGCAGGGATAGCGAAGATATGAGAAATTTTACTAGTTGTATATCACAGAACGAACTCGGAATGTGTAAAAATACATTCAGTGGTCATGATGACGTACTGGTGACAGAGATTGGTGTGAAAGCGTCACTTCCTGTCTATCCGTCCACTTGTTACTCATTGTAAGACATTGTCAGCGCTAATTGTTTGTAATTTGAAAATCGAATCATGATGAGATGATTCTCATCATGATTCGATTTTCAAATTCCTCCATTACAGCTGTTTACAACTGATTTCACACTTTGTTAAAAAATGGATAGGTAGGTTTGGCCTTTGCAGGTGTCTTCACAAACTGCATCCACATACTAATTAGTAGTACTGTAGTTTTTACGTGATATGATAGCTGATAACCATTATACTGTTAGTACAAATACAAGACACTAATTTAGGGATTCTTAGGCGAGTAACACGTAATATATGGCTGCTAGGCTAATCATTATTAATTTAATAATCAACAATAGTACAGTTAAAAAATAAACTGTGTAAAAATGTACAAAAAAAGGTTTTTTTTTTCAATTATTTATAGAAATTATATCAGTATGAAACCAAAGGGATTATTTAATTTTCCTAATGTACCTATTTAATTATAGCCCATCGGATTACGTGTCATTTAACCTTAGATGAAGTTATATAAATAGGTATGTAAATACATACATACATACATAGACTCACGCCTGTTTCCCCGAAGGGGTAGGCAGAGGCATATTAAACGCCCACTTTTCGCCAGTGTTTTGATCCCACGTAATAGGCAAACAAAATATCCATAGGCTTGCCACCTATGGATATTTTGTTTGCCAGAGCCTCGTCCGTTGATGGCAGGTGCACCACTTGCAGGAGAGGTTGGCTTGGCTTGGGACCCTAAGTTCTTGGTGGGAACCCTATGCACCCTATATGTAAATAACTTGCCATAATTAACTTCCCAAAAATTCATGGCGAAATGTGGATGTAATATTACACCTCTGCCTACCCCTTCGGGGATACAGGCGTGAGCCTATAAATAAAATTAACTTCGAAAGCTCCAATAGTAGTAATGTTCATCATAAATGCGGATAATTTTTTAACAAGTCCCCATTACAAAATTACAAAATCAGCATAATATTGAAAACATGATCAAATTACTTACTTATATTAAATTCATCAAATTGACAAATGGTGGTTTAAATACATTTTACTTAATTATCGGTTTTGAATACGAATATAAATTATTTGCATTGCGGACATATTGAAAATACATTTGATGATATCAATTCATGTTACTGATGCACTTAGCGGGCTCGTAATTAGCGCTTTTCAATTAATTGAAAACACAATTTAACTATAACTGTTTTGTTTTTCACCGATTTGGAACGCTTCTAAGTTGCATTTCTGAACGTAACAAAGAGAAAGTAAGAAAGTCTTAGCCGAACTATAAATGTGTACAGTGTTGAGGGTACTACCCTGTACACATTTAAAGTTCGGCTAAGACTTTCTCTGACTCCATTATAATAAATGGGATATTCATCGCTTGTTAATAAATATTGACATATTATGTATGTGCACAATATCTTAATCTTAATATATAAAATCCTTGCGTTACTGACTGACTGACAGACACGCTACAGCCGAAACTATTGGGCGCAGGAAGCTGAAATTTGGCATGTATGTTCCTTGGGGACCGTAGGGGTGTACTAAGACGGGATTTCCCGAAATTCCTACGGGATCGGCCAAAACGGGTAAATTAAAAAGAAAGCAGGCGCAGCTGCTGGCGTCCTCTAGTATCAATATATAATTTAATTAAGCTAAGTAAGGGCGAGATGAAAGCTTTTCATATTCATGTGCCACTGTGCCCTGGCACGAGTGCGTCACGATAATCTTCGAAACCGTACGATTTATTTTGAATTAGAGAGTACAAGTCGCAATTCGGTAACAATACTAGGAATGGGTGTGTCATAACATTAAAATTATCGTCAGCTCTCTAGAAATAACCTAGCCCTCGTCCATACAGGTAAAACTGAGTCATCGACCATTGCGGGGGTTGGCGCACGAGCGTTCTTCATTTTATTTATACTTTGACCTTGTAATATAAAGTATAAATACTTTCTCAGAACACAGCGGATTCATGCAGATTTATATTTATATGTAATTATTTTAATTTGCATGGATTTATGATGATGCGATGCGGGCGGGTAATCATACTCCATGCTTACCAATCTAACCATAGATACTGGTATAATATAAAGCCAGATCTCGTTAGGTAGCGGCGATAGCCCAGAGGTGTACGTAACGGACTGCCGAGACGATGGTCTCGGGTTCGATCCCCAGTTAGCCCGGGCACACACGTCTGACTTTTCGAAGTTATGTGTGTATTAAAATGTTAATTATCGCTCGCTTAACAATGTGCCCGGCAGATGGCAATAGGTTCGCCCTCTATTACATTGGGACCGAAACATAACTGGCGAAGTGTGGGTGTGTAATACACCACTGCCTATCCCTTTGAGGATAAAAGTCGTAAAGTTATGTTATCTCTTTAGATATCATAATTTTATTAACTTAGGTATTATCAACAGAACTCGAGACAAAGACGTTAATGAACTAGTTTTGTATATTACAGACAATATTAACTGCTCAAACAATGAATAATTTTGGTACCTACTAAGAATTTTAATTACTTTACTGTTCGGTTAACTGTTGCAATAATTAGTTGCTTCGTATAATTTATTCATGAATTCACGAATTCACCATTCTTAGAAGATGATAAGTATTTTAACAGAATATAAAACATAAACACAGCAGCAAGTGATCTTGGTATACAATAATAATGTAGGTGTATCGGAGAAAACTTGAGATGATTAGATTCAATTTGTTTGTTTTTTCAGAGAATGAACAATATTATGTTATTGACTTATCAAGTTCCTTGAGCAGTAAGAAGGTAAGTTTGTGTGAAATAATATTCCATAAATATATAAATTTTCCGTGTTACTAGTCGCAATTTCGCAAACTGTTTTATTCTTTACACCTTTACTACACAATTACTTACATAAACAACTGTAAACAAGACACATGACAAAAACTCAAATAAATAAAAATTGTTCAACATTTCTACTATCTATGCTTGTAAATAATACACTACATCAACTATACGCATGCCGCATCGGACAACCCGTAACAGATGGCTAAAGTAACCTTCACATTCTTGAAGAATGTACTCCGTAGCTCGCTTCAGGTCTTATACCACCATAAACATTGTTATCTTTAGAAATTTAATGACTAGGCGATCTAATTGCAGACTCCGCCATCCTAGGCAAGTCTTACAAACATTATTTACTGCTAATTGAGTCTGTAAAACGACCACTTTTAGTTTGTATTTCAATGGCCGTCACGGTAAAATGTACGGTTATTCATGTTATTTATAACCCTCATATTTTTGTTCACTTATTATAAAATGTGAAATTGTGATTACCAGGCTTATGACCCGCATTTGTGTACGGTAGTACTGGTTTTACATGCATTTGTGTTTGCTTTGTGAAACGATAGACAATCTTACTTAGAATCGCTGACTGGTTTTAAATTTGGCTTTATGTAGGTATGTAAGTACTTATTTACGCTAAGTAGGTAGACATTTTATACTAAGTATTATGTAGAATTACTTCCGTTGTTTTAAATATTGATTTCAAATTATATAATATGCTTACCTTTTACTTACTTACTTCTTACATGATACATACATATCAGATATTATCAGAATGCAAATATAAGAATTTTCTGGAAATATTTAAAAGTGTTCATCAAAGTGATTATCCATTTCCAGAAAATATTTTTGACGCTACAACCACTACAACGCTCTCTAAACGGAGATTTAAAATTTTAAACGAGTCCTGTTTAAGAATAAAGTAAGTAAGTACTTATAAACCTGCTTTAAAATTGGCACAAGCATTGTTTATGTCGCCTTTTTTGAGGAATGCCGATTCCGGAGTACCTAGAGACAATGAGATTTTTTTAAGAGCAATAAATTGTAGACACTCAGAATACGACACGGTACATTTAAGTGTTCTTTGCATAGACTTATAATTCTATGGTTCTTTGCATATTCAAATCGCAGTTTTGTATCTTGTTTATATTCTAACTACCTGTTGTTTTATCCGATATAAATTGTTTGATAAAGCCCGTTCATTTTAAACAACAACTATAATTATCTAGAAAATGTGTACTCTAAGATAATAGTGTTTTATCAGATAAAATCTTGTGCAAAGATGAGCGTACGTATTAATTACGCAGTACCGTAAGTTTATAAACATACATAACATCACGCATTTTATCCCCAAAGGGTAGATAGAGGTGTATTATAAATATTATAATATAACACCTACACTTCACCAGTTATGTTTCGGTCCCAATGTAATAGTGGGCGCGCCTATTGCCATCTACCAGGCACATTATTAAGCGAGCGATAACACACATAACTTCGAAAAGACAGAGGTGTGTGCCCAGGGTACCTGGGGATCGATAAGTTTATATTTCATTATATTCGGTTTGTTGGCACGGCGAAATTAATATTGTTATAAATGTGCTTATGCATTTTGGCACGGATAGACTGGGTGTCGGAAATCGTCGGTAGCCGACTAGTCGGCAGGCCGGCAAAACATTGTTCGCAGCAATTTCCACTGTTATACTAGTCTGTACTACAATAACGAGCACATGGCGCCTACATTATTCAGACTACTGTTGGAAAATTGAAATGCAGCAAATTGCATTTCAGTTTTCGCTTAGAAGACACGTTATGTTAATTCTGTTTGCAGTTTTGGCACATGGCTTTGAAAAATCTTCTTTATGGTCATCAAGGAAAATTTAATACAAACTGATAATATTATTATGTACCTACGTCATTACGTATCTTTATGATACAACACATTTTCTTTCGGGACATAGTACCATAAATCATCGTATATAGTGATCGCTAGGATACTAACACGATAATAATTATGGCACCTGATCAATTAATATATACATAAGTATATGTATTAAGTACTTATGTATATATATTATTATATACATAAGTACTTAATACACGCCTCGTTGGTCTCGCGGCAT
Organism: Euclidia mi; assembly: GCA_944739405.2. Taxonomy (NCBI): domain Eukaryota; kingdom Metazoa; phylum Arthropoda; class Insecta; order Lepidoptera; family Erebidae; genus Euclidia; species Euclidia mi. The sequence goes on from OX123182.2 coordinate 106,462,491, forward strand.
AAATGTGCGCGTGAGATTGGGAGGTCTGGGGTTCGATTCCCGGGTCGAGCAAAGTGTTATTGGGTTTTCCCGTTAGGAAATTCTCAGTAACAGCACGAAGTCTGGTAATGTGCCCGGTACGGCAATAGGCTCGCCCCCTATTACGTGCGACCTAAAAATTCATGGCGAAATGTGGGTGTAATAATACACCTCTGCTTACCCCTTCGGGGATACAGGCGTGAGTATATAACTATAATACAATATAACGGTATACGTATACTTATAATAGACAATGATTGAAAAAGTAAATAATAAAACAATGGACCTCCATTTTACCATACAGACGTAGGTACAGCTATGTATATTTAATTATAAGTTATAGTTTCTGTCTGGTATAATAAAATAATATGATATGAAACATTCCTCTATACAATCAACGCGGTCTACACTCGATATTTTCGGAAGCATCTTCTGTCGGCTATAAATATCCCTCCAACATTATACCGCATATTTTGGTTATTACAGCTGATATTGAAAGCGTTCTGTAGTGCGCCCGACGACAGACAAATGGACGCTGCTCGTCTCTCACATTACACTCAGATAAACATAAACCAATGCATTATAGATTGATGTGAGAAAGTAGAACGGGTTGAGGAAAAAATATATTCAAACATAGACTTATAACGCATTATAATTCGCGTTATAATTCTATGTATTCAAAGCGTTAAGCCATAGATATGCAATGAATAAAGTTGCTTTGGTTTTAACTTACAAAACAAATTCACTGCCGCTAAATGTATTACGACGAACATTAAGACAATGAACACTTGTTGAACCAAACATCTGGCTCAATCAATTTATTTCCGTACGGAAGACCCTTACTTAACATTCAACAAAATCAACTGATAACAAAACCAACAAAACTGCTGCACTATTAGTGCAATTTTATTCCTCTCTAAGGAGAAAATGCATACATAAATGGGGGCCACTTAATAAGGCAAGATGCTATACATGGGCGTAGAGACTCAACGATAAGGCGATTCTTTCCTTGTGGCCTTTGACATCAAGACAAGAACGCTGTGTGGCGCCATTACGGGCCGAGTTGCAGCTGATCTCCATCAAACCTCACGGCTCATGTCGGCCAACACTCGAGGAATTTCTTAATGACCCTACATAGAAAGTCACTCCACGATGCCAGATAAACCAAAACGTGCATTATACTTTGTTGATGAACGCGAGTGATTGCTACCTCCGAAATGTTCGTAATGGCCTCAATCTCACAATTGATGGCATGCTATAAAAGCTGTAATGCATCACTGACGCTTTCCACGACGCCACATAAAATGTTTGGCAATAATCGTTCGTATTCAATGTAAGAGTTTAGCTGAGCAACCTTCGCGCGTTCTCGGAACTCCGTCGACCGGTCGTTCGACGCTTTGCCGCGGTTCCCGGAACGTCGACCCGCGGCAGTTTCGATTTTTAAAATAGACGCGTTCCGTTATACGTGATCCAATATAGGAGAGCTCCGATTTATTACCAGTCAATTAGAACTTGCGTAATCTGTAAATGAGTATGTCTATTTTTATCCCGCGCTCAGACTCGTTTCCGAGTGAAAGGGGTTTCCTACTGTGAACTTGTAAAACGGGTTATAGCGTTATGAACTTTCCTCCTTCTACGTTTCATTTCGTTTGAACGATTTTAACTTAAGTAGAAAAAATACTACTCCTTTCGGTTCACAATATTTTTCTCTGTATAAAGTGTGCACCGAGTGTGGCGCACTATAATTCCCTTGTCATTTCCTGGTACTTATGCCATTGATATTCACACCGCACACACGAAAAAAGGAACATGGCAAATATATCGTCTTGTAAGTTGTATCCTCAAAAAGTGTTAGGTACCGTCAAAAGTGAAATAAAAGACAACCACATGTCATCACTATGTAAACAATTAAGTACCTACCTAATATTATTTTAAATTTAAAAAATATTTACTTAAGTACAATACGAAACAACAGCAAACGATATTTTGTTAAATAATATTATTTATCACAGGTACTAAAAAAATGTTAAGGATGACTTGCACAACGATCTTGATTTGATTGAAGTCTCACTTGTCTCAATAGTCAGAATACAGTAAAGGAACAGTGAATACTAAATAAATACTTATTCTAGGTAATTGAAATGAATCCACACTGATAAAAAATATTATTAAGTTGGTTTAAAGTCTGTAATTTACATACAATGCGAAAATGCGCCACTAGCGAGGAGTTACGGGAACTTTTTACTACTAACTCCGTGGTTCAGACTTTTTACTGTTAAACGTTATTAAAAAGAAACCCTGGTATAATCCGGCAATTTCGCCACATAATACCTAATATACATACGAACAATATACAACACTACATACTTTGTATAAATAATATAGGTACTAATATGATTATGATGATGTATCTTACGTTTCATTAACATAAAAAGTACCTAGTTATTATGTCTCTGAGTCTAAATTAGGCGACATGATAGTTATAATACTTATAATCTTATGTTGTAAATTACTTAACGAGTCTGACATGACGTGGATTGTAAAGAAGTCTTAAAGGTGACCCGTTCGTTTACCTTCACCTTATTTACAGAGGTTTATCGACATTTTAACTGCCACTAGTTGAGGTCAATCAGTGTTAGCTGTACACAGATACACACTTCAAAGAGAAAAAAAGTTATACACAAATATTAATTTCAAAGAACGTAACCAATTATTATTCTGTGACGTGACTTAACATTTTAAAATTCTTCTAAATAAAAATACTTACTCTTTTTAATTGTGCCGTCCGTTAATTTAGAAAATCCTATGTAAGATCGGGCGAACTTCGCTGCAAAAGAGAAACGGCAAATAAAACCGCACGGTGTAATTGATGGAGAAGGAGACTCAGTGGATTTATAAATAAAGGCGGTTTTTGCGTGGCACGGATGCAGATCAAAGCAGTATTTCAATCAGTTCGTTAGACGAAACTGTCGAACACACTCGTAGTAGTCGGCCATTGAAATTTAAACTAGCCGCTCTTCTGGGAAAACAGTGTCTGTATCTTTTTGCTCTGTTCAGTCCTATCCCAACAGGACAGGAGTGGGCGCTCGTCGTGCGAAGCAAATGGCATATAATATGTATGGATCTATCCACAATGTGATAACTGGAAAACCTGCTATTGGAATTGCCAGCTTCGTCACTTTTGTGTCTACTATTGTATTAGCTTTTCATTCATTTCAGAGAACACACTTTTCCAGTTTACAGTTATGTGCCAGCTATGACTCAATTATTAGTAAGTACTAAAAATAATATGACGAGACTGATATCTTGGTTCATCATTAATCATTTAAATATTATTTTGCCAATACAGTATTGCTTTATACGAACAAACGATTATCATATATGCTGTAATGAATAAACTCTTAGAAACGCATCAATAAGTCAGTTTCCTAAGAGCCCGGGGTCAGAGGCGAATTCTGCATAAAATTTTATAGCCGTGCATAATGTTGTATGGTATTGTCGGTCCTTCTGCGAACAATAACCCGTATACAATTTTCAAAATGAGACAATGCAAAAAATAAATACAAAATAAAAAATGTAGTCATAATGTTGGCGATTTCTCATAACAACCCTTGGGTCGGAGGCTTCCAAGGATTAATTACGAGTTCCGAGTAGGGCCGCCACCGGGCCATTCGATTCTCGGTAAACTCGAATCGAAAAAGGAGCAAAAACGGACGCGGCGCGTTCTGAGAACACGCATACCTGCGCTCGCGCTGCCATCCCACCTTGTTCCGTCCGCCCGCCAATTCGAGAGAACTCACATTTTCCTAGTACTTACTCTCGTAAGTAAAACAACATTTTCTCTTTTTCATATCATGTAAACTGTAGCAGTATACATTGACGTAAAGCGATTTACGCGCGCTAAAGAGCTCACAACATACACCAGCTCGTAGTTCTGACGTAGTCCGGCTTTATCAGCTAGCATAGTATTATATTATCTGTGGTTCCAGTAAGCAGACTATCTATCAGCTTTGGCTATATAAACTATATTTTCAGATAATACTTAGGTACGTACGATAGATTACTAAGCATTTTGTAAAGTTATACGATCGTATTGTTATCATATTTCAGAAATCAGTCTTAAGTGTGTACCTATTTAATATTGATAAGTTCTGAGAAACTAACAATGTACACATATGTTGAACTCGCCGGTTCGGTTCAAGAAAATGTATTCATTCGTAGTTAGAAACGGCGTGCGTTTTATCACATCGTACAATAATGTAAAATAAGAAACATTTTTCCATATAACTTTTGATTTATCTGATTTGAGTTCGTATGATCTTTTAAAGAGAATGCGTATAATGAAAATGCATGTCACGTAGTTATTAAGATTACGAGAAAAGATTTAGTAAGTACCTACTTTACAATATAAATTACAAATAGCCAATCATTTATATTCCATTACGTAGAGTAATATTGAACAAAATGTTAAAATTAAATGCACTCATTAACATAGATTTACATATTGTATAGCACCGAGACAGAATATTAAAGTACGTAGCGTACAATATATATATTTACTTAATTTGCATAGTTTTACATGAACAATAATAAATTGGCTATGTCCCTACAGTAACTGTGTATTTAAATAAAAACGAAAGTACTTCTAAAAAGGATCTTACGAAGTATTTTCTTGGGTCTATGCGAATGTTACATATTGCCATTAAACTATAGGTTACGGATCTTATCGCGAATCCTGTGAAGTAATTGAAACGTCGGATTATCTTAATATATAAAATCCTTGCGTTACTGACTGACTGACAGACACGCTGCAGCCGAAACTATTGGGCGCAGGAAGCTGAAATTTAGCATGTATGTTCCTTGGGGACCGTAGGGGTGCACTAAGAAGGGATTTCCCGAAATTCCCACGGGATCGGCCAAAACGGGTAAATTAAAAAAAATGCAGGCGTAGTTGCTGGCGTCCTCTAGTTATAAATAATGTAGTTTCCAGATTATTCGGTTTAAATGTAATCTCTGCCAAATCCGGTAACTGTAGTAAAATTTCAAGGATCTTACGATTTCATATTAAATATCTTACAGCAGCTGCATACCTGTCTCCTGAATCTGTATGTGTGCACTGTGTACGGTTGTGGTTCTCTTTGTATTTTTTCTTCGTCATTTACGCACATACGGATTTGTGAGAAGTCATAATTCTCAGCTGATTTTAGCTGAATTTATATGCTGTAACTATTTTAATCCACAATCTCATCTATAAAAACCGATATTGGAACCACTATCCTTATTGTGGCAAAACTTTAACGGCACATTCTTCTAAATATAAACGTCAAAATTCTCGAGATTAAAATCAAGATTCTATGCTCCCAATAGCAGTAAAAACATCGTAATCAATTAAATGTTTTCACGGTTCTCAATCAAAGATACCTTTAGTGCTTCGACGAATAATGTCAACGTCATAGTACGCTAACCTTTAACAATAGACTCGGCGTCTTTTAGTTTTAAAATAACTACGGCGAAAAAATACACGTTCCCCTTTGAGGATAAACAAAGGCCACCGCGATTCCTGTAAACGAATTAAGGCGCTGTTATACCTCAGAAGCCGTGAAACACCTAATTTTTCGTCGCGCATCTAGCCATAACGGTACATATTACAAACTAGCAAAAATTAGAGCTTAAAGTCAAAAGTCTGAACAAAAGACTTTTGAAAGAATTTTTCATGTACGTAGAATAGAATCACGGTAAAAAAATCACAAAATCGAGGCAGAAAATAATCTTTCGTCTCACTGTTTGCAATATTTTGATCGTAAGCTGTCATATTTTTTTTGATAATATTGTAGAAAATCTAATGAACTAAAGAATTACCCTATTTGTATATTTTGTAAAATTAAATAAAATCTACCAAACGTCTATGATTTTGACGCTCGGTAGATCCCATCAATATCAAACGCTTCAGCAATTTAAACCTTATTAGCATAAGCGGTGTACTGAGTGTCAGTTGCTAGTTTACGCCCCGCCCAGACCTCATCATTCGGCTATGAGCCCTGTGAGAGATAGGTCATGTCGCTTGCGTCTCCGCTGCACGAAATTTTACGTATACCTGTTTGTTATTATAATACGCCGATTTGAGTTCGTAATTTCATGTTTTATGTTATAGACTGAATACTTTGAATCGAATAGGCTTTTCATGTAACTATGGGCACATATAATTAGGACCTAAGTTTATACTCTTGTTGCGTTTAATGTGTTATTGTTTCTGTGCTTATAAATATATAATTAGAAGAATAAAATATGGACAATTAGAGAAATGAAGTTTTACGAAGGATTTGTACAAGAAAGCGTCGTAATAAAATAGAAATTCATCCATGGCCAAGTGATTATAAAATATGTAACATTTTTACACAAATTATTTTCATAAGAGTTTATGACTAACTATGTTACTTATATATTATCGATTATGCATAATATAATTATATAAATTATTCTCACAATACATAGCTGCCACAGTTTTCAATTTTTGAAAGAGTAATAACATAAAATCGAATCATTTTATGTACCTATATATCAAATTCATTAGCTTGTCAGAGCGCCTGGAGCGCTAAGATGCCGCCACGGCGAACAATAATGATGACAGCGCTAATATGGCGCTCTGCAATCCGCACACAAGCGGTAACGAATGTTGTATTATTGTGTTTTGAACATAAACCTTTTTAGGTACATCGGGTAAAACTTTGATTATTCATAAACTATTAGGTATGTCTCAGTACATCTAATATCTTTTTAATTTCTAAAATCAATCATTTATAAGTAAGAAGGTAACTTCTCTGTTTGCTATAACACAAGATATAGTATTTTTTTTTATAATAAAGTACGTAACTAATTATCATTATTGTAATTACAGTGAAGTTAAAGATAACAGTTCTGCAACGTCTTACACACATTTGACTTCAGTCATTCCTAACACGATCTGTTCAAGAGCTAGCCAAGAAACGCCAAACAATTTTTTTAACAAATTTGACTCAAATTCCGTAGTGATAAGCAAAAATTACAAGAGGGATAGCAGTGACTGGTTCGAATTGCTTAAGAATATGTTGACAGATTGAAATTTTTGTATTGTGGTAAAAAGAAGAGATAACAGCAGTAAAGCCAACTTAGTCAAATATATTTTGTACAAATAAAATATTTGCAATGTAAAATCAGTTGCGCATGGAATCTAAAATTAACAACTGGCTTTGCAACAACTGGCGAAGCAAGAAAATGTAACAATCGAGCCTTGTGGATTATTCGATTATTGGTGCCACGCCAGATGGATTAATAGGTCCAAACACGATTGTGGAAATTTAATGTTCTAAAGTTGCCTATAAGAATGGCATGGAGAATAGTATAAGAGCAAATAAAATACAAATATGGAAACATGATAAAATAGTGAACTGACTAGTCTAAACAAATATTGTAATTGTTATTACCAAATTCAGGGGCTACGCCACGTTACACGCAAACAAAAGTGTTTATTTGCTGTGTGGAGTGGCGAAAGTATACCACTAAAAATAGAAATTATAGAAAGAGATGATGTTTTCTGGGAGAAGCTTGTGGCGTTTTATATGAATTGGCAGTTGCCTGAAATTGTTGATTCTCGTCAAGCTCAAGGGATGGCATTGCGAGATCACGGAGAGGAAAATGTTTCATCAGTGCTTGAAATTTCTACAATACCAAGCCGTAAAAGGAAAGTAAATGAAACTGTGCCTCGTGAACAACAGCAAATAATAAGTATTGAAGCCTTATCACCTCACACACTGCCTTTAACATTCGATGAGAATAAAGAAAACCTGCCGGGTTGTAGCAGACAGCTAACTTTTGATGAGCTGTAAACTCTGTATTTCGTTAATAAATTATAAATGAATGTAAATCTTTTAATATTTATTTTCTTTGAAACAACACATATTTGAAGCGAAAGAAATTTTTTATATTTTTCCATACAAACATGTATGACGAGAGCTAACGAAAAAACAGTAACTCAAATTCTAATTCTATAATTTTCTAAGCGACATAGCAGTATCTCATGAATAAGGTATATCCACATATATTTTTGATGTTTCATTTATTTTGAAAAATAAAAATGGGTTGGGTTTCGAAACGAGTCGCCTGGATTTGAGGGTATTGGTAGTGTAGGGGGCTTAAGGTAGTTCGTTTTAATCCCCTAAAAGTAATTTTGGCTGCCGGAGTTGCGTCTAAATATTTTTAAAAATTTCATAAATACTTCGGCAATTATGCAAAACGGAACATAGTTTTTATACTTTAGTACAGTTTTACAAATGTCATTTTTAGGTTTTATGAGAAAAACGTGAAACGAAACGCAAAACTGCCATCTTGGAATGATCATATTGACAGCTAATGTCAAATTTGTGCGTCATTGCTTTCGAGTGCCTTGGGCTAGGTGCGACTGTTATAAGTAAATAAATAGGTTATGTTAGGTTCTCTTTTGACCCTTAATCCGAAAATAGGAGCCCTTCGCAGGGCTCCGACAACCTTAGTTTATTAAACTAGTGTGATGAATGTGGAAGTTGGCAGTGCCATACACACCGATCTTTGGAGATATTTTTTTTCAGAGGAAACCAAGTATTTCCGGCAAGTGAAAATGGTGAGGGGGGTTTCAAGACCTCCCCTGCTCCCTCTCCAATCAGTCGCAACCCCTAAAAACGGCGACGTATTTCGAAACCTTTGCCATAATAATTATACCTATAATAACAATAAACATCCATAAATAAATAAAAGAAATCAACTTTTACTAAACTTCAATTATCTCGTAACTCGCTTTAGTTGAGATACGGCTTTTGCGCTTAGTAGAGCAGTATTGTGTTTTTTAGGGTACCGTAGCCAAAAATTGTAAAAACGGAACCCTTATAGATTCGCAATGTCTGTCTGTCTGTCCGCCCGTATGTCACAGCCAATTTATTGCAAAACAGATTTGAAAACTGGCAGGAATGGAATTAGATGTAGGTATTCTATGAACTGCTTCACTATTTTTATACAAAAACAAAACAAACATAATAATGGACTCTCCATACATGGAACTGACTTAATTATTTTTATCATCTTACGGCACGTACGTATTTACCTACTTTCGTCAACATTTAATACCTATAACGTCTAATGTAAACCAGTTTTGCTCATGGCTGCACTGAGAACAAAAATTGCGCTATGCCTATATTGTACAAACAGATTGATGTATATAATATAAATTTTAATGTCAGTATCTCAATTCAATATGCTAAAACGTTTTGCTTGCGATTTTGAAATATTGGAATACGGATGTCGCCAGAATACGGCCGCACGCGACGAGAATGAAGGGGGGCGCCCCGCAGTAGACGGAGCTAAGCTCCCTTCACCTCCCCTGCTTCACCCCCTCATTTACCAAAACAGTCGCTTAGGACAGCGCCTTAACAGCATGATGTTCCCGGTAAAATGTAGACAATGCGATTGGTAACAATAACATTGATTCCGAGTGTCCGACTAAGTGCCGTCGACAGACTTGTCCGCTGTGCTTCTCCGCTTTTGTAACGTGGACCAGATTATTTTGCATCGCGTTGAAAATAATACCTGAATCTTTGAATTTGGATCGATTGTGGTTAGGCATCGACCCGTAGTTCTGTTGTAAACATTATGTTTGTGTAATTTTCCTTTCAAGCTCGTTTGTCATGAAAATTACATGAACCAGATTTTCCCAGGCTTTTAAAAAATATTGACTGTTGTTCATGATAAACATTTGTTCAGATTTGTTTTATGAATCTACCTTAGTTTATCAAATAGAATAGCATTCGTTGCTTTACTTGCTATGAAATATGAATGCGTGTGGAAAGTACGAGTGTCATATTGTCTACGCTTTCATGGCTTCCGATCGTGAGGTAGCGGTAGGATCCGTGACAGGTCAAGCGCAAGTAAGTAGACCAATACATGTCATACTTCAGCCTATCGCATCTGGGATAGTGCAGATATAAATATAGACAATATTATTGATATAATAGGGTATTTGACTAAAAAAATCGAATTAGTCCGTCAGATAGATTTCCAAAAAATATTGGACACGTATATTTTCTTTAGTCACGTAAACATAAAATGAAGACGACAAACTGCGCTGAAAACTCGTGTGACGTCACTTGCTAATACACTTTTTACTGGCGAGTGACGTTACAAGCCCCCACTCTTAGGCGTTTCTCCATCTTTGATGCGTTTTATCTTCGTAATTATTCACTGATTTGATAAAACAAAAAATACGTATCCAATATTTTTCGATAATCTAACTGACGGACTAATTCGATTTTTTTAGTCAAATACCCTATTATATTTTACGAGAAATATTAGTCATAGCTGACATTTTTTATCCGGCAATAAAATGATTGCCAGATTAGTTCGAATCTATCCAAAAACTAGATTATAATTTGCGTCTTATTAGGTCACTGCCATCAGCTCAAAAACCTAATATTTATTTTATTTGGAATATATTTCAGTGATACCTGTTATTTTACTGGTTATATGACTTGCTCGTAAGAAATTATACATATTAAATTTAAACATGGCGCTTTATATTATTACTTACCGATGAGCAAGATAACGTATATTATACAGGTATTATTATGGTCTCGGCGATGTGTTTCTGAGAATATATCTGACAGAAGAGCCTAAAAACCATGCTAAATCCGGAGCCTTACGTAAAACTATTAATTTTCTGCACCGAATTTAAAACGATGTAAGGCTACGTTTCCACTAGAGATGAGCGAGGATCTTTAGCGAAAGAACCAATAAAATCGCCAGCTTAACTTAGCTCTGAGCAATGCTAGGTAAATGATGCGATTCTATTGGCGGTTATCTTGGTTCCTCACGACGCATCCCAACACATCACTAGTGGCACCGCAGCCTAAATGTATGGAAACAACCATAAACTAGTCTTGTTTAGTTTATAATTTGTTTCCAAGAAGGCGATTAGTGACTGCGAATTATAAGAACGCCAGAAAAACTTTAATTCCTTGAAGTAATTTGATCTGTCTTCATATTACGCGGTAAGCCATATTAATTGGTGTAATCACTAACAGTGTAATAGGTACTAAGTTGAATTGGCAAGATCGAGTTTTTATGCGCTCGTTACTTTGTACATATTATGTACGAAATATTCACATGTGTTTTTACTACGATAATCGGCGTATTGAACGCCTTTTTTCTAAGGCTTACGCATATCAGGGATACTGCAAAACTAATTAAATATTTCGAAAGTTTATTGATGTAAAGCCGCGGGAGTTGGCTGTAACATTTTAGACAGTTGTTTAAACTGAAAACTTCTAAGATCATGAATAAAAAAACTGACCAAAAAATCAACATCTTAGTATTTAAATTATAATACTGCACATTAAGATGACCAAAAATTAAGAAAGTAATGGAAGGAATGGCTAGTCATAGTAGCAAGGGATATCCGATTTGACCACTTTTGTTTCATTCTTGACTCTCGTCTTTCTTTTTCTGAATCTAATGCATTTTTTACCATCTGTCACTAAACTACGAAAATGTTCACGCCATATTTGATACTGTCGTTTACACGTTCGGGGTAATTTTCTCTACATTCTGCTCAATTATCCACTCCACGTATTTTTTACACGATTTACATGTATATAAATTCGTTCTTTTCCTCGTATCTGTGTTTAGACTACTTTCTCTTTCAAGAACTCGATATTTTTTGTCGTTTTATTCACTGTAATGTCATAATGTTTCTTTCTTTTGTAAGTTTTTTGTTGAAGTTTGAGCTCTATTGCACTTTTTCTAACCATTTCTTGTGTGAAGCCTGGTCTGTGATTAAGAATCACTAGTCAGACACCTTTTCTTGGTTAAGAAAGCTGCTGTGGCACTGGAGACACCTATGTGGTTTAATGTGGCAAATTGTTACGGACCAGCAAATCAAGCATGCTGAAGAGGAGGAGATTGAAGCACTCAAACGCTCCGCTCGGAAACTGATACTAATTCCCTCGAGCGGGGTCCCAACTACCACCCTCTTTTATGCGACTAACTGAGACACTCCAAAAGGAGACTCACTCGGCTAGTTAGCCTCAAAGGCGGCTAACCCACCGACCGATCCGGTATTGTATCCTCGCGTAAGACACTCCTAAGGGTGAACAACTCCAATAGGACTCCCCACCACCCCAACGAGAAGAAGACCCCACGAGGTAGATTATGCCGATTATTTGGTAATTGCTGCAGAAATAGTATTATCTTTATTTTTGGCATTCTTTCGGTGGGTTTTCCTAACATCTCTATAACTATAATAATGAACAGCACGCCATTTTAATGTAAGTACCTTCAGATTGGATTCACAAATTGTCCAGTTAACAAGCAAAATGTATGTAGGTACGCAAATGTAGTGGCATATTGACACTGTAATTGGAATCAATATTTTGATTGACCATCTCTCTCTTATGGTCAGCTATTCGGTGGAGAACGAAAATGGACCTTTGTCGTCGTTTCGATGTCGATGTTCGCGGTCATCACATGACGTGCGATAAATTTGGTAGGTACAGAATCCATCGCATGTAAAAATGGATTGGTAGGTTCGGTACTGGCCGTATATAGCTGTCTACAGCTTATCTTTTTACTAGCTAGCCTACAACGCAGATTCGACAAATCTTCCCGTCTGGCCTTGAGGGATTGAACCTGTTCTCAGAACCGATTTTCACTAGTGTTCGTCATAGACACAGACAGGGTAACTTTCAACTAAGCTTGACTCGGTTTTGCTCGTGTCAAATTCCTAGCTCCTTCTCACTAAATGCTGGTCTCACTATCCGATCTCTCCATGAATTTGGGTACTAGAGATACATACTTACTAGACAGACATCCTCGACATAAACTCCATACAAAATATGTATGAAATAAGCATTCGAGCTGCAGAGTTAATTGTTTTTAAATGAAGTGTTGCTGGCGACACTGAGATGTCATTAACAGTCTGCAGCACGCTTGCCTAGCAATTAACATTTTATTAATATCATTAGTTATTGCGTTATATTGCGTGAGTAATATTTACGTAGCGCACGGTGTGAGTGTGATTAAAATTCTTAACCTAGTTATCGATAAGATCTGATATGTTGTAACTTGTAAGATTAGTGGTGGTGGTGACTCATTGTGAAAAGGATTCTAATGTACCGAAGTGACGAAAGTTGTTTTACCACCTTGTTTAACACATTGACTGCTGCAAACGTATATGGTGTGTCCCAAGTGTCGGATCCTGCGATGCGGCCAGCCCACAATAGTCGTGTTTAGGGAAAAAATATACAAGCGTGCTGCCGAAACACGCGACGCGTGAATCATACCCATACCACACATGTGCTGACGACCACTCATGTGTGTTTTTTTTGTATAGCAACTCGTACGTCGCGTGTCGCGTCAGCACAGACACACGCTCGACCTGCACGCGCGTTGCGTGTCATTAAGCACGAGAGGCTGGGCACGCTCTGCGGGTGCGGATACACGCAGGATATGCGTACTGGCCGCATAGCAAAAGGCCGTCTACGAATCTTAGGCCAGCAGTCAATGTGATTATTAGAAATTATCAAGAAAGGACGAGGATTAAATTTCTAAAGATTGAATGGTGCTCTTTCACTTTTCGCTACAGGTAGGTACCGAATGGTAGAGTGACAGATATAAGACTAGGTTACTCATGCAACCTGTAGCAAAATAATGTTATCGTTAAAATAAGTTGAAGCAGGTACGTTTTGATACAGCTTCTTAGTTTTGTGATATGCTTAGAATTGGGAAAGTTTAGCCCGAGGAACTCTGTTTAGTTTGGAGGGTGCTTGAACTTGTTGGAGGACTAAAGATCATTGTTTGGAGGAAAACAAATTCTTTTTGCTTGATCCTTCAGGTATTCCGCAGAAATTAAGCTTCTGTGAGCAAATCAGTTTCTGTATGGTGAGTTTTCTAGACTAACCAGACTTGCCAGAATAGGTATCAGCTTTTTCATAGAGGGACTGGCTACGTCGGACCGCCGCCTCCGTAACCCAAAGGGATGCTGATACTCCTGACTTCTAAGTTTTACTTTATTCAAGTTATTATGATTAGATACCTACATGTTTCATAATATGTACCTACCAATTGCGAATTGCGAAAAAGTGCTATAGCCCCAAAGTCCAGCAAATTACTCTAAATTTCTACGTACCTAGAGCTAATATTGATTTGGGCTAATGAGGTAATGAGTCTCAAGACGGACGTTGTTGTTTTTAATTACGAAATGTTTCAAATGCATTTAGCATGAACACAATTTCAAACCACAATCAAATTTGATGGTTTCCGGGCATATTCGTTCGAACGTTAATCCACGCATTTTCAACCCTTTTCATATGAGACAGTAATGCATATAATACTCTGTGCCACACACTAAAATGTAAGTAAGTGGGTAGCTACATAGGTACCTACTTAATCTACCTACCTAGGTATATTGTTAACGTTAAGTCAAGGGTTTCAAATTTCGAAAAAAAAAACGAAATCAGACTTAGGTACTTACCTAGTATATTTTTGCCAATATCGTGAGTTAGTAAGTAGCAAAGCAACACTAGCTGGTAGCGTTAGCACAGAAATGGATTAAATTGCCATTCGAACGACCTGGCTGGCCTGAATTTGTTTACCTACATGTTGTGTTGTTGGTACCTATCATGATGGAAATGAGGTCTTGAAACAAAAGTAATAAAAATTTTTACTAGGCAGGTGTAATGTTCAATTATCCACCGAGCTATCCACCACCACAGTATGACAGTACCTATTGGAGAATGCAGTGCATACGATTGTATCAACTTACTAAAATAAACAATGACTGTGTTAAACTTCAATAAATGTTTGTCTCATTGGCTATAAACGTTCAGTAATTACGTCATGTATGAATATAATCTATGGCATTGTCGTTATCATCGTGAACGCATTGACCCCGAAGTACGAGTGATATTGATAACAGCTGGCGCCACTCGATGTATTTGCGAGGATCTGTGCTGCACACGTGTTGTACATGTAAACAAATTTACTTCGCGCTGACGTCGGTATCAGCTAAGAATACACGGAAGACACATCGGAGAAACTTATGATCATTATAACAGTCGCCAAATACACAGATAATAGAGAAAGTACAGTACGAGTTCATAACCACAACAAATTCAAAGTTCTCACCTGGTAGTTTGACCACCATTGGAGGTGAGAGAGGTCGGTTGGGATCCAATGTAAACGCCTTAGATAACAACAACACACGGAAACACAAAGGCCCACTTATAATTACTTATATTTCCTCAAATCCACTTTACGGCCGTTTCGCTTCTCGGTAAAACTCTTTATAAGCAGTTTCGTAGAAGCCGACTTCACTGGAGAAATTAATTTGCAGAAATCAACGTCGCCGACGGCGGTCCGTCCGCGTGCTTCGACAGAAACGCTTTCTAAGTACGCGCACATTCAATTTCACTCAACGGTCGGTGTTTATCACAGATAACGATATCGCGGCGGGAGGTGAAAGTTCGGCGAGGTGGGTCGCTTCGGCGTGACAATCCTCTATCGTGTACAAAAGCGTACTGAACGGAGCGAGCGCGGAGCGGAGGGAGCCGGCGCGCGGCGCGCGACGTTGCGAGTGAGGTAAACACGCGTGGCGCGGCGGGCAGCGGGTGGCGCGGTGCGGGGGGACCGGCATGTGAATGTGCGACCGAGACCGAACGGCCGACGAGCCGCGCTCCGACCGTACTTGCCGACGAGCCGCCACGCCACTTCTCAGAACTACCAACCTTGGCACTTCCACGAAATAACTCAAGGCATTGTCACTAATTTATAAAACTTATGGTCTTCCGTCCAAGGCTCACGAGCATGTCACCGACTGGCCTCTGCGTACTCCGCCGAGAGAGCTCGTGACTATAACGTTAGAAACGTGCCCCAGGTACGGCTGACCCCGATGACCGGAGCACGATGTTAAATTAGGTAACTTGTAGTACCTATCTATCCATCAATCAAAGCGTGAGTTCGGCCCCCTGCCTCCACCAGACATGGAGGTAATAAACATTAGAAAGTTCATTCACTTCTTGGTCTATTTTTTGTCGACGAACACACCCATGCACCTAATTCAATACTCAGGTAGATTTTGAATGAGTTGTGGTTGTGGTATAATAAAGTTAGGTACTTATTAACACTGTGTAGGTAGTACTTACATCAATCTCGTTGGAAACTGTTAAGTTGATATTTATTTTCCATACCATAACTGATGAGTGTGATGACAATAGAATCATTTTCTCATTAGCTGTTATGTAACCTACATTGATTGGCCATAATTAGAAACCTTAGATGATGTTGTAATGCGATAATGACATGCAAAGTGATAAAATCTTGGAAACATTTTTCATTGACCCAGAATACATCTATGAATAAAGACACGCACAATACAAATGTGTCGCTTTTGAGAGTATGACATCAGTTAGGTGCCGTTTTAGCATTCTTAATTCATAAGATGACTAATAAAAGCTACTTCAACACGGAGAGAATATATTTACCTACTTACTCCAAAAAAGATGTATCGTGATCTAATCTTAATATATAAAATCCTTGCGTTACTGACTGACTGACAGACACGCTACAGCCGGAGCTATTGGGCGCAGGCAGCTGAAATTTGGCATATGTGTTCCTTGGGGACCGTAGGGGTGCACTAAGAAGGGATTTCCAGAAATTCCCACGGGATAGGCCAAAACGGGTAAGTTAAAAAAAATGCAGGCGTAGCTGCTGGCTTCCTCTAGTCGTAAGATAAATTTGATATGGTACCAGCTAGTAGGGTAAGTATAAAACAAAAAAGTGAAGTCAAAATCTACTATGTGATCAATATGACTTGATTGGATAATGAACTTTCTAATGTTTAGTACCTCCATGTCTGGTGTAGTTCGATGTAGATTTTACAGATACTTGAAAAAGATCTCCTTTTAAATTTGTGAATGAAGTAACAGTTATTGAGTCAGGTTATTTATCTTCGGTGGCTTATACTAAGTAGCAGCTTAGGCAGCGATGGCCTGGTGGAGATACCAATAGACCACGCAGTGGGTGTTAGGATCGAAACCACAGCGTGGACTTCTGACTTTTCGAAATTCTATGCGTACCTCGGAGAGCTCGTTTAAATGGACATGTCCGATTTGGGCTGCAGACTACAACCGCAGGCGACACTGCGGCTAGCGGCAGTTTATTGTAGTGTTGCCGGTTGCCTGTTGTCGCGGTTGCTTCTATTCCCTAGACTAGTGGTGTCGCTTGCAGTCTGCGGTTACAGTTTGCGGTCTGCAGGCCATCTCGGACTTGCACCTTAAGCCGTCGGCAGTGCCGCAGATCTTTGACAGTCGTTATGGGGAGTCAGGAAACTCGAATAAACTGATAATAGTCTTAACCATAGAATATTGCTAACCCTTTGGGTTGCGGAGGTCAGATGGAAGCACGTACGTAATTAATAAACAACCTAATTTATGTATCTATATATTATGTAGGTACATAATTTTATTACTTAGGAAAAACGTGTTTAATCATATTGAGTTTAATTTCAGTATTGTAATAAAATGTACACCGTTTATGCATTTTTATTTTTAATATTAAAATTTGTAGGTAGGTATGTTACTTTCTACTTCAGTCAATTAAAAATGTACACCGTTTATGCATTTTTATTTTTAATATTAAAACTTTCTACTTCAGTCAATTAACCAAATAACATGCCATGAAAATGGTCTGTCGATTTATTTTTTATGATTTATGCAGGCCGTTTATTGCAAGTGAGAAAATTGGCGTTTCCCTGATTTATTGACAATTATTAATAATTATGATTACTACTACTCTCATAGGTAGTTAGCTAAGTATCTATCGCTCGTAATATTTTTATAACATTTAGCAAACCTTCCTTAGTCAACAACCTATCAATAAATTTAATACTCTTTTACAAACATTGTCGCGGTTAAACAAATAAACTCATTACTTTAAAATAAATTAATGGACATCGGGAATATTTATTTTTGAGACACTGATGGTACTGACGAGTGATTTACGTCGTTGAATGTAACATCTGCTCCACGGGTTTCACAATTTTATTTTCGAAAGATTTATTGTATAGATTACGAAATGTACTTACATAATATATTGTGTTTATAACAATGGATGATTTCGTCTCTAGAGTGGGGCAATAATCAATAATACTGGAGATAATCGAGACTTCTACGAAAAACAACGCGTGTGACATGCGCCACGGTTCTACGAAAGAGTGCTCTTCCCAGTATGTACAGTCGACGACACAAATCTGAACGTAGCAACTTCATGCAGTGCAGTGTGCGGCTGTGGGGGATTTGATTTCATTCCACTTCGATTTACATGGAAGTACGATCGATGGACCACATCAAGTCTACATGTTTTTCAGTAGATATTACTGTTTATGCAGTACGTATCGCATTTATACATAGTTTTGCGCTGAAATTCGTGATTCGTTGCGTTATATACCTACATTATATTTTCGTTGCGTTATTTACACTGCATTGTAAATACATATTTATACAGAACAGACATTAATTTGGTTAGGTACGTCCCTGGTAAAAATCAGTTGATGTAATGCTATATGGAAAACTCGTAAGTATTCTATATTCTCTGCGTGTTATGACTTATGAAATCAAGATAAGTCGACATTTGAGTTACATTAATTTAGATTTAAGATTTCTTGACTAAGATCTCGTAAATCGGTGAATGTAGTTAAGTTTATAAGGATAACTTGATGTCATGGTTGTTCTTCGTTTCAGAATCTGGTGGATATGAACTAGGTTCACACACGCAGTTTTAATCTCAAAATTTGCAAAGGTGGCTATTTAGTCCTATATGTCTCAATTTGTGTGCCGATGTTGACTTAGTACGGTTATTGGTAGGCTGCATGCCGAAAACAACTTAAGCAAATTAGTGCATGACAGCATTTCTTCGTACATTTTAAGGTAGTAGAGCCTTGCTGATTTCAGCATGAATGGGCCGGCTCGACCGGGGAAGTACTACCCTCTCACAGAAAATCTACGTAAAGTAGCAGTACCTAAACTGTTGCGTTTCGTTCGGTGAGTGAGAGTGCCGAAGGCCCTATCCCCTATTCCTTCTCCCTCATCCCACTCCTCATCCTATCCCTTTTCCCAACCCCAAGGGGCGGCAACGCACTTGTGACTCCTGTGGTGTTGCTTGTGTCCATGGGCGGCGGTAATTGCTTACCATCAGGCGATTCGTCTGCTCGTTTGCCGCCTGATAACATAAAAAAAACATTATCCTATTATCTTCCTCATCATCATCATCGTCCTAGCGCTGTCCTGGTTGCGAGACACTCACACACACCTTCACCTTGGAGCCTCGAGTCAGTGGTCTTAGATCCTATTATTTTCCTATTTAGTATAATACTGGTGCTGATTGGGATTCATTCAAGTGTTAATAGGTAAGTTTTCCCTGTCAATAATGTCCCAGATAGCCAATTTACTGTTTTGGATGTAGAGGTCGAACGCTTTCGCAACGTCAGCTAAAGTTCACCAGTAGAATTTACTGTAGCGCACAATTCAATTTGCCGGCAACTGATTGGGTATTTACAACCAACTTTGCGACTTAAAAGCGTCGAAATATTTGTTAGCAGCCAATTAAATTTACGTTGATATCGTAAATTTTAACCGCAAACAATTTTACTAATATTGTCATTTTCATATTTACTCTAGAGTAAAATTAAACAAGATATTGCTCTCATGAACGTTGTACGTATTGGACTGGTTTTATTTACTTACGTAATTCATTCACGCACGTTCGCTGCATGGCGTGACTGACCCACTTTTTTAATTAGACTTTTGTCGTCGACTGTCCGGTGACAGCTGTTGTACACGTGTGTGTGAATGCACCGTGTCTCTATATTTCGTCAATAATGACTCGCAACATAAAAGTTGAGAGCTTTTGGTGTTGTTGTTAATGACCCTTCAAAAATTTGGCGCCATCAATAACATTTTCAGTGGCATTATAGCTTTATACCCGTGCCTGAAAAAAAACTCTCTAACACGTGTTATTACTGATGATAAAGAAAGTATTTTTTTTTGTTATTACTTTCGTATCGTCACGGTAATATAATCTAACAGTGTTGTAACTCGGCCGTCTTCGTGAGTTATATACCTACCAGACGCGCCGCATGCGAGCTGCGGCACGATAGCGGCTGCGGGTACTGTAGGTACAGTCCGCCCAGTCTAATGGGTACTCTGCTCGCGGCGCGTAGGTATAACTCGAGTTTCGTGCGTTTGTATGGAGTTACAATACTGTTAGATATTATTACCGTGGTATCGTGTCGTTGGCAGACTTTAGACATAATCGATTTTAAACTTTCGCGATTTGTATACATCATACAAAATAATTTAGCGGGTCTTAATCGCGTTAACTTAACTCATATAAGGTATAAATACCTATTTGTTTCCGACGTTTCGCTCGTCTTGCACCGAGCTTGGTCGCGGAGAGACTGATGAGAGCTCGGCGCCGTCTTGTGGAAGTGCGGGTTTCGGCACCTACCCTGACTTGGTCTTTATTTAAGTTCGCAATGTCGGTACTCCGACACACTACACTAAAAGACACTACACTAAGAACATATCGCAGCTGTAAAAAACCGACATATTAATAAGTCGGCGATAGCTGAGCATTTGTTGGAGTCTGGACCAAACCACTGGATAGAACTGCATCAACCACAAGTCTTATCCACCGATCGTCACTATTACTCCAGGATAGTACGTGAAGCGGTAGAAATCAAGAAATATAACAATTTCAACCGGGAGGATGGATATAGATTATCGGCTACTTGGAATCCAGTCATCAGCAAATGTAAACACCGCCGCAGTGATAAATCTCAACAGTGTGTAGACGTCATTAGTGTAGTGTGTCGGAGTACCGACATTGCGAACTTAAATAAAGACCAAGTGAGGGTAGGTGCCGAAACCCGCACTTCCACAAGACGGCGCTGAGCTCTCATCAGTCTCTCCGCGACCAAGCTCGGTGCAAGACGAGCGAAACGTCGGAAACAAATAGGTATTTATACCTTAAATAAGTTAAGTTAACGCGATTAAGACTTTAGACAGTTTTGGCCCTACGAGTATACTCGACCACTCGAATGGCGTTTGGCCTTCCTTCACATGATACGTCAAGGATACCCAGACGACTCTGCGGAGACCGCGGCCCATCGTCTGTGGAGATGCGACACAGCCGTATAATTTTTTTAATTTTTCCTGTCATAAATTGTATCATGTCGAATAAAAAAACTAAGTCAAGTATACACATCGAGTCAGTTATCATCAGTCTCTACTAGAAAAGGACGAACGTTACTAATGTAGAAGTCAAATAAATCATAATAAATCAATCATTCGAAAATTACAAGTAGCTGACGACATTTCAGTTTAATTAGCAGGTTAGTGGTTGCGGTGCTACCGTAAGTCATCTCTCCTAATATTTTGTTTCTCTCCACTAAGAAAATTTAAAACGTAGAAGGTATTTTATTTATGTAAAAGCTATGTAGATTTTATTTATCCACATTTATGCGGTCCGTGATCCGGTTGTGCCTTCCGCTTACCTAGTAAGTGGCATTTGCGTGTTGCAATATTTCTCGAAAGTCATTCGAAAGTCTAACGTATCTATTTCAGTAATAAATTAAATTAAATTATATTTATTTCAGGAAATGACCCATACATTTGTTAGTATCACTTAAAAACTATGTTAGTAAAAATATAAACATGTAACTAACTATATTCTTCTTCGTAGGAAGGCATTGGGAGTTTTTGACAAATGTCTTCCGCACAGGTGCTCAATAAAATGGCCTTCAGTCTTGCTGGCAACAACCGCAAGGAGACTGTTGGCGCTGCCACGCACGCGCTGCAGTAGGGATGCGGATCTCTTGCGTATGATTGCAAAAAAGTCATCAGTATGCGCTCCCGCAAACATAGCTGATGCACTACAAAAACGTGGCAGCGACAACAATATTCTAAATGCATTGTTGTATTGCACTCGAAGGGCATTGTACGCTTTTTGTGTGTATCTTGTCCACAGGCTGCAGGTATAAAAGGTTTGGCAATATGCCTTAAATAACGTTATTTTGCCATCACTGTCGCATCTCGCAAACCTGCGGGCCAGCATGTTACACCTCACGGCCAATGCCCTTCGCTCCCTCTCAATGTCACAATCATCTGTGCTATCCTCCGTAACCCAGTGACCAAGGTACTTAAACTTCTTTACTCTATTCAGCATTACACCACCAATCGAGACCGATGGTACTACCTCGTAGGTTTTATTTTGTGCCTTAAAGACTAGCAATTCACTTTTCTTGGCATTATACCTTAGTCCCTGGGCTTCGGCATAGCACTCACAAATTTTTAACAACTTCCTGATGGCACTGATCGATGGACTCAGCAGCACCATGTCGTCAGCATAGCTAATATTATTGAAAGACACTCCATCAATCGAGCATCCGACACCAGTGCTGCTGAGTTCATCGATCAGCTTATCCATATAAATATTAAACAGCTTGGGCGAGGTCAAGCCTCCTTGCCTTACTCCACACTCAAGACTAAACACATCAGAGTAAGCACCAGCCCATCGCACAGTGTTACTCTGATTACCGTACTAGAACTGAAACATTTTAATGATTTCTGGTGGAAGATCTATCTCGCACGACAATTTACTCCATAAGATGTCATACGAGACAAGATCAAAGGCTCGGGACAGATCCAGAAAGCACGCATAGACAGGTGTCCCTCTCCCAGTATAATACTGCACTGTGTTCTTAAGGGTCATGATCGCCGTCTCTGTTGACAACCCATTCCTAAAACCAAACTGTCTATCATTTAAATTCATATGTTTACTTAGTAAACTGTCCATTAAACTATCCAGAACTTTAGCTATAATCGTGGCTAAGGATATTGGTCTGTAATTATTGAGAGCTGACATATCACCGGTTTTGTTTTTAGGAATGGGCACCACCACGGTTCTCATAAGATCAGCTAGCAGATAACTGTGACTCAAACATAAATTAAAAAACAATGCTAGTACTCTTGGCAGATGAACACCTGCGTTCTGCAAATGCTCTATGCTCAAGCTGTCATGACCAGGTGACTTACCTCTAGTCATATTTTTGATGACACAATCCACGTCACGGGCCAAGTAACGTACACTTAAGCCATCAATTCTCACATCAATTATCACATAAAATCGCAGCAAATGTTCGCTAGTGGCAATTCTTCTTCATTCAACATCGTCCTAGCATTATTCCGGTTGCATCCTACACTTTCATCGAGTACTGAGTCCGTTTTCGTATCTATTTTGTCTTACTGCAAAAGCTAGTATTATGATAGAATATTATATAGCTTTTCTACGGAGTGACTGACGTCTAACATCCTCAACCCAAAGCGATATTCAATGGCTTACCAGTGTCAGTATAGCCGAGCGAGGGTACTGATTACCCATGAGGATTGCCATAAATCTTCATCACAGTCGGTACCAACGGTGTATCGTACGCTCTGGCGCACGGGGCAACCAATAATAATAACAATTAAATAAGCACATAATTAACCTTCGAGAAGACAGTGGTATGCGCCGTGCGTTTGAACCCGATATATACACAAAAATATGTAAATATCCATAACTAAATTCAAATTAAGGTATCTGTATACTGATTATAATAGGTAGGTCGAGAATTCATCAAAAAGTTCTTCAATGTTAAAATGAGAGAATGCATTAAGCCTTCTCTCAATTTAAACAACAACGTAGTTTAAGTAGGTACCTATTATACCGTAGATGTCAATTAGTCCGTGTGGTGACAGATGAAGAATACGGAATCTCACCACCCCATTTCATCCCATGGGTGTGGTAAGAGCCGACAGAGGGAGCATATTAAGCAGAGAACAGCACTGTAAGAGTAGGAAAACTTGATACAAACCCTATACCAACCCGTTTGGCCAGCGTGGTATAGTAGGCCTATTCCTCCTTTCAAAGGAGAGGCCTGGTCCAGCAGTAGACTGTTAATGGCTGATGATGATGATGTTAAATCTATTTAATAGTAGAGATACCTACTTACTTACATAAATAGACGAATAGCCGTGGTTTTGCTAAACAACGAATATCTGAGATTTAATTGAGCAGTAAAATTTGACATGCAATATAAGCTTGGAATCTGTTCCAAATTCTTTAAATTGAATTCTGAGACAATAGAGTCAATCTCTGGCAATATATTTAATAAGACATTGAATTCTGTACCTAGTTTAAGTGACAAAAATACAACTCCATCAACCTTACCTACAAAAGCTAATTTAAAAAATTGTATCAGCCTGGTGCATCAAAATATACAAGGGTTGATGGGTAAGGAGTTAGAATTGGAATTGTTTATGAACTGTAACAATATTGATATTTTATGCATTACAGAACATTGGCTAAGAAGCCACCAGTTTATATTCAATTTCAATAACCACCAGGTTGCAAGCTCGTTCAGTAGAGAAAACTTTATCCATGGTGGCTCGTTAATCATAGTTAGCAAATTTCTAAAATTTAAAGAAAGGACTGACATTGTGAGCCTCTCTGTTGAGCGAGTAGTAGAAATCACATGTGTTGAGTTTGAGCAGTTCATTGTTATGAGTGTATACAAACCTCCATGTGCACCATTTGAAAGTTTTTTAGTTATTATGGAGGATGCCCTTAGCAAAGTTTGTAATTGCTGTAAAACTGTTGCTATTTGTGGAGATTTTAACGTTAACATATTAGAAAAATGCTCTTCGACTATCAAATTTTTAAATTTATTTAAGTCATACAATTTATCTCATAATTTTTATGAACCAACTAGAGTGACTGCCACAAGTGGTACTTGTATTGATAATATATTTACTAATATAAAACCATTACACAAATCTTTGATTAATATGCTTCAGTCAGATCACAGTGGGCAGTTAATCTGTTGTCCAAGAAAATGCCCGAAAGTCCAGAGAAAAATTATTAAATATATACCAATAAATGAAAATCGACTTAAAACTTTTAAAGACAATTTATCTCGAAAAATGCGTTGGTTGCCTCATCATGACCATCCGGATCAGTTATATAGCTCTTTGTTTGACTTGATTAATGACGAATTTCAGACTGTATTTACATCCAAAAAATTAAATGTAACTGACCGTCTGATGTTTAGTGATTGGGCAACTGAAGGTATTCATAAAAGCCGGATTAGGTTATATGAACTGAATGATGAAAAAACTTATAATAATAGTCAGAACTTTATTAATTATGTAAAAAAATATTCCAAAATATTTAGACAAGCTTGTAGTACAGCAAAATCTATTTATTTGAGAAATAAAATAAAATTATCAGAAAACACTATAAAGGCTACCTGGAATGTCACCAACAATGAAACTGGCAGAGCCAAAGCACGCAGCCGTGACTTCTTATTAAATATCAATAATGTGAGTGTTGCAGAGGACCTGGAAGTAGCGACAGAATTTGAGAAGATTTTTTCTAATATACCTATAATAACTACAGGGTCGCTTGACTCATCTTCCATGTCTGCTGAAATGCTTCTTAGGGACTGCGTGCCAGAATGTGGTGCAGCCTTTGAATTTACTGTTGTGACTACTAAAGATGTTATTTATCAATTTAAAACTATAAATATGAAAAAGACAATGGATTTGTGGGGATTGTCAGTGAAGACTGTTTCATCTATTATTACCATAATAGCTCCACATCTTGCAACAGTGTTCAATGGTTGCGTCGCTTCTGGAATATTTCCTGATTTAATGAAATATAGTAAAGTTATACCTTTATTTAAATCTGGCGACACATCAGACCCTTCTAATTTTCGACCTATTTCTGTATTGCCAACGCTTAGTAAAATTTTTGAAAAATTAATACTTAGTCAATTGCTTAGTTATTTTAACAGACATAATCTTCTTCACAAGAAACAGTTCGGATTTACGAGGGGTCGTTCAACTACTGACGCAGGAGTAGAGTTACTCAAAAGTATATTTACAGCTTGGGAGAAGTCGCAAGATGCTTTAGGATTTTTTTGCGACTTGTCCAAAGCCTTTGATTGTGTACATCATGATACTCTGGTCAGGAATTATATCATTATGGCATTAGGAACAAAGCTCTTAATCTCCTGGTTTCTTATTTGGGCAACAGAATCCAGAAGGTTCAGATTAATGATAAGACATCGCCAGGTTCTGCCTTAAAAATGGGCGTCCCGCAGGGTTCAATACTCGGACCATTTCTATTTTTGATCTATATCAACGATTTACCCTATTACGTAAAGAACGATCATGAGATTGTGTTGTTCGCGGATGACACCTCTTTAATTTTTAATATTAAAAGACAACAGAGTAATTTTGACGAAGTAAACAACGCACTCTCTAAAGTTGTTAATTGGTTTAATGTAAATAATTTATTACTCAATGATAAGAAAACTAAACTCTTAAAATTCTCCATGCCCACTGTTAAACAGATGGAAACCAATGTACAACTGAAGGAAACCAGAATTGAGCCCGTCGGGACAACCTTATTTCTAGGTATTATGCTGATTCCAAACTTCAATGGGGTCCGCATATAGAAAGACTTTCGGGCAAACTTAGTTCTGCAGCTTATGCGGTTAAGACAATTAGACGCCTTACAGATATAGAAACAGCTAGAATGGTCTATTTCAGCTACTTTCATAGTATTATGTCATATGGGATTCTTCTCTGGGGGAATGCTGCAGACCTTGACACAATATTCGTTCTGCAGAAAAGAGCAATAAGGGGTATTTACAACCTCGGTCCTCGTGTTTCTCTAAGAGAAAAGTTCAGTGAGATAGGCATCCTAACTGTTGCTTCGCAATATATATACGAGAATCTGTTATATATGTCCACAAGAACATTGACACATTTAGTAAAAAAAGTGATCTACACACTGTTAATACTAGACATAAGAATAATCTTATAGTTCATAGCACCCGCCTCCACAAAATAAGTAGCTCTTTTATGGGGCAGTGTATACGCTTTTATAACAAGCTCCCTCTTAATATAAGAAATTTATCTATAAATAAATTCAAAATTATTGTTAAAACTACACTGTGTTTAAAAGCATATTATAAAATTACTGATTATATAGGCGATAAAAATGCTTGGGATTGAGCTGCTCTAATTCAACACAAAAATATAAATGATGTATAAACTGAACAATTTTAATTTGACTTTTCGTAAGCACTTTAAAAAAGTTTACACGAAATAAATATTCATTTCATTTCATTTCAATTAAAATTTTCAAGAAACCTCAACAGTTTTAACAAAACAAACTTATTTACAAGTTACCTTTATTCTAGGAAGCTCCTAATAAATATGTATGCCTATAATTAGAAGAAGCGAAATATAAACCATACATAGCCGTTTCCCGCGGTTTCACCCGCGTCCTGAGGGAACTACTTCGCGTACCCGAAAAACCCAAATATCTTACGGGCCCCTATTTTTTTCTAAAATAAAATATAGCCTATGTTACTTGCAGATAATGTAGCTTTCTAATGGTCCAGTAGTTTTAATTGTTAATTAATACTACAAAAGAAATTATACTTATGTTAATTGTAAGAAAACGTTTGAAACGTACCTAATTCTTTAGATAATGGGTAAAATCGATAAATAAAAATGCGAAGCACAGATATTCTTATAACTACGAGCTGTATTATGAAAAAGCAAAAAATCGAACTATGTAATTAAAGTCCTTCGATTATTTAGGTGGAAAATTGATAACAATAACTTGAGAGCGGTGGGCTCGCCCGTAATATCCTAGCGGACGTAAAAAAATCATATTCTTGCAAGAAATAAATCAACATCTTCCGATTTTCCGATTTTTCGATATTTATATCCAAACTTTTACAGTTGAATTCACTTTGATTATAGGTGCCATGAATGATTCATGCGTTTATTTCGGGCCTATGTTCGGCAGTATACCTACAGAATGTATAATATGCAAACATAAGAGATACTAAAAACACGTTGCAACGCAAAACGCTTCAGAGAAAACCTGAATGTTTCGGGTTTTCCAAATCAAACAGTCGCTTATACACGCATTTACGTTTCAGACGTTTATAGCGAGATCACGAGAAAACCATGTTTTTGTTTACACCAGCCGCTTTGCTAATTTTATACTCACGATCGCTAGAAAGAAAGATGAAAGTATACATTTTTGAACGGTCGGTTTTTCGTGGAAATATGGCGCTGGCAACAACCTGACCCCGTTTGACTTTTAGTTATCTTTGCCATCTGTCAAAGTTATCTAAATATTATGCCTACCTACTATTTCTAAGTCTTGGAATGGTTTATCTAGTTCAATGGATTTCCTCGTAATTTTACAATGAGAACGCGGCTTACAAGAGCTTATCTTATTAGGTTAGTTTTGTTTAGGAAATTAGCGGCAAAAGAGTTAGCGCTTGATAACCTACTAACTGTGGCCTTTAGACGTCAGAGACGCCAATATGCGTTGGCAATAGAGAAATGGACAAAAAGATGAAGGTGTCCCGCCAGTACCGTTTTAGAGAAGACTCTAAAACCTCTTTTTCTCTTTTCTTTTCTAATTAAGGAAATAGAGTATGGAAATTCTCAGAACAAATCGCAACATTGGTGACAGGTACTATTATGGACTACAAACTACACCTGCCTGATAATTTTTATAGCATCCGATACAAACTAATAATTATATTTTTTTATATCCATGACGATTAGGTCACATAATATGTAGATGAGACTTGCTTGTAGTAGTAGAGCCTTGCTTGCAGTAGTATAGTCTTGCTTAGAATAGTAAAAACTTGCTTTCAGTAGCAAAGCTTAGCTTAGTGGAGACTTGCTAAAAGGCAACTTGCAAGACTTGCAGGCAAAGCCTAGCTAAAATTAGTAGAGTCATGTTTAAAATAGCAGAGACTTGCTTATAGTAGTAGAGGCTTTCTCAGAGAACTAGTCCTTCTAAGAGTAGTAGAGCCTTTCTTAGAGTAATAGAGACTTACTTATACTAGTAGAGACTTGCTTAGAGTAATAGAGACTTGTTTATAGTAGTAGAGACTTGCTTAGATTAGTAGCGACTTTCTTAGAGTAATAGAGTCTTACTAGAGCAGTTGATTTTTACTTGGGGTAGTAGAGTCTTACTTAGAGTAGTAGAGACTTGCAAGCTTCGACTCGACTTACTAGTAAGTCTCTACTGCTATAACAGTAGAGACTTGCTTAGCGTCATAGAGCCATATAATTATGTTTAGTTAGAGTAGTAGATAGTCGAGTCCTAACAAGAAGCTAACTAAAAAGATTCCAGGCATGCTGTGCTTCCTACTGCTATTATAAACGTGAAAGTTTGTGAGGATGGATAGATGAGTGTAGGATACTGTTTCACACAAAAACTACTGACCAGATTTTGATAAAACTTTCGGTGATCCCGCCTATATCAGAATAGCAGATAGGCTATTTTTTATCGAGATAATCGATACTCACTTGGGCCATGGACCGAAACTAGTGTAAATATAAAAAATACTACCTAGTACGTATTCGTTTAAAAATGACGTATAAGTACTTCTTGGTAACAATCAAATAATTTATTAATTTATCCAATAGGTTCGCCGCAATTGTATCTGAAGTATAATTATTAAAAAAAAATACTCTCGTCATAATTATATATTTTTTTAATGAAAACATAGTTCAGTAATGATTCTCGACGTTCTTATCGAGATCGACGCGATGTGAATTCATTGTTTCGAAACAAACACACAAAATAATTAGGTCACAGAATTAACGACTGTTATTATGAACGGCATTATGTATTCTGAAAATCTATAAAACTTTCATTACATGTAAACTTTTTTATGTTTGTAACTTACGGCCATTTTCAATATTCGATCCACACATGGATTTTGAGATTCGAAATTCGTGTTTGACATATTTTGTATGGAGCTTATGTCAAAAACGAATCTAAAATCTACAGAAAAAAATATTCGAACTATAGATAGATATCTATAGTTCGAATATTGAATTTCGTAGTAAGTAGTCTGTGCGCGCGGCTCCGCTAAAAAGTTCAAAACATTATAGGACACAAAGAGACAGTATTCCCAATTACAATTACTCGCTTTATCCCCTTCTAGAGAATGCTCAATTTTATGAAGGCATCGCGCAGTCTAACGGCCATTTTCAATATTCGAACTATAGACAGATCTGTAGATTTTAGATTCGTGTTTGACATATTGTGTATGGAGCTTATGTCAAAAACTGTCAAAAACGAATCTAAAATCTACAGATAATTCGAATATTGAATTCCGTAGTTAGTCTGTATGTTTATGGTAAGAATCAGACAATGCACTGATGCTGTAGACATGTAGTGGTCAAGCGGCTGCCCCGCTGATTAAAACTGTTCTTTATGTAATTTAAACTTTCATTGTGTTCATTATCTTTAGAGAAATGTATTCTGAAAGACAATTTAACACTAGCACTGCTCTGTTTGTTATGACTTCGACACAATTTGGCTTACGTCACACCTTTGTGTGAAGTAAGGCAAAATGTGTCGGTTTGAGTGGTTTTCGTGTCCATTTGGTTGAATGTAATTCCCCTACGATTCAGTATTCGCTCTACTACAGGCATTTTCTTTTTAAACAATGAGCAATACAGTATATACCTTTAAGAATACTGTATATAAATTCTATAAACGTATACTAAACATAAATACCTACACAACTACAGCTGCGTACTTTGCTGACCAAGGTTTAATCCCTCAATGGAAAGTCCCGCGAGAACGCATACGCTCACAATGGTGAAACCCAACATTAGCATAGTGCTACTATATTCAGATTGTCTGGTTCTAATACTAAACTCGGGGAATTCGTTCTTTATAGCGAATGCACGTGGTCTGGCAAACAGCCAAACTCCAACTAGTTATGTAATATTTTAGGAAAAACTTGTTCGCGATGTTTTGGCCGCAGTTACGTGCCAACTGCCAATGTACATACAGCTTAACGAGTGCAAACTTCAGTAAGTCTCAAATACTGGTTGGAATGTATTGATCGTCCCATTTTCTCGATGGCAACACAGACTCATAATAATGATGGGACATACACATACATGACGTATATGTACCTATCGGGTTTGCCTTGTTAGTTTCGTGGCTAAGGCGTCCCGTACGTCTGCAATAATATTCTGCAATATTGATGATCAATTGCACAATACAAATGGAGTAGAATGTAGTAATGTAAATTAATGTTTAAGCGAAATTCAATATTGTAGACTTCGAAGGCAAGGCAAGAATAGCAGAGAAGAATATAACTTAAAAGTGTGACAATACAACTGAAATTACAATAGTAAGCATAAAGCATTGCGATGGGAAACATGCCTAAGTAAATCTTCCTAAGGTGGTGGTTATTTATATAGTCTGACTGTTCAGATTAATTCGGTGAGTAGGTCGATTTCTCTCTGTCTCTGTACAAGTGTACACCTCAACTGAAAAACAATCAAAGTAGGTATCGTTATAAGCTTTTCAGTACCTAAAGCTAAATAAGTGTTGTAGAAATACGATTCCTCAAATTTTTATTCAACCATTTTTTTTAACGCATCACCAATACCAGGACTTACTACTGATCGATCGCACAGAAGGAAAAAGATCGATGTCAAAAAATAATAAGTACCAAGTCCGATTTGAGACTTATCTTTACAACAAAATTTATTCTATGGATTGTTGTTTTCATTAGGGTAATGAATGCAAAAACTACTTAGGTATTCATAAGTTATCTGATGTTGGCAACAGTTATTGTCCATCCACTCAGTGACCCTATCTAACCTAACCTACTTTCTGTGGCCTACCTTCCTATTCGTTTTGATGCAATTTGTGATACACCGGTTATGATTAATATATCGTATTAATCATAACCGGTTTCCTTGTTTATTCAATACATGATATTCTATACGGGAATTATTTCATCTATTATTTTATATATTATCTATTATTGGATTTGATGGGAAAATGGGCTTAATTCTCTTTTTGGCCTCGTTACACTATAGTATTTTATTCTATTGCTGTGTTTTATGATCATAATGTAGGTACAGTGTTAGAAAAGCAACATGCTATTTTTAAGTTATCAAACTACATTGAACTTAGGTATTTGGCGGTGATTTTCGTCTATTCACTGAATTGACACATACAATGTAGACAATTAAGTGGAACTTTTGTCAAATTTTATTTCTTTCCATCTCTTTCAAGACTCGGAAAGAAATAAAATTTGACAAAAGTATTTCAAGACTTACTACTAGTAAAAAGACAACATTTTGTTTTTCAGCGCACAAAAGAATCAGCAGCTATATGTTTAGTTTGAATCGGCTAATCTGTATACACAAAGCCTTATTACAAAACAAGCATCTTAATATATAAAATCCTTGCGTTACTGACTGACTGACAGACACGCTACAGCCGAAACTATGCGGCGCAGGAAGCTGAAATTTGGCATGTATGTTCCTTGGGGACCGTAGGGGTGCACTAAGAAGGGATTTTCCGAAATTCCCACGGGATCGGCCAAAACGAGAAAATTTAAAAAATTTGCTGGCGTCTTCTAGTTTCTAATAAAGCTTATCTTAAAATAATAACAAAAAGTAAGTAAATACTAAAATTATCGATGTCCCCGAGTTTTTTACAACGATTTCATTGTTTTGGCGCGCGACACTAATGCGATTAAATTGAACATCAGGATAAAATTAAATAATCTTTATTAAGAAATCGACAGCTTACGGCGATAATATCATTGGAACTCGTACAGTTCCGTAAAATATTATCGGAGAGACTTGTACACCAAATTAAGCAATAACTTTAGTACCTATCTAATGTACCTATGTTGTGAACTGTTCGGGCGCCGGCGCATTGATAAGGGGTATCAATGTAGGTACCTACACTTAAACCTCTTGCATATTATCTCCTCTTGACTTTGCCTGGGTGGCGGTTATCATTATAGCATAAGTGTTATTGTGTCGGGCTATATCACTGCTATGTTTTGTCGAACTCCGGACAGTAGCTTTGCATGAACTAACAGCCGCCTGTGCTTACCACTTTAGAGTTTATTATAATTATACATTTTAGGGTTAGTTATAACCTCTGTTAGGTTTATTCTGCGGCAGTTAGACGCCATTTCAACAACGTCAGTCTTTGACGCATGTGGGGCTGGGGATGGAAATACGTCATAGCCACACTAAAAGCATATTTATGTACTAGAGGGTGCCCGCAGCTCCGCTCGCACTTTTTTATTTTTATTTTATGCGTTTCTTCCCGACCCCGTGGGAATTTCGAGAAATGCCTTAGTACACCTCTACGGCCCCAAGAAACATGGGTACTTAGGTACTTATTATGTCAAATTTCAGATTTTTGCGCCTAATGGTTTTGGCTGTGCGTAGTCTGTCGGTCAGTCAGTAAAGCAAGAATTTTATACTTACATATATACAGATTCGTCAAATATTCAGGTAAGTAGATACGCTTTTGGCTTGACACCCCTTGCTCTTCCACTCAGATCTGCCAGTATTGGTATCTAATCATTTCTAAATGTGGCTTACCACATTTGCAGTCTTATCACTATATATCTTGGTGCAATCGTGTTAATTTCATAATTAATATCGCGTAGAATAGTAAAACGCACGCGGTACCATATTTGCACGATAGGTGATGCTGATGTAATATAAATTATTATGATGAAATGGTACTACGAAATAAATTGATAAAAAGTTAGAAATTGCCAATCTACTCAACACCACCATTATTATTATTTTAAATTCTTTGCGGGATACAAAGACATACACAACACTTATAAAAGTCAAAACCCTATTCTAGACGAAACCGGCTTTTCTTAGCTAAATGACCTCTTGAGGAGAAAAGCCGAAATAAACTCAGAGTCATTGCTTTTTAGGGTTCCGTACCTAAAAGGTAAAAAACGGGACCCTATTACTAAGCCTCCGCTGGTGACAGACAGACAGACAGCGGAGGCAGATGTCTCATAAACCTTGATAGCTAGAAAGCTGAAATTTTCACAAATTATGTATTTCGGTTGCCGCTATAACAACAAATACTAAAAATAAAAAAGTAAAAAATATTAAAGGGGGTCCCATGCAAAAAACGTGCTTTTTTCGTATTTTTGCTCAATATTACTAACTGTAACAGGTAGACGCTTCAAATTTTCACAGAATATTTAGTTGTATATTACCTTTCAAAATAAATAATTAAATAAAAAAGTAAATAATAAAGGGGGGCTCCCATACAACAAACGTAATTTTTAAGCAATTTGTTACTCGATCTTAATAAACAGGTAGAAACTTAAAAAGTATTTAAGTATACATACAACGAACGTGATTTTCTTTTATAGATGATGGTACGGAACCCTTCGTGCGCGAGTCCATCTCGCACTTGCCCAATTTTTTTTTACCTCTCATTGCAGTCTCTTTCGACTTCTCATAAAAACTAGACAACGGTGTAAAAATAAGAAATGAAATAAGTACTGCTAAACCTGGCTACATAGTAAACAAGTCAACCCAAAACCGTGTCATCAATATTATAAGCCTTGATATTATTTTTGGCCGATACGGTACTATATAAAATTTATCGACACGAATATATATATATATATCACAAAAGGCAAATTGCGGTTATAGTTATTAATTTATAACCCACACATTGATAATAATATTAATAATATAATTGTCAATATTCTGCGACAAATTCTACACACAATTTCCTTATAGATATTTATAATATTAAATATACTTATTAATTAAACATCCCTGTCACGTAGGCTCGGCACGTAGCCATTGAAAACTACTGAAACAGAAAGTACACACGACTGAACCAGGAACGATGATTTTTCTTTTTTATTAGCATGGCACACTGTGACGGCACGCCATTATGCAAGTGCGGCAACAGCGCATCTCCAAAACAGCGATTGACTTGTCATTGAAATTTGACCTTTAAATCGAACGTTATATAATATACTAGAGGACGCCAGCAGCTACGCCTGCATTTTCTTTAAATTTACCCGTTTTGGCCGATCCCGTGGGAATTTCGGGAAATCCCTTCTTAGTGCACCCCTACGATCCCCAAGGAACATACATGCCAAATTTCAGCTTCCTGCGCCCAATAGTTTCGGCTGTAGCGTGTCTGTCAGTCAGTCAGTAACGCAAGGATTTTATATATTAAGATTTCATAACGTCAACGTAAAAAGCCAAACAGAACAGCGGGCTGTCGGCGCGCTTACCGCAACCGCAACATAGGAGACAGCGCCGCGCCGCGCCGTACCGCTGCAGTGCCGTTGCGCGTTTCCGTGCCGGTACAGTGTGTCCTTATAACGACTTTTAAAACTATCTCGCAATACCCGCTCCAAACAAAATTCTCAAAATCTAATTTCGCATTGTTATTGTTTCTCGTAATTTAGAATTATGTAAGTAGGCCGCTAGATTAGATAATACAATTCTTCAACTAATTACATCGTAACATGCATACTATAATACTAGTTGATATTATCATTTCTATGAATTCGAAATCAATAAACACCGGCCAGCATTAACAGGAAAAGATAAAGTTCATTTTTATTTTACCTCGGAAACAGTAGTCTATCTTTGTATAATAATATGTAATCTGATTTGCGTTTATAATAAAACATACGGCGGTTATTCACGGATTGCACGGCAATATCAACTGTTGCAACAAAGCACATGTTGATAGAGATAAAATGATTGCAATTATTAAGAAACGATAAAGTGTACCTATTATTTATTTATTTATCTATCATTTTGTTATTGTCGTACATTGCTTGACATTTTTTGCTTTACATAGAGATATATTTTTATATTATTTAAAAACACTATTAATTAAGCTATTGTATTGCAATCCTTCGTAATGTTCTCTTATTTATACCTGTTGGTGGTGGTATATTAAAAAAAAAGAAGATGCTACATAACCTAGCTTTGGATGCTGCTACACCCTTAGTAGGTACTTAGGGGCTGCAGCATTATGGCTGAAGACTTCTTGCAAAAAATGAAGAGTTTGATTCATCAAACTCTTCATTTACTCTTATTTATTCTTTAAGGGATGAAGGTATAGGTACTTACTTCAGTAAGTACCTATACCTTCATCCCTTAAAGACCAGAGGGCCTATATAATATGCATTGTATTATCGATATCGCTATTGGCTAACTAAATCCAAGATACAGACCACACAAAGAGCTAAGGAGTTGCTTAGGCATCAGACTCAGAGACAAATGGACAAATGATGATATACGTAACAAGACAAAAGTAATTGATGCTCTACTCTTCTCACGAGGCATGAAATGGAAATGGGCTGGCCATGTTGCAAGATTCACCGATGACAGATGGACACTAACAGTTACTAAGTGGTCCGGTCCACAAGGCTCCAGAAATAGAGGTCGACCCAGCGCACGTTAGGCAGACGAAATAGTCGCGACAGTAGGCACAAACTGGCACTATGCAGCAAAAGACCCTTAGGGGGTCTATGCATTAATAATTTTTTTGCTCATTTCATATACTTATTTTAATTTTTAATACTGCAATTTTGCATGGAATAAATAAACTTGATACAAACCCTATACCAACTCGTTTGGCCAGCGTGGTATAGTAGGCCAATTCCTCCTTTCAAAGGAGAGGCCTAGTCCAGCAGTGGATTCTTAAAGGCTGATGATGATGATGAAATAAAGCTTTATTATTATCCTATTTTTCTCAGCTCTTGGCTGGTATAATCTACATTTACGGGTGGGCACCAAGTAAATGCAGAGTGTGTATCTATATTATGTTGTAGATGTGGTTTCAGGTGTGCTGTTTAGACTTTCACTAGTACAAGCTCCGGTTATGTGTTGGATGGTTTCGGGTTGAGTATGGCACTTACAGCATTTGTCATTTGTAACGGTTGGGTCTTTTATTATAAATTTTCTATAGTTTTTGGTGTTTATGATCTGATCTTGGATGGCTATTATGAAACCTTCTGTTTCTGGAAACAAGTTACCTATCTTCAACCATTTATTTGAAGCTACTGGATCTATATGAGTCTTTTCCAAGTCATGTGGATGTCGGCCGTGAAGTGTTTTATTTTTCCAGTTATCTATTTTCTGTGTCTGCACATCGCTAGTGCTCGCAATTTGGGTATTAATTGGTTCGTGTAGGTTGAGTGCAGTGTAGTTCAAATCATTTTGGGCGATAGCTTTATGAATGTGGCTTGTACTTGTTTTTGTGAGAAAAATGATTTCAGATTGTGTACTTGTTTCTTCCAGAGGTGGTTGATATCTATAAAACCTCGGCCTCCATTCTGTCTTTTGATAGTTAGTCTTTCTACAGCAGATTTTGGGTGCAAATGATTGTATTTTGTTAACGTGGTTCGTGTTTTTCGTTCTATTTGTTCTATGTCTGTTTTAGTCCATTTAATTACGCCGAATGAGTAGGTCAATATTGGAACGGCGTAAGTGTTAAGCGCTTTTATAAGGTGTTTGCCGGTGAGTTGTGTTTTGCATAGGGCATTTATTCTTATTTGGTATTCGGTTGTTAGCGATTGTTTTATTGTGGTGTGGTCTAACCCTTTCAATTGTTTATAACCTAAATATTTATAAACATCATTCGGTTCCATCGCTGTAATTGTGTTAGCATCGTCAATTGCGTAGTCACCGCCTCGTATCTTGCCTCTTATTATATGCAGTGTCTTACATTTATCTAAGCCGAATTCCATATTTATATCTATACTAAATTCTGATCTTTTTGCTAAAAGTATTTTCATGTCTTTTTCTGATTTTGCATATAATTTAATATCGTCCATATATATAAGGTGTGATATAACTGTTTCTTCTGTTTGATATTTAATGCTATATCCGACTTGATATCAATGCAGTAAGTGTGAAAGTGGGTTTAAAGCTAGACAAAACCATAAAGGACTTAAGGAATCACCTTGTCTTGATTGATATTTGGCGAGTTCTAATTATAGTGTTGCGGTTAGTTAATTGTAAAGTTGTTTGCCAATGTGGCATAAGGCTACGCATAAAACAAGTAATCATTGGATTTATTTTATATATTTGCAAAATTTTTAATAACCAAGAGTGGGGTATACTGTCAAATGCTTTCCTATAGTCGATCTATGTACAATGTAAGTTTATATTTTTGACTGTGGCATGTTTATGAATAATTGAATCTATAATGAGTTGTTCCTTGCATCCCATATGGCCCCGTCTGCATCCCTTTTGCTCTTCTGCTATAATGTGGTTCATTTCAATATGTGTTCTTATTCTATGAGCTATTGTTGATGTTAAAATTTTGTATATTGTAGGCAAACATGTAATGGGCCTGTATTGAGATGGTTGTGGTGAGTGTTTGCCTTTTGGTAGCATATAAGTTATACCGGTAGTCATAAATTCAGGTAATTTCTGTCTATCTAATATAATAAGTGTAAAATTTTTGGCGATGGATTTGTGTAACGTTGTATGTTTTTTGAACCAGTAATTGTAGACCTTATCTATCCCAGGTGATTCCCAATTATGTAGTTTGCTTGTAATTGAATTTATGTCGGTTTCTGTTATTTCCTCAAATTCCATCTCATCTATTGTATTCCATTTTTTTCCTGTATAATCCAATCAGCTCTATTGTTATGTTGAACCTGTTTCTCCCAAATTCCTGTCCAAAAATCTTCAAGTTGCGTTTTCGACGGTAGTGTTGTATTATCTGTCATTGATTCATCTAATTGTGGATTGCTTAAGTTTCGGTAGAACATTTTCTCATTTGAGGTAAATAAAATATTATTATTTCGTCTTTGTTGAGCCTTCTTATATCTTTTGAGTCTATGGACTTTTAATGCAAATTTTTGTTTTAGGGTATCTAAATATTCTTCTGGTTTTATATTGTCATTTTCATGCCTTGTGTGGTGAGTATTCCTTGTTTTAAATATGTGTTCAACCCTTTTCATTACTTTCCTCGATCTATTGTTATTGTTACGAGCTGGGGTTCGACAGTAAATTATAACTCACTATGCCACCTAAACTGAACTTTATTTACTGACACAAACACTATACACACTTATTTCTCAACACTAATAAAAACACACTTATTTCAAACACTTTTCCACTCCACTAAACACTTCCGACTTACTTCCTTCGCTTCTTGTTTATCGCTCCGATATTCAATTGAAACTGTCCTGTCTCGCGCGTTTACGCGGTATTTATATCGGCCGGAACACATAACTAGCCTTTTCGAGACGACTCACGAAATTTCTGGTAACGTGTAACGTGTTTACTTCTAGATTTGTGTAATTGTTCTATTTACACCAACGCCATCTATTAGAGGATAGATGAAACAGCTTTAAACAACCGATACATCTAATCTCATCTAGTTCTCCCATTCACTGATAGATGGCGTTATTTTCAATTCGTAACATTATTAATATATTGCGTGAGTCTACCACAATCAGCTCTGTTTTTCTATGTCCTTTTCTAGTCTAAGTTGCCATGCAGGTTTATTTTGGTCTTTCGTTTTTACATTTCTAGAATGGTCTGTTATTCTATAATTAAGTTCTTCAGATATAACAAAGGCTGTGCAATATATTAAGGTGTGTAAGACTACTAATTCTGTATCTTCTGAGAAAAATTGATTTAATATATTATTATTGAATAAGCTTGTTAATAAAGTGAGTTTATTATTATTA
Organism: Euclidia mi; assembly: GCA_944739405.2. NCBI lineage: Eukaryota > Metazoa > Arthropoda > Insecta > Lepidoptera > Erebidae > Euclidia > Euclidia mi. Next base: position 106,502,215 of record OX123182.2, read on the forward strand.
TTATTGGTTTAGTGCAAAAATAAAAAGCATTATCGTAATCCTAGTGTCATCCTGGTTTGGCCCAAGTTCCGCTTTCTAGAAAGAGAAAGAAAGAAGAAAGAAAAAGCATTTATTTCTATCAGACGAAAGACATTAAAAAAAGACTACAATATAATTAAACAGATTATACCTAATAAATCTGTACACGCCTGTCGTCTGCATAAAATAGAAAATTCTAGTTCAGCCATATTGGATAGCATGTTGGCGGAGATAGGAGAGAGGATGACAGTCGCTCGAGAGCGACTGTCATCTGACCGGTGCATCTTAAAGTGAGGGCACGTAGGCGTGGAAACTTTGTGGCAAACCCACCAGGTCAGGCCACCTACCTATAAACTATACCGCCTCCTCACTTGCCCACTTATTGCAAATGTTTTTCAACGTCAAAAAGATCTTCTTATCATTTTGGAGTTAAGGGCCGGAACATATCTGACGGAAGATCCGTCGCGTTTTATCGGTCGCGTAACGCCAATACATACAAATGTATAGAAAAACGTTCAACCATTCACACCTGACCGAAGATCCGTTAGTACGTCGAGCGCACCACGCACCACGTGAATTTTGAGTAAGGAATATAAATGGAGAGGGCAACTAGTAGGTTATATTTTATATTTTTATATACTCACGGCTGTATCCCCGGAGGGGTAGGCAGAGGTGTAATATTACACCCACATTTCGCCATGATTTTTTTTTATACACATATATACGAAATCGACATAAAGCCACCAAACATAGTATTGTCTTAGGGATATCTCTGTCAGAAAAAAGAGATAGCCATAGATTACTGAATAAATTAATCATGACGATATTTTATTAGAAATGTCATTCGTGCTACTAACTCCATATTTTTCGCCAAGGTTTGTGGTACATCTGCTGTGAAATCGTTGTCTATCGAACATAATAATTTTGTTTTTGTGCATAAATATGTCTAAAAAACCAATATTGGCTCTCAGAGAATATTTTGTTACATGTTTCATACAAGGGTCGTCTTTCGCTTTGCCATGTTCGCCCACATTTGCATTATGGAATAAAGTAATCTGGCAAAAGATTTAAACTAACAAAGGTAACTTACTACAAAAATGTATTATTCTCCTCTAACCGGCTCCATATCGTTATCGATTACATTCTGGAGAACAACCCAAATGGCAGCCATTTTATTTGCCCAACGTTTCGTAGGTGTGCACGCTAATTTCGTAGGTGTGCACGCTAAATTCGTAGGTATTGGACATACCATATCTATGTCATTCCCAGATCGGTGATTTTAAGATCGTAAGATTCCAGGGCCGCCAGACCTTACTTATTTTTTCAGAAACGAAATGTGTAGAATAATATAGTGTTAGTATGTGCTATGAGTGTACGCATATTTGCTAGCTTGGATCGAGGGCCAATTTTTGGGTATGAGGTGCTAAAGGTCCACGGTAACAATTTCCATACATACCTATATAGAAAACATTTAGTGTCTTGCTCTGCAACTGTAGTCTGTAACCCATTCTATATCATTTGTATAAGTTTTGTGAAAAACCGTAACCAAATCGTATTATCGTCTTTTATTTTTGAACCTCCATACCTAAATAGGATATATATTTAAATAACGCTCGTTGGCTACTATAAAAAATCTTCGACGTCCGACATATTTTTAATAATCAAACTCGAATTGCAATATAAATAACTACAGGACTTCAGTGACTACATAACATCAGGGAACACGAAAAATGATTAGGTAAAAGAATATGTCAGTAAAATATTGAGCTGCCCTGAGTACGGCCCTGCACGAACAAACTTATATGTGTGCATAATAGCCACGCTTTCAGCGAATGTGTGCAGATACGCTCGACGCATTTTCCGTCAGATGTGTATCGATTCATTTGACGGAATAGACGCGACCGAAGATACGTTCGACGCATCTTCGGTCAGATATGTTCCGCCCCTAAATGATAAAAACTTGATTATAATTGATCTGTTGCGAATGTCGACAACTAAACGCCACAAAAGTTAGAGAATACAAAACGTCGATTGATAGACATAATTGATTTAATAAGTAGTCGCGCCGTAACTAATGTTCCATCGTACCAGCATTGGCTTATCTCGATAATTAAGTTGCGTTAATTATTGGACGTTTTATTAAAAACAAAAAATAGCCCTCTGCGGCATGTAACGGTTGATGGGTTTAAAAATGTTTAATTATATTATGACAAGTAGCGTAATGGTTGAGGCGGCTGCCTCACCACTTAACGCTGTAACGAATGTTATGGGTACGATCCCCAAACTGTTATTTGTTAATACTTCGTGATCTACAAATTGTGGCTGAGTCTGTGTGTTTTTGTGTCCCTTGGTTGAACGTTCAATGAAAATCCCTCATCGACAAAGGATCCTTTTCTCGTGCAATCATTTTCCTTCTACCCGTTAATATGATTTATTCAGCTCTACTTACCCTAGTGCTAACGTTATTAATATTGCTTGGGGTAAGGAACTTCGTCGTTTCTGGAGCGGATGTAATAGGATCTATTCAGTCCAATTTTTCGTTTGGGCGATTATGGAATTTCTTCGCCAGCGTTATAATTAACCTAATTAAGTCATAGCTAAGAGATTGGTTTATTTTAAGCCATATTTATCGAATGCTTGAAGCCATATTTAGCACTACTTTTGTACTGGTTTCTGATTAAGTCATCTCGCGACCGGGCCTAGTGAAACCCATGCTGAATTCTGGAAACAAATATGAAATATTTCACCTATATTGTTTAATTATTGTGCTATTGAGACTCGTTATATAAATTAGATGATAAATATTTGAGATAGTTATTAAACGCTTTTTAGCTAAGTAAATATGCAAACTTCCTTTTGGTTCTGTGACAGACTTTTTTTTAACCTACACTGTCCTATTGTTGGGCAAAGGTCTCCCCTACACTTATCCAGAGGTTTTTGTCTCCAGTTACTTAAGTATGTCCAATTTTGTGAGAAGCTCATCTAACCAACATATTAATAAAATAAAATATGTTAATAGAACCGACAACACTCGTCAATGGGAGAGGCGTTTTTACAGCAATATATTTAAGTAAGGTGTCATTTTAAAGGTTATAAGAACGTGTTCCCATACTTGACACATTGGCATTTGACGGCATACATGTGATGGGCTTGACTTGAATAACGATGAGCACGAAATTAAAACACATTGTGTTTTAAGACTATGTTTCGAAGTAGGTTGGTGAAATTTGGAGATTGTGTAATTGGTCGTGTTATGTACGCTGATAAAAACATACAAGTGTTATATATTCATTTTTATTTTAAAGTATAATTAGATATATAAAAATGACTTCGTACCAAATAGTATTATATACTTAATCATTTTAAAAAAGGAACTTATTTTTACGAGTAGGTATGAATATCAGCCATTGCCGCAAAAACTTACTACGGCACACTGTAAGACCGAAGAAAAATTTAAGTACATGTGAATGGTACAGTGCAGTCCCTAGGGTCGACGATGAATTCATGAGAGATATCTGAAATATCTGTCCAAATACCTGAGTCTTTGAATTGATGGAAGCGAGCGGTGCAAGTGGTGATTAAGCCCCTGTTTTTAGGAGCCAAACTGGTTTGGAATTATGAGAGGAGGAAGTGGTATATGGGCTAAAGGCCCCCAAAAGCTGTCCTTCTGAATCCAAAAGCCGCCGAAACCAAAAGCCTTTAAACCAAAAGCCCCGGCAAAGCAAAAGACCTCCAAAAGCCTGATTCCCCTGATGCCATGTTGGTTAGGCATAATATATGTCGGGAATTAAATATAACTCTACTTTTTTATTTACAAATTATTATGTTACATAAATGAAACACGTTTAATGTTGTTAAACAACATAGCAAATTGTTTTACAATTGGTACCACGTATATCAAGACATGGAAGAAATTGTTGATTACAATTTTTTTTTTCGAAACTTTCTCGAGATTAGTCATAAGTAGATTTAGCATTAAAATTAAAATGGGCAATGTGTATAATCTAAGACTAAATATCTGAAAACGTAGAGTGAGCAAAAGGCGAATCGAACCTAAATTCGAGCGGTCCTAAGCTACAGCCTAAGTATTGCTGTAATAACAGCCGAAATTGCAATACAGAAGTTGCTTATGTGGTAACATAGAATACGCATAAATTGGTCCCTTAAACGTCAGGTCAATGAATACAGAAATATCTATGCTCTATGGTCAGGTTCATCATTATGATTGTGACGTTCCAAAAATAGTATCTTTGCTTTCTAAAGAAAATAGAACTTGTTTATTGTTATTTTATTTTAGTATTGGATTACGTGGTGGAAAGGAGTTACGAACAATTAACGACTTACGAATAATCCTGTCTAGGCTTTTGACAGGCCTCACAGGATTGGCCTTTTTAGTATGTAAGTACTGCCTGTATACTGGCGGCACGAAACAAAGATAAACCTTTATTGGTAAAGTTTTTCTACAGAACCTAATTAGACCTAAGAATAGTTTATAATATGTTAAAAGTACATCCAACGGGGCGGCATAGCACGAAAGCTGTCCAGCAAAAAATAGTAATGACGATAACTTATTGTTTATATTTATCTGTCAATTATCCTTAACAAAATGTCGAACAAACGAGCGGCCTGTCACTACTGTCATATCGTCACACACAGACCTGTGTTGCAAACGGGAACCGTCAATTAATTTATTTTAATTACTTTAATAGATACCGCTTTAACTCGATTAACTGACTGTGAGTAACTGACTCTATAAATATACAGTTATGTTGAGCATACTAGTCCAGAAAAGGAAGGTAAGTATATATGTAGGTATACCATAGGTTTGCCGTGTGGTTGACGGCATAGAATACAAGTGTCACCACCCCCTATCTTCCCGTGGGTGTCGTAAGAGGCGACTAAGGGATAACACGATGCAAATACCATCTTTGCGTAGAGACGGAAAACTCGACATCAAACCCTATACGACTGCCTCGTTGGTCTCGCGGCATAAATGTGCGAGTGGGATCGAGAGGTCCCGGGTTCGATTCCTGGGTCGGGCAGTGTTATTGGGTTTTTCTGTCACGAAATTCTCAGTAGCAGCACGGAGTCTGTAAATGTGCCCGGTACGGCAATAGGCTCGCCCCTTATTACGTGGGACTAAAGTATATCTGGCGAAAAGTGGGTGTAGAAATACACCTCTGCCAACCCCTTCGGGGATAAAAGGCATGACAATATGTATGTATGTATGTATGTGTACCATAGGTATACCCCTAATATAAGTATCTTCGCAATTAAGACCAGTCAAATAGAATGACATCGTGGGCATGTCACGAAAATTCGAAATCTTCGGCTGCCACATACGTATTATTGGAAATGTTGAGATCAAAGCTCAATTTAGTATTAGTCTAGCATGTATTTTTCTGTTTTCCTAAACTTTATTGACAAATCTGTGTATTTCAGCAAAATTCATAAAGTATTACAGTCCTTGTCAGTGTTTGAGCCTGGCACTGACGTGAATTATAATTAGTTTTTGAATAGATAGACTTGCCCGGTATCTGTATATATTAACTAAACAGCACAGCCACCTGCTATTAGAAGTTAAACTAGCCAGGTTGACGGTCGAGTAGGACTAGTAATTAAAAAGTAATACAATGAGCGATTCTTTCTACTTATTAACATTTCACTGACTAGTTAACTTGAGGTTTTACCGTTAAATCTTAGGTTTTACCGGTAAAACCAAAGATTTACCGGTAAAACCTAAGATATACATCATATTATAGGCTTTTACAGTAAAATCTATACCTATAAATAAAATTGGAGTGTATGTTAGTAATATTCAAAGAACCGCTTTTTACTAATTGCATATGGATGTATACATGGTACATATACCGCAATGAAATTTTTTAGAATTTTTGTCTGCCTGTCTGTCTGTCTGTTTGTTTTCGCTAACCTCGGGAACCTGGACGGGACCGATTTTGACGGGACCTTCACTGGCGGATAGATGATGTATCAATGAGTAACTTAGGCTATAAATTAACCGGGTACGCGAAGTAGTTCCCTCGGGACGCGGGTGAAACCGCGGGCAACAGCTAGTATACAATAAAAAATATCTAACCTAACCAAATTATTTCCATGGCAATCATAATATTGTCACCAATAGATACAAACAATTTAAATTATATATTATATAATGGCCAAGTTTTTAATAAGGTCAATAATGAAAATAAATATTTATTAAGTACTTGAACAACAATAATATTTATAGAGAAATATATATAGAGAAATGTATAATTGTCGTAATCCTGCGGTTACACAATGATAATTCTTGTGTAACAATAATTACGGACAATATGCGCACTAAATACACATTCTATATAATTTGTATCAGTTAATTGGAATTAACATGCATTAGTAGTAAGTAAATAAACATAAAAACATCATCCTCATCATCCTCTTAGCGTTATCCCAGTTTCAACCTGGGGTCCGCTTTCTAGTCTAACCGGATTTGGCTGAATATTAGCTTTTCCACGGAGCGACTGCCTGTCTGACCTCCGCAACCCGAAGGGATAGCGATATTCCATGGTTTAGACTAGTGTCAGTTTATTTAGAAGGTACTGACGCCCTGTAACGACTGTCAAAGATCTTCATGACAACCGGGACCGACGGCCTAACGTGCTCTCCGAGGCACGGGACAAGCGATAATTAACAATAGGGTAGTTTCCAGAGTCAAAATAATTACATTTTATTTAGTCCGTATTTTAGATTATAAAAAAATATTCGAGACGTATTTTTTCTTTTTTCGATTAAATAAAAAATAACAAAGATATAGCCCACTAAAGTTACGTGTGACGTCATCTAGTGCTAAAAAATGCAGCACGGCGGCGTGACGTTACTTTAATGAGCTATGTCTTGGTCATTTTTGGTTTAATTTACAAATAAAAAAAATACGTATCGCTTATTTTTGAATAATCTAAAGGACGGACTTATAAATCGACTCATCCGCAGAACAAAGTCCGATCTGCATGGATAGCAATTTTCAGTAGAGGCTGTCGAAGTTCTTGACTTGAATAATTCCTTATAATTCTTATAACGAGAGAATTTAAATTATGATTTTTTGGTATGTTATTATAACAGCCCGGCCAAATTAAATGCCCTTAAGTGTATATTTATAGTCCTTTTATTGTACGAGATAGTGAGTTACATATCAACTTAGGACGTTTTATGGCGGAAGAGCGAGGGTCCGTGGTAAACATCGTGCGTTGTTTTGCGGAAACGTTCGATTTAAAAGACGTTCTATGTTAACAAAGGTTGTTTTTTGTTGGAATTTTTCATCCTTTAAGAGTCCTTTGTGAATAATATAAAATAGAAAACTAAATACAATGTGATTCTTTTTTCATTAAAAAGTCTTAAAATAGTTGACAGAACTTTAGACGGCAACGATTAGACTTCTAGCATTAATGAGTAATTATAATTTTACTAACTAGTCACGTCGTATAATAGGCGGAATAATTATATTTACTTATTTAAATAAATAAACTGTGTAAGTATGCATGGCACAGAGGTGTGGTGGTGCTTTTCTTTAAGAAAGGAGATAAAACCCTCTTAAAGAACTACAGACCCATCACACTTCTGAGCCACGTCTACAAGTTGTTTTCGAGGGTCATCACGAATCGTCTCGAGAGCAAGCTAGACGACTTCCAGCCTCCCGAACAAGCCGGTTTCCGTAAAGGCTATAGTACCATAGACCACATACATACGCTGCGGCAGGTTATACAGAAGTCCGAGGAGTATAACCAGCCCCTATGCTTGGCGTTTGTGGACTATGAGAAAGCCTTCGATTCGATCGAAACCTGGGCGGTGCTAAAGTCTCTCCAACGGTGCCGGATTGACTACCGATATATCGAAGTGCTGAAGTGTTTGTATGAAAACGCCACTATGTCAGTCCGCCTCCAGGGCCAGAGTTCGAAACCTATTCAACTCCAGCGAGGAGTGAGACAGGGGGATGTCATATCCCCGAAACTGTTTACCACTGCGCTGGAGGATGTTTTCAAGCTTCTGGACTGGAATGGACTCGGCATCAACATCAACGGCGAGTACATCACTCACCTTCGATTCGCAGACGATATCGTAGTCATGGCTGAGACCATGGAAGACCTAGGCACAATGCTCGATGGCCTCTGTAGAGTCTCCCAACAAGTAGGTCTTAAGATGAACATGGACAAGACGAAAATCATGTCGAACGTCCATGTTGTACCTGCTCCTATTCAGGTTGGGAACTCTACGCTCGAAGTTGTCGACAAGTATATCTACCTGGGACAAGTAGTCCAATTAGGTAGGTCCAACTTCGAGAAGGAGGTCAATCGTCGAATCCAACTCGGTTGGGCAGCGTTCGGGAAGCTACGACATATCTTCTCGTCCGATATCCCGCAGTGTCTCAAGACGAAAGTCTTTGACCAGTGTGTGTTGCCAGTGATGACTTACGGATCAGAGACGTGGTCGCTCACTATGGGCCTTATCAGAAGGCTCAAGGTCACTCAGAGGGCGATGGAGAGAGCTATGCTTGGAGTTTCCCTGCGAGATCGAATCAGAAATGAGGAGATCCGCAGTAGAACCAAAGTCGCCGACATAGCTCTCCGGATAGCCAAGCTGAAGTGGCAGTGGGCAGGGCACATAGCTCGAAGAACCGATGGCCGTTGGGGCAGAAAGGTTCTGGAGTGGCGGCCACGTACCGGACGACGCAGCAGAGGTAGGCCCCCCGCAAGATGGACCGACGATCTCGTGAAGATCGCGGGAGGCGGTTGGATGCGGGCGGCTCAAGACCGGTCTGTGTGGAGAACCTTGGGGGAGGCCTATGTCCAGCAGTGGACGTCGTTTGGCTGATATGATGTGTAAGTATGTACTTATATTTATTTATCTTTACGTATAATTGTATATACATTTTTTTAAAAGTAATCAAATTGTACGGATATATAGAACAATTAATAGTCATAAATGACAAATTTTATCACAAAATTGCAACTACGTACCTTTCTACACTGGGGCTCAGGCTTCACGAGTCTTAGTCTCAGGCTTCAGTCATAAACTTATTTTGTAAGGATCATCATCATCATCATCAGCCTTTAACAGTCCACTGCTGGACTAGCCCTCTCCTTTGAAAGGAGGCATTGGCCTACTATACCACGCTGGTCAAACGGGTTGGTATAGGGTTTGTATCAAGATTTCCTTCTCTTACAGTGCTGTTCTCTGCATAATATGGTCCCTCTGTCGGCTCTTACGACACCCATGGGATGATATGGGGTGGTGACATTCCGTATTCTTAATCCGTCACCACACGGACTCTCGGACGGACTCACGGATCTACTTAATATAAAATAAATTTATGACTACAAACATCTTTATCATCACCTAAGTCTAAAGACATCCACAGGTGGACATGGCCTCCCCAAAAGCTGGCAACTTCAATGATGAGCCACCTGAATTCCACCGCTTCCTGCGATCTTAACCAAATATCTTCTTCTCCGTCACCAAGCCGAAGTCAACTCGTTCTACCCATCATGCTAAGTCATACTTAGCAAAACAATACCTGGGAAACGATTTTTTTTGTAGACACATTTTATAAACGGCTATGTAAAGTATGCGCGTGCAATTCTCGAGATACTTAACTATCCAAGGGTGCATAGGACATAATTACATTAATTGAACAAATTGGTGCATAAAATGCATAGATTCTGAACCTAATTAAAAAGAAATATGGTATAACTTGGAGCCTCAATATCTCCTGAAGCAGTAATTTCTCAGGTATAGTGCAAGTAGAGAATGTTCGTAATGATGAAATGGGATTTAAACTTTCATTAACCGCTTGACCGCTAGCGCCAATTCGCCGAATTCACTTGACCGCTCACGTTCTAAACAAAATGTCGCGCCGCCGCTCGCCAGATGGGCGCGCTAACATTAACATTTATTGTTGATAAGTAGGTAACATGAGTAAGTTGAAGTGATGTTTTTCTTCAACCTTATAAATGACTCTTTCAAGTCGTATGAATTCTTTGTTGATATTTACTTTCTAATTTATTATACATAGCAGCGAACATTGACTATCGTTGAAAAAAACACTTTGTGTATTTTAAACAGGATTATTTTAAAAAGTAAATCGTTGACATACATATTTTATGAGTTTTAACTTTAGAGGGATTCTATCTACACCGAATTAAATAAAAAAAAACATATATCATAGCATAAAAATATTTAATTACACGCACACGATAAGCACGTGATTACTTAGCAGCGAACATTGACTATCGTTGAAAAAAACATTTTGTGTATTTTAAACAGGATTATTTTAAAAAGTAAATCGATGACATACATATTTTATGAGTTTTAACTGTAGAGGAATTCTATCTACACCGAATTAAATAAAAAAAAACATGTATCATAGTATAAAATATTTAATTACACGCATACGATAAGCACGTAATTTCTTAGCAGCGAACATTGACTATCGTTGAAAAAAACACTTTGTGTATTTTAAACAGGATTATTTTAAAAAGTAAATCGATGACATACATATTTTATGAGTTTTAACTGTAGAGGGATTCTATCTACACCGAATTAAATAAAAAAAAACATGTATCATAGTATAAAAATATTTAATTACACGCATACGATAAGCACGTAATCACGGAGCGCGCGAAACAAAGAGTGGCACATGAGTGGCATTTGACATAATTTTTTCGTTCCGGGTTAACGATTTTAAGACTCGCTTTGTATTTTTAGCATGAAGAAATGTTCAATGATTTGAATAGAACAGAGAAAAATAATTTAAAACATTACGTTATAGAAAGAAACAGTAACTTCAGACCGAGAATAGCGCTGTAACCAAAAAGGGAAAATAGTCACTTGTGCGCGGTCTACGGCATTTCGAAAAAGGGAGAATAGTCACTTGTGCGCGGTCAAGCGGTTAAGGGTCTTTTTATACCCCGTTTATACGATGTAAGATTGTTGTTATTCTTATGAATAACAACAATCTTACATCGTTTTTACCTAGACATGGGTGCACAATATTTACTAAATAATAGTAAAATACATCTAAACATTAACAAAATTTAAAATCGAGTACTCATACTCATATCAGTACTTAACTAGGCTGTCCTGTCAAACTTATGAGACTACTAAGCAGAGCCTGGGTTCTAAGACAAAAAGTTGTGGCTGCAACCCTGGTAACGTTAAGATCATTATAATGATACATTTCAGTACTTACTCTGAATAACTTGTGAGCAGCACAAGTCCATTAGGTCTTTGTATTATATATTTTTTTGAAACACAGTTTTCATTGCATCATCGATAACTCATCTCACTCTCATCCATGCATACATACATATCTCATCCATGCAGTCTATCAACGACATAATAATGTAATAATATGTATCTCAAAAGGAGTTAAAACAGCAAGAGTGTTAATAAATAGTTTAGCATAGTTCAATTTTCTCGCAGTGCCTGTCACTGGGAGCTTGTAGTAAATGGCAGACTACTTAAAAGTATGACTTAGTTTTCTAATATCAGAGCTTAATATTATATCGCATGTCGAATGAACATGTATGTATTTATAAAAAAGAGTAAATTTCTAGTAACCATAATACACATTCGGCTTATTTTGGAACTAGATGATATTGTGTGCATGTGGTAGAGTATTTTTATCATTATTTATTAGTAGGAAACAGCATGGGAGTTAGTACTGAAACTAACTGGGTAACCTGTAACCTGTGTTTACACTTTTAACTGTTTGAGCTGTATTAACGATGAATTTGCAAAACTTAATGGATTTTCAAAGAAAATAAACTAAGTTGATTACTGTAGACACCTTCGGTAGACTAAACAGACATGATATTCGGTTTTGAGCTATTACAGATTCCTTTATTTTCTTTGTCCCGTCATGTTTGTATAGAATTTCTTCCCATATATCAAATTCACGACTGGTTCCTTTGTACCAGGAAGCAAAGACGATTCATGCCAGTTTATCCTTCATTCGTAACTAAAATATAAAAATTCTTATGCACAAATATTTTTAATAAACTATTTTTAAGCGTTCTTTGAAACAATATAAATTTATCTAATTTCTATTAAAAAATCTTTATAATTAGAGATTTTTTAAAGTGAAACACGTCCTAAGTGATTCAACGTTTTGAGTAACAACGTCCCATCTTAATATTGAACCCACAAATTGTTTCACAGACTCCGGCGAAAACCGTCCTTTTTTAACCTCAGACGCTAAAAACTTCAATAATGTTCGTAAAAAAACGTCTTAATATTCCATAGGGCCTCTACTTTTTGTTGCTCAATATTGCATAAAAATAGATTACTCTGTGAATATTGATTACGGTAATCGTCTTTTTGCGCCAGAGTTGCGTTTCTGAACAACTCCATCGAAAAACGTTCTAAATAATCATCGATCGCTGTTAACTATGAACTAAGTAAAAAGTAATAAATATAATAATCTGTGTAAATTTAGGAACTTAAAGTTGTACATAGTGAAATTATACTTGTTAAAAATCGTCACTTGCCAGAATTAAAATCTTGATTTGGAAACGCGGTATGTAAGTTTGAAAACGCTGAACTAAGATCAGGCTCTTCTACATCTACTTAAATCATATTTAGTATTTTGCGTGATCCTGATATCTTTAAAAGTATCCCTTTTTATTTAAAATACTGAATAAATTGAATTTTCTAAAATATAATGTAAATTAAGCATAGAACACGAAAACACCCCAATTTTCTTCTTCTTCCAATGAACATCTGCCGAACTGCTGATCGATCGCGGCGCTCGCGCCACCCGTACTCCCCGTGTCCCGTCCCATGTATACGTCGTGCGTTGTTGAGCGGAACAAATATCAGATGAAACGTTATTCGATTCTATATCTCCGAAAGTAAATAAGATATGAAAATTCTAAAAATACAGTTTTGTAGAGTTTGTATTCCTTATCCCATTTAGCTATTTAACACGATTTTGGTCTATGGTCACATGGAACTCTATTCTACGGATAGGTCGAAATTTTTTTTAGTCAACTAGCCTATTCAATACGCACATAGCTCCGAAAAGTCATTGGTGCGCGCCGTGGATTCGAACCCGATACCCTCTGCATGGCAGTCTGTTGGTATATCCACTCGGCTATCGCTGCCTTTTTAGTAAATAAACATAAACATTAAATTCAATTACGCATTTGAATAAGTTTGTTACACCGTTTTTTTGTTACAAAAGTGTTACTGGGTTTTCCGAATTCTCAGTAGCAGCACGGAGTCTGGTGTTGTGCCCGGTAACGGCAATAGGCTCGCCTCCTATTAAGTGGGACCTAAAAAATTCATGGCGAAATTTGGGTGTTATATTACAACTCTGCCTATCCCTTCGGGGATACAGGCGTGAGTCTATAATAAATAAAAAATATGTTACACCGTACGCCATGCCTCGGACAGCACGTTAAGCCTTCGGTCCCGGCTGTCATGAACATTTTGCTGGTCAGCAAGGTTAACAACATGCCAGTACTGGATGGCTATACAGTACATTATACAAGAGTGACATTAAACCAAAATGATGGCATAATCATATATGCAAATTCTAATATAATGTGTACAATAAGTGAACCAGTTTTTGAGGGTTCTAATTGTCTACTCTGTCAAATAGGCACCACTACTATTGTATCTATTTATCGTTCTCCATCACTAAAGACAAGAAATAATTTTAAAAATTTCATTGACAGTCTAAACTGTATTTATACCAACAGCTCCACTAGAGACCTTTTCCTTGTAGGTGATATTAACATCGCTATAAGTGCTGACACCAAAGACCCATTAGCGGAGGAATACCTCACTTTCAATGCCTCCCATGGTCTGTTCCCAACCCACAATCACCCCACAAGAATCAACACATGTCTAGATCATATACTGACAAACACTGCCTTGTCATCCACAACTCTAATAGTAGAATCGCACATCACCGACCACCTGCCTCTGGTACTGTTTATAGCTAAAACTTTGCCGACACGACAACAATGTGGGACTAAGTCTACAATTGACTATGTGAAAGTGAAGGCAGAAATAGACAACACAGATTTCTCTCATATATTAAAAATCAATGACGCGAATAAGGCAGCAGACAATCTGGTTACAGTGCTGTCATGCATAGTAAGGAAATACACAAATATAACCAAGCAAAGTAAGCGAAATAGAATCCTTAAACCATGGATGACGGAGGGATTACTCCGCTGCATAAGAAATCGCGACAGACTACACCTAAAATCAAAAAAATCACCAGATAATATGGTACTCAAACTAACATATACGCGTTATCGAAATTTCTGTAACGGGCTACTCCGTAAGCTGAAAATCGCATATGGAAAATCTTTCATAGAAAAAGCGGGCAAAGACATGAAGGCCTTATGGAGAGCTATCAAAACCATAACGAACACAAACAAACAAAAAACAAGCTCCTTAGAGCTCTTGCAAACTAACATAGATCCTCAAACATCAGTAAACCATGCCTGTAAATATTTTAGTGAAGTTGGAAAAGTCCTGGCACATAAGATAACCTCTTCCACCCCACAACAACCCCTCTCACTTACTACCTCAGCATCCACCATACACAGCCCACCTAATTCAATAGCCCTCGCGGAGGTATCTGAATCCGATGTTGAGGCTATCATCCTGAAGCTCCGCTTCGACTGTGCTGTCGGGTGGGATGGCATTTCATCTGACATTTTAAAGCTTTCTCGACAGACTCTGTTGCCTCCCATAACCCACATCTGTAATTTAGCGCTCTCAAGCGGTGTTTTTCCTACAGCCTTCAAAAAAGCTATTATCCATCCAATCTACAAAAGCGGAGACAGGGACTGTGTCAGTAACTATCGACCTATAGCGATACTATCTGCTCTGTCTAAGATATTGGAAAAAATACTAAACAATGCACTCAAGTCATTTCTTAGCAAATACAATATCTTAGCTAAAAATCAATATGGTTTTCGCTCGGGTCTTTCAACTGAAGATGCAGTGCTTGACCTAACAACTAAAATAGGTAAGAACCTAGATGCGAAAACCAAATGTCTGACCATATTTTTAAATCTTTCCAAAGCTTTCGACACAGTCTCTGTCCCTTTACTCCTAGCTAAGCTTAGTAAGTATGGAGTGCGGGGTACACCGTATAAAATTTTTGAATACTATCTCTCAGATAGAAAGCAAATGGTTAAAATAGGAAGCTATATGAGCGAAGAGCACGGGGTTTCCTACGGTGTCCCACAAGGAAGTATCCTGGGCCCCACTCTCTTCCTTCTATTTATTAATGACCTCTGCACACTATCTCTGCCATATACCAACATCTTTACGTACGCAGATGACACAGCAATTCTAATCTCGGGCCCGAATTGGCAATCAGTTAAAGAGAGAGCTGAATACTCCCTCGGTAAAATTATAAATTGGCTAAATAGTAATTTATTATCTCTGAACTTGTCCAAAACACACTACGTTCCCTTTTCAATTACAAAACTCAACATGCCACCACAAGATTTTTCTATCAAAGCTCATAACTGCCTTACACCACAATCGTGTTCCTGCTACGAACTTTCAAAAATCAAATCGGTAAAATATTTAGGTATCCAGATAGACAGCGCATTAAAATGGGACAATCATATAAATTTGATGACGACACGCGTAAGACGTTTAATACACATTTTCAGGTCCTTAAGAGATACAATGCCGCAAGAAAAACTTAAACTTGTTTACCAGGCACTGGGCCAAACAGTCATCCAGTACTGTATTACAACATGGGGAGGGGCAGCCAAAACGCACCTAATAAGTTTGGAGCGAGCACAGAGAGCAGTGCTAAAAGTCCTACTTAAAAGACCATACAGATTTCCTACCGTACTTTTATACAAAGATTCCAACATCCTAACTGTTCGCCAGCTTTATGTGCTTCGACTTATTCTGAGAAAGCATATGTCCGTGCCCGTTCCAAACCCAAATAAACGCACCAAGAAACCCATCTTTTTCCCTGCCCCTTGCAAGACATCTTTTGGCAGACGACAATTCTATAGCGTAAGCCGTAAAATTTACAATATTGCAAACAAAAAATTGAATATTGCCCGACTGAACAGGTATGAACTCAAACCCAAAGTGACTGCTTGGTTACAACAGCTCGATTATGAACAGACAGAAGAGCTACTAAAATATGTTGACTAAGAGCGATTTTGAACACACAAGCACACACACACACACCCACACACAAACACACCCACACACAAACACACACCCACACACACACACACACACACACACACACACACACACACACACACACACACACACACACACACACACACAAACACACACATGCACACGCACGCGCACACACACGCACACACACACACACACACACACACACACACACGAAAGGCACGCACACGCACTATTTGGATACGCACCTTCATTGTAAAATACCCCTTCATTTACCACAGGTTAACTCTGTATCAAAACCCCGCGTCTGAACACTGTCTTCCAACATACAGGCCATGAGCCTAGTTTGGAAAACAGTTCTCAGTACCGTTAGATAAATACATCTGCAAAATGACCAAACAAAATGTGTCTCCTGTAAATGAAAGTGTATGTATTTATTTTGTGTCAAATAAACATTTTTTTTTTATTTATTTTTTTCGACCGTCGTCGTCGTTATGATGTAAATCAGAGGTTAGGCTATGATCGCTTATTGACTGGTACTTGCTTAATTTAGGTAAGTTATTCAAAGTTTGAACTAACCTTCTACTTGTGGTCTGGAAAAGCGTGGTGTTGAACAGTCGTATCCTAATACACACCACCTATTAGGAGACAGGGGATAGGAGATACATAATAATATATTTATTTTAGGAAACGTAGAGTAATACTTATAGTCATATATTTTTATAGAGAAATATGTATTCTATACAATAATTGAATACAATAATAGTAAATTGTATTCAATTTAAAAACAGATGCCCCAGCCTAATCTATTAGCAATACCTACCTATTAGTAAGTAAATTGAATATTTGAATGATAAAGCTATCGAGCCAGTGAGTCTTAATTGAATTGCCTGTCAATTGTTAAATTGTTCAATGTATTAATTATTTGTACATACTTAATTATTTTAAAGGTTATCTTACTCTAGCTCGATTATCAACTGAATTTATTGATGGTTACGTGAAAGCACAATAGGCTTTCAGTGACAGCGCTGACAAGTGACAACCAAGTGAAAATGTCAAATATCAGTTTGACATTTTAATATTATAAATTAGTTCCTTTTGAACTATGGGTAAATTAATTCATAGACTTTATACGGTCAATAATGGAAATAACATTTTGTAGTAGACTACGATATAATTATGTATTTTTCCATCTTGCTCTTTCAGTCAATGAAATCGACTAATTAACTTGAGTTAATAAGTAGAAAGAATCGCTCATTGTATTACTTTTTAATTACCAGTCTCACTCGACCGTCGACCCGGCTAGATTAACTTCTAATAAAAAAGTCGCTGTGCTGTTCAGTTAATATATACAGATACCGGGCAAGTCTATCTATTCATAAACTAATAATAATTCACGTCAGTGCCAGCCTCAAACAAGGACAAGGACTGTAATACTTTATGAATTTTGCTGAAATACACAGATTTGTCAATAAAGTTTAGGAAAACATAAAAATTAAATGCTAGACTTACACTATATTGAAATTTGATCCCAATATTCCCAATAATACGTATGTAATTCGAAATTTCATGACATGTCCACAATGCCATTCTAGTTGAATGTTCTAAATTTCGAAGATACCTACTTATATTAGAAGTATTAATAATTTCCTTTTCTCTCGTCTACCGAATCAGCCTTTAAAGGTGACTGCCATGCTGAAAATAACTGTATATTTATAGAGTCAGTTATTCACAGCCAGTGAATCGAGGTAATGCGGCATCTATTAGAGCAGTGGCTCTCAAACTTTTTTATGGATGGAATGGATGGATGGATGGAACCCTTTTGGGTAACCAAATATTTGGCGGAGCCTAACATAAAACGAAGCCGAATCCTACGGGCACTTTAAAACCATTTATTTTACTAACATACATCTTCGTGGAGCCACTAGAGATGCTTCGTGGAGCCCTGGGGCTCAGCTAGGGTTGCCAGATGGCCGGAAAATCCGGGATTGTCCCGGAATTTTAAGTCTTGTCCCGTGTCCAGTTATTAGACCTTACTGTCCCGGATTCCAAAACCCTATCAGCTATCTTGTAGACTTGGTCATACAAGAAAAACTGTCACGGCTGGTACTCGATGCAAACAAGCCTAGACGTCTCGTACATATACATATTATCTAGGCTCAAATATTTTTATGTATAAAAGATATCTATTTCAATCTTACTTTTTTATATATCAATGCAGGGGGGGTGCAATTGTCCCGGAAATTATACAGCCGTTTCTGGCAACCCTAGGCTCAGCGGAGCACATTTTGAGAATGGCTGTATTAGAGTAATAAAAATAAATAAATTGACAGGTCCCGTTTGCAACACAGGTCTAAAAGAGACGATGTGACAGTAGTGACAGCCCGCTCGTTTGTTCGACATTTTGTTGAGGATAATTGACAGATAAATGTTAACAATAAGAAGTAATCGTCTTTACTACTTTTTGCTTGACAGCTTTGGTACTGTGCCGCCCCGTTGGATCTACTTTAACTTATTATAAACTATTCTTAGTTCTAATTAGATTCTGTAGAAAAACTTTATCAATAAAGGCTTATCTTTGTTTCGTGCCGCTAGTATGGCCGCCCATACACAGGCAGTACTTACTTAGGTACTAAAAAAGGCCAATCCCGTGAGGCCAGACATTGGTTGGTAAATGTAGGAATTCTATAAAAAATGATTAAATATTTCGGGCTTTTAAAAAATATTACAAAATATAACATTTCATTATAATAAAAAAAAATAAAGTTCGAACGAACAAATCTATGAATGGGTTTTGTACTAGAAAGCAGAAAATCTAGTTGCGGTTCTGTTTTCGGTGTGATTTTGCCGCCTATATATTTGAGTTTATGCAACATGGTCGTTGGAGCAGTCAGGTTCTTGGGTGGCAACCGCGACTCCGCAAACGTAGCCGTAGTGTAGTGTGCCTTGTAGCCAGGTGGGTCAATGATATTCTATGTATAATATGTATGTATTTACAAAAAAAAGTATATGTGTATGTTTATCCATTATCTAGTACCCATAGTACAAGCTCTGCTTAGTTTGAGACTAGATGGTGTTGTGTGAGTGTGGCAGAAAATTATAAAAAAATAAATAAAAAAAATCCTCGGACATCGGGCAGGGACTAGAAGAGGAAAGCTTGCCATGGGAGAGGCCGACGTCCACAGATACAGGCCGATTATGATGATGATGATTTGGTTTTGGCATAATTGGTTTTGGTTGATCATCAATTGTGTAAATGTGTACATTATTAGGTCTCACTAACTATGGACACAATTATGGAATATGAAATGAACGAGAAAGTAACTATGCCCGCATATTAGATTGACTCACATTAAGGTTTGGCTTCAGGTTTAACTAGCCTGGTAACAATATTTGAATTAGGTAAGTAGTGAACAAGAATAAGAAAATATTTATTCGAAAGTAATGTTGTTTCAGGCCCATATTTAAATTGCAACTTATTCGTAGGCGAACAACGGAGAGTATAATTTATTTAAATCGCACTTTACATTTTCTTGAGCAAATATTATTGAAGCTTGATTGTAGGTAATTTGAGAATGTTTCGTTGACGTTTCCATCTCAATAATTCATTTCATTCAAAGATTCATACCTTCATGCTTATACGACACAAACAGTATGAGTGATAGAGTTGGTAGAGAGGTCATAAAATGAGAAGATATCTAATAACAAAAGTTTTATTAACTTAATATAATTTTAATAGTGTTATTGTTACAGGTACCGAAATTCTTCTAGATATCTTGGTATAATAGTCATGAAGTATCTTTTGCAATAAGACAATAGGCACAAGTAATTTGTCTCGGAACTATTTATATAACGAATTAGCATGAAATTTCGAAAGTCGGTACTAAATTATGGGCCGTACATTTCGCAAGACATCGGCACGAATCCCGAGGTCATTCAAGTCTCGTTACTTTGTTAACAATTTTCACTTTCTATTACTCGGATCTGAATAGAAATAATATTGCTAAGTAACAATGTTAGTATGGAATGGTTTGGCCAGGATTGACTAAACCCATAAGAGACGGCCATGGTTTCGTGTGATGTTTCTAGAACAATCATTATCTTCATTCTGACGTTATCTCGGTTACAGCCAAGACCATGGCAGTGGATGCCAAGAGCAATTTTCTAGTCTAAACGGATTGGACTGACCTCTTTCACCGTTGGACTTGGAGAAACACCACTCCTTATTCCTCCACAAGTGTTTTACATTGAAACATGTGTGTAGAGATATCAGTATGTTGAATAAGATTCATAATTCATATGTAATTTGAAGGTCGACATTACCAAAGCATGTAGGAGGCGTGGTTATCTACACTAATATTATAAAGAGGAAAAATTTGTATTTTTGTTTGTAATGGATAAACTCAAAAACAACTTTACCGATTTTTAAAATTCTTTCACCATTAGAAAGCTACATTATCTGCGAGTAACATAGGCTATATTTTATTTTAGAAGAAATAGGGGTCCGTAAGATATTTGGGTTTTTCGGGTACGCGAAGTAGTTCCCTCAGGACGCGGGTGAAACCGCGGGAAACGGCTAGTATTACCATAAATCGGTATTAATTAATGTTTCTACACGGTAAACAATCTTTAGTCTCTCTTAGATAATGGGCACATCAGTGACAGAAGTGAATTTTCTAGCCCTTAACCCAGACCCACTAGTGCGAATGAATCTTTTAGTGTTCACTGAACATGTACCTATTCATTCTCTGCCTTTGGAAATCTTTCAATCGAAAGGGCCAGGAGCAAATTGAATGTTGTTTATGATTTCGATCTCGTTTTGAGTCACGTATTGACGATTCAGGTGAGTTTAAACATGTACCTATTCATTCTCTGCCTTTGGAAATCTTTCAATCGAAAGGGCCAGGAGCAAATTGAATGTTGTTTATGATTTCGATCTCGTTTTGAGTCACGTATTGACGATTCAGGTGAGTTTAGATGCGTCAGTTTTCGAAAGCTGGCTTTTTTCTTACCTGATATGTCTTTGAAGGTTAAAAGTTTAATACCGTCCAACTGTAAGATTTTTATACCAGTGAACAATGTTGTTGTTCGTATTTCTAAAGATAAGGAAATCATTTGCGATGGTGCATCCACATCTCAGTTATTGTTGAGCTACATTTAGAAATACGATAAAGTTTGGTAAAATGACAACTTTGGACAATTTAATCTATGGACTCGCACAATATTTTATTAAAAACATAAAATGTTGTGCTCTTATATTCTAAAATGTTCCTCAACAAAAAAGTTACTGCGGTGTGGATGTACCTTTAGAGACTTAAAAATGCGGGCAATGTGAAGAAATTCCCGAAGATCTCCGATACAAATATGAGCGCTGACACAAATGTAATATTCGAAATTATTATTTCTTGTGTAGGTACAACACATCGCATTATGTATATAAAAAGATAGCCCAATATATTTTTGGAAGCAAGGAGGAAAATCGTAACATCGAATATCGTGTTTGTTTATATATCTGAAGTTTTATTCAGAAGCAACATGCCTCTGACGATTACGTTTTGTAGGTAAGATTTCTATAAAACCATTGAACAGCCTATACATAAAATGAGTATTCTTTATTCTATGGTACAGCCATGGTGACGGATTAAGAATATCTAAAAAAGTGTCACCACCCCATTTCATTTAATATGTGTGTTGTGATAGGTGAATAACGACTATACACTCGGCAAACTACATTAAACCTTATATCAACCCTTTTAGCTTGCGTAGTATAGTAGGCCAAATCCTTCTATGTACTTACTCACAATGCCATCGTGACGGATATCGGGAGAAGCCAATGTCTAGCCGAAGCCTAAAGGCTGTATCACAACTGTATATTTGTGCGATCTCGCCCTCAATAAAGAGCCATCTACGCAACTCGATGTTTCGTTCCAATCCCCATCCCCCGTCCCTAACAATATCCATAAAGCTTGTTTTATTTTTATTTATTTATAGACTCACGCCTGTATCCCCGAAGGGGTAGGCAGAGGTGTAATATTACACCCACATTTCGCCAGGGATTTTTAGGTCCCACGTAATAGGGGCCTATTGCCGTACCGGGCACATTACCAGACTCCGTGCTGCTACTGAGAATTTCCTAACGGAAAAACCCAATAACACTTTGCCCGACCCGGGAATCGAGCCCGAGACCTCCCAATCCCACGCGCACATTTATGCCGCGAGACCAACGAGGCAGTCTAATAACGCTTGTGAAATAGGTAATCAAATAATATGTTAAATGAGTCATAGTCACTAGAATAAAGAAATTTATTATTATTATTAATAGCCACGTCCATCGATAGATCAAAAATATTGGGCACAGCCATTAGGTACGCCGTCCGTGCAGCCTAACTAAGACTTTACAATCGATATTTGACCGAATGGAGTAAAGGTATTCTAGTGGGTGTGGTAATGGACTCTGAGATAATCTTTTCCATTTGGCTTATTGACTAAAAGCCTGATAATACGGTGCATACCTTTTTGTTACAAATAGAGAATGGGTAGTGCAATTTATGATATAAGTGACCATAAATCTGTTTATATAAAACTAGAGGATGCCTGCAGCTGCGCCCGCAAATTGTATTTTAATTCAACTGTTTCTTTCCGACCATGTGGGAATTTCGGGAAATCCCTTCTTAGTGCAGTCCTACGGTCTTCTTGGAACATGCTTGACAATTTGCCGCGACACATAGACTCTGTTACCGTAGCACGGGCCACGTTTCAGGACTATTCATGATTAAACAGGTCTTATACATCATTAGACATGTCTTATGATGAATTAATATTTGATACCGCCACGGTAATGTTACATTACCGCACTATCACATTGCGGCTTGTAAATATTCGATTTTAACAATGATAGTGGTTGGTAGAACGGATAATCGTGAATCCGTATAGCTGCAGGACGGATAAACGACTCTACCTACTTGACGTTGATCATACAATTTTATTAAAACGGGTCTTATTCGCATAATTAAAATCGATTACTTGACGTTGAGTTACGTGGGTTAACTTAGTTAAGAAAATTATAAAAAGTGCCGTTACTTTTGGCTTACTTACTTATTTCATAACTTATCTAACGTAACCCAATCGTGGCGGCAACATAAAGATGATTTACAACCACCGGTATCCGACGGCATATTTTATGCTGCGGCAAAGGCAATTCTAGCCTCCTAGAGATAACACCAGCCTAAATTTACCCTCCGTGCCAACAGGAAGTTGGTATTAAAAGCCGTGCAGAAGCCATTCTGCGTAAACAACTGTAAGGAGCACCCTGCTGATATTCAGCAGAAAAATCCGTCAATCTTTCTCAATTCCTGGTATTACGTAGCTGACCATTCAGTAGATACGTGGTCGTCGAGATTTAAATATAAAAATATCTGGTTACAATTTTTATTTACCAACTAGACGATAAAAAATGCAACAGTTACAAAAATATGAGGAAAAACGCCATTCAAAGAGAAATGATAAAAACGTTAAATAGGTGCTTAACGCTATTTGCAAGTGTTATCAAAGGTTTTTTGCAGCAGCGGAGCCGGTTTTATAATGCTATTATTTTGCATTCATTGTTCTTTTTCATAGCATTGCCGAGCAATCTGATATGGACGACCTTGGCTACCATTTCGCCACGCATGTTTGCATAAGGAAATGGAATGTTACGGAACTCATTCCGAAGAGAAATATTACGTATGTGCAGATCATATACGTACATACATATGTACTTAACGGATACTAGTATAATTATGCTTACATAATCTTATGGTTTACTGGCGGATACCGCAGTTACACCCGCAATTTTTTTTACCTTTTTGGCTGGTCCCGTGGGATTTCGGGCCGATTTCATGGCCCAATAGTATTGACTGTACGTTGTCTGTGAGTAAGTTAGTAACGGAAGAATTTTATATAATGATTTGCCAGTGTAGGTAGGCTCATAGGCTGGATTGTATTGCATACTAGGTGTGCCCGCAGTTACACTCGTATTATAATTATTTATGGTTGCTGCTCCTGCTCAGCACCAGTAGCTCATAGCGTGATATTATAAACATTTTAAGGGGTCAAAGATATATATAACTTTCCTCAGTCTATCCAAAAATAATATTTTAATTTGGACCAGTAAGTTATTGTTATTAGTACTTTTACCAAACACTCACTCTTCAGCTCTATAATTTTAGTATTGATAACTCCCATTGATATTTTTTCATTATTTCGCAATAATAGTACAATAGGTACATGATGATTTGGTTTCTAAGGCTACCTATCTAACGAAGCGTAAAAATCTGAAAAATTTTGCACTCATGTTTTTACATATTTCACACACAGAAACTACTATAGGAAATAATATTATATTGTGCAAATACTGTATTTTATGAATGCGCAATTTAAGTCAGTGACTTTCCTATGGATTGGACGATCCAAACACCAATACTCAGAATAATAGGAGGCTACGTAAAATATCAAAACAGTCACATATGTGACCAGACTGATCAGCGAGGTCGTTTGTCTGTAGAAAACTGATATTCTAATTATGCTTAATAGGTATATTATATTGAAATATCTTGACTTTAAAGAAGTTGGTCACAACCCTGACTTTTTTAGGTTAGGACTATCGGCGTTCGGCGCACCGTGTCTCCGAGTTTACAACAATCCTTCTTTTAAGAGGGTTAATCAGTGTGTCAAGTGAGAGTGCGACGGTTGAGAAGTCAGGTGGAAAAATTGCTACGTAGTACGTATATGCTCTTGCCCAAACTGTTCGTTTTAGCCAATCTATTAAAGTCTTTATAAAATGCGCTATTTTCCAGAATCTTCTCTGCATTCAAAGGCTTTTGTTGACGAAACTTTCTTGATCAGAAAATGCAATATCGTTTAGAAAATCGACACAATACGGCGAACTGCATGAAGCTCCTGTAAGTCGATACTGGCTTGTACTACCTAGTATGAAAAATAGACAAGCAGTTTTATAACGCAAGGCGGTCGGTAGGTACGTATAAAATTTCCTTTGCCGTAAAAAGGGCTTTATGCTTAGTAATTGTAAGTATTCGAACAAAAACTGCCAGTAATTTCATTGCATGCAAACAATTTTCCGCATCACCTATTTAACAAACTATTACAGCTATTTACTAATAACGAATTGCAGGCATCCTGTGGTTTCCTTGAATGTAATTTTTTTGGTGTCTGTTAATTTCCCGATATGCAGTGATTGCTTTAAAACATTAATTGTTTATAGAGAAGTGATATTTGTTACACCGAATTTCCAAGAAATACGTATAATTTATGTGTTGTCATGTTCCTGTCCCCAATGGCTGTCAATTACATGGTGATTAAATTGACATTAACGAAATAGTCGCATGCGCAACTGACGGTTGGTTGGGCGCAAGTCGCAACGTAATTAAACGCAAACGCGTGTGTTTACGTTATATGCATGGTTTTTACGTAGGTGCGGTTTTTATGTTTTCTTATGAATCAATTTGTCGTTAGAAATGTTTGCTGTTATTGTTGTATAATGGTTTCTTAGTATTTGAACTGATAAACATGCCAGTGAGAGGATTGAATTACAGTGGTTGTGGTATTTCGGACCCAGATACATTTCAGAGTAGTGACGGTCAGGGTTATAGAACAGAGGAAAGTACTTACGTATCGTATAGGCTCCAAAAGAAACTGCGTATATGAGAATTTTTGTAAAATATAAAAAAAACTTCCTGTAGGGTAATATCAATAGATATGAAACAATATTTATAACAGGATTGCCATCGCCTTCCAGAAAGGATAAATAGTACCTGTAGCTATGATGTTTAATAACCTCTTTTCAGAAGAGTAAGCAGCTGTAGGAGGATTTATAGAGCCCGCCACCTTTGATTTCAAAAGGCTCCTTTATGTACATTTTAAATAACTTCTAAACATAGAATAAATGCATATTGAATTGAAAAAATATAGCGCCAGCTTTGAGTACCTATCTCCTTCCCTTTGAAGTCAAAATAGAGTTATAAGTAATGTCTAAGTCAATGGTCTGAAGTAGGTAAAGTAAAATGTCAATGTAAATTTTGGTCGTTACCATATGATTATATATATATATATATATGATTTTCTTATGTGTTTATTCATCGCAATGATTGATCCGCTAAAATTTAATCTTTTCGTAGGTGTCATCTATGCCATGTGCGGATATTAAAAATCGAAGACCGCTCCTTCATGTGTAAGTACGTATGCATAACTTACCTACTGCCATTTTTTATAAGTGACATTGACAGTTTACCTACACAAAGTAGGTAAACTGTCAGACACTTTGTAACATAATACGGATTCCTAGAACTTGATTGTCTGAATTTTACTCAGTTTTCATTAATTAATAAATTCTAGAAAACATGAAAGGCGTTAATTAACTCCTAAATTAAATTCCATAGAAATGATTAATTTGGAGGCAGAAATGAAATTGAAACAAGCAAAAGATTCAAATTGCGTACCAAGAAGTGGAACGAACTGTAGATAGGTTGATATTTAATTCTAAGAATGGGCTTGGTTTATTCGTTTTTGTAGGCAAGAACTATTGCTTATGATTAATTCTAGGAACCATCTAATAAGCGCGTTCAGTAAAGGTATGTCAATTGGGATTTCCTAACGATTGGTGTACCTTTCTGTCTGTCCCGAGCGACTTATCCAAATGAGCTGAAATTATAGAAGAAGACTAGCTTTCACATCTTAAGGCAGCGATAGCCTAGTGGAGATACCAACAGACTGCCATGCAGAGGGTATCGGGTTCGAATCTTTTCGGAGTTATGTGCGTATTGAGTTGTTAATTATCTCTTGTCTCGTGCCTCGGAGAGCACGTTAAGCCGTCGGTCCCGGTTGTCATGAAGATCTTTGACAGTCGTTACAGGGCGTCAGTACCATCTAAATAAACTGACACTAGTCCAAACCGTGGAATATCGCTATCCCTTCGGGTAGCGGTGGTCAGACAGGCAGTCGCTCCGTGGAAAACCTAATATTCAACCAAATCCGGTTAGACTAGAGTAAGCGGACCCCAGATTGAAACTAGGATAACGCTAAGAGGATGATGATGATGACTAGCCTTCACCAATCTTAAAGACTAGACAATCACGAGATAAGCGCGTTCAACCAAACACACTCTTTAACTTTTGAACATTACTATGGATAATAGTTATTTGTGCAACAAGAGAGCAAAGTTGTTTTTTGTTTCGAGTGCTGATTTTGAGTCCCGAGCAAGCGAGGGATTCTATGATTGATTCACGAGCGTAGCGAGTGAATCAAAGTTAGAATCCTGAGCGTGGTGAGGGACTCAACAGCACGAGATACAAAAATCTTTGCTCTCGTGTAGCACACATAACTTTTCACCACAGCAGTGAGAACACATATTACTTAGGAGACATAGAAATGAATAGGAATAGATTGAATTCTGCATAATCACTTGTTGATTTAACTCTTCTGGTGTTAAAGTACAGTCATCATCGCTAGTTTCACTCATCTTTTTAGATTATTTTATAATTTAACACGTTACGCTATACCTACTGTATCAGCTTCAGCGAAATTTTTATTCCCGCTACTTTTTTAAATCACGTTTTAATACCGCGTCCCTGATGTTTATTTTGCAAATGTATCATTGTTGTAATTCTAAATAAAAATGTATTGGTTAAATACTAATTTTATACTATTAATTAGACTTATTTTTATTAAAATACAATAATAAATTAAACATGTAAACCATAACATATAAAAAAAGTAATTTCTTTATTAAGCCTGGCGTCGACTACATTCGAACCGCGTCGAATCGCGCCGAGTCACATTTTATCCGTGTGCGTTCATTACAGACGAATCGAATCGAAGCCAGCAGTCGGCTGTAGGTTGTGCTTGTGTTGTCAATGATGGATAGTTCGGACGAAGAAATGTTCTTGTTTCAAATTCGTTCAATATTCCCGCTATTTCTTCCTATATATTTTGTCTACGCTGATCGTCATGATAATGAGTATCTTCATGATCATAATTTATATTTCTTTTTTATGGACTCACGCCTGTATCGCCGAAGGGGTAGGCAGAGATAAGATAAGATAAGATAAAAATTCTTTATTGTACACCAGAAACAGAAATACAAATAAAATGATTAAATAAAGAACTTAAAACTAGTGGTACAAGGGCGGTCTTATCGCAAAATGCGATTTCTTCCAGACAACCAGGTAAAATAAATGGTTAAGTTACAGAGAGAATGGGTAGGTTATGGTGTACTTCATGGAATAGTGAATTATTTTAAGCTTAACAGAACTAATAATATATATATATATATATAATACTTATATACTTACATACCAATATCACTACATACATAGGTATAAATATTATAAAATATACATATAAATAGATACCATAAATATATACAATATCAGTGCAAGTTAAAAAAGTAGTCATGAAATATTTGCCAAGTAGTGTTGGGTGACAAGTTTTTTAAATACTGTCAAGGATTGAGCCTGTCTGATTCTCTCTGGCAACGAATTCCACAATCGTACAGCCTGTACAGTAAAAGATTTGCCGTAGAAAACCGTAGAGTGTGCAGGAACTTTCAATCTAAGATTCTCCGATGATCTTGTGATTGAGAGGTGTAATATTACACCCACATTTCGCCATGAATTTTTAGGTCCCACGTAATAAGGGGCGAGCCTTTTGCCTTACCGGGCACATGACTAGACTCCGTGCATTTCCTAACGGAAAAACCCAATAACACTTTGCCCGACCCGGGAATCGAACCCGAGACCTCCCAATCCCACGCGCACATTTATGCCGCGTGACCAACGAGGCAGTCATGATCATTAAGTTCAGTATATTACTAAACTAGCGAAATTAACAGCTCTTCATTCATTTCGATAACTTTTTATGTAGGTATTTACGCCAAGTAGTACCTACTCATCTACATTCATCCGCTGACCCGCGTCGACTAAGGCGCGCCGAGTCGAGTCGAAACGTGTCGCCGCAGAAATTCGCCTGACGAGCGATGCGCGCGGTAGATTCGATTCGGCGCGCCGCGGCTCGTCGCTAATGAACGCAGGTTCATAGAAATAAATAGGAGGCGACTTTCTGCGTTTCGATTTGTCTCGGCGCGGCGAGCCTAGTGGACGCTAGCCTTTACAAATATCTTTTTTTTTTGCGTTGCCGTAGTAGGTTATTTCGAATTCGAGGGGGTTTGTTTTTTCACTCACTTTTTATATGCATGTGAAAGAGACGGAGCACAGTAACATTCGAATGTTTCAAATTTATGGCTGAACAATGTCAATTCGTGACACTGAAGATTGAAAAATTAAAAAGCTACTTTTACTCACGCTCGAATCAAAATCGCGTTTTGTTCACTGTTGTCTCGCAGCAAAAGCGGCATGTTTGAGCTGCTGTGGTGAAAAATATATTACTTTGTTACAGTAGTGTTAAGTGACACTCATTTTAACAGCACGGGTGGCGTAGATACATTAATTTGTGGATCACACAACGTTGATACGGGGTGATCCCCGTAAAGGCATCGAACCCGATACTGCAGTGCTGAGCGGCAAGGCGACTACTACGCCATCCCTCAAAATTGCTGAAACATACGTTTTCGCCAGAATAGGCTCATTCTCGGCGCGTTTATTCAAAGAAAATCTAATACAATAAGCACATATAGCTACGAATGAACATGCTCAGAGCGTGTTCCCATTATGTCACGACGAATAATCGATAGGTGACTGTCATACAATATTATTTAGCGGGTCGTAATCGCGTAAAATTAACTTATTTAAATTTTAAAGTCCCGCCGCGACCACGGCTGAAGCAAGTCAGCCGAAACGTTGGCACAAACCGAGGTATTTATGCCTTAAATGTATGATTTATCGCAAGTAAGACCCGCTGTATAACCTTGTATAAAACTTATTTAAAGTATTAATAATACCTACCTTTTTTATGTTTCGACCGTCTTGCAACGGTCGTGGTCGCGGAGGGACTTGTGTCTGTCGTCTCTACCTGTTTCCATTGTATCGAAACTGCCGCTAATACAAAAATAAACGTGGATGACAGCTGAGCATTATATCATCAGCCCTGTATATAACCTTTCCCATTGTTAATCGGGGGCCTCATCCCACTATGAGAAAGGTAAGGCCATAATCCACTACGTTGGTCAAGTGCAGGTTGGCATACTTCTATGCATACTTCACATGTATTTCTACAACATTATATAGAACTCTCGGACATGTAGGTTGCCTCAAGCTGTTTTCGTTCACCGTTTAGCAAGCGATATTTAACAATTTAATACGCACATAACTTTGAAAAGTCATACGAACACCTCCATTTAAATTCAAAAGCCACAGTTCTTTAATTGAAATGATTATCTGTCGTGACGAAGTAGTGGGTACGTGTCCTTATTCAGGCTTTTAAGCGAAGGCTTAACGCTTTTGAAATGTTTCATGTCAATACCAACTAAGTTAGTTAAGAACTGATAATAATATGTCGAAATAGAATCTCAAATACGAATATTAAACTACAATACCAATTCATGTAATAGTATTCTGTATTCATCTTTGTTATTATTGATTTAAAGTCTAAAGTTCTATGTTCTACAAGTTAATATTAGCTAAGGGTAATGTAGCGTGAAGTTCAGATAAGTTCAGATAGGCTCACGAACGTAGATTAATAATATAATGGCATCATTCTGTCGATAGATACTGTAAGTGTCTAAGCACATTATGTCGAAGTTACGCGACCGAATTGCCGACTTAACGAACTTACGCTTGTACTAAATCAGTTCCCGCTGAAATTACGCCCGTCCGAAGTTACGCTGCGTAATTTCGGTATGACGTGTCGTCAGTAATTCAAATAGCATTGCAGACGTAATCATGACGAACTTCGGTCGCGTAACTTCGGCGTAGAGTGTTTAGACACTACGGTAGGCGATTTTTCACCCATATTGTTCGCCTTTTCGCTTAGACCACTCCATTCAAAATCCATCCCAATATTCCCAATAGCCCAGGATAATGAGTTTCCATACCAGTACTTAGAGATAAACTAGACTTACCGCGGCTAATCTGTGACTTAGTACTAGGTAGACTGTAGGTACTCATTGTGTAGTCTTGGTGAATGGTCAGTAGGTGTTCCGTCATATTTAGGTTTGAAATCTCAAAGGGCCTCTTGGAACCATGTCTCTGAGAACGCCTGACAAAAGGACCATGTAAGATTAGATATTAAAAGCCCTAGGCCCTGTTTCACCACCTATGGATAGGCATTATCTTTCAGATAAATTCAGATACCTATAGCACGATTTTTTATGAGTTATCTGAAAATTTATTTTACCAGAAACTTATCAGATAGTATTAAAATTAGCTGTTGGTCTTCTGGATTCTGTCTGTTAGGTGACTGAAATGATTTAGCCCAGCCTACAAATTAATGCTTGATGATTGGTAGCTGGTTATAGTAGGCCAACCCATCTCTGCAATGATTTAATTAATGGAGAATTGCATTAGGCTGTCGGTAATAGGTTCGTCCATTACTATGTCAAATCTAATCATAGCTATTGAAAATCCGACCTCAGTAGGTATGTATGCTGGCGTAATACTGGTTAGTTGCAGTAAAAAACAAACTGTCTGTATTTACGCATTGTCAATACAAGACTTTAAAATTTAATTTTCGTCCCATGAAATGTATAAATCGGAAATCTTGACAGATTTTATGAATCATAATACATATATGAACAATCAGTAGAGCTATATTTCTCACGTAGCGAACTCCAACGAAGAATTTTACCAAAACAAGACTTTTATACATTTTCTTCCCTAAATCGTTCACATTTTTTGGAAAACATTCTGTGTTTCTTAAGTACGATACAAAAGGAAACAATGATCGAAATATCAATTTTTTTTTTGCCCATGTTTCTGGACAAATAATAATTTAATAACCTGAGATTAAACAAGACCCTGAGGGAAGCCACATAAAAGTTGTGTGTTCTAAGCTCTTAAAAGACACACATTAATACTTTCTTAGACTTCTATCATCTCTTCAGGACGTCAAAGTAATTTTATCACGAACTTTATATAGCGGCTTTGATGTGAAAAAGTCACCATTAGACGCTCTTTCAATGAAAGCCTTGATGTTAACATGTCAGAGGCGGTAGGAAATGTTTTCGTAATACGTTACATTAGTTAATGTAGAGAAACAAGG
Organism: Euclidia mi; assembly: GCA_944739405.2. Lineage (NCBI taxonomy): Eukaryota > Metazoa > Arthropoda > Insecta > Lepidoptera > Erebidae > Euclidia > Euclidia mi. The sequence goes on from OX123182.2 coordinate 106,534,633, forward strand.
TATTGGAGATAGAAAATACGTGATAAATTAAGGTAACGACACTCAATACTGAGGAATACGACGCCAGGAGGAGAGTTAATGTAACAGAAAGTTTTTTTGATACAAGATTTTGCTCGCAATTCTGCCCGCGTGGCTGTCGGTTATTGCGTAAAGATAAAGCGTTAAAAATAGCCTACATCACTATAATTATGTTCTTCCAAGAAAGGTTAAGTACTTTAAAGATTTATGAAAATCCGCTCTATAGTTTTTGCGTGAAACGAACATCTATTTATATTCAATAACCGTGAGGTTTATAGCAATAGTAAGATTCTTGATATTATTAATTTGTTGCATTGACTTTCCCGTTAAAAAATAGAAATGCTTTTTACTTTAATGCTCTGATGTTATAATTCTACGAATTCGTAATATTTTAGTAAATAGGTAAAATTTTAGTTAACATAGCAAAAATAAATTCGTAGTATGTTATATGAAACCCACTTATCAATTAGTAAACTAAAATGTGTTTTCAGCAGCCGAACAGCGGTGAGTGTAAGTGCTCGGCCACAGTGGAAGGCGGGCGCGGGTGCGGGCGCGACGCGGGAAACTCAAACATATGGAGCTCTATAGAAGTGTCCGTAGTGGACGAGCGGCGCGGCAAGCGGTGCAGCGCGGGGAGCACGCGGGCAACTCAAACCATAGAACTTTCATACAAGTGTCCGTAGTGAATGTGCGGGCGGCAAGCGGGAAACAATGCGGAGCGTGCGGATCTCAAACTTTTATGAGCAATAATATTATGAGTAATTATGAAATCAAGTGCGAGTCGAACTCGCTCATCAAGGTTAACGTAGTAGAGGGATATAAAATCTCCATAGGCACCCCGCTAGTATAGGACAGATATTTTTTTTGTATATAAATCATAAAGCGATGCACAGCATACATCTACTTACCAATTTTGAAATTTGTAGTCTTAATAGTTTCGGCATAAAGTGGCTGTGACATAGAAACGGATGCATAGACAGGCATGGCGAATCTATAAGGGGTTCAGTTTTAAGCCTCCTAGCCTTTGGCTAGGGAACCCTAAAGATAGGTTACTTACTTATCAGTCAATCTTCAGAAATACTCTACTAATATTGTAAATGCTAAAGTGTTTATAGATATACATTCGGTATATATAATGGTAGATAATGTCATGGATACTGACCGAATTACTTTGTACCTACTCTATAGAGTTTCTGAACTCTTTAGACTAATCAGGAGTCTCACACAACTTGAGACTGACAGTAAATTAATGTTACCCCGACTTCAACGCGCGCGAAGTCGCGGGCAGAAGCTAGTATTATATATAATGATGAACTTAAAATGCAAAGCATCTATATAAATTCTAATTTGTTTTATTTATTTACATTACCACATATCTCTTTTTAACCCTTCCAGTCGTTCCTGAAGTTACTAGAATTTTCCAATTTTTATTCAAAATATTATTTTTATTTTTAGTATTTGCCAAATATTTATAAAGATTTTCCAAATATCATAAAAACCAAAATTATTATAACAGTTATAAATGTGATTTGAACCCACGCCCTCAGACCGTGAAGCGGTTGTATTATCCGCACGGCTACAGCCTTGTTATCAGTTAGTTGCGAATTTGATGAACAATTGACATAGTGTTACTATGGTGAGTGATAACGTCATCAAACTGAAAACTCATATTAATCTAGCCGCGACCCTAAATTTGACAAACACTGTTCACCGCACCCGCAAACGCGCCACTACGGACACATGAAGACGCGCGCGGGCTGCCCGCGCTACTATGGCCAAGCACTAAGAGAAAATGTAGAATTAACTCATGTTTTTTTTTTCATCAGACTCTGTCAATTTGCCTGTACTTACACGCCTTTCTGTGATAAAAGAATGCAACTCATCTTCACCGACTACCGCGTCGCACGATCGGTTGGATACGCTCATATTGTTTTTCGAAGATCGGCTGATGTGTCATAGGAGATTTGGAAACACAGTGAGCGTGTTTAACCCAACGTTCGGCGTCACCACATACTTATTGGATTGCCTAGTTTGACTTATACCATTCAAAACTTTCTACTTAGAACGTCTCCTGCTTCTAGTCATAGGACTTTTGCCTTTATCTCAATCCATCCATAATAAATACATAATGATGTACTGTAGTCATTTTAGGCGTCATAGGCTGACAAACGGAAGGTTTACATGAATAGTACAAAGTAATTTCAGGCACCAAGCGAAAGGCATAGGTCTACTTGTATGAATTCTCTATGGTACAGAGTAGCACAGACAATTTATATGCTCGCTTTTAGCTGAGATTTGCTGTGTTCACATTTGAGTAGTTTGGCTGAAATACAAAATGCATTTTTCGTTTAATTTAGAAGGTCTTTAAATTAATAGTGCTAAGCAAATTTTTAGGTAGGTCTTTATGGTTCACATTTCACCAGGGAATGCTTCCATGAGTTACAATAACAGAAGCCGTACTCGTAACAAAAGCCGTATACGTGAGCGGAATATGTAAATATTGGTCTGATCATACAATAAAGTTTGCCAAACCCAACTATAGATAAAATCGTTTTCTATTTTTATAGGTTAGCAATTTCATTTGATACCTCACACAGACGTACATATAAAGGCCTATTCAAACCTGAGCGATATTCGCTGCCGCTGTGGGTAGAGGTACATACCGCGCGGGTTTCGCTCAGGTATTTAGTATCAAGTACCGCAGCTAGAGCGACCTGAGCGATATTCGCTGCCGCTATGGGTAGAGGTACATACCGCGCGGGTTTCGCTCAGGTATTTGGTATCGAGTACCGCGGCGAAACTCGACTACCGCGCGTTATTCTACCCACAAGGATAGCGAATATCGCTTAGGTCTGAACAGTAATATTACCGCATACCCACTGGGTTTTCTCTGCCGCAAACGGTAGCGAATACCGCTTAGGTCTGAACAGGCCTTAAACAAACCTCACACATTCATAAAAGTACTTTGGTTTTCAATCAACATTCCAAATTCAAATGCCTCTAAAGTGTGCCATATTAAATTTAATGTTACATAGTCAGACACATTATTTGATCAAAATAATCAAAATGGTCGAACCTTGAGCTCAATCGTTGAAGTATGTAATTAGTTAGTTCGTAATAAATACGCGCAAACAGAAGCACACACAAACACAGCAGCCTGAAATCATATTCTGTATATATAAAATCCTAGCGTTACTGACTGACTGTCAGACAAGCTACAGCCAAAACTATTAGCCGCAGAAGACTGAAATAAAAAACGATCCTTGGGAACCGTAGGAGTGTACTAAAAAAGGATATCCTGAAATTCCCACGGGATCGGGCAAATACCATAAAAAGAAATGTGCGGTCGTAGCTGCGGGCATCCTCTATAATCTCGACAAGAAGGTTCTAACTGTAGACTCAGTAGCCCAATTTAACGCCAAATTCATAACCTAACATCGAAATATCAGCAAATAGCACATTCATACTTGAAATGTTTTTTTTCTTTTAGTAATAGGCGGCAAACGAGCAGACGGATCGCCTGATGGTAAGCAATTATCGCCGCCCATGGACACAAGCAACACCACAGGAGTCACAAGTGCGTTGCCGCCCCTTGGGGTTGCGAATAGGATAATAATAAGGAGTGGGATCCGGCACTCTCACTCACCGAACGAAACGCAACAGTTTAGGTACTGTTACTTTACGTCGATTTTCTGTGAGCGGGTTGTACTTCCCCGGTCGAGCCGGCCCATTCATGCTGAAATCAGCAAGGCTCTTCTACGTGTAAATGATATTCATATCTGTGAATTTTATTTCTTCAAAATGGTTGAGATTCAAATATATTCTTATTTGCATAAACCTTTTGCCTTAGACAGAAATCGTATCGCATTCAATGTTTATTTTATGGAGTCGATGTATTTATTGCTTGCGACTCAAATGGAGGTGGGTGGGGCTCTGCCATATAGGGGGACCGCAGGTGGCTTGGAACCTTGACCGAAAACGGTATACGGTCACTGTGTTGGGTCGGAGATATAGTTATTTTAGTATACCTTCTGTACTTATAGCAAGAAATAAACTTCATTTATACCGTTTATGTGTACAAGAATGAAACAGAAAGTAAGATATAGGCTTAAAAACTAACCTAACAAAAACAGAATCGCTTCAATGAAATATATCATATAAAATCGTCTCATAGCGTGCTTCGATTTGCTATTGGTATATTCGATGGAACTTGTGACATTTACAAAGAAAAATAAATAAGCATATCGTTAGTGGTTATATTCATTGTGATATTAACTTTTTCTTTTGAGACAGTTATGAAATTTGTTCATAGAAATCTAGGTATATGAATAGAGCTTTCTCACGATAAAATGTGGTAAAGTACATAATATACGTCATTTTGCGCTATTTTCGGCACTGGAGGCCTAGTCGACCTTTCGTTTTACTACTTGCCCGCGGCATTTTAGTAGCGATGTGCGACTGTGTACATGCCCTTTGCCACTTAATCGCAATTGATTTCCTTACTTGATTTAAAAAAAGCCACGCACTAAAAAATCTTTCTATATTTTTTCATACATTGTCTTCCTACCCAGTTTTTTTGCCAAAAACACACAGCTACGGGGATATGGACGTTGATTTAAAGTTGATTTAAATTATGACAGATCAGTCCATTGTGTCTGAAGTGGCTGTTAGTTCGTGAAATGGAATTTGTCGGGTGCACACAGTGAAACGAGGAACAATCAATATTAATAAAACGCTTGATAAACATGTCATCAATAAATGAATTTCATTTTTGTTTTCCATCACAGTTAACAAAATGTTTTTTACAAAGTTGTTTGCAACTATGCTAATGTTCATTTACGGGTCTATATCGTGTATTAAATTTAAATAAAGGTTATATCATCATACCTCTTATTTGCCCGACGTAAATAAGAGGTATTTTACCTTCATTTTAATATATTTCTCGATATAGAACCGTTAAATAAACATTAGTATGAATACAAATCGTGAAAGTCTGAAAATTGTTTGCAACTATTTGAACGTTTGTTGAGAATAGTTATACTTCTCAACCAAGAAGCAAGATTTTCTGGAATGAGCTGGCTCTACTGGCGTAATACTTACTACCAGGATATCAACGAAAAGTAAAACACTATTAATATTTGACGTTGTTGATTGAGAATATTTCAAAATATACCTGCATCTTGGAAAGCTATGACTATAACAGCCAGGAATATGCAGCAAGAATTGTAAAAATATTGACTAAATTAAGTCGCTACGTGCGGTGACGGATTAGGAATACAAAGTGACAATACACCCTTTTCAATCTGTGGGTCGTAAGAGGCGACTTTGGAAAATATGCGGATAATATACTATCTTGCGGAAGAGACTGAACATCAAACCTCATGCCAACCCGTCTTGCCAGCGTGGTATATGCCAAATTCTCCTACTGCTTCATAAAGTTATTGAGAAGAAAATTAGGAGAGGCCCTTGCCCAAAAATGGACTACAAACGGTTGATAATGAAAGTACCAGAAATATTAATGACTAGATTCTGCGGCATCTCCACCGGTGTCGCTTACCGCGACAAAATGAAGCCTGTGTTATTGCGATGCATTTTTTTATATTATGTTTATTTATAGTCTCGCGCCTGTATCCCCGAAGGGAAAGGCAGAGGTGTAAATATTACACCCACATTTCGCCATGAATTTTTAGGTCCCACGTAAATAGGGGGCGAGCCTATTGCCGTTACCAGACTCCGGGCACATCACCAGACTCCGGGCTGCTACTGAGTATTGGGAAAACCACAGTAACAATTTTGCCCGGGACCTCCGATCAGCAGTCGCATACTCGCACTGGACCATGGAGGCAGGCAAATTGCGATATTATAAGCTATATTACTGCACAGTTTCATAAAATATCGTTAAGTAGTTTTTGGGTGAAAGAGTAACAAACACTTATCCAGCCACACAAACATTTGCGTTTATAATAGTAGTGGGATATGGAAATGTATAATTTTATTTTACGCTTTAAGAGTAACATTCATGAATAATAGGAATTTATTTTGGCTCATGTGCCGGCAGATGACGAAGCCTAGTGGGATCACGTGCTGAATGTGTTACGCATCATTTGTTCATGAAAATATACAAAGTCCACGCTCGCGATTGACAAAATAGTTGCTCAGTGTTGCATACATTTGTTCGATTAAATCGTTACTGCTTGTTAAATTATAAACTGTACAGAAAGTTCACTTAATTATTCACTTTATAATGGGCTTTCTGGGATATGTTTTGGTTTTTACTTAGGGCTTACTGAGCCCGCTGTTACACCCGCGTTATTTTAGGCTACTGCTCAACAGCCGTGGCTCATAGTTCGATGTTATACTTATAGCCTATAAGCCTTCCTCGATAAATGAGCTATCTAACCCAAGAATAATTAACTATTAGTTTCTGAGTTTAACGCGTTCAACCAATAATTTTACAAACACTTCAGCTTTATAAAAGTATGGATTTTCAAAAAGAGGCACCACGTGGTTTATGGAATGCAGTTTATGTTTTTCGTTCTCCATTGTCCATTCTTCATTTGTTGCCAATTGAAGTACTATAACATAAGGCTTTAATGGCCGATATTGACAATGGTTCTGCTGTGTGGAATTTTTGCCACCTAAAGATGCAATAATATCGGTATTTGAAAGTCAGATTGCACAAGTTTACGGTTTTCAGTGCCATCTTAAATTAAAACGATAAATCGTTTTCCGAGCCGTTTCCCGAGTGTTATCCAATGCAATAAATACGACTTCTGTATACCTCTGATCGCCCATGCACGTAGTTTAAGTTGATTTGCGTTCAAAATTGTCGATACAACCTTTTTGGTAAAGAGTCAAAGCACCCAACCTATTTTTGGCATGGCCATCCAGAATTTGCGCTGTGTCGGTTAATACTGGGGCCTTGATATCGAACATTTGGGAGCAGTTTATATGTTGTTAATGAATGTTGGCGATTCTTAACATTCGTTAGCTTTTCAGAAATTTGAAAACAGATTTTTTGATATCTGAAACTAGCATTTGTGATGCCTATAACGCGGCATCAAGTTACAAAAATTACTGTCGATTTCATCGCTTACATGCTTCGTTTTTTAATCAAGTACATTTCGCAATCGACAAACGCGTGATTAATTAGGATTTTAATGACATGAACATTTTAGAAAATTGCTAGGATATCATAGAAAAGTGTAATCATACAAACTAATAAACATATGATTAAAATACTACGGCGACGCGGCGTTAAGTTTTTCGTTGTAACAGGCATTAGTTGTCAAACGTTTCGTATGATTAAACTAATGGGCACATGGTTCGAAAGTGTAATATCGAATGTATTGTTACACATTCAAAGTCAGGTAACGCACTTCTTCTTAGCGTGTCGTTGGCATCTAAATCGAATCAGCCTAAAACTAAGTTATGAGTAGGTATGACATTTTCAGTAGCGTCCATAAGTGCCATGAACGTGCAGGCAATGGGACACTTACTATCTTGCCCTGCGTGCCCTAATAGGTATTAGGTACAAGATAGTAAGTGTCTCATTATTTGTGGAACAGCACTACACTTGCATTCCAAATTCAATTTGTCTATTCGCACCTAAGCAAGTTTTCTTTGCTTCGGCCAAATGCCTTACTCACAGGTTAAAAGATGGGTATGTATATCATATGTGTTCACCATTACTTACTTAGACTGCTCCTAGAAATAATTAGGCAGAAAAACATAATTAAATTAAAACGATCCGGGAATCCAACCCTTCATAATTTCCCTGCCGGCAATTATTACTCGAAGCTTTTAAACATAATTACTATACTTTGTAAGGGGTTGATGCTAGTATTAGTTGTGAGAACAGGCCTCTAAAACATTAACGTGAGCAATTTGTTCGGCAATAATAACTTCTGATATTAGAAGGGTGTATTTTCTAAAAAAATATGGGTTTTGCCTTAGGCCTTATAGAGCATGTTAAGCCATTAGTCCCGGCTGTCATGAAGATCTTTGATAGTCGTTGCGGGGAATCAGTAGGTACCCCTGAATAGATCAATATAACATCCCAGGGCTATGGCCCAAAATTACCGCTATCCCTATAGGTAGCGGAGGTCAGACTGTAGTCAATCCGTGAAAAAGCTTATGTTCTCTCAAATCTGATTAGATTAGTAAGCGTGCATCAAGGAGAAAGTTCTTCTTGGGTGCCGCCGGGATAACGCTAGGACAAGGATTCGTAAGTGTGTATTTTAGTGAATACCTTGTATACTCGCTGTTACCGACTTGCTGCAATTAGTTGGTTATCTCTTTTTTATATATTTCTTACAACTTGCCGGCTCTGTTTACAGGCAGAGGCATTTGGTGTGGGATTTAGACGGATACATTGCCACAGCACTCATTAGCTTAATAATTCTGAGACAAAGTGCCATAGAAGGTTACCTAAGCCTGTGAATATCATAAGCACATTCGATAATATATTCAAACACTACCTTTCATCCGTAACTTCGTTTGCGAGGGTACCTATGTGCTAACCTGACTTATAAGGCATATTACTCCAGTTCCATCAAAATCCGATCACTTTTTTTTCCTCAAAAGAGCTATCCATCTATCCACCCACACAAACTTTCAAGAAAAGTATTAAGCCACACAAATAAATCATTTAACTGCGAAAACAGATGTTTACTACGGAAATGTTTGTCACTTGTACATACCTTTGTACTTTTACCTAGTAATTCGTAGATGAATTCATATCTTTACCAAGAAATTTTTTGTCAACGTATTGTCAAATCTATTAATAATTAATTCCACTAATATTGTTATACAAAATATTCCAAAGTTTGTTTGTCTATCCCACTATTCTGAAACGCCTTATCACTTTTAGATTTCGTGAAAATAATAATGACTTCTTGAAAATGGCAAAGTGGTGTAGTGTTTACGCAATAAATATATAAGTTTGTGTTTTATGAGAATTATAAATTGAAGACAGCGTGTTTCATAATGTAGGTATGTTTTATTTGAGAATTTTTCAGGAATCACTTAACCGTGAGTGAGATAGAGAACCGGTTGACCTTTTGTTTTTATGTAGCTTTAGAAGAATTTGACGTTATTAATTTTGTATAAATAAGGTGTTATTCCTGACTACTTTTTGCTGTTCGAAAGAGACCCTATTCTATGTCCAGATAGGGCAGTGATATCGAGGATTATTAAAATATGTAATAAAAATTGATTATGAAAACCGAATTGGTAAGTCCGTCCATTAACAGAAAGATATGACCTTTTCTTACTTAAGAGACTAATCCAAGCCAATGAATTAAAGGAATTTTAGAAATATGTACACACAGTCCAATTAATTATTGTGCAAACGAATTATAGGAATAGGGCGCCTGTCTTTTCCATTAGTAATACATATAGAAAAGTCAGCCTATAAGTATAGTAAACGAGATACATGTACATAACCACTTTGTTTACATTTTTTATAAACATTTCTGTTGAAGTTACAGTTTTCATTCGATATTATACATGGTCATGATTACTGACAAACTATGGTGCTAATTTGTCAATGTTTTGAAGTGTAAATTACTAGGTACTCTGTTGTTATACTAATCAGCATACAACATATCGTGCAACTTTGGAGTGATTTATTACTACGACAAGACGATGCCCGCAGTTACGCCAGCAGATTTTATTTTAATTTCACCATTTCTTCTCAATCCCGTAGGAATTAATAATCGCTTCTTAGAGCACCCCTACCGCATCCAAGGAACATAGATGCAAAATTTAATGCGCCCTATAGTTTTGTCTGTGCGTTGTCTGTCAGTCAGTAACGCAAGAATAATATATATACAAGTCCTCTTGTGCGTATGTATGTAAGGCAGTGATAGCCTAGTGGCGAGACTAACAGTCTGCTACGCAAAAAGTTTCAGGTTCAAACCTACCGCAAACACCATTGACTTTGAAAGTGAAGTTTGGCTCTCCATAATTTTCTCGAAAGGCATGAAGTCTGCCAACCCGCACTTGGCCAGCGTGGCGGACAATAAACTTACAGTTCTCATAGTGAGAAGAGGCCTGTGCCCAGTAGTAGGATTGGAACGATGTACCTATCTACAGGGCTGATGGTGAAAAATGATGTCATTGAACTCGACCCGAAAGGTATGTTTAGGCAAGATCAATTTCGCAAAAATAGTACATGCATGTTAGACATCTTTCCTGGATGATTATGATTAGATCAGGCCCTTCTCTCACGAAGCGACTCGCAAGCGATTTGTGTTTTATATTCGTATCCTTCGCGTCGCTTGTGAGTAGCCGCCATACATATTCAGCTGGTTTTGCACACGACGTGACGTGTCGACGACGCGTTTGATATCGGTCGCACGCTACCGTCTTGCTGGTCCCACGCTATTCGAGTCGTATACGCGTTTCATTACAAAATGGCGGCGGCACAAACTTTTTATATTAATTTTCTCCTGGAGGTGGAAAATATCCATGTTTGTATAATTATAAGCTGCCAGAGTACGTAAGATAAGATGTTACAGAAAAGCGAAGATTACAGAACAACATTGTCTTCCTCACTAGAGTCATTAGACATCGTCGTACGAATGGTGTTCTTCAAATGATAAAAAATTGCCTCATTTGCGTAGCACCGTGTGTGGAAACGAGTAGCATACCAGTAGGCGATCATGGTTTGTATCTCAGCCCCGTAGTATTTGAATAGCTTCGTGAGAGAAGGGCCTTACAATTAAACCCTGTAAATCACGTTTCTATGTGTGTCTATCAGTATTATTTTCTGAAGTTCCGATAAAACAACTTAATATGTAGAGTCAGCCAGTTAAATTAAAAATAAATATGTCTCTGCCTGCCGCGACCGAAAAAAGCGTCAATATATACATATGTGTGTGTGAATGTAGTCAAATTCAATTTTCGAGGGATACAAAATATTTCCCCCCCAGTGGGATCTCCACCTTGTCGTAGTGGGGGGGCTTAGTAACCGTGGATTTGATTTTCTCCCACGGTGAAGCTAAGCGGGATCCCGGGAAGGGACGCTCCACGTGGGCTTGCGTGAGGCCTGCGTAGGATGCGTCCATAGGTGCGGGTGCGGGGGACAGTTCTGTCTGTCCCTCGCAGTCGGGTGCGGTCGCGGGAGGAGAGGCGTGTCGGTGTTGCGTTGCCGCGCGCCCTATCTCCCGCGACCAAATGGGGGCGCACCATCGTTGCGTCGCGGTGGGGCCGCAGAGGAAGAAGAGATGCGTTGTTGCGTTGCCGTCCTCCCTATCCTCTGCGGCCGCTGGGTGTTTTGGCGGCGGAGCCCAACATCTTCATCCGCCCCCAAGGGGGTTTCGTTCGGGGCCCGCCTGACCATCTGGCGGGCCAATACCCGTCGGGGGTAGCGAGGAATGCTTAGGTGAAACCCTACCCTCCGACACATGGGTACATGAGGAGCACGGGTTGGTTTTTAGTCAGTAAGAGTCTGACAGTCCCCTTCGTCCTTCCCCCCCAGGGCGAAGGGACTCCATGAGGATTTTCCAACCCGACACCAAAAACAAAAAAGGGATACAAAATATTTGGACTGCAAATGCAAAACCATTTGACAAGTAAATCGAGTTAATCAACAACTGAGTTATCGCGAAGTTCTGTATAGCGTTGCAGGCTGTTGAATATTCATTTTGTTGACCGAACTGTGACGTCAGATTCTGTACCTGACCAACCACAATATTTAGTACATGTAGCATAGTAATATGTATCTAACGGGTCTATATCGCGTAATTATTTAAAAAAATATAGGTCATCATCCTCCTAGCGTTATCCCAATCTCAACCTGGGATCCGCTTTCTAGTCTAACTGGATTTGGCGGCATATTAGCTTTCTGTCTGATCTCCGCAACCCGAAGGGATAGCGATATTCCATGGTTTCGACTAGTGTCAGTTTATTTTAGAGGTACTGACGCCCTATAACGACTGTCGTGATCTTCATGACAGCCGGGACCGACGACGGCTTAACGTGCTCTCCGAGGCACGGGACAAGCGATAATTAACAATTCAATACGCACATAACTCCGAAAAATCGAACCCGATACCCTCTGCATGTCCGTTGTTATCTCCATAAGGATATCGCTGCCTTATTATAATATAAGGTATTTTACCTATATTTGAAAATATTAAACGAATTAAACCAGGCGTGGTCACGAGACCTATATTTGCAAATAATTACGCGACATAGACCCGTTATATAAATATTGTTATATGTACAAGCCTGAATGTCTGAGAGTTCTCTATAATGTTCTCGAAAGACATGTGAAGTCTGCCAACCCGCACTAGGCCAGCTTGGTGGCCTATGGCCAACTATGGCCTTACCCTTCTCATAGTAAGAAGAGGCCCGTGCTCAGCAGTGGTACAGTAAAGGGCTGATGATGATGATGTACAAGTCGCGAAACTTTAAAAGTATTAATTACAAACCGCTAAAGGCCTTGAGTTTGCTGTAGCATGGTATCAAAATAATACACGTAGGTTATTTATAGCTATTTAAAACGCGTTATTCAATGTTTTTTGTTATCGGTACGCGTCTGACATCTGAAAACTGGCAAATTTGCGATGCCACTGAAGTAAGATCGCTCTGACGTAGTAATTACAAACTATAACAAGTTAAAATTAAATTTTAAAGCTGATTTAATTTTTAATGCAAGGGTTGTGAATCCCCAAAATCGTAAGTGACTACTACAATACAATATTTAGTTGTTTTATAAAATGTCTTGTTTATTGTATAACCGCGGCATAGATGATTTGATGTACCTAATGTTGTAATAATTTAATCTATGCGAGTCTTGTCCAAGGCATGATTTAATACTTATGTTGAATTGCATATTGAAATATCTGATCGAATCTCAAAATCAGGTGAAGTACAAACTAGATGTAAGATTTTATTCTCATGAGATAGTGTCTTTTTGACAAAACTATAAAGATCGTAACTAAGAAAGAGAAATTAAAAGTGTTCTAAAGGACTTTTAATGCTACTGCAATTTTTTCCTTTCTTTTTTGTTGACTACGGTGGAGACTCTCCTTATGAGCCATCTCAACTCGACGCCAACCCGGCCAGAGTGTGATCGACTGGGCTTGGGACTGGCGGAGACGGTGTGTGGAGGCTGTCCTCAGGCGTTCGGGGCATGCCCACTAAAACCACCGCGGTGTCACTACGGGTGCTACACGTAGTGACGGAGTCACGCGATTCGGGGATAGCATACTTTTCCGTGACTCCGCTGTTGGTGTTGGCAGGCCCCACCTCGTTATGCTACTTGAGAGACGGCGCGGACACTACGCTGCCTCCTTGCCTTTTAGCGGACAGGGAGCAGCCCCAGTGCTCGCCGTCCGCAGGCAATAAAACGGCCGCAGAGGCTAGGGAGGACAGCAACCTGACAACAACGCATCTCCTCTTCCTCTGTGGCCCAACCGCAACGCATCAAATGGTGCGCCCCCATTTGGTCGCGGGAGATAGGGCGCGCGGCAACGCAACACCGACACGCCTCTCCTCCCGCGACCGCGCCCGACTGCGAGGGACAGACAGAACTGTCCCCCGCACCCGCACCTTGGGACGCATCCTACGCAGGCCTTACCCGAGCCCACGTGGAGCGTCCCCTCCCGGGATCCCGCTTAGCTTCACTGTGGGTGTCCAAACCACGATTACTGAGCCTCCCACCACGACATGGTGGAGATCCCACTGCTGGCTTAATGCTACTGCTGCTCAATTTTCGATAAATACAATAAAAATGTGCAAATAATATGGAAATGCGCCATAGCTACGGTAAAATAAATGGGCAATAGGCGCGCCCCCTATTACGTGGGACCTCAAAATTCATGGCGAAATGTGGGTGTAATACCTATTACGCCTCTGCCTATCCCTTCGGGGATACAGGCGTGAGTAGGTATATATAAAAAAATATATGAGTACAAATAGTGAAAGTTTGAAAATAGTTATTTAAATCAAACCAAGTTTTACGGATTCTACTGCGATGTATTGGTTTTAAAGATTATTACATTTTAACACTTGTAGCTTTTAACAGCTTAGAGACAATACAACACTTGGCTTCCATGAGGATTTTTACGGATCACACTAAATCAAAGTCAGTATAGTAACAAACAACGAATTATTGCCCAACATGGATATATATTGCATGCTGTCCATCAAGATAAAGCACCCAATATAAGCAGAACTGTCATAGCTAAACGTTTTCATAGCATTAGAAGTCACTTTATCCTGGAAGTTGTCGAATCGTTATTTCCCGACATCAGTCAACGTGAGAGACTGCTATTGTATACTTCACTCAAAAGAATACCTAAGCATTAATTGATTGGCAGGAAATCGATAGCATCATAGGTTTAGGGAAAATATCCATGGGTACGTCGTTGAAGCTGACCGTCAAGAAAATCCGTGAAAAAGCATATTATGATTGCCTCCGTGGTTCAGTGGATAGCGTATGTGACTGCTGATCGGAGGTACCGGGTTCGATTCCCGGGTCCCGGTAACGGCAATAGGCTCGCCCCCTCATGGCGAAATGTGGGTGGAATATTACACCTCTGCCTACCCCTTCGGGGATACAGTCTATAAAAAATAAATTATAAAAAAGTAATAATGACCTCGTTCTTACTGATGACGTCAGATTACTTGATGATCTATTTTTGTTCACATGTATCAACTTCAAGATTAGCTGTCACCCGCGATTTTTTATAGTGTTGACTGTTTCCATTCAGATTGTAGCACTCAGTAGCAGTGATGCACCCGAGCATTCACTGGTAACAGAACAACGAGCATTCGCTACCTTTTTATTTTGTCAAACTGAAAACACAACGAATACACTCGTGGTACCTAAAAATTCATGGCGAAATGTGGGTGTAATATTTACACCTCTGTCTACCCCTTCGGGGATACAGGCGCGAGCCTATAAACAAAATCCAAGCGTGACTTGGCTGACCGTTCGTAACAGATCGGCAAAGTTAGGCATCGTTTGCACAGGTTGCCACTTGGATGGGCTACCGCCCGCGGCAACGGACCGTGAGTTCAAACCACACTCGTCTGTTTTTATGCTTAATACACAAATTAATTGAGCCGTTTAACGAATGAATTCCGAGGCGGAATTAATACTCGCAAAAAATCGCCACTTGCGCTTTTTAGCTTCCTGAATTAAATCGAGGTTGAAATGTAGTGAATCCGGTTGAAAAATAAATGTCTTGGTTATTTCCAGTCTATAAGGATACGGAACTATTTACGACATTATTTATAGGTATAGGAGGAGGTACCTACAGCCGGAAAGCGGACCCCGGGCTCTACGGAGAAACTCTAGGACTACGCTGGGATGATGATGTTTATTTATAGGTATAGATTGTGGACTGCCTGGTTGGTCTCGCGGCATAAATGTGCGCGTGGGATTGGGAGGTCTCGGGTTCGATTCCCGGGTCGGGCAAACTGTTTTTTGTTTTTTTTTTGTAGGAAATTCTCAGTAGTAGCACGGACTCTGGTTATGTGCCCGGTACGGTAATAGGCTCGGCCCCAATTACGTGGGACCTAAAAATTCAATGCGAAATGTGGGTGTAATATTACACCTCTGCCTACTCCTTCAGGGATACAGGCATGAGTCTATAAAAAAAGAAAATAGATTGTGGTGTTTAAGAATAAGTAAAGTCGTATACAAATTTGACTGACTTTTCGTTCAAGCTGATGAAAACAATGCTCGGACGAATTATGATGAGATTTTTAATTACGTACAGTGGTAAGAGTTGTATTTTGCTTTATTTAGTAATTGATTAATAAAATATGAAAAGGATATTGACAATCTTACTCTTCCTCATGTAGGTATATAATTTAAATACATCCAATAACTTAATAATTAAAACGAAATAGTTACTACATTTTGTAAGCAGTCTTCCACGGAAATTGCGTGAATGTTATAAGGTCATCATAAATGATCAGTGAATATTTTTTATAGGAAACATGACAAAAACGGAATATACTTATCTAAGAGTACAATGTAGAATTAAAAATAAAGAAATTAAACACGTAGTTCTATCAAAATATATCTGAGAGTACCTTGAACCTTAACTGTCGCATAAAGCGCGCTTCCCATTGCGGTTGGTTTACAGATAGAAGTACGCGGCATTTTTTTAAGTTGCACCGGGAGTAACTTCAAAGGTGTCGCGCGAGTCCTTCCGCGAAACCACGCAACGTTTGGAAGCCGACTTAAGTAACCTTTTCGTCATAGTAGGTATCGTTACAGCATAGGTTATACAGACTGGTGGTGTACAGTATGTTACCGTTATTGTTAGCAATTGCAATATTGAAAAACTGGAAATTTAATATTATGATTGAGTCTTGTTGAGGCAACTACGGCACTCGACATTGTGTTCGATTGCTTTCATTGATATAGCATGATCATAGGTACTTGCCGGAGATTTACGCAGACAGTAGCGCTTTGCTGATTTGAGTATTAATGGGCCGGCTCGACCTACGGACTACTACCCTCTCACATAATATCGACATAATGTAAAAGTATCTATTGTTGCTGCCACACGGGTGTTTGGTTTTTAGGTGGTGAGCCAGACTCGTCGATCAAAAAGGAAGAAAATCAGGTTTTACTTACGAAAGAAAACACTTTTAGAATAGTACACTTCACGATATAATTCCTATATTGGTACAATGCAGCTACTTTAAAACTAAGAAAACGAATAATTGAGAACATGAGAAATTCAGGGCGTGGTCCGACAAGTATAGTTGGTAATCACTGGTGTTCCGAAGGCCAGGGTCTTGATAGGGGAGAAGACTTAACTGGTGGCCGTGAGCTGGAGCAAAAGGGGCGAATGAACGGTTTCGCTCGCTTATATACGGCGTGTGGGGCGCGCTGGCAGAGGCGCTCCCTCCTACGTTCGACGTCACATACCAGACAGAGGTGCACGACGTCACATTGCGTTTTGTTCGGTGAGTGAGAGTGCCGGAGGATTTATCTCCTCTTCTTTCTCCCTCATCTCGCTCTTCCTCCTATTATTTTTCCCAAAAGGCTGGTAACTCACTTAAGTTTCTGCTGGTGCTGAAGGTATCCATGGGCAGCAGTAATAATTTGCAATCAGGCGATCCGTCAGCTGGTTTGGCTTCAGTAACATAAAAATATTACGAAATAGGAGACGGTCGTAATTACACTTGTTCTTAATTCCATTGCAGTCTACTTAAAATCGACTACCGTCTGACCTTACGCTAAGAGATAACGATATTCACAGGTTAAACTAGATGTCAGGCCAATGAGGGTATTGACCTCCCGTATCGATGTACCTACCGATTAAATTAGACACTTTTTTTTAATTAATGGAATTTCATCACGCTATGAGGCACGGGTGCGGACCAGCAGTCTTAAATAGCGCGGATGTAAATGCGGGCTCACCAAGTAAAGAAATATATCTAGCGTTGTAAACGTGTAAGAAGTCATTTTACGTAGAAATCTTTTATCCGTGGCAAAAGTTTGCTTCGTTATCATCTTTAAAACTTATATCTTGGAAAAGTTTGTTGGATCCACAAAGAACTGTATAAACTGTATCGGTGGGTTCAATGTTTGTTAAAAAGCCGCAACGAGATCATTATTCCCAGCGTGCGACGAACATCTTAAGAAGTAATAGGTAGATAGTTAATCATCGCACTAGAGTTGTCAATTCAGCCACATATTAAATAAAACGCTTTATTATCCGCTTGTAATTAAACATAAATACATGGCCTCTAACATATGTGGCAATCCAACCTTGTCAATTCTGATAGGGTGCTTCTATCCACATTCGACGAACGCTCCGCGAATGCGCCGCATACGCGCCGCTCGCGCAGTTTGTGAGCAGCGCGTGCGATCTAGCCACGCCCTTATATTCTCAAGTGAATGAAAACATCTTTTTCTGGAAATCACAGAAGTAGTGCATTCAAAATGTAGGCTTTTTCTTCCATTTTTTTTTTGAAGACAACTCCCGCACTAGAACTAAAGCCTGTGTCGTGGGGGACTTTACAAACATACAGCGAACGGACTCAATCAACACCCAATTATATGAGTGTCTTACATCTTGGAATAAGTCGATCAATTCCACATTCGCGTTTTATCATTTAGGCTAGAGCTAGATACGAAAAGGAAAGCCTTTTTAAAAATAGAAGAAAACCCCGTTTAAAACAAATTATATATAAGTAGGTATATCTGTTTGTTTCGCCGAATATAAATAAATAACCTGAGACGAATGGAATGTATACAGAGCCAAATTTTATTGGGATGAGTGTAGAAGAATGATAATGATCGTTGCTTTGAATGTTTTAATCATAAGTCGACACGCTTTTGGTCATTTGAATTCCGTAAATCCATTGCGGACTTGCGGTTCAGAAATAATCCGCACTCGCGATCGCTGCAGCCTATTTCAATTTGCGGTAACACATCCACTGTACCTCTTTTTTTTTTTTTTTGGTGTCGGGTTGGAAAATCCTCATGGAGTCCCTCCGCCCTGAGGGAAGGACGAAGGGGACTGTCAGACTCTTACTGACTAAAAATAACCCGTGCTCCTCATGTACCCATGTCCATGTGCCGGAGGGTAGGCTTTCACCGAAGCATTCCTCGCTACGTCCCGACGGGTATTGGCCCGCCAGATGGTCAGGCGGGCCCCGAACGAAACCCCCTTGGCGGCGGATGAAGGTGTTGGGCTCCGCCGCCAAAACACCCAGCGGCCGCAGAGGATAGGGAGGACGGCAACGCAACACCGCATCTCCTCTTCCTCTGCGGCCCGACCGCGACGCAACGATGGTACGCCCCCACTTGGTCGCGGGAGACAGGGTGCGCGGCAACGCAACACCGACACACCTCTCCTCCCGCGACCGCACCCGACTGCGAGGGACAGACAGAACTGTCCCCCGCACCCGCACCCTGGGACGCATCCTACGCAGGCCCCACGCAAACCCACGTCCCGGGATCCCGCTTAGCTTCACCGTGGCTGTTGGACCTCACCCACGGTTACTGAGCCCCCCCACCACGACAAGGTGGAGATCCTACAGGGGGGACATCCACTGTACCTATATACCTATATGGATGTTTGTATCAAATTAGTTTATCTACGTGATCTACCTTATTCATGTAGGGAGGCTGAGCATATATTTCAATTTCAAAGTGAATTATTATTGCTACTGGGAATTAGCTAATCGCTAACGGAATAATTAAAGAAAATTCTTAATATGGTGTTGTTTTCTATTTCTTGACTTCTGACCTTCGTAGAACAAAAGAGACAGCATTTCCGATTACTCGCTTTGTCTCTTTCTACGGAACGGTCAATTTTGCCACGGTACAGTCATCTACAAAAGTCGCTGCACACCGCAATATTTATGCCGTGTCTTTTATGTATTCAAACTCTTCTTCTTCTGCCTACCCTGTTCCCATATTACTTAGGGGTCGGCGCAGTATGTTTTTATTTTCCATTCTCTCCTATCAGACGTCATCTGGTTATTTATTCCCTTTTCATTCATTTCATCCTTCACACAATCAATCCATCTTTTCTTTGGTCTGCCTCTTGTCTTATATCCCTCCAACTCTCATATTCATCACCTTTCTAGTCACAAGCTATTCATCCCTCGTCATCACATAGACACCACGATAGACGATTTCTTTTCAGCTTTCCTTGCACCGGTGCAACTTTCAAACTTCCCCTAATATACTCATTTCTAATTTTATCCATGCTTGTCACCCCACACATCCATCTCAACATCCCCATCTCTGCTACATGCAATCTTAATCAATGTGTATTAAAAATCCTGATTCATAATTTATAAAGCATAATTTAGATAACATTTCCTTGTCTCAAAATCCTACAGGATATTCCTCGAGAGCCCCGATCTCCGAGGCACCGGTACTGGTCGGCCTCGAAAGCGATAAATTTGATTTCGTTGAACTTCGTAATGTTAGAAGTAACGCATCCTACAAGATATTGAGAATAAGAATTAATTGGAACGATATAGCCATCCAAAATCACGTAAATGTGCATGGATCTTTGTGGCTGACTGTACCTATTCTACAGAGGCGCTGTTCATGGTATTCTGATACAGGATTCCACAATATTTGTCTTAGGCCAACAAATTCTTATATACTCACGCAACACTTACAAGAAAACACTACACTACTTATTAAAACAATTTTCACAACAGAAAAAAACAGCTTTCCGACAATAATTAAAAAGTAACGAGAACTAGTTATTGCAACATATTGCTATAAAACACAATACGTGGTAACTATGTATTACTGGTGAAACTATCTATCAGGTTGTAAGTCGAAGAAAACGAATTATTAGTTTGTAGAGTTTTCTTAGTATTGCATTACTATAACATACACGTTACTTTGTAGATCCCGTGGGACACGTTTGTACTTTAGATCATAGAAATTACTCATTTCTTTAAGTATATAGCATGTCTTTCTCTTTACGACTTCTTTTTTAATACATATTTAGTTTAGTCTGCTAAATCGTTGGGTTTATAATTATTTTAAGAAAGTGTAAAGAATGTATTATCTGTCGATCGCTCAATTAAAAATAAAGTTTCTTGTCAAAGTGCTTACACATACACAATGAAAACAGACGTGAAAAAGGTTTTTTATATGCCATTCAGCCACTTAAAGAGAATGTAGGCACCCTTAGACGGTGTCGTGGCAAGATACCACCTCGAACATTCCAAAGCTTCGTGAAACAGTTACGCAATTCGAAAACTCCCAAGTGTGCGACAATTAACATTGCTCAATAAATGCTGGGTAGCTACCAACTTTTTTGGAATAACCCTTTATGAAGTAAGAATTCCTGGAATGTATTATAACTTCGTCATTCCGCCTTTATGATGGTTGAATACAGTTCCCGTGGATAGGTTACTTTGGCTTATATTCCTAGTATTAACGTCGCCTCCGGTTTGAGGAATTGTTGAAATTGGTTTTGAAGTTTGGACTCTAAACAAACATACACAGTTACTTTGTATGTGTTTGTCAGTGTTGCTATACTTTCTCAGATGTGTTGTGTAAACAATAATTTAGAGGAACATGTTTATGCGGCTGGTTATAAGAATTGTTGAGAGAATAGAAAGTAATTCCAGAAACAACGGCAACTAGAAATATTGTACATATGTGTTCTTCAGCTTAAGTACCTATTAAAGATGAATATATTGATAAATTATCTCTTGCTTCATTCACTCCCATCGGCATGGGGAATCTGATGGGAGTGAATGAAGCAAGAGAGATATGTCAGGATCGTAGCAAATGGCGTTCCGTAGTCTCTGCCTGCCTCTCCGGGGAACAGGCGTGAGTCTATGTATGTTACGTTTTTTTTGTTATTTGGCTTTTGTACTTGAAATTTCCTAGTAGTAGGTATTGTGGAGTCAGGTAAGGTTCGTTCTTAATACCTTTGTAGACGTATAGGATTCATTCCTCATTATTTGAGGCTTAAAGGCATCTGGCGTTCGAAAATAGGTATGTCTTATAAGTAGGGTTGTAGTTATGCATAATTCTCCATCGTTACGCGAAAATTTGCAAGAATTGTAAGATAAATTACACATTTATTTTGAATGTGTGTGCCCATAATATACAGGGTGACCCTTGGTGAAAAGACCCT
Organism: Euclidia mi; assembly: GCA_944739405.2. Lineage (NCBI taxonomy): Eukaryota > Metazoa > Arthropoda > Insecta > Lepidoptera > Erebidae > Euclidia > Euclidia mi. The sequence goes on from OX123182.2 coordinate 106,556,262, forward strand.
CAACGAAAATTTAAATCCCATGTTGTACCAATCATTACGAACATTTTTTACTTCAGCACCATACCAGGCAAATTACTGGTTCAGGAGATAATGAGGATCAAAGTCACCATACAATTTCTCTAATTAGGTACGAAATCGATGCATTTATTGTGCAAATTTGTTCTATAGATGTCCTGTACTGCACCTGCACCCATGGATAAGTAGGTATCTCGAATATTGCACGCGTGCACTTTATATAGCAGCTTAAAAATGTGTTTACTTAAAAAATAATTATTTCCCAGGTATTCTTTTTGCTTAGTATGACCACGATAATATGTGGTATGACTTGGCATGATGCGCAATACGAGTAGAATTCGGCGTGGAGATGGGTCCGTGTGGTGACGGATTAAGAATACGGATTGTCACCACCCCATATCATCCCATGGGTGTAGTAAGAGCCGACAGAGGGAGCATATTATGCAGAGAACAGCATTGTAAGAGAAGGAAAACTTGATACAAACCCTATACCAACCCGTTTGGCCAGCGTGGTATAGTAGGCCAATTCCTCCTTTCAAAGGAGAGCCCTAGTCCAGCAGTGGACTGTTAAAGGCTGATGATGATGATGATGGGTCTTTTGACAGCATGTATAGTATATACTACATTATTCAAACCCTACGTGTGTACCTATTTATAGCACGAGAGCGACTTCTCGCTCATATAGATTCTGAACTCTCAAAAGAGCTTAAAATCCTAATAAGCTTCTTCGATGTAAAAAATAACATTCCTCTTTACTTCGCTAATGAGAGAAATGATTTTGCGTCCTAAGTACGTGGTTGGTGGTTTTATAAATTTAAATATGGAAATTGTACTTTATGAGGCTCCTTAAAAATATGTTTAGAAGAGGAAAGGAAAATTACCAAATGACGTTGTTTATACGAATGGCTTTATGAAGGACCAATATTCCTGAAGGTAGATCGGGGTATTCATTCACAGAATATGTATTTCTATCGTTGAGTGTGAGAGCCGAAGGCTCAATCACTTTCCTAGCTCTGGTCAGGATTGTTTTTATCATCACGGCCCACCCACGCAAAAGCAGCGGCGGTCGGCAGTGATTTATATGGAATGGACGCGACATGGGCTATGTACAATCAAACAAGTCGGCGCTAGACCAGTTTGAAAAAAAATCCCTTGGCCTGCTCATAGAGTCGAGGCACACTAGAAACTGGTTTTCTATACGAGTGTCGATGTGCGTGTAAAGTAGCACTAGAAGTGACGATCTCGCCCTTATGGTGGTCGAGCGGGAAGTTGTTCTGCTGTACATCGAAATGGTTGCCGCCGCTGTCTGCGGCCGCTTATTGCAGCTGGCCCTTAGGATGGGCCACTGGCAAAACTTTTTGTAACAAGAAGCTTTTTGTAAAACCACACCCGTACTAAAAATGAATTCTGTATCGCCTGTAGGTAGGTAACCTTACAAACTTTTAACAATAACTTGACATACACAAAGAACATTGAGACTTAAAGCAACAATTGTGGAACACACAAAGTGTTCTCCGGTACAAAGATCGAACCAACACTTGTCGCAGAGGTAGGTATACTGCGAGATGTCCTCTGAAATCTAGATGCCATTCAATTAGCTAATGCTGTCACTCTAAATTGAATTTTAGAGTATGCATTGGGTAGTGGTTTAAGCGGACCCCTAACCGCTTAACTTTACAACCGAATGTTCGTTTAGTCTGGGTGTTATTTGTGTCCGTTGGTTAAATGTTTGTAATGCCTTGATTCGGTACGATTCACAGTGCGACAGTTGATTAAAAAAAGTAATAAAAATATGGCAACAAAAATGCCTTATCTTTAATGAACAGAAATTTTTACCTATTCGAAACGAAGCACAAAAAAGGAAATTAGAAATGGTACGATTTAGGTGACGAAGCCTCGCTCGCTCGATGGAAATAGCACAGCAATTAACGCAATCTAATACGTGTCAATTAGTCGGATAATAAACGGTTGTTGATTTGTGCACACACGGTGCAATCACGGTTAGTTGATTGTGTGGTCAGGGCCAGTCCGCGGGCAAACTAGGATTAGGTACATTTCAGAACTTAGAAAGCATTTTATATGAAGAATTCAAAATGAGGAGTCCAACAGACTATTCTGGGCCTAATATTTATTTATTCAATATTTCTTTTTTTTCAATTTTGTACTGCTGGCTGTGCCATATAGAGCCTAAAAACCTTACTGACAACGGTTTTCAACGGTCATTGACCTCCCTACCTTCTTCCATCCATCTATTCCTCAGTACTTACAATCGTTTACACAACGCTAACAGTCAATCAATACAAAGGTTGAAACCTCTCAAAATATTGTTTTGTTTAATTTCCATTATCCACAGTATCCATGAAAATCTAATTAAGCCACGGGTAACGAAGCAAACAATGTTGGAGTTTAGTGGAAATTCGCTGCTATTGGAATTCCAGTGAAGCGCTGCTCTAGTGTGAATATTCTCCATACTGCGTACGTATATGTCAGCTCTGCACTCTGGCTGTATTCAGCTGAATTGCCTCTTCATTACAACCGTGTGCGTTCAACAGAAATGTAACATTCTATGACACGAATTCGATGAAAATATATTTTCTATTTTTTTATTAAAACAACCTAAAGAAATTGGAATTATTGTCATTATCATCCTCAAGCGGTATGCCGGCTGCATACCAAGCATGTATTTTGGACCTGAGAATCAAGACATATCCATCAAATACAACACTTATACAAGTTAAAACCTTATTCTATATGATGCCGGCTATTTATAGCTAAATTACTTATTGAGAACATTTAACAGCATGAATGAGCCTTGCTGATTTCAGCATGAATGGGCTGGCTCGACCGGGGAAGTACCACCCTCTCACAGAAAATCGACGTAAAGTAACAGTACTTAAGCTGTTGCGTTTCGCTCGGTGAGTGAGAGTGGAGGCCCTATCCCCTATTCCTTCTCCCTCATCCTATCCCTTTTCCCGACCCCAAGGGGCGGCAACGCACTTGTGACTCCTTTGGTGTTGCTTGTGCCTATGGGCGGCGGTAATTGCTCACCATCAGGCGATCCGTCTGCTCGTTTGCCGCCTATTACTATAAAAAAAAGAAGAAAAGCCACACAAGACTCAGAGAGAAAAATGATTTTTCTATATTTTTACTTAAAATTTAATGGTAAATAATTAATAAGTATCAACACCAAATCTTTTATATCCAAACGCAAGCGTAAATGCTACTCATAGTATTTTGATAACATTAAATATTAATTCGAGCTCTGAAATCCCTTTATGAGGATTCTAGAGCTTGTGTGTGGATAAACGGGGCATACACTGACTGGTTTACCATCGAGAAAGGTGTTAGACAATGATGTGTAGCGTCGCCGTGGTTGTTTAACCTCTTCATGGACAGTTGTTTGCAAGATTTAAAACATAGTGACTGCGGATTAAGGATGAATGGGTTTCTCATCAAATGCCTCCTTTATGCTGATGATCAGGTAGTACTTGCGTCTTCAGCGGAGAAGTTGCAGGAATGAAAATGAATGTAGGTAAAACGAAAGTTATGGTTTTTGAAAAGGAGGAATGCGTTACGGCTTGTAATGTTTTGATCGATGTATAGCGAGTGAATGAGTTTGTATACTTAGGTACGTTGTTAACAAGAGAAGGTAAGAATAAAGAAGATAGTGAAAGAAGATTTAATGCAGGTAATAGAGTGAATGGAGCTCTGAAGGCATTTATGAACAGTCAAAACCTGTCCAAAAATGCACGTTTGGCATAAGGCATGTGCATAGAGGGGTGTTAGTGCCTACCCTTATGTATGGTAGTGAAAGTTGGGTATGGCAGAAGAGACTTGAAAGTAGAATGAATGCTGTAGAAATGAGAGCACTGAGAAGTATGTGTGGTGTATCTTTGACCGACAGAGTAAAGTGTGAATTGTGTGATAAGAGAGTGGTGTGGGGTAAAAGAAGATGTAGTGACAAGCATCGAAAAAGGTATGTTAAGATGCTTTGGGCACATGGAGAGGATGGATGACGAAAGACTGACAAAGAAGATATATAAGGCAAGTGTGAATGGGACAGGACGAAGGGCGGCGAACCTAGGCGGATGTTCTCTGACCAGATTGGAGACATCCTAAAAAAAAACCGGCCAAGTGCGTGTCAGGCCACGCGCAATGTAGGGTTCCGTAGTTGCCTATAATGACTTGCTGCAAAGGGTATTAATGTACAACAAATCCGACTGATAATTTTGCTGAAAAAATAATTTTCATAACACTATTATAAGAACCTAAGTTTTGTTTAGAAAAATACTAGGTATCGTATGTATCCAGTTATGTATTGTAAACATAAAATGTGGTTTCCAAGATATACTACTACTATACATACATAGTACCGTAGTACATTACATACCAAAGTACGTATATCTTTAAGATTAAGCCAGCGCGCCCAATGTAAACTCACAGAAATAGGTATTTATAAGTTAACCGACGATTACTCGTAAACTAGTGATATCTACTTAGCCGTGATAGTTTTCCTTTTAAATTCGTTATATGTACTACATTTGTGATTTTTTCACCTCTTCCAAATTAATAGTTTAGCCGGCAGAGGGGGGGGGGGGGGACACTTGAGTCTAACAATTTTTTTCACTTCAAAGCTTGATATTTGACAAACCAATCACTTGATCGAAAAATGATTTGAGCAAACTAATAATATTTTTTTAAAACCTATCCAATGATACCCCACATGATGGGGTACTCAACCAAAAAACAATCAACCCCACTATATATGTAGGGGAGATACCCTTAAAAAACATATTTTCCTAAATTTTATTCTACAGTTTTGTTGCAATATCTTACGTCTATATTTATGTCAAATATCAGCTTTCTAGCACCAGGCGTCATTGAGCTAGGCTGCGGACGGACAGACGGACGGACATGACGAAACTATAAGGGTTCCTTGTGGACTACGGAACCCTAAAAAAGGACAGGTCAGAAGTACCCTAAACAGAAGAGCATGCATGAGAAACTTGATGATAGTGATTTAGTGAATGAAGCTAGAGATGTATGCAAGGATCGTTGCAAATGACGTTCCGTTATCTATGCCTACCCCTCCGGGAAACAGGCGTGAGTCTATGTATGTAAATATTAACCGCGTATGCCTGCATCGCACGTGTACCCCGTTTTCGATGTGACAAGAGCATATATCATCTTTGTTTAACAATTCGGGGGTTTACAGACGAACGTTGTCAGTGTATAAATTACGTGACGTACGATTGGTACACGCCGTAATTAATTTTGAGGGAGTTTCCAGATGTCAGTTTAACTCTAATTATATCACACGACACATGATTAATGAAACTGAATGTTTCTTAGATATTTTCTATATTTATTCACCAACGGACTTGATTCACAATTACTTTATTAACTTTAATAATAAAATGAAACCGACGACTTTAGTTTCTCCGACTTAAATGAAAGGAAAATCACAAATCGGTTCATGAATTACGAAGTTGTGAGGTAACAAAACTGTTCATTTTTTTTAAGTCGCTTGCAAAGGCAACTCCAGGTCATCCTCGTAAAGCTACCAATCCTTAAGTAATTAATACAAAGCTCTACTTTACCGTATTTTACTTCGATTAAGACAGCACAAAATTGCAATATTATAGTTGCTATTCCGCAGTTTAAACCACTTAATATATAGAATGGTTATCAGGGACAACGATGCCACCTACTGGATAATATAGTCAATCTAGGTCACTTGAGGATAAGCTCAAATTGATACACGAAATTCCTGAAAACTGTTTTGTTGATACATTTACGTTGTGATGGTCTTAGGTTTAAATATATTTTAAGCCATCGGTTTTGTACTCTCGCCGCGGCAAGTAAAGTCAGTGTGTAAACTTAATAGTTCATTGTAAATAATGAAAAATAAAATCTACCAAAAAAAATCCAAAAAGCAAAATACCCATATTTCACTTGAAAATAACCCTTCCGGCCAGTATAATAATTATATTTAACTCCTTGAGAAATTCAATAAAACTTAACTCTGTACCGACCAACTTGAAACTTGCCTTTACGTTGCTCTGTATCGAAACCATAGAGATATAAAGGATAGAGTGGCAGAGAGGGGCCAATGAGTGTACGTCGGTGCAAGAGAGAACGCTACAGTAAAAGGCCCCCTGCATCTCTCTCTAACAGTACATGCACAACATCAACATTGCGCAATGGCGTGCTACCTGTAACTATTATTTATATCAGTTTATCAGTAATCAATAGTTTAAAAGTTGTTTTTATTGATACACGAAGATAGTTTGAAATGACAAAAAAGTGTATATATTGTAAAAATTTGGCCATAATACAAATTCAATGTTTGGGGACACAACGACAACACACTTTGACAGTTGCCAACCCCATTGTAGAATGTAGAGCATCCGTTGTTAAAGAGAGATGCAGGGGGCCTTTAACTGTTGCGTTCTTTCTCCCACCGGCCGACACGACACAGTATTGAGTTAGGTACTATTCTGCCACTCTATCCTTTATATCTCTATGCTCGAAACACTACGTACATCTCAACACTGCATAACAGAAAACCTAGCTGATGACTACAGGACATTGATTTATTTTGGCCGGCAGTTTATTGAGTGTTATAGTTGTGAATCAACAGAGATAACTATGGACGTTCCCAGAATTGTCTGGTAGATTGTATCGGGGAAATCCACGCCTCTGTGAATGAAACGTGTTTACTGCACAGCTCGATAATCATGTGCAGAAGGTTGTTTATTTATCTGGAAAGGCGTGGCGTATCGTAAATTTGTTTTAGTATGACTGTATGAATGGCAAGTCGTAAATGTGATACAGTAAGTATATTGAGATAATGGACCAGAGAGTAACTCACTTAGCATCATGGAACTGTTTACTGCAAACTACGTCAATAGTTCGACAATACTGAAATCTTATGCGGATGAATCAGCATTGGGAGTATTCGTGCTAATATGCATCTAGCGGTGGCTAGCACTAACTTCAAGAACAAAATACTCACTTGTTTCTTCTCTGCACTAGTTCTTTTCAGGACAGTTTGGCAGTCAGTTTGGTAACCATCTTGTAATTGATAAAATTGTAAGTATCAACAACGTACATACATACATAGACTCACGCCTGTTTCCCCGAAGGGCAAGTAGGCCAAGGCATATATATAAACGCCCACTTTTTGACAGTGTTTTGATAGGGCGGTTTTTATTACGTGGGGTAATAGGTGGCGAGCCTATTGCCGCTTATCGGGATATTTTGTTTGCCGTCGCCTCGTCCGTTGATCGGCAGGTGCACCACTTGCAGGTGAGGTTGGCTTGGGACCCTAACTTCTTGGTGGGAACCCTATGCACCTCTTGGTGGGAACCCTATGCATACCTAAGTATCAACAAACGGGTGAGGATTGTTTGTAAAAATTAAAATTCAATACAGATACGTTTGTTCATTCTATGATTTATTCCTTTTATGTTTATTTGTAGAGAGAAGATGCCGGTAGTATCATGTAATTTTATTTGATTGTTGCACTGCTTTTAAAGTTCCCCGCAGTACAACTTTAGTCATTGGTATGGGTGGTGAGCTACGGATAGAATATTTATGCGACAGTTTTATCACGGCATGTCTGCAGCATAATCTGTAGGTATGTTGTAAGTTAAAGTAACATCGCGGTGTCGTCCAGATTCAGATAACAGTGTTCATCGAGAAAGAACTTATTTCCTTCACAGAAGAATATTTTACGTGTTCTTGCAATAATTTGATTCTTGTGAAGCCTGGAAAGGAGAAAGGGTGAGCTTTAGAAACACATAGTAGACATTTTAGCAATAGGTATATGTCCATAATATAATCAGCGAGGTCATTACTTTGGGTATTTATAAATCAAGAGAAATAGGTAGGTAATATTATAACTACCTCCGTGGTCCAGTGGATAGCGTATGCGACTGCTGATCGTAGATCCCGGGTTCGATTCCCGGGTCGGGCAAAAATTTGTACAGGGTTTTTCCGAATTCTCAGTAGCAGCCCGGAGTCTGGTGATGGGCCCGGTAACGGCAATAGGCTCGTCCCCTATTACGTGGGACTTTAAAATTCATGGCGAAATGTGGGTGTAATACTACACCTCTTCCTACTCTTTCGGGGATACAGGCGTGAGTCTATAAAAATAAAAAAGTAATATTCTAACGCTCCAATAGTTACAAACGTAAATAAGTTTCCTTTTAAATTGAAACATGTGAGAGTTATCGACCTATTTTGTACTATCCAGTGATGACTACGCGCGACGGGGATTTACAATGATACGTCAGATTGAGCGAGATGGACAATCATTGTACCCTTATTAAGTCATAGAAGTAACGCTAAAATAACAACAGCGGTTGCTATGATTGTAATGGCACGTGCAGTATGATAGAAAGAGCTATCGATAGGTTTAGCAGCACGCTCTTATAGCAGTCTTGTGGTAGCCAGACAGTAGACAAAACATAGAGTTAGGAAACCGAGTGATGTTCGTAACAGTGACGATTTATCGATAAATATTTTTGGTAAATTGTCTAACTTTAGTATGTGTCGATTTATCATATATGCCAGCAGGCTGTTCGCTGTGATGAAACTACATCGAGTTGGCGTAACATTAGTTCTGGTGTTCCTCAGGGTGGCATTCTCTCTTCTTTACCATTCTCTATTTTCATAAACTTTTTAACTCCAAATCTTCGATGTTCGTATCATCTTTATGCTGACGACTTGCAGTTGTACTCCTAAGCGAGGGTTGAAGATGTGAAAGTTGCCATTGCTGACATAAATAGGGACCTTGAGTCAATGATGGACTGGTGTCAGAAATTTGGCTTAGAAGTTAACCCAGCGGAGTGCCAGGCCATTATTGTAAGTAGTCGCCGCTTAATGCATAGATTGGACACGAAAATTCTACCTCCTGTAATGTTTAATGGTTTGGTAATTTTGTTTGAAATTGTAATTTCTATAATTCGAATGTCTGCACGACCAGTGTATCAGTAGGTATTCTAAATATTTGATGTGGAACCAAATTATCGGACGCCACTGGTGTATGCTTTTATTGTCTGTAACTGCAGCAAAGCGTCGATCATAATCCTGTACGCGTAGTCAACATACCTAGATTACGCGTACACTGGAACGCTTGGTCCGTACAGGGTTTTAGGTTAATATACGCTACTTTTAAGGTAGGTATCTAAGTAAATTATGAACATTGTACATTAAACTACGCTTACTATCAAATACGTGATAGAAAATTAGACCGCTATACGTCTTTGTTTATTGCCAACTTAGCAACCGCGGCGCGCTGTCGCTTCCAGCTACAGTTTTACATTCATGTCCGATAGTTTGATACCGTATTTATCTCTCATTCAAAAAACATCGATATCTCCTTTCACTGTCAAATCCCATCACTCCTTAGTGATAGGATTTGACAGCACGGCTATTTAGAGAATGCAATCAAAGATATGAGTCTGTAAGGAGTCTATGCCTCTTTAAATAAGACGCGTAATTTGACGTTATGATTAACCAACTAAGACCAACTGACATTACATGTTGCACGTTCGGTATAAGGAAATATAGCGAGCATGTTCTCTCTAGTCTAAACCTAGTCCAACCTCTCTGATTGTACCTACTCGCTTATGTGTACCTACTATCCCGAACTATGTTGTCATCGACAAGTCCCATTTAGAAAGAGTTTTATTGACTGTTACTCTAATGGACAGTACAGGCACATTTTGTCATGTCTGCCATCGGTATATTAGTAGATATACCTACTACTCTGTTGCCTCACCTATTTAATTTCATTTATTTATATATCTTTTCAGAATCTTACGAATAGTCTTCATTATTAACTATCGAGTTTGGTATGCACACCTCCGATTACCTCTCTGTGATTGCTTATATGTCGTGTGTAGGTTTCTTTACTGAGATCATCGATTCGAAAGCAATAATGCGTTGCCTACGCAAACGCCTCCATGCCAGTTGTTCCAGGAAACTGTTCATCATTCCCGTTTGTAACATGAACGTCGCTCCACTGTACTTTGGATCTATTAGGGCGCTTTTTCTTCGAAAATGATACAGTGCAGTAGTTGCTACTCGGAAGAGAGACAAATAATAGTGAAAAATAATTGCGTGTGACCAAACAGAGCGTAATTGAGTCCGGCACTGTGATTGGAGTCAGAAGTGTTCACTCGCTACAGTTATGGAATATTAGACTGCGCTACACTGGTCCAATCAAAGTGCGAATCATACATACATAGACTCACGCCTGTTTCCCGGAGGGGTAGGCAGAGACTACGGAACGCCATTTGCAACGATCCTAACATACCTCTCTTGCTTCATCCACTCCCATCAAGTTTCTCATGCATGCTCTTCTGTTTAGGGTACTTCTGACCTGTCCTTTTTTTAGGATGTCTCCAATCTGGTCAGAGAACGTCCGCCTAGGTCTTCCCCTTCGTCCTGTCCCTTCCACACTTGCCTTATATATCTTCTTTGTCAGTCTTTCGTCATCCATCCTCTCCATGTGCCCAAACCATCTTAACATGCCTTACTCGATGCTTGTCACTACATCTTCTTTTACCCCACACCACTCTCTTATCACACAATTCTTTACTCTGTCGGTCAAAGACACACCACACATACTTCTCAGTGCTCTGATTTCGTGTGAATCAGTTTGGCCAAACACTTAGAACTTTTAAACATTGGATTATAAAACATAGTGTGCTCCTGGTTTGAGTTTACTGAGAGCGTCAATCATTCTAGCATTATCTAAGTTGCATCCGAGACTTTCGCCTCGGAGCCCGGGAGAATGTGCTTAGAAATCAGCTTGTATACTTGCTTGAGCAGAGAATAAATAAGTAGTTTACAACATGCTTAAAGGTTAACGCTTGTTTGTATATTTTCAGTGTTGTCGTTTTAAGCCAGCCGCCCACAGTGAGTGGTTTTGCGGTCGGACGCGCGTGGCATCTTTTAAGTTACACGCGCTGTGGGAAGCAGGCTTTAGTTGAGTCGTCAAGTCGTAGCAATGATAAATATAGTTAATTTAATATCGATAAGGATATTAGAATTTTATGTAAATCTTGTTATTGTTTTTGTTTATGTTTTGTTGTAATAATATGTTTTCCGTATTTGCGATTCAGTTTATCTTACCGAATAAGCATGTTGTTATTGTTTGTTTGCGGCGTGGAATAATTAAATAATTTAATAAATGCTTGTTTTTCCGTTTGTGGTACCAGCAATGACCAATAAGCTCATTACAATATAAAATGTTGAGAGTGCCGGAGGCACCATTCCTATTTTCCTCTCTTACAGCAGTTTAAAATTCCGAAGTAGGTAGATACTATTTTAATTAAACAGTGTTGATACCACATGATACATTTCATTAAAATGTTTCCGAAACTGTTAATTCGTTTTACAAGAAAATTCTGAGTATTACATATTTGAATATTCAGTTTACCAGGATTAACGTTGCTTGTGAAATGTCGGATTTAGTTCCTATCCCGAGAATGTCGGAATCCGGGAACGCCCGTAACTACAGGCACCAAAAAGATTCTTCCCAGTAATGGACTGTGTTTTGTTTAATTAATACGCACCTGCCTGTACTGTTGCATGCAAACAACACACCGAGAGGTTTAGCGAACCATATTTACATAAAGTCTCAAATTTCGTTTATTTATTTATTATCAACGAATTTGTGGAAACTTAATACACGATTTTATTTTTCCAAGAAGTTATTAGCACCTATTATTATGTGGAATTGACGTGTTTGCTAACTATAATAGTAGTAGTCAATCAATATATCTAAAATTCTTCCAATACTTACTAACTGACTGCCTCGTTGATCTCGGCGCATAAATGTGCGCGTGGGATTGGGAGGTCTCGGTTTCGATTACCGGGTCGGGCAAAGTGTTATTGGGTTTTGCCGTTAGGAAAAAAAAAAGTGAAATGTGGGTGTAATACCTTTTTCGCCTCTTCGGGGATACAGGCATGAGTCTATAATAATAAATTCTCAGTAGCAGCACGAAGACTGGTAATGTGCCCGGTACGGCAATAGGCTCGCCTCCTATTACGTGGGACCTGAAAATGAGGGTATAATATTACACACCTCTGCCTACTCCTTCGGGGATACAGGCGTGAGTCTATAAAAAAAAACTAACTGACTGACAACGCACAGCCTGAAACTCAGGCGCGGTCCGAAGGGGGGACATGACCCCCCCCAAAATCTAAGGTCAAATTGAAAAATTTCAAAAATTTGGCAAATAATAAAAGGAAATTTCTAGCTATCCCCTAACAGCGAAAAATTTATATTTTGCTGACAACTAGTGGTGTTTTTATGAACTACGTACGATGGCCAAAATAACTTTGAAATTACATCTAGTTTAGAAACTAGGAACCGATCTACGTAGTTTTGGTAATCCTGGCAAAATCGATATGCGTCGTTATGTTATAGATTGTTTAACAATATTCTAATAATGTAATTTGTCGGTTTATTGTAAAGATTCAAGATAAAGGCTGTCTACTTAGTTGTGAGTTGTGATTCTTGTTGTTAAGTTATATTTAAATTTTTCCTCAATACATATAATTTAATTTGAAGAACAAACACTGTTCTTTAATTTCAATTTTATTAAATTCAATTTAATGATAATTTTATAATAATGGTACCTAAGTCATTGTAAGTAATATCGAAAGTAATATCGAGTATTTTAGCGCAACCGACGAAAACTAAATTTTACAGGTTTTTTTTTAAATATCTTTGTACAGAAATGTGCTAATAAAGTCAAATTTGATGTACTTACATTAATGATTTTTAGATATTTACCTATAATTAAAAAAACTACAAATACAATAAGTGTTTACGCTGTAAATGGCGATCCAGATACCTATTTTTTGGGTTCCATACCTAAAAGGTAAAATACGGGACCCTATTACTAAGCCTCCGCTGTCTGTCTGTCTGTCACCAGGCTGTATCTCATAAGCCGTGATAGCTAGAAAGCTGAAATTTTCACAAATTATGTACTTATTTCGGTTGCCACTATAACAACAAAAATAAAAATAAAAAGAATTAAAATATTAAGGGAGGTCCCATACAATAAACGTGTTTATTTTCGTATTTTTTGCTCAAATTACTAACGGTAACAAGTAGACGTTTAAAAGGACTATGGGCAAAAATGTATGGGCTCCGTCCCTATATATCAACACACATGGAACTTATGCCAATGTGTACCTTAAGTATCCACTATTTGATTAAAATACTTTTTTTCACTTAAATCCGTGGCATATATCAATAAAAAATCTATTTATTATTATTAATTACCCTATATTTTCATTTTACACTTAGAAGTTAAAATTTTGAAAATCAATATGGGTATCGCCTTCGATATTTTAAGGGGTGGAGAATCGAAATACAACATCTATTTCGTGATTCAAGATGGTGGATGGGAAATCAAAGATGGCGGATGGGAAAATTAAAAAAAATCAATACTGTTATCGTCTGCGATGTTAAAAGGGATGGGGAATCCAAATACAACATCTATTTCGTGATTCAAGATGGTGGATGGGAAAGCAAAGATGGCGGATGGAAAAAAAAATAAAAATCAATATGGTTATCGTGTTTGATGATTTAGGGGAGGATAAATCCAAATACAACATCTATTTCGTGATCAAAGATGGCGCATAGGAAATCAAAGATGGCGGACGGGATTTTTTTAAAAGTCGATATGGGTATCGTCTCCGATATTTTAAGGAATGGGGAATACAGTATTATATAAAAATCTATGTTTGTTTGTTCATCATTTGTAGACTTTGAAATGATAAGAGATTAAGCGGTAAGTCAATGGTAACTTTGGAAAAGGGGCTTGGAAAAAGGGAATTAAATAAAAACTCTTAAAAAGGCGATACGGAGTTCGCTGGGTCAGCTAGTAATAGATAAATGAGTAGGTGTTTTACAATTAATCGTCAATAATACGTAAACTAAATATTAGTTTAAACGTTCATTACTATGACAACCCAATGCATTTGGGCAACGTCGCCATAGTAAAAAAATATCATCTTGCCAAGATGTGTCGATTGAGCTACATTTCATTTCTGTTGATGAGTGGGGACGATTCCGCCCATGGTCCTTTTCACAGGATATGTAGGTAGTTGTAGATTACCTTTCAAACTAAATAATGAAATTTAAAAAAGTTAATACTAAAGGTCCCATACAACAAAAGTATTTTTGAAGCAATTTGTTACTCGATCTTAATAAACAAGTAGAAACTTAAAAAATATTTAAGTATGAGTACATATTATAACATACGTGATTTTCTTTTATAGATGATGGTACGGAACCCTTCGTGCGTGAGTCCGACTCGCACTTGCCCAATTTTTATTAGTGTAGTGAGTGACCCCCTCCAAAATTTGAGGCTGCGACCGCGCCTGCTGAAACTAGAAACTACTGGGCACAAGAAGCTGTTTGTCACGTATGTCCCTTGGAGAGCGTAGCGGTGCACGAAGAAGAGATTTCCCCATATTCTGAAGCGATAGGGCAGAACCTGGTAAATTAAAAAAATGTACGGGTGCCGCTCGTAGCTGCGGGCTTACATACGACATAATATACCTAATTACTTATTACGCATGAAGTACAATTGTACATACAATATATTTTTGTGGTGTTTACATTAGGTAATGGGTCTGCGGTTTGGTTGGCATGGTCAGTTTACGTTCATGTCCATGTATGTATCTAATTAAGTAGAAGTTTATCACAGTCTGTTAGTTTTAGTTAGAAATCCGTGCTTGACATTTGCCTAAATCGTCGTTTATATAATTACAGGATGCCCGCTGCTACAAAGGCACTTTTTTAAATTTATCCGTTTTTGCCTGGTCCCGTAGGAATACAGAATATCCCTTATAATGGGCTCTTCAGTTCTTTTTCGGTTCCCAAGGAGCATACATGCCAAATCTCAACTTCATACGCCCAATACATTTTTATAATATAGTACGTTGCCTGTCGATCACTCAGTAAAGATAAAACTCTTTTTAACAGATTTTGGTAGGTACTTCTACCACAATCTAAGAATACGACTAACCCGGATCAGACTGAGAGCAAATTGAACGAAGTGAAGCAGTTAGATTTGTAAGACAAGAACAATGTCCACTCAGTGAGCCGAGTTTTCATTTAATAATAGGACAACTGAGCAACTGAAAGAGAATTTCAACTTAGAAGACTTAAGCGAGAGTGCACGTCGCAATTTGCACCACTATTCCCATGTGACACGTTTTACAATCGCCTATTTCCTCGCTCAATGGGATGGCTATTTTTTTATACTTAGTTTATTTAATGATAGATGAGCCCGCGGTTACACCCGCGTTATTTCAGGCTACTGCTCCGCTCACGTGACTCTTAGCGTGATGTTATATAATCCCTCGATAAATGGGCTATCTAACAGTGAAATAATTTTTCAAATCGGACCAGTAGTTTCTGAGATTAGCGCGTTCAACCAAACAAACAAACTCTTCAGCTTTATATATTAGTATTAGATAAGATTATCAATATTTAACGGTTCTCAATCATGATAACTTAAGTTATTAATAGTATAATAATATATAGTAATTTAAGTTTTCGATACCTCTGTTTTCTCCGATCGGCTTCAGCTATTGTCCAGCATGTGTTTGCATGTGTACCAAAGGAGTATCTTGTGAGTAATTAGATCCTTGATTATCTAAGCATTGATTGCGAGCCTCTACAGTTTCTTTGGTTGGGAACCGTAGATATTCACTCACCATTTTTCCCATTGACTTTTCTAGCATTAAAAACTTTCACATTGGAATCCAAGATCCGCTTTCTAGACTAAACAAATTAAACATTTTGTGCCGTCTGACCTTCACAACTCAATGGCATAGCTATAATATTCTAAGGTGACTAGTGTCAGAATATTTGTGGTGACTGACTCCTCGCAACGACTGTCAAAGACGACATATTAACGTGCTTTTCGGGGAACGGGGTAAGCCATAGTTAACAACCTAATACGAACTAATCTTGGAAACGTCAATGGTGCGCACCGTAACCAAGAACTTCTGCCTGGCAATCTCTTTTAATCTCTCCTATGAGCTATTGCTGCCATAGACCCATACCACAGTAAAAAAAGAATAGTAGGTTAGCTAAGGCCGATCGGCGAGTTAATTGCCTACTCTTGCGTCCTAGCTTCGCGCGGCGCATCCCGTACTGAGGCCGCGGCGCGCCGCGCCGGGCCGCGCTCGTCTGAGATTGTGTGCGCGAAAACTCCGTGCGTACACAGCTCCGGCGACTCACGCATACATTCAAACCGGCGGCAACCGATTTGTATGAAGCTATCCTACTATTCTTTTTGTACTATGAATACACTATTATTTTACTGATATTATCCAGAAATAAATTCGAGAATATTCGATCTGTGATTGCAATCATGCATGGAGAAAACAGTTTGTGGTTACACTATACGTTAGTGCAAGTGTTTACCCACATTACCAATGAAGCGTTCAAAGCAT
The DNA here is from genome assembly GCA_944739405.2 of Euclidia mi. NCBI lineage: Eukaryota > Metazoa > Arthropoda > Insecta > Lepidoptera > Erebidae > Euclidia > Euclidia mi. Next base: position 106,572,780 of record OX123182.2, read on the forward strand.
CGTTCAATATTTATACGCCATACCATGTTCACTCGCTGGTTCATGGCTCATGTGAGCTAGTTTTTGTATTGATAGTTTTTTTTTATCAGTTACATTCGCTTATTAAAGAAATTAACTAAATTAGATTTTGTACTAAAAAGAATTTGGTTTAGCTGGAATGGTTGACAAAACTATGAAATTTGTTAAGAGAATTGTTAGTATTCAATGATTTTAAAAATGCTATGTAAGCTTTATTTGTCCGCATTCTATAATACCTACTTATAAAAACTCTTAAGAAATTCACTTCATGTTGCACCGCTGTATATCTTGAAATTGTAGATAAAATGTACTGCATTAAAAATGTTTGTCCTGCTAGAGACTGTAAAGTTTGGTCGCTGCGGGGGATACCTGAACAATAAATATATTAAAATACTTTTAAAACAATAATATCAATAAAGGCAACGCTGAAATGTTTGTCTGTATAAATATTACTGAAGCTGTAAATAAATGAATGAATCTGGCAAATATTGATACAAACATTATTTCACTCACTGCGTTGCTGTATGTAAAACGTAAGAGTAATTATTATTGTACGCAGGGGAAGCGGTAGTCCTACAGGGGTTCTGAAAAAAAATGCGCCAATCGCGTGGCCCTGCCAATACAGGACGTCGAGAGATACCGCGGTGGTTTTAGAGGGTAGGCCCCGAATGCCTGCAAGGAAAAGACACACGCAAAAAAAAATGAGGCGGTTGAAAACAAAGTTTGGTTTTCGACCGTAAAGATAGATAAAGTGGAGCAGCAGAGAAAAGATTTTCAAGAATAAAATTAGTCATGACGGATATCTAGCCACAAATAATTATAATTTATTAAAATGTCATCGTACTGGTAATATCGTGCTAACTGGCAATAAATGCATAAATGAAGGAAATTAAATTAACATTATTCATTTAATGTCTCTTTTAGTTATTGGCAAATGAACGTACTTAACAGCCATTATCGAAATTAAAAATACCTACTTAACTTCATTTTTTTTATTTTTTTGTTATTATTTTTTGAAGACAACTCCCGCACTAGGAATAAATCCTGTGTTGCAGGGGACTTTACAAACATACAACCAACGGACACAATGAACACCCAGACTCGAAACAACAATTTATGGATCACACAAAGTGTTGTCTCGTGTGGAAATTAACCCACAACTCTCAGCACAGTGTCGAGCGGCGAGGCGGCCGCGCCGCTTAAACCACTACGCCAACCGTGCAGTCGAAAAACTAGATTTTGATTGTGACTCGACCCGCGTGTGTATCTGCTATCGCTACAAATTGTAGCGTATGTGCTATTCTGATGTATAAGCCGTAATTCTGCAAAGTTTCACCAAAATCCGTTCAGTAGATTTTGATAGAAAGAGTAATAAATATCCATTTAACTATCCTCACTATTTCCCGTTTATGATAGTAGTACGACATAAATAACAGTTATAACGTTATGTAACGGCATAAACGTTTAAAAACGTGTTCGTTTACATGATTAATGAATGCATCATTATTTATATTTTCATATATGGTTGCATGATTGGTGCAAGGTGTTAAAGTGGCGATCAGCCTCTAGAATGTTAATTATATATTGGATAACTGTATAATCGTTTATTTATTATCAATGTAATGAGTTTATATTCTGTAGAATAATCTGACATCTCAACATAGTTAAGTCTAGGCATAGACTACTCTAGACAGAGTCCACCTGTATGTAACTATGTAATGGAATCTAAGGTAACTAATTTAACCATCTTCCAAAGGTCGTAGCGCAATGAAAATTGGCAGCTGTATGTAGTTATGATGACAATACAATAATATAGTACTGTGGTACTAATCTGATGATGGAGCCGGAAGATATGAACTGGAACTACCTGTATGTAACTAACTATGTAATGGAATTTATGGTAACTAATTTAACCATCTTCCAAGGGTCGTAGCGTAATGAAAATTGGCAGCTGTATGTAGTTCTGATGACAATACAATAATATGGTACTGTCGAACTGATCTGATGATGGAGCCGGAGGATAGGAACTGGAACTTAATGATAGAAAATCGAATCATAGCTGTTTTGGATTTCTTAGAAAAGTCTTATAATGAACTTTGACCACGATTAGGTTTAAAGGTTTGACGATGAAACCGGAAGATAGGCACTGGCATTCCATGATGGAATATCGTATCATAGTCATTTTTGCACTTGTGAGAAAGGCCACGTAATGGACTTTGAACACGATCAGGTTTCAAGGTTATAACAGACAGATTTGTATATGATAGTGACTTTGAGCCTCAAAATTTCCTGAACTAGTAATTGCCCAGGTATGGTGGCGAAGTAAAAAAGTTCATAATGATTGGTACAATATTGAATATCAGTTTTCGTTAAGGGTCTTTTTACACCCTGTATATTGTCAGTCGCCTACTTAAAATAAATGTATGCCTAAATGTTAAAAATATTTCCAAATCAAAGACCAAAAAGTATAAAATAAATAATTAGTTTAAAAACACGCGTAAAAACAAAAAAATAATTAAAGATGGTTTAAGTTGTCTTTATATCTGGGCTGAAGTGTAAATTATGTGTTTTTAATTATAATATTTGATTGTAAAAGCGTGGGCCGCTGGATTATTTTTCTTGCGAGTAGTACTTATAACATAACCTGCTCACTAAACTTTGATTGCATGGAAACCAAATTCATGTTCCCGAGATTGTACATTCGCGACTTCTATTTTAAGCATAAAGTTGGCATGACCGATATAATACCAAGCAGATACAGCGCACGTCACAAAAACTCACGCAAAAATGTTGTAACATGCGCGTAAACTCATGAATTAAACACGTTACGTTGCCACTGTGACTAATAAAGTTAATAAAGCAGCTCATCCTCTGGAACTAGTGATTTAAGCGCCAGAATAAACGGTTATCGAAACCGAGGCACGAAACTAGTTATCCACTTGAGTGATTTAACTCTTTTTCTTGCCATCCGTGTTCCAAGTAGCGGTTTAATGAAGGGTCTAATTGCCCGATTCGCGGTACAGAGCGGTTCCTCTGTACCTCGTATAATTGCTGGTCATTCGAATGCCGCGTTTCGGGGAACCATTTGTAATACATGCTAAAAATTGCAATTACAATGTACTCGCTCTAAACTATTTGTGGAAATTGCCTGTGTGTTTGATCTGTTGACGGCAGATGGCGCTTTAGCTCCGCCATTTGTTGACTGACTCGTACTGTTTTTGTTCGGCGTTTTCATTGAAAGCACAAAAAGGAGGAAATACTTTTGTGGCATGAAATGAATTATTTGAATGTTTATTTTTTATAGTTTTTCCTTCAAAGGAATATTTTGAATATTTTTTTGTATGTGGCTAAAGCTTATACGCTGGAAGAGTTTGTTTATTATTTTTGTATCTTGGTATTATTTAGTATAGATACTGCTTTAGTTTTATGGGCGGTGTTAATATTTATGAGACTGACAATCGTTAGGTTTTGTTTTCGATTTCGAGTCGACTGAAGTGTAATCCGGCTTATACATGGAGAAGGCACTGCTCAAAGAAGTTACAACTCACGTTATCTCCGAAATTTATATCTTGTTGTGCGGCCGTGTGTGTCAAACCTTTTGCAAGTAAAGCTGTGATAAATTGCTTCCTTTTCCTCTACATAAATCGCCAAGTTAATCCTTTTAATTAAATAAATCGCCGATGACAGTTGAGGAGATAATAGTGGGTTTATTCAAAGATTTAACCGGCGGGAATGTCCATTATCTAATGCTGATACGGCGGGGAAAAAGCGACCACATTAGCAACATACCTAAACTTGATGTAAAGGGTGATTATTTCTTAGCGTATTTATTTTTACCCATTTTATGTATTCATGGTCATCTTTTTCACCATGTGTAATGTTATGCTAATTAATAATGACTCTGGACTGTTATTTTGATACCTTTATTGAATATATGTAGATGTTATTTAAACATGGTATAGTTCGAAATCGCGGTGGCTTTATTTTTTAAATATTATGGTAACTTATCGGTACTTTTAAAGCCCTGTTATACCGCGGGATCGACATGATTTTAAATTTTATGCCGGGAATTATTGCTGTGTTTGGTTCATATTAACAGTAATGTGCATTTTATTGTTCAAAAGAATATAAGTCGTATGATATTTCATATTTTTTAGTGGACAAGCTGGTAATCTTGCGTATGTCAATAAAAAAATACTACTTATGCCTGAGATTGAGCATAAAAAGTTGACCTGACCTGTACATGAATTCACAAACACCCTGTACGTAGGTGTTCATTTAAGACGTGTAGGTTGTGACGACTGGTTTTCCTGGTCAAGTAGCCGAATTCCCCGCCACGTCATCTTACGTAATAGACAACAAAAACGCCCAGAGATAATTGTATTATGTGGTAAATCTATTGACATTTTCTATTGTACTCGTTAGATATCGTTTTTAAAACGTAATAGCCCACAAAAGTATACATATGAGCACATAGATACTATAATTATTATTATACTACTATATACAGGTTGACGTGAAATTCGACCTTTTCCTCGAAGAAGGTTATATTTGAAGTTTAGCACGCCACAATAGAGGCGCTAAGACCCGTGTTGCGGGAGTGGCTGGAGAAGCATAACGGCGTTCCCCCCTACTGTCTGATCCAGGTGTTGACCAGTCACGGTTGTTTTGGTTTTTTATTGCACGGGCTTGGGCTAGAGCCGAGGCTGAGACGTTGTCAAGTACACGGCCCTACTTGGGTTCACCGAACAAAACTAAGCAGTGTAGATACTTTTGGCGTAATGATTTAAGCGGCCGCCTCACCGTCGACAATGCGCCGATGCTGTGGGTTTGATTTCCACACGAGACAAAACTTTGTGTAATCCATAAAGCGTTGTTTCGGGTCTGGGTGTTTATTGGTCTTAGTATGGCAATAGTATGTTTATATATATATATATCATCCGTGTGGTGACGGATTAAGAATACGGAATGTCACCACCCCATATCATCCCGTGGGTGTCGTAAGAGCCGACAGAGGGACCATACTTTGCAGAGAACAGCACTATACGAGAACGGAGAAGGAAAACTTGAAACAAACCCTTATACCAACCCGTTTGGCTAGCGTGGTATAGTAGGCCAATTCCTCCTTTCAAAGGAGAGGCCTAGTCCAGCAGTGGACTGTAAGGGGCTGAAGATGATGATGTTTATAAAGTTCCCCGGGACACAGGATTCCTAAAGCGGGACTCGTCTTTTTAAAAGAAAAATTAAAAAAAATCTGTGAGAGCGTAGTTCTTTCTCTGTCGAGCCGGCCCACGCATGATGAAGGTAGGCTACATAAATGATATACGTAAAAAAATAGTACAGGAAAATAAAGACACTGACATCATCTTTTACAACTTTGTTACGTAAATAAATTCGACCCGTTAACAATTTAGTTGATTTGCTCCGTTCATTTACAATCACAACTCATGATTTTTTGTCCAACAATTGTGAAATTGTTGTGTCACTCACCTTTTGTAAGTGTAACACACACTTGAGGATTGCGGTTTGAACTTGTAATCTTCGTGAACGTACAAAAAGACGATCAAGAAAACGGAATCATACCACTACCTTTGTGCTAATCCTTTAGCACTAAGGTACATAAGTGTTGTATGCCTGATACGCATTAATCAGCATCAATGTTTAGATAATTGAGCCTTTAGTAAAATTGTTGTGATAAAAAGAACGTAGAAAGCCAGTGATTATTAAATTGAATCACAATTGACTTTGCAAGTTTATGATCAGATTTACAAAATTGTGATTGGATGTCTTAACGATGTGCTGTTTAATGGAGTTAGGAAAAAGATAGGGACCTCTAGAGGTGGGATCGTGGGATAGTAGGTTATTTAAGAACACCATTAACGCGAAATGTAGGAGTGAGGAAGATTAGATTAATGAATGTTGAATGTCTTGAATGATGACTGTGGAGAAGAAGTGATTGGTTAGATGGCACTGCCATAAAGGTAAAGTCTGAGCAGTGGAGATTCTTTTATCTGCGGGAGACATAACATGGCGTAAATTCATATTATTACATGTGAATCGCGCTCGTAACAGTACTGAAATATCAAGTAAGTACTCAAGAAAAAGACACGGGTCGCACTCTCCAAAAGTTCACTAACATTGAAGACAGAAGTTGCAGCTCCTTACAAAGATAACATGTAAAACCATTATACCTACTGGCAGTTAAAAAGAGTGGCCACGAGTTTTATTGCCCGTTCTTTCTCGTGGTTCTACCTATTGCATTTCGAACGTGGCAGTAAATGTAAATGTAGAATCATATAGTAGGTAATTAACTTAAATTTTTGACGTTCATAAGCGTCACTTTGTGGCCTAAATGAATAAATGATTTTGACTTTGACATACACTTTACAATCAGGTAAATTTACTGAATGATATAGGAAATAACTTCCTTACGTGTCAACTTTCTACTAAGCATCTCTCACTGGTGTTCAAAACTTTGACATTGCTTTAGACGAACTACGTGCAAATACAAGTGAAACTTCAAGCGATGTTCCCACTCATTTAATATTGACATGGTTTGCGTCCCTTAGACTTAATTGAATCCTGAATTTTGGTTATGAATTTATATTTGATGATTTATTGGTTTCTGTTATTTGAATGCATCGTATCGTATGATTTTAGTAATTCAATTAGAAGAAGCTTCTTTGATTGTTTTGGCATAATAAAGATAACGTTCTTACCGCACATAGACGCGTGGTCACGTGATTAATACTTGTGCCCAGAGATAGGTATGCTAAGATGGTTTAGGCACATGGAGAGGATGGATGACGAAAGACTGACCAAGAAGTTATATAAGTCGAGTGTGAATGGGACTGGAGGAAGGGGAACACCTAGACGGACGTTCTCTGACCAGATTGGAGACATCCTAAAGAAAGGACAGGTTAGAAGTAGCCTTAACCGAAGAGCATGCATGAGAAATTTGATGGGAGTGAATGAAGCAAGAGAGTATATATATATATATATATATATATATATATATATATATATATACACCGCTATTTTTTAATTAGTACAAAAACTTTAAGGACATATTAGCGAAGACATTATTATCATATATGTGACGTAAGAATTTCATAATATCTATTAATAGCAAAGTTATAATCTTTTGTTTTTTGTAGAAAATCTCACCGAAATCGTAGACACATTTTACAACCCATTCACTACTTCATTGATAGTACTTACTTTCCGTCCTGCTCATACCCATTCTTTCCCTCGCACTTGTAATGTAGGTAGCCTTAGACAATAAAATGAAACAAAATAATAAGTGATGTAGGTAGCTACTTTTTAATTTTCTAAATTCTACCCTCTCCTTTACTTACTTTCCGTCCTGCTCATACCCATTCTTTCCGTCGCACTTATAATGTAGGTAGCCTTAGACAATAAAATGAAACAAAATAATAAGTGATGTAGGTAGCTACTTTTTAATTTTCTAAATTCTACCCTCTCCTTCATACTTCATCCGGGCTTAGGACCGGCAAAATTACTTTTTTACAATTAATTAAATACGTAGGTAGGTATGTAATTAGAAACGAAACAAATATCAAGATAAAATAAGGTATTCTGTACTAATAGAAAAGAGTAATTTTGGCGTATTTATGAAGTTAGAATCAGCTGCTATTTACAATGATTATTTACATCTAGGTATTATTTACTAAACTTACCTACAAGTATTGCAATTGTCCCTCAAAATGTTCACCACCGTTGTCAATACACAGCTGGGCACGTTTTATTAAATTGTTTTTTAATGAGAGAAGTACGTTTCTCTGTGTTCTCAATTCGTCAAAAGCGTCCGATATGCGCTGTTTTAATTGTTCTACACTATCTGGCTCACTTTAATACACACGTCTCTTGATTTCACTCCACAAAAAGAAGTCCATAGGCGTGAGGTCAGGTGAGCGTGCAGGCCAAGCTACAGGCCCGCCTCGACCGACCCACTGGCTTCCAAACTCCGTTGTGAGAAATTCACGAACCGCGCTATGGTAGTGCGGTGGCGCGCCGTCTTGTTGGAACCAAAGACCTCGTAAGTGTGCTATTGGGATATCATCCAACATTGATGCGATCATAGTCTGAAGTAAATTTAAATAATTATCTCCAGTCAGACGTCCTTCTATGAAGTAAGGGCCAACGATGTTATCATTTAATATTCCTGCCCACACATTTACACTAAATCGGTGTTGGAAAGAGTGCTCCTTTGTTAACATCGGGTTTCGAATTGACCACCAATGTTCGTTATGTTGGTTAAATAGTCCAATACGTGTAAACAAACATTCGTCAGAAAATAATACATTTGCTTCGGTATTGTTCAGTATCCAGGTGCAAAACGAAATTCTCGCTACATAATCAACAGTGGTTATTTCTTGAGTTTTTCGGTAGTGATATGGATGTAATCCAGACTTATTAACAATATTCCAGGCACAGTACTGGCTTATGTTAAACCGTCGAGCAGCGTCATTCGTACTCCGCCGGGGATCCTCTTCAAAATACGCTAGTACATCGTCGTACAGATTTTGTGACAAAGTTGGTCTTCCGCGTCCTTGACTATGTGATGGTGAGTGGAATGAACCGTGATCAAGTAAACGCTGGTAAGCATTTACCACGGTTCGCACATTTGGCTGACGAGCGTTCGGGTACTGTTCCCTGTACAAACGTACAGCTGCACTTGCGTTTTCACCACTCAACTGAACTGGTAAGCCATTGTGTCGGGAAAACGTAAAGAAACTATTGCGATGAAAAATAGCACGTACTCACTTCGACTAATAATTTAGTATTGTTTGTGGCATCGGGCCGCGGCGCGGGCGCAGAGGGAGAGGGGGGGGGGGGGGGGTGGCGAGCTTTATGAATGAAATAGTGCCATACGCAAGAAAATTACTATTGATAGTACTACACATTTAGTTATGCATTAACCAATTATAACGTTTTTTTGTGGACAGTTTTGAGACAGTTTTAGAACTTAGTATTTTTATTTTTTAACTACATAAATATGATCAGTTAAAGATACTGAGTGCCCCGTTATTTTTTTTGTACTAATTAAAAAATAGCGGTGTATATATATGTCAGGATTGTTGCAAATGGCGTTCCGTAGTCTCTGCCTACCCCTCCGGGAAACTGGCGTGAGTCTATGTATATATGTAGATTATAGTGCATCTGCGAATTAAATAAAAAACGTGAACTTATTAACTATACCTTTTATTAAGAACACAGTCATGAATCTTTGTCATCATCTTCATCACAGCGATATACCGGTTGTGATGCAAAAAAAAAAAAACCATAATAAATAGTATTAAAATATTTTTTATAAAGTTGTGAGATAGGCTGGAGCTGCCTAGGTACATGTTAAACATTTTGTGACCAACGAAATGAAAAAAAATGCATTATTTAGTTAGAATTACGGAGATAAATCTCCGCATATTAAACTTGAATTCACCTGAAAAATTCAATGCATTTTCCTTTTTAAATAAATAAAAAATATACAAGGACTTGTAATAATCGTTCGTACATTCTTTGCCTGCCTCGTTGGTCTCGCGGCATAAATGTGCGCGTGGGATTGGGAGTAGGGAATGCAAATCTCGCGAGATTTGGGCTCAAGCGAGATCTCGCGAGATTATGAAGCCAATCTCGCGAGATCTCGCCAATTTCGAGATCTCGCGAGATTGACAGTTTTGTATGTTTTTTTGTAAATAATCGCAATATTTGAATAAATTAGGACATAAATAATAACCATTTTGCGTATTATAAGATAAACATTACTTTTCACGAACTTTTCAATAGACTTTTATGCTTCAAAAATTGTACAAGTAAACTTTTACGGACGGATCTGTCAAATAAGAAATGAAAGAAACAACAAGTCTTCGCTTCTAATAATTATCAAACAAAAATCTTTTAGTAATAAAACATTTCTTTTATAATAAACAAAACAACGAGAGGTCAAAAAAAATTTACTTTGATTTGAGAAGGCCCTTTCGGATTTAACCCGAATTGAAACCGCAGCTCTCAGGCAGACATCCACGAACTGCACAATTTTGCGTTTTGACCCCCCGGACTCGTATAAATTCATTTAATTTTTTATTAATGCCGATACCGACAGATTGTGATCCGACCGTGTCAGTTCGCGCTTCGAATAAGACATTTTTATGTTCGAGTGCAATCTCGTAAGTCTCGCGAGATCTCGCGCATTTTTCGACCGAGATTAATCTCGCTAAAAAATGCCGAGATCTCGCGAGATCGAGATCTCGGCCTTTTTTCTTCAATTCGGGTTAAATCCGAAAGGGCCTTCTCAAATCAATCTTGCCTTTGATTGATATATTTTGTTAATTAGGATCTGTAATTTCTAATAGTCTGCTTTATTGGTATATTTTGTTAATTAATCTGTAATATCTAAAAAGTCTACAGAGTAGATATAGTTTTATTTACCTTATTGATAATAATACCTCAGTTTAGCTACATAGATGATAAGTAAATTTTTTTTGACCTCTCGTTGTTTTGTTTATTATAAAAGAAATGTTTTATTACTAAAAGATTTTTGTTTGATAATTATTAGAAGCGAAGACTTGTTGTTTCTTTCATTTCTTATTTGACAGATCCGTCCGTAAAAGTTTACTTGTACAATTTTTGAAGCATAAAAGTCCATTGAAAAGTTCGTGAAAAGTAATGTTTATCTTATAATACGCAAAATGGTTATTATTTATGTCCTAATTTATTCAAATATTGCGATTATTTACAAAAAAACATACAAAACTGTCAATCTCGCGAGATCTCGAAATTGGCGAGATCTCGCGAGATTGGCTTCATAATCTCGCGAGATCTCGCTTGAGCCCAAATCTCGCGAGATTTGCATTCCCTACTCCCAATCCCACGCGCACATTTATGCCGCGAGACCAACGAGGCAGGCAAAGAATGTACGAACGATTATTACAAGTCCTTGTATATTTTTTATTTATTTAAAAAGGAAAATGCATTGAATTTTTCAGGTGAATTCAAGTTTAATATGCGGAGATTTATCTCCGTAATTCTAACTAAATAATGCATTTTTTTTCATTTCGTTGGTCACAAAATGTTTAACATGTACCTAGGCAGCTCCAGCCTATCTCACAACTTTATAAAAAATATTTTAATACTATTTATTATGGTTTTATTTTTTTTTGCATCACAACCGGTATATCGCTGTGATGAAGATGATGACAAAGATTCATGACTGTGTTCTTAATAAAAGGTATAGTTAATAAGTTCACGTTTTTTATTTAATTCGCAGATGCACTATAATCTACATATATACATAGACTCACGCCAGTTTCCCGGAGGGGTAGGCAGAGACTACGGAACGCCATTTGCAACAATCCTGACATATATATATATATATATATATATATATATATATATATATATATATATATATATATACTCTCTTGCTTCATTCACTCCCATCAAATTTCTCATGCATGCTCTTCGGTTAAGGCTACTTCTAACCTGTCCTTTCTTTAGGATGTCTCCAATCTGGTCAGAGAACGTCCGTCTAGGTGTTCCCCTTCCTCCAGTCCCATTCACACTCGACTTATATAACTTCTTGGTCAGTCTTTCGTCATCCATCCTCTCCATGTGTCTAAACCATCTTAGCATACCTATCTCTGGGCACAAGTATTAATCACGTGACCACGCGTCTATGTGCGGTAAGAACGTTATCTTTATTATACCAAAACAATCAAAGAAGCTTCTTCTAATTGAATTACTAAAATCATACGATACGATGCATTCAAATAACAGAAACCAATAAATCATCAAATATAAATTCATAACCAAAATTCAGGATTCAATTAAGTCTAAGGGACGCAAACCATGTCAATATTAAATGAGTGGGAACATCGCTTGAAGTTTCACTTGTATTTGCACGTAGTTCGTCTAAAGCAATGTCAAAGTTTTGAACACCAGTGAGAGATGCTTAGTAGAAAGTTGACACGTAAGGAAGTTATTTCCTATATCATTCAGTAAATTTACCTGATTGTAAAGTGTATGTCAAAGTCAAAATCATTTATTCATTTAGGCCACAAAGTGACGCTTATGAACGTCAAAAATTTAAGTTAATTACCTACTATATGATTCTACATTTACATTTACTGCCACGTTCGAAATGCAATAGGTAGAACCACGAGAAAGAACGGGCAATAAAACTCGTGGCCACTCTTTTTAACTGTCAGTAGGTATAATGGTTTTACATGTTATCTTTGTAAGGAGCTGCAACTTCTGTTTTCAATGTTAGTGAACTTTTGGAGAGTGCGACCCGTGTCTTTTTCTTGAGTACTTACTTGATATTTCAGTACTGTTACGAGCGCGATTCACATGTAATAATATGAATTTACGCCATGTTATGTCTCCCGCAGATAAAAGAATCTCCACTGCTCAGACTTTACCTTTATGGCAGTGCCATCTAACCAATCACTTCTTCTCCATAGTCAACATTATACTCTTCCTCACTCCTTCCTTAATTCCTTTAGCACAAAGGTAGTGGCATGATTCCGTTTTCTTGATCGTGTTTTTGTCCGTTGACGAGGATTACAAGTTCAAACCACAATCCTCAAGTGTGTGTTACAAAAGGTGAGTGATACAACAATTTCAAACAACTCTTGGACAAAAATCTTAGTGCAGGTTATTAGTACAAACTACATCAACTAAATTGTTAACGGGTCCAATTTATTTACTTACGTTACAAAGTTGTAAAAGATTATGTCACCGTCTTTATTTTCCTGTACTATTTTTTTACGGTTATTTAGTTTGTTTTCATCCTGCACCGGAAAGTAATAGGCTCTCACAGAACATTTATTTTTCTTTTAAAAAAGACAACTCCAGCATTAGGAATTAATTCTGTGTCACGGGGAAACTTTACAAACAATGGACCCAATAAACACTCAGACTAACAAAATATATCAATCAAAGGCAAGATTGATTGAGAAGACCCTTTCGGATTTAACCCGAATTGAAACCGCAGCTCTCAGGCAGACATCCACGAACTGCACAATTTTGCGTTTTGACCCCCCGACTCGTATAAATTCATTTAATTTTTTATTAATGGCCGATACCGACAGATTGTGATCCGACCGTGTCAGTTCCGCGCTTCGAATAAGACATTTTTATGTTCGAGTGCAATCTCGTAAGTCTCGCGAGATCTCGCCCATTTTTCGACCGAGATTAATCTCGCTAAAAAAGGCCGAGATCTCGCGAGATCGAGATCTCGCGAGATCTCGGCCTTTTTTTACGGCCTTTTTTAGCGAGATTAATCTCGGTCGAAAATGGGCGAGATCTCGCGAGACTTACGAGATTGCACTCCCTAATTGGGAGGTCTCGGTTTCGATTCCCGGGTCGGGCAAAGTGTTATTGGGTTTTTCCGTTAGGAAATTCTCAATAGCAGCTCGGAGTATGGTAATGTGCCCGGTACGGCAATAGGCTCGCCCCCTATTACGTGGGACTAAAATAAAGCTGGCGAAAAGTGGGTGTAGCAATATACCTCTGCCTATTTCTTCGGGGATATAGACGTGAGACTATGTATGTACATTCTGTAATTTCATCCAAAGGTACTACGCAAATTGCTAGGTTATATACACTTGTGAAATAAACAAAAGGTAGGTATTGAGTAAATGTAGTTACGAGAATAAATAACAATAAAATTCCAACGCTAAACAATACAAGCGTTTCTTAGAAAGCGATTGTCTGATCAATAAGGTATTATGGAAACGTGCCAAATGTTCGCTACGATGATGCGCTGACGTATGTACACTACGTAAATAGTCAAGTATTTACGAGGTACGGCAGGGTTAGAAAGCATCAAGAGCCGGTTTTTTACGAGCCTAATTTGTGTCCCATTGCTGGGCAAAGACGTCCTTTTCCAATTTACACTCGTCGCGATCACATGCGAGCGCACGTCAATCTAAAAAAAGAAAATTCTCTTGAAAAGCGCCCTATTTATCCCGCCATCTCCTCATGATCCTTCCCCGTTGTCGTTTCTTGCTACTGTATAAACTTAATTTATTGATGTAGCCACTTCTTGAAACGACGTTTTATTAATTTAAGCGTTTCTACCCGAGCCTGTGAAAATTTCGTGAAATCTGTTCTTGGTGCATCTCTATGGTCTCTAAGTAACATTAATGCCATTTTTTTTAAATTTCGGTTGTGGTTTGTCTGTTACTCAGTAATGCAACAATTTTGTTTTTTTATTTTATTATGTAGGTATAAATAGTATGCAGGCTTTTAACAGCATTTTTTTTGCTCGCCAAGCTCTTGTATACAGATGCTACTCAAGCGAAGCCGGGACAGGTAATAACTTTAATATTATTCTATTACTATTGATGTATAATAATAGGTATTATTTATTCATTTTGGTAAAGTCCCTTTCGACACAATTTATTGCCAAGGCGGTTAAAAAAACAATCAAAGAACCTTGAAACATTCCATTTCACTCCGTCTCCTCAATTCAACATTGTTATTTCTTAGAAGTTGTAGGGTTTCATTTCAATTTGTAGTTTGATAATGTAACCAGTATTCCTAGTAACGTGTGCCTATTCGCGTTTCTTGTGTATTTGTTTGTTATAATTGGCCTGGGGGTTCTTGAAGGTTGGCGGTGTCAGACTGTCATACTCTCTTCGAAGCTTCGGGCGAAGTCAATCGGGTGACAAAATAGTAAATCAATATAATATTTATGGATATGTTCCGATTTATATTTAATAAACCTAATTCGAACCAAATCTATAACAAACTACTAAAAGTAAATAGGTACTATACGCGATTGAATTATTTTTCTATTATGTCGGGTATGTCTGAGAAATCTTTAGCAAAAACCACAAAAAGTCAAATTTTAGTATCTTTATTTAAGCAATTTCATTTGAATGAAACTCTATATCGCTGGTGTGTCAACAGTAATACCTCTTCACTGACCGATGGATACTTTGATAGCTGAGCTATAAATATCACTTATAATTTTGTATTAGGTACTAATTATGTATAATTAATGGTATAATTTAATTTTAAACCTAAAACAGAAATTTTGTAGTAAGAAAGTTTCATTTCGAAATCCTTTGCATGCCCATCGAAACCTTTGAGAGTTTATTAGACTGAATACCTCCCTAATCATAATTTGTTTAAAGCCATCCCAAATTATAACCCTGGATGATCTACTGATTATATCTGGAAAGCCTGCCTCCACGCCTTCCCCTGTCATCATATGATCATTATCATATGATGACCTTTCGCCTACCCTTCCGTATGCGCGACGTCTACGCACACTTTAATACACTTATGTACTTGCGTCACTAGTAAAGTAACCAAGTAGAGCTTAATACGAAGTTCGATTTTCATAATAATTTACAGTGAAATTGCAGGTCAGATGATAATATACTGTTTACATGTCTACTCATATCTGGCTTATAGGTGCCTGATACATCAGCTATCTCACAAGGTCGATAATATATAAGGATTGCAGGTAGTAGAGCCTTGCTGATTTCAGCATGAATGGGCCGGCTCGACCGGGGAAGTATTACCCTCTCACAGAAAATTGACGTAAAGTAACAGTACCTAAGCTGTTGCGTTCCGTTCGGTGAGTGAGAGCTTCGGAGGCCCTATCCCCTATTCCTTCTCCCTCATCCCACTCCTCATCCTATCCCTTTTCCTAATCCCAAGGTGCGGCAACGCACTTGTGATTCCTGTGGTGTTGCTTGTGTCCATGTCCAATTGCTTACCATCAGGCAGTCCGTCTGCTCGTTTGCCGCCTATTACTATAAAAAAAAGAATGATTTGTTATCTATCGTATTCCGTTACCTCTTAGCCTTTTTTAAGTTCTTTAATGAAAGGTGAAAGTGACTTTTGGTTAGGTAAGTACAATAGATAAAGAATTTTAGAATTTGCTCTACCGAACATGGTACAGAATATACTTAAATTGATAATTGATTAACATTTTAAGACGGCGACCGTAGTACATCATTAGCATTGGCGAATCTAGGGTTATTTTCAGGTTGGACCTGGGTCTTTAAACAATCGTATGCAGTTCCTTATTTAGAATTTCGAATCGGTAGCCACCATTTTGGGGTGGGTACTAGACCATATTGAAGGTGGCACGGCCCAATCGGTCGCCCTCCTAAATACGCCTATGATCATAAAAAGCTATTTCGGAACAATAATTTCTTCCACAATTCCTTTCTATTCACAGTAGAGTTCATTGATCCAACAGAAAGTGTACCTACACATTTCATAATTTTCTCACGTACTAGCATGTTCTGGAATTAATTACCGCTCTGCCAACGCTAATCTTATTTTCTTAGAACGCTGCGGTAACCTAAAGTAGCCTTTAATTAATGCAAGACTGCCGGCAAAATATATTTTCTATAATTATTTTTTTGAGTAACCTCTTTTTATAAAATTAATCTTGGAGCATGAGGCACTAAAAACATACAACTAAAGAATACTCGAAAGACATTGTGGATTAAGAATAAGTGTTTGTTACCGTATCGGATCTCGGGCTCCAAGGCGAGTTTTTATTTTCTCAATCGTGTCAACATCAGTTTATGACTACAAAGTACAGTCCCTAATGGAAATCGAAACTAAACACTCGGCTCAGCATCAAGCGGTGAGGCGGTCGCTACTGCTCGAATCGTGCACACCATGGTGCACACAGAACTACGCGCAATCCCTGCAGCCGATTTCATCGAGTCATGACTTTATTTAATTTCATAGGCAATGCTTTTTATTTAGCTGGTCTAGCACAGGTTTAGGCTGACTGTATGAATCGGCGTTTGAGATTCCATGCTCTGATTGGTGTAAAACTTATTGGGCCTATCAGAACGCTGAACGTTGAAGTCTTTAAGCCCGTGGTAAGTCTCCAAGCCAATCCGACTCAGGTTATAAGACGCCTTTCAAGCTATAAAGGTTTCTTAGAACGTATAATCTATATTGCGTTCATTTGAAGTACCTACTACAGAGCCCTAGAAACAGACGATATCGCCTTAATTACTTTTTCTGAGCAAAGATTTCTAAAATAATTTCAACATTCGCGAGGCGGAATCTTCTGTTCTCGACGTCTTTTGTACGATATTTTTTTACGTTTAAACTGAGATAATGTCTAGCTTTTAATTAACAAACTTTTATTTGTTTTAAATTAATTTACAAAAAATGGAATTTGCGTGATTAAATTTTTTAAAGTCCCGTAGCCGGATGGTAAGGAAGATCATAGATTCGTCACGTCTGACTCTCTGTTCGTACGTAAGTATATCACGGGCACTTTATTTGAGGTGTAATGGCGTGTGCTTTTTGCGTGGTGGAGTATCAGAATTAAGTTTTCAAGTCTAGACTTCGTACAGTGAAAAAGATACATGCTAGCTGCTATGTCTTTTCAAGGCAGTGTCATAATTATGTGTCATTTCTGCTCAACCAGGAATCAAAATCGACGTATTAAAGTTGACATCATACCATGACCTGACCCACCTCAACGATGGAGCATCATACGTGACGCATGTCTAAAATAAACATGAATACGAAATTGAAACTTTATAAAGTACCTATCTATATTTAATAAGTTTAGATATATCCTCTAATATTATAAATGCGAAAGTGTGTATCTCATATAGTACGTCTGCCTGTGGTATTGAACAAGCTGCTGTGCTGATTCGGCAAAGACTGAGGGTGAGTCGTCCGCTATTGTACTCCACAAAACTAAGCTAACTATCCGGCAGCGTAGGTAAATTCACCTAAAAAGCAATAAATTAGGCGAAATAAACAAAATAAATCCAAAAGAAAATGTATTATCTCACACGCCCTCTGTATTGCTTATTCAAGCAGAAACAAAGGTCAGGAATATGACACGAGATAACGCGACTAATCTAGATATTATTGTTGCTACGTATTGTGGTAATAAATCAACAGTATGGCATCGCAACAGGCGTGGCGATGACGTCACACCACTCTGCCACATGAATGTACAGAACGCATCATCGAACTCCTTGCGTCACTAGGATGAATGGGGGCGTGCCCTTGCCTGCTTTTTATAAGCACTTTGTAAATTATTACGTCTCGTATTGCGTCATCTGTGGAGTAGCTTTTCTTTCAATATTTAAATTGAGAATGCGTCAAGTCTTCTTTTTTTGTATAGATTTTAACATTTGTCAGATGAGATCATCTTACCCTTCTATAAACAAACGCATTGGTTCAGTACTACCACTGCCATGATTTGAAAAGAACATGCGAGATTGCATTAGCTTACAAAATGCCTTGAAAGTAGATACTTTAGGCCTCTGTAGTGTAGGTGTAAAGATCTCTGTTGCAGTGTAAAAAATAACAGGCCTAACTTTCACAGACTACTATTTAGTACCTTCTAGGAACCTACGAGACGGTATGTTTAATATTTTAATTATGTGTGGAGTTATCGAGGTTATTTTAAGATTTGACTTCTTATGACTAAGGAAGGGATACTTAGAGTGGCAGCAAATCAGTACCGTAGAGCCTTGCTGATAGCATGAATAGGCCGGCTCGACCGGGGAAGTACTACACTCTCACAGAAAATCGACGTAAAGTAACAGTACTTAAGCTGTTGCGTTTCGTTCGGTGAGTGAGAGTGCCGGAGGCTCCCCCTATTCCTTCTTCCTCATCCCACTCCTCATCTTATCCCTTTTTCCGACCTCAAGGGGCGGCAACGCACTTGTGACTCCTGTGCTGTTGCTTGTGTCCATGGGCGACGGTAATTGTTTACCATCAGGCGATCCGTCTGCTCGTTTGCCGCCTATTACTATAAAAAAATATATATATACCTAAACGTCTAACGCTTACTAAAAGGTGGACTATATTTTTGTAAGTCACTATTATAGTGGTATCCAAATATTAAGATACAAAATAATCAGTTCGTTTGGTTCAAACTTCTGGTTTGATTTGAATAATTATTTTTGTGTTCGATGCTCTTTTATCGACGAAGGTTATGTACTATATGGCATTACGCTATGGGTGACGGATGCGGAGCAGCAGCCCTTCATAGCGCGACTGTAACTGCGGGCTTAGCTAGAGATATAATAATTATGTTCTTACCTTTCACGTAACTATCAGAGCGCTGTCTATATATAAGACTATAAGTCAGTACATTGGCGTTTCTCAGAATAATAACTTCGTTACATACATACATACATACATAGACTCACGCCTGTTTCCCCCAAGGAGTAGGCAGAGGCATGTTAAACGCCCACTTTTCGCCAGTGTTTTGATCCCACGTAATAGGTGGCGAGCCTATTGCCGCTTATCGGGATATTTTGTTTGCCAGAGCCTCGTCCGTTGATCGGCAGGTGCACCACTTGCTGGTGAGGTTGGCTTGGGACCCTAAGTTCTTGGTGGGAACCCTATGCACCCGTTTACAACGCTAACTTCGTTATAAGAACCAAAATATACTTATTAATATCCTCATCGTGCAAGAGCACAAGGATAGCTCTGGTATACACAGACGGCTCAAAAACTAAGTATGGGACGGGTGCTGGAGTATTCTCCCATGACTTGAACATCAATCTCTCAACATCGCTTGGTAAACTCAACACCATCTTCCAAGCTGAATGCGTTGGGATTATAAGGGCGGCGACGGCGATCGCGGCTAGAAACGTGGGTAGCCTGTCAATACGCATCATCACAGACAGTGCCTCAGTACTACAAGCTCTCGATGGCAACTGCTTTAACAGCGGCCTAATTATGGAGTGCCACCAAGAGCTGCAGAAAACTGCAGCGAGGAATCGGGTCACGCTCCAGTGGATACGAGGTCACAGTGACTCCACGGGCAATGACGCAGCAGACCAACTGGCAAGGAAAGGATCGGACACAACAACTCTGGGACCCGAACCAATTGTTCCGATACCCTTCAACCAACTAAAAACGTGGTTACGCGAGAGAACTTTACAACAACATGAAAAAGAGTGGGCAGAGTTAAAAGAGTGTAGGCAATCTAAAGATGCCTTTCCCCATTTACACAAACGACTCTCGCAAAAACTGTTGCACTCCAACAGGAAAACACTTAAGCATCTGACTGGCATAATAACCGGCTACTGTCCACTAAACAAGCATCTCTACAATATCGGCGTCACGGATAGCCCACTATGTAGGGGCTGCATGGAGACCGAAGAAACACCCGCTCATGTGATCCTACATTGCACCAGCGTGAGCGACCAACGGACGAGGTTCCTGAACAACCCCAGAACCATGAGCGAGGCCCTACGCAACACTGGCCAACTCATGGCCTTCTGGAAGGAGCTAGCATGGTATGAGTAGCAGGCGACAACCGTGTCACTGCCAACGCACAATGGCCCAATTAAGTGGCTAAGTGCGGAAAACACCTGTCCAACTAACTAACTATCCTCATCGTATTCCTCATCGTAATCGATACTCTTATTAAAGACTTCTCCTTCGCGACGTATAGCTCGTGTTTATCTAACCTTTTTATTCGTTATCGTTCTAAAGGTGACGCAATAAAAAAACAATAACAAAAAAAAAACAGACAAGTTTATAATTTGTCCAAAGTCACTCACTATTATGCAATACTTGGGTATATTATTTTTAAAACGCCAGACAACAGATGACCTAAAATTCAAGATAAAAATTTATTCATTTCAATCCGATCATATCAAATCTGTAATATAAATAAGAAATGTATGTAGTTTATTTTATCTTTAGGTATAATAAATACCAGGTTTACGACTAAAATCGACATCTCAACGAACCCGGACAGCCATTGAGGCGATCACATTGGTTTCTCAGAAATATCTGCTCTGTAATATGAGATATTATTATATATGTATGTACTTAATATGTTATCACGAGTTCTGGGAATTCACCATTCAATCTCATTCACATTATTGGCGTTGTGATAATGAATTCTACGAACGACCGAATCTCTTGACTTGTGATTTAGCAATAATCTTTTTTAATTAACCGTTGCCGAATTAATTATTTAATTGTATGAAAATGTAACAGCTGGAATGGAATTTAAAGTGATGCAAACGAATATATAAATATGTTGTACGTACTACGTATATTTGAGGTAAATTTCTAAAATAGTTTACCATGATTAGGTATAAAGATAAAGATGATTTATTTGTCTCAACATGTGTAGGTAAAATTATTACAGGTCTGATAGTATTACAATAATTATGGTCTCAACATGTTCTGTCAGTGTTCATGACATGCAAATATATAATTAGACAATACATTGTGTGGTGTAAAATACTCCACTACAAACTATAAGTCTCTCTGGAGTCTGGAGGCATACGATAATATAAGTATATGTATGTGCATCATTGTTATTTAAATCAGAATTTAAAATTATGAACACGTACGTAGGGTTTATGGTAACATATATGGCTAATATATTATTAAGGAGAAAAAAATATGTTGGGGTTCAATAGATCATTTTCATTTTCTCTGACGACATATTGACATATATTGATATTTTTTAACCTAACTTATTAATTAATTTAGGAGGTGACCCGATTAGTACATCGTCATACACAGGTATCCTTGTAATACCTTATAAGTGACTGCCATTTTTGTCCGCGTATACCAGAACGTAATACTAATACCTATCCACGGATCAGACAAAATAGCTTTGGCTTTGCAGGTCGATTCTCGGTAGTAGAAAGGAGTTTAGCAATTTGTCTTGCAAATTGCAGTGGGCGGGTTTTTAATTCCATGAATTCAAATAATATTTTGGGAGATGAAGTTTTGTGATTCTAGGTATCCATTATTATGTTATTCTAGGTACAATTTAGTACATCCTTTATTATTTATGTGTTATTTTTATAAAAATGTCCTTAGTTGGACATAGTTGAATCACTTAGGCCCAGTTAAGGTCATGATAAGTAAGAGGCGATATGATTGAATTCAATTATTCATATTATGGCATGTATGGTCTTAAATCACTGCTATAACAGTCGCCACGAAGAGCTAGTACTACTCTACATTACTACAGTCAGGAGTGGTTAATGTTCAGGCTAATGAAAGATCGTGAAAATGTTCGTAGCAATGTTCGGCTCTGTTCGTTGTTCGGTACGACCATAGATATATTAATTATAGTAGATATGCCCTCTAGACGAAAATGTATCGGAACCTGTGTCGCCAGTTTGCCCCTACCACACGGCTACTACTACACATACACTTTAGTAAAATCAATAGAAACGTAGTCGCGCACACACTCGCATTTTTTAAATCAGAACGTGCAAAAAAATCAATTATAGACTTTAGCCTGTCAAACATAGCGTTTATTTACCATGCGCCGTCAAACTTACTCACACAAGAACATTTAACGCTATCACGTTAGTAGATCTGCAAAAGCACATCACCAGGCCTCCTTCACTCGGCCGTACCTACAGCGATAAGTGCCTACACTTTCGCGCGGCTTCCACGCCGCGTCGTCACCGCTCGCCCGCAGGGCTAGCTAATAACGTGAATTTTAATAGTGAACCACAAAAATGTCTCATCACAAGTCTGGTGCAAAGTATTGCTCATTTAACGGATGTGTGTCGACAGCAACTTGAAATTTTGATTTTATTTATTTTACGAGAGCAACTTGAAAATTGTACTTTTTATTTGTTGAAATATCTCAACGATTATGGTGTCAAATTAAAGATCTAGTTCAAAAACTATTTTATCTGTTTGAATCATGTAAATCGGTCCAAGCGTTTAGGAAATAACAAAGAATTAGTATAGTAAAAATTACCAGAATTTTTGTGGTTTTTGTTCTACGAGCTCAAATAGTGGGATAGGATACTTATAGGATAATAAATTAATAAATTATTATTAAGTGGTCAAGTAGGTAGATAGACGATGAATAAATATTATAGTAGCAGCGGCAAGTCGACAACCCTAGCGCGACAGCTAGCGCACCGCTCCGCGCCAGACAGCGACAGCTTTATGTGTTAGACAAGAGCGGGAACAGTTAGGCGAATATCGCGTTAGGTACTGAGTGTTTGTGTGAGCTGAATTGCACTTTCTTGCTTAGTAGCAAGAGTCGCCATTTCTATAAATTGGTTTGCGAAGTGGTGCTTCTGTTCGTAAGAACTATCTATTCTGTGACATCACCGCGTCGACCGGCCGCTTCGAGTAGCAGTGGCCGGTCTACGCGATGTATTCATTGGCTAGTCGCAAGCGACGTTCGCAGTGAACGAAATACATTGCGCAA
Source organism: Euclidia mi (assembly GCA_944739405.2). NCBI lineage: Eukaryota > Metazoa > Arthropoda > Insecta > Lepidoptera > Erebidae > Euclidia > Euclidia mi. Next base: position 106,596,004 of record OX123182.2, read on the forward strand.
TCGCCTACGTAGTACTAGATGGTACCCACGTATTGCCAGCAATGTATATTTTTTTATTTGCTTGCGATAGTATCATTTTTGTCTACAAACTACATAATACTATTTTAATAACTACAATTATTACAAATATCATTTGTATTTTAAGGTTTTTGGACTTACCGGTGAAGAGAAATCCCTTCTCGAGCCACATTACATGCCTGGCTTCTTTTTCTACACGTTATAACAGCGCAAGATGGCATAATTTTTTTTTCTCGGAGCTTCGTACGCTGTCGCAATATGAGCGCGATTGTTGACGGGTCAAACAAATTTTGTCGAAATATGAGCGTTTGCTCACACGCACGGCGCGCCTGCCACGCCCACAAAGCCATTCTACTCCTTTTAACTGTTCTGTGGGTACGACAAAACAAAAAGCGGCGAATGCTCGCTGTACTGTTAAAAGTGAATGCTGAGGTGTATCAGCGCCAATACACGAATCCCGAAGCTCAAAAAATGGACAGATCGAGTATACAAACCGGCCGATTGTCGGCTTATCCGTCTCTGTATACCTATTCAGATTCCGTTATATCAAAAGTTTCCTTGATATCTTCAAGGAAACTCTTCCTGCAGTTGGAAACTGTATTTTCCGACAAAAATTCTATGTCATTCCTAATATTATATCCATTTTATAGCGCATCGCGAAGCGTATTTACATTATATACAAGGACAGAACGGAGGGGTGTGAAACTATTCGCGTATAGATTGAAAATACCTTTTTTGCTGAGTTCTTCCAATCTACACACGATTAGTTCGCAAATACTAGAGTATACTTCGTAGTGATCTAACTGACTTGCTTATACCATAATATACAGTGCCAGTACGCATACGGACTAATGTATAGATCTAGTGATCTAGTGTATAGATCTGAAGATTATTCTGGATTTTGTAAGGCATTCATTATATTATATTAGATCACAAATATAATATGTAGGTAAGTTGACATTATGTCCAATTAAATAGTTTTTAATAAACTAAGTTGACGGAGCCCTGCTTCGCAGGGCTCCTATGTTTGGGTTAAGGGTCAAAAGAGAACTTAACATAACCTATTTAGTTACTTGAATTACATACAATTTAATCCTCCATTAATAAAGTTCAAATATTATTTCATATATTATGCACCCATAATTTCACTAAACTATATATCTTGTCTTGTCAGGCAGGTGTAACTAATGTAGTATAGTCCGGGACTAGGACGCATGTATTCACATTACGAACTATACACGAGCAGTACGCAAAATTCGTGTACCTATATATTGTAATCACAAATTTAAAAATAGCATTACAATATGTACGCGACCAGTTCCCTATGGCTGCGTTTTGGCCTTGTATAGTCTGTAAATACGCCATCACGAATTTTATATTTCTGTAGTACATCCAAGATTACATTGCGTCCTCAAATAGAAGAAATATTGCGCAAATATATTTTATTACGCTCGCTATCTAATATTAGGAATCATATTACGAGTACTCTGTACTCGTAATATGATTTCCGCGTTCCACAATATTAATGTTATAAAATGTCATCTGCTTTCCGTCTTTTCTTTTATTCTTTTTTTTTTTGTGTGTCGGGTTGGAAAATCCTCATGGAGTCTCTCCGCCCCGGGGGAAGAACGAAGGAGACTGTCAGACTCTTACTGACTAAAAACCAATCCGTGTTCCTCATGTACCCGTGTGTCGGAGGGTAGGGATTCACATAAGCATTCGTTGCTACCCCCCGACGGGTATTGGCCCGCCAGATGGTCAGGCGGGCCCCGAACAAAACCCCCTTGGCGGCGGATGAAGGTGTTGGGCTCCGCCGCCAAAACACCCAGCGGCCGCAGAGGATAGGGAGGACGGCAACGCAACACCGCATCTCCTCTTCCTCTGCGGCCCCACCGCGACGCAACGATGGTGCGCCCCCATTTGGTCGCGGGAGATAGGGCGCGCGGCAACGTAACACCGACACGCCTCTCCTCCCGCGACCGCACCCGACTGCGAGAGACAGACAGAACTGTCCCCCGCACCCGCACCCTTGGACGCATCCTGCGCAGGCCCACTGCCAAGCCCACGCGGGGCGTCCACCCCAGGTATCCCTCTTAGCTTCACCGCGGGGTTCCAAGCCACGGTTACTGAGCCCCCCCACCACGACAAGCCAGATACCATCCCGTTACCAGACCCGTCAACAATCCCGTCATAAACCACGACAAGGTGGAGATCCCGCAGGGGGGATCTGCTTTCCGTCTGAAAATTTTCATTAAATTCTTCTTGTATTCACTATAATTTTATTACCATGGAGGTTCTGCTTGAGTGAATCAAATCATTTTTTTTTCTCATATAATGTTTATACGTCTCGTAAGATGTTATGATATTTGTTATGGATCTTTGTAAGCCAGTTTGCCTTTTTCCAACTCCTCCAATAATATCATCTGCGTTTTGTAAGCCACTATTGGATAAAGGCCTATTCATAACATAACATAACTTCACGCCTTTTTATCCCCGAAGGGCTAGGCAGAGGTGTATACACACCCACATTTCGCCAGTTATGTTTAGGTCCCAATGTAATAGGGGGCGAGCCTATTGCCATCTACCGGGAACATTATTAAGCTAGCGATAATTAAAATTTTTAATACACACATAACTTCGAAAATTCAGAGGTGTGTGCCCGGGTTACCTGGGGATCGAACCCGAAACCATCTACTCAGCAGTCCGTTACGTACACCAGTAGGCTATCGCCTCTTCTTATCTGCGTTACAATAGCATAGTAAGTCAATAGGAGGATTCGGCCTACTATTCCACGCTGGCCAGGTGGATTAGGGTGACGATGAGTTGACGAAATGGGATAATGACACTTTAGATGCTCAATCTTTCGCCACACGCATGATTAAGGGTCAGCGCAGAAAGTGCATAAACGGATTCCCACGTATCTTCGAGTACGCGCGAGCATTAAGGTTTAATTTCCAGTGCGTTTATAAAATCCTCTCCGCTGCGCTCCGTTCTGTCTGTGCTGACCCTAATTCCTCCAATAAACCTTCGATAATTTTATTTGCTAGTGCCAGGGCAGTTTTCCACGTGAGTTTACGAGTGTCAAAATTCGTTTTCTTTAATGCTCTCTGCTGCTGAACCGGGCTACATAAGTAATGCGAATGAGGGTGAGCCTAGTCCCGAGCTGGCGTGCTCCTCGATATCATCTTGACTTCAGCTACATACAAAACCGTAACGTGCCTTAGAAGCATGATGGAGGACAATTTTACGGCCTTACTAAAGTATTTGTCCGTGTGGTTACAGATTGAGAAAAGAAAGTATAATCACCCCATTTGACCAATTACATTCCGTTGCTGTCATAAGAGGTGACTTTAGGCCGACCTCACATTGGGCGTCAGCGTTCCTCGAGCGTACCTACGCCCAGCGTGCGCTCGGCGTTCACTCTGTAGTACAAAGTGAACGCCGGGCGTACGCCGAACGGACGCCGAGCGTACGCTCGAGGAACGCTCATGACCAATGTGAGGGAGGCCTAAGGCAGAAACATGTTGTCTTCTATGGTCATGGCTGCTAAATCTGGCTACAGCACCACATACCTACAGTAGTGAAAATGAGGGTGAAAAGACAACAGGGAATCATGATAACAGTAGCATGGATCACGAATAATACTTCTCATTCGACTAATTTGTCACTCTTATGCATAATACTATCATTACTTACGTAATAACTAGTTAAGAAACAAATTATGCCAATTATCTGTGTTATTGATGTTAAAAATTTCATAAATTATAACGTTAAATACTAATAGCGTGCTACCAAAATAACAGCGTTGTACAACGGCTATGAATTTTATTTGCATAATGATGTGTTGTTGTAATAATATTGTATGTACGAAGTGTTATTGAACGATATAAATGACTGTGAAATTATTATTAAAGTCCAGATCATTTCTATACGATATAATAGCTGTTGGAAGCATTGTCCTGGTGTTAGCTTCAATATCAGCGTATTTTCAAACAATCTTTCAACTCCTGTTTTCCCTCCATAGGAAGGCAATATTAAAAATCAATCCTCAGTGGGCCATCCTGGGTCATGAAGTCAACCACAGTCAAAATTTCATGTACCTTCAAAATTTCATGTACCTGGGTTCAATGGTTTAGGCTCTATAGTGATAATATGTCAGTCAGGACTTAAATAAATTAACGTTTGGCTGAATTATTAGCTGACTATCTAAATTATTTTTTTTATTTATAGTCTCACCCCTGTATCCCCGAAGGGGTAGGCAGAGGTGTATATATTACACCCAAATTTCGCCATGAATTTTTAGGTCCCACGTAATAGAGGGCGAGCCTATTGCCGTTACCGGGCACATCACCAGACTGCGGGCTGCTACTGAGTATACGGAAAAACCCAGTAAACACTTTTGCCCGACCCGGGAATCGAACCCAGGACCTCCGATCAGTAATCGCATACGTTATCCACTGGACCACGGAGGTCACTGACTGCCTCCTATCTTAATTATTGGCTGACTATTTTCGTTTCTCTTTTTATAGCTATTAATTATTATCAGAAGCAGACGAGTCGGCGGCCTTTCTAAAATTAAGCGATCAGACGCCAATTATTTATTATCTGTATTAGCTACTACAGATTTCCCTGTATATTATGTTTATTTAACAAGAATGATTCAAAGTAAATATGTACCTACATACTTATTATATTAATTACCTATATAGCTTCGCGTCTATACCGTGTTTTACATATTAAATGGAAAGTATGTTGCCAGACTGCTCCAAAATTACCGTGATTCTTGGAAAACTTATAAATATCTACTCATTACGTACATAAATATTTATTTATATTCGTAAATGGGGTTCAAATTATTTGCCTTATGTTGCCTGTATTATTCTGTACAAGGACCAGGTTATGTTTATTAACTCGTGAATTTTAACAGTGTGAAATAGAGCTTTTATACTAGAAAACGTGCTTTAAGCATGCCAAGCTTGACGACATGCGGTGGCACATGAAAAAGCTATCTAAAGGTGATGTACTGTTAACAGTAAAAGTGTATGGAGTCTATTCTAGGTAGGTACTTCACCTAATAGAGATGCCATATAACTCCTCAGGACGACTAAAAGCGACTAATGCGTTTATTTTCGTTCCTCCTATGTATTATTTCCATTACTTTTGTTATGTTGTAGGAGGAAAACAAGCTGATGGATTTCCTGATGGTAAGCGGTTACCGCCACTCATGGACGCACACCAGAGTAGTCACAAGTTGTCGATTGGTAAAGAAGTAGAAAGCTCACTTTTATGTTAGTTAGTGAGCGTATTTGGCAATTCGAATAGTGGTCTTTAGGTATAATAAAAATAAATATACTCTTATATACATACTCTTTGTGAAGTTGTATATAAAAATACTCCTGCTTGGGTATTTCGTATTGTCGGATCGAGTGGAGGCTATTACCTCCACTCGATCCGACAATACGAAATCCAGCCTTGAAAGGCAAATATATTGAAAACATTATTGGAATTCTATTTAGTTTGGAGATCAATCTTAAGGGGTCATTGATAACATATTCTGTATATTAGATGAATAACAGTGTCAATGTGGTTACACTGACACGTTAGAAAAATCGGTAGATTTTTATAATTACTTTGAGATAATTAATTCCCTAATGTAATATCCCTACAAGAATAAAATAATTACATATTTATGTGCTTCACCTATGCGTTACCTATATAAGCAAAGTGCCTGGCCGCGGCTGGATACGAAAAGCCGAAAATCGGGCTTAGTGTCGTGTCATTGGAGAGGCCTATATCCAGCAGTGGACTATGGAAGGCTGATGATGATGATGGTATTTATATGACCTCTTTTGATAATAAACGCTTTAGCGTATATGTAATATATTTAAGGGAATCTTTTTTGCCTATTAAGGTTGTTTGCAAGCTTTTAAGAAAAAAGTACTTACATAATTAATAGGATATTGCGATCCGGCACGAAACATCTAATCTGTGCCTTAGCGTTGATAATAATATGATCGGTATTTAAAAAAAAGCGGCTATAGCCCAGTGGTGTACGTAACGGACTGCCGAGATGATGGTCTCGGGTTCGATCCCCAGGTACCCCGGGCACACACCTCTGACTTTTCGAGTGTTATGTGTGTATTATAAATGTTAATTATTGCTCGCTTAAAATGTGCCCGGTAGATGGCAATAGGCTCGCCCCCTATTACATTGGGACCGAAACATAACCTGCGAAAAGTGGGTGTGTAGTACACCTATTTATTTGGTCTCGGCACCATTCGCCCCTCGAATTTTGTCCCTAATTGCCTAAGTGTACAAAATCGACCCTTCGTATTTTAGGTACGTCAAATCGCCCCCGATTGTTGTTACGTTGAAAGTACAGTCAGCAACGACGAGATAGATTGATTCGAAGTATGTACAAAGTACTAGTACCGTGATATTTATTTCAGTTACTGGATATATTTAATACTGTAAACTAAATATATACATATAATTCGTCTCGCTCTAACTAATCCAAATCAAATAGGTTAGAGCGAGATTGCTACGAGCTATTAGATATGTATTTTAAAAGTTAAAAAGAGGAGTCAACTGCGATTGCGTAGGTTAGAGTGAGATGGCAATGTAACTATTCACCATCCTATAACCCGCGGCGTGATTGGGCCAAATCATAAATTTCAGGTACATATTAGCAAAATTATGTATGTGCATGACAGTAAAAAAATTATAAAATAAACATAGAAATAATTTGTTTACAAATGGTCTCTTTGTTAAAAATCAACAACATTATACTTAATTAGGTACCTAGTTCAAAAACCATAGTACGGTAGATTAACCCTTATAACTAAGACAATCATAAATATGCACATAGATTTTCTGTTTATTACAGTAAACAATGTATGAAATAAACAAAAATGTATAAAAATGTGGTCTTTGTTAAAATAAACAACATTGTAATTATTTTAATAATCACAGTACGGTAGATTAACACTTATAACTATGACAGTATAAATATGCACATAGTTTTCTGTACATGACGGTAAAAAATGTTAGAAATAAAAATAATCTATATATTAAAAGAATTTGTGTTTTATAATACGAGTCGGCCAGCCTGTTCTACGCAACCGATTCACATATTTTTTTTTTTAAATGAAAGCTCTCACTGCATAGATTTGTCATCAAGCATTAGAAATAACCTAACTTGCACATTCATGTGGTTATATGCAAAAACAGTTTTCTCCCATACATTTTTTACGTTTTCGTAGCCGTAGTGAATGACTTTCTGCTTCTATATATCTGGTTCTCATTGAGGTAGGCGTTTCGTTATAGGCCTAAAACACGCGCTGAAAAGAGCTCTTTCATTTGATGGTATGTTCATTTAAATTGGGTAAGTATGAAGGAAAATAGGTGTGGACATTGAACTTATTTTTCAATATTTTCCTATAAATTTCTTAAGATTCCATTACTTTCTCTCTACATGGACGGTTCTAAATTCAAAAATATTTTTATGGCATCTAATAAGTTCCTTGCGGTAACTGCCAGGAAACAACGTTATGCCTCCTTTAAGGTGACCTTGCCTTACTTTCATACGGGTGTGAGTGTGGTGGTATGGTGGTGGTGTGTAAAATTATACGCGATGTTGGTCAAATTATCACTATAGTGAATTATCGCTGATGGTAGGTAATATTCCCCGGATGTTACCAGATAACCCTTAATGTTGGGTGAACTGATCTCTGATGTTGAGGAAGTTTTCCCCTTTTTTTTTGTATCGCGATGAAATCCAGTTATGGACTGTCCCTCAAAGGGACCCCTCCGCCAACTCTGTACCAAGTTTGGGGCATGTGGAGGGGGGGTGTGTGGCTTGGTTCTCCCCCCTAGATGTTCAGGGCATACCCACTTAAACACCGCGGTGTTTAATCGACCCTCATGACGCGACCCCGTCATGAGGGTCGATAGAGGAACACCGGTAACGACATCAGTATACCCGAGGATTTTCCCCTGATGTAGTGAAAATCAACCCTACAGACGGGTAAATTACGTTTTATGTTAGGAAAATTGTTGTGTTTTTATATTACAGACTTTCTTTGGGCATCTTATTTTTTTTTAACGTGGAATGTATTACAGCGGTTCATAGTACTATTGTCATTAATTGTATTACAAGTGGTAGTTATGGCAGAAATTGTAGCTTTGGTAAGAATATAGTTTTGAGAGAAAAGGTACTTTTGACAGCACCGGCGGTTTTGGTAGAAATGGTAGTTTAGAAAAAAATGGTAGATATTAGTGTTAGTATGAATAGTAGTTTTGGTAGAAATTGTACTTTTGGCATACATGGTAGTTTTGGTAGCAATGTTACTTACGATTGCTACCAAAGGTACCATTCCTACCAAAACTACCATTACTATCAAAAGTACAATTTCTACCAAAGTTACCATTACATTTCTAAATTATGATGGATTAGTCATACCCATACACAAAACAAAATAAAACCTATTTTCTTACTTATAAAAAAAAGTTTATCTAGGTATATTTTTAATTTTGAAAGTAAAATATTGACAGATAAAATAAAAAAGTGAAGTAAGCGTAAGTTAGTTACTGTTAAAAAGTGAAGTTAGCGTAAGTTTCTGATTTAATAACGTATTTTTTGTGAGTAGTTGTGTTTTCAATTATAGTTATGGTTCTTGGAAGGAAATTGATAAATGCTCAGAGAAAATTTGAACAAAGAATCTTGGTCAATGACGGCCCGATTGGAGATTTGGTACCGGATAGTCCTCCTACTGCTAAAAAAATACGGGTGGAAACGGGTTCAAATTTGATTAATTCTATCATCAACAATTTTCACGTGATTCCCATTCTTGGTGACGGTAGGTAATTCATCATACTTATATGTAAGAGCTTTTTTATAATATTAAATATGCTTTGGAGCAGCACGGGTCCTCTAGTTTGTATAAAAATATGTTCTTTGTTAAAATCAACAACATTAATAAAAATGTATTTTAATAATCACAGTATCGTAGATTAATAATCCTTATAACTACAGCAGTCATACATATGCACATAGTTTTTCTAAACACATGTTTAGCTCTATCTCTTCGTTTAATAATTTAGTAATTAAGTAATTAATTCTAAGGTCCCTTTCTATAAATTCTTATCTTCTATTATTTGTCTTAACTACATTAATGTTTTTGATTTGTTCTTCCACAAGTTTGCTTTCGCGGTATAAAACTTCAGTAAACTTTAAAATATTAGGCCGACTTTTGCCATTGAGCTTCCTGTTCAAGCGGGAATGCCAGCCTTCGATTGTATTGTTTGTGCGATGCTGTTGATCTCAAAAATGCCACATACCTTTTATTAGCCTATTTTATAACCATTGCTCTACAAAATAGTCATTAAATGCTGAGGTCCCGGCAGCATCTGGACTTTTAGTAAAGCCACCCATCATCCACCATTTCTTGTGGAATTAAGCTTAGTGCCTTGCATAAATTGACATGATGTCTAGTTTGCCTCCTGTTCAAAATATTTAAATCTTTGGCCTTCCTATTTAGGGCTTGGGCAAAATGAAAGAAACATCCCATTATTTTTTAATGAGGACTAATTTCTCTAATAGCATTGATAAGCGCCGCTTCAAAATCGACATTAATCTGATCTGGATTCCACTCAGGTATGCAACATTTCAACATTTGAAAAAGTCTTCTATATGTCACTTCTTTTTTATTTAACAATAAGGCATATGCAAGTTGTACAATATTGTTGGTAGATTGAGAACTACCTAAATCTCCATGGATAGTAAATAATTGTAAAAATGGCTCCAAAATAAATTTAAAAGTACCATCCATGAATACATGCATGCAATCTTTAAGTTGACGCCTACATTCCTCGGATGAAAATACAATTAGTCGTTCAGATCCGTCATTATAATCACACAGTAAAAATGTTTCAAATTTCTTCGGTATTTCCAACTCGGTTACGTTGCGACTTCGCATATTAGTTATTCCATATGCCTTTTTCCTTGCATTTATAAGGCTCTGTCTGATATTTTTATATTCAGGGATCCTTTCGATTAGATCTAATCCTCTTTCTTTATAATTTACTATCTCAGTGTCGTAAATGTCGTGTAAAGATTGCGTTGCATCAGTTGCTGCTTTGTGTTTACATTTTTCTATAATATTCTTTACTTCTATTTTTGCAAAATTGATGAGCACATGAATGATATGTTTCATGTAAAACTGTTTCACCATAAATCGTGAGTGTCGATTTGCAAGCAGGTCTATTAATACAGTGCCAATTAGAAGAACCATTCTTGTAAATCCTTTTTTGTGGTAGCTGTGTCCAGCTCTCAGCAACATTGTGCGTCCTCTCTGTGATCGAATTAATGTAATACCAGAAGTTACACCTGCACTCGAACTGCTTATTTCTTCAGACATCGTGCTACAATAAAAACAAGATGTGTTGTAGCTCTACGTAAAATAAACAGTAAATTGTGATATGTATGTTACGGTAATTCAATGTATTACTAAAATTCTCGGTATGAATTACGTATAAAATAGTTGTTTATCTATAACCTACTATGTATATTCAAATAAATTGTTACAAGACATATTTTATTCCTACTGGTACCTATATAATAATTAGTACGAAACATGTAATAAAATTAGAACAATTGAATTAGATATAATTAATTGAAACTTACCTGGTTAAAACCAACAAACAGACACTGACACAACTTTCGTTAAAATATAAAAACAGGGAACACTTTTTACGTACAGTTTCACATTCAAAGGTAAGATGTTGACTAATTCGCAATTAACGCAAAATAGATATCCCATGTAGTGACATGGGATATCCATTTTCTCTTTCTCACTGGTGAGTTAGAAAGAAAAAGAATTATATAATTCATAACACTAGCCAACCCTTTTTAGGTTGCCCTTTGTTTAGTGGACCATTGTCAGATAGACACTAAATTACACCTCTTTTGTTTTGGCTATGCCAGGTGAACCAGATGGCAAGAGTAAGCTTGCACATGGCGCACATTATTATGAGATTATGATTTGAGCAACAATTTTAACCAATTCTTCTATGTAAATACTTGCTTACTTTTTTCGTGCCAACTGTACATTGCTCGCGGTAATTCCTATAGAAATTCCTTGAGGGTCGAATGAGTAAACCAAAATAATTTTTATTTAATTGTAGCTCTCTTCGCCCCTTGCGAAGGGGCGATTTGATACACTAAAAAGGGGCGACTCGAACATTTTATTCGAAGGGTCGAAATTCAGGGGTACACTAGCTGACCCGGAAAACTTCGTCTCGCCATATTTTCTTTCTTTTATTGAATTTAATTTTATTTTGGGATCCCTTCTTTTTGCATAATGTTCTTTGTCCTAATATACTTCGGCATAACGATTTTGGCACAATTTGTTTTGGCATAATAATACTTCGGCATATTTTTTTAGGCATACATTTTATGTTGGCATAATCATCTTAAAGACTAATTTGTTTTGGCATAAATTTGATTCGCATAACGTTAGTAGGCCTAATGACTATTAGCATAACGTTAGTAGGCCTAATGACTATTAGCATAATATTTATATAATTATATATTTAACTTGTAAAAAATGTATATGCTGTGCAACAAAAGTTAGTGACAGAACCCAATTGCTGCAAAACCGACTCCACGTAGTCTTGTTTGTCCTACCCCTAGAGTGTTATTTAAAATCGCGTAGGCGCGTAGGGGCGAGGCGGCCCGCGGTTCGCCGGCCAGCAAGCCGAAGCTGCGGTGGTGAGCGAAAGCCGTCTGCGACGATTAGCACGCGTGGGGCCGCCGGAGGTCCGCAGCGCCGGAGCCGTGACAGAAGCCCTGCCTGCTGCATGTTGCTTGCTCGCTTGAATGCTGCATGCTGCATGCTTGCTTGTATGCTGCATGCTTGCTTGTTTGCTGCATGCTTGCTTGCATGCTTGCTTGCATGCTGTATGCTTGCTTGCTTCATGCTTCCTACAGCGAAAAATATGCCAAAGATACATTGCCACAGTTATTATATCCAATTTGTATTGTATTGTAATCACTATGCATAAATAAATGTATGCTTTAGGCTTTTATGCTTTAGGATTTCATGCTTTAGGATTTTATGCTTTAGGATTTTATGCTTTAGCATATTATGCTTAAAAAAGTTATGCTTTAGAACTTTATGCTTAATAAATTTATGCTTTAGAATATTATGCTTAATCATTATTATGGTTAGAGAAATTATGCTTAAAAATTATGCGTAATCTGTTATGCGTAATTATATTATGCGAAAATATAATTATGCCAAACAAAATTATGCTAAGTTATATTAGGTCTTAAAATTTTATGCAAATGGATAGGGAACCTTTATTTTCATTCAAAACTTCTGACAATAACAAACACAGAAATATTTATCCAATTTAGTGCAGTCATTTGGAAGTTATGCACATACAAACATTTTACTGATTCATTTTTATTTATATAGATTTTCAATGTTGTCTAAATACACGAACACTTATGATATATTTCTGTACCTTCAGTAATTATCGTTTGTTTTAGCAGTAGATTAATTTATTCCAAGAATATATCTCGCCCACGACTGAAATAAACCGGAAATAAGAAGAAAGTAATATTAGAACTAATACTTAGTAGTAGTAGAGGAGACGTGGAACATCAACCTTCACCGATCTGATAACCAGATGAGACGTATTTTTTATGAAATATAATTTATAAACAAATATGCCTATAATAACTTGCCTATCAAAAATGTGCTCATAGCTATTTTAAATTTAAGTAATTTTAATCAACCGCAAATATAACTTTGTCATTTATACAAACACTATGGAGAACAAAGTTATTTTTGGTGACGAAAAAGTGATCCTGATATTTGGTTAAGTGAAGTAAAGGGTATGTTACGTGGATACCTGCATTACGGGATCCTTACGGGACTCGCACTTCATCTGATTATTTGATCTTTATTGCTATGTTGCTTCCACTCAAAGATTGTTAGTTTATTAATTACTATCTAACACTTAACATAACCTTTATCTTCACCTATCCAAATATCACTATCACTTTTTCATCACCACCTGCCTCGTTGGTCTCGCGGCATAAATGTGCGCGTGGGATTGGGAGGTCCCAGGTTCGATTCCCGGGTCGGGCAAAGTGCTATTGGGTTTTTCCGTTAGGAAATTCTCAGTAGCAGCTCGGAGTCTGGTAATGTGCCCGGTACGGCAATGCTATTGCCGTTACCGGGCACATCACCAGACTCTGCGCTGCTACTGAGAATTCGGAAAAACCCAGTAACACTTTTGCCCGACCCGGGAATCGAACCCGGGACCTCCGATTAGCAGTCGCATACGCTATCCACGGGACCACGGAGGCAGTGTAAGTATCTTATGTATATACAGGTTAATATATTTATAACCTGTATATACATAAGATACCTACATATATACACATGCTTGTCGCCAGCCGATAGCCTAGGGCAGGAGGGGAAGGACGCCAGCCGATGGCCCCGGGGGAGGGGGGGGGGCTGGCAAGTTGATATGGAAAATGAGAAAAGTATTGAGTAAAATATAAATTGTAGAGCTTTTTGAATCTCTCTTTCAGCTGCCCTCTCTGCTCCTCTCTGCCCCTCCCTTTGCGACATGTACATATTAAACATAAGACATATAAACAAAGCGATGCCTAAAACGTATAATTTCATATTAATATCTTTTAAATAAATATCGTGTCACTTACTAAAGATATGAATTTAGCTACCGAGCATTTAAGTTTAAGGATTTGTAATAGGTATAATGGCGTGGAATGTACCGGCATTTTATTTATTCTTCGCCAACTGATGAGATTAATAAATAAACGATATAGTTGTTCGGTAAAAAAGACAGGCAATATAGTGACACAGTGACTTCATAGCCCATGGGCCCCGACTCGGTTAAATCGCGAACTGATTAATACGCCGTTCATAATGCCCAACAAGTAGGTCTTAAGATAAACATGGACAAGACGAAAATCATGTCGAACGTCCATGTTGTACCTGCTCCTATTCAAGTTGGGAACTCTACGCTCGAAGTTGTCGACAAGTATATCTACCTGGGACAAGTAGTCCAATTAGGTAGGTCTAACTTCGAGAATGAGGTCAATCGTCGAATCCAACTCGGTTGGGCAGCGTTCGGGAAGCTACGACATATCTTCTCGTCCGATATCCCGCAGTGTCTCAAGACGAAAGTCTTTGACCAGTGTGTGTTGCCAGTGATGACTTACGGATCAGAGACGTGGTCGCTCACTATGGGCCTTATCAGAAGGCTCAAGGTCACTCAGAGGGCGATGGAGAGAGCTATGCTTGGAGTTTCCCTGCGAGATCGAATCAGAAATGAGGAGATCCGCAGTAGAACCAAAGTCGCCGACATAGCTCTCCGGATAGCCAAGCTGAAGTGGCAGTGGGCAGGGCACATAGCTCGAAGAATCGATGGCCGTTGGGGCAGAAAGGTTCTGGAGTGGCGGCCACGTACCGGACGACGCAGCAGAGGTTGGCCCCCCGCAAGGTGGACCGACGATCTCGTCAAGATCGCGGGAGGCGGTTGGATGCGGGCGGCTCAAGACCGGTCTGTGTGGAGAACCTTGGGGGAGGCCTATGTCCAGCAGTGGACGTCGCTTGGCTGATATGATGATGATGATGAATGCACAATTAAGTTATTTGCTGACGCTGCACTTTGTACGTGTGATTAACCTTTTTATCATGAATTAACTAGAAAGTAAACAGCTGAACTGGTTTAGAATTTTAGCAAGACCGGGGTCTTACTGAAATTCTCAAAACCGGTAAAGGTAGAAAGTATACTTTTTTTCTCTTTAAATCACTATGAGGCTGAAATAGCGAACGACATTTTGTAAGTAATTTGTCACCCATCAATTTATCATCTTTTTTTTATGTTTTTTTTATTTTATTAAAAGGAACCTGTCAAATTGACTTCACGCTACCTGATGATAAGCTGACAGTGAAGTCCTATTGGGAAGGTCGCCATCCCCAATTGCTGGTTAAGCAATGTGACATGACGGCCCTCACTTTGACGGCCTTGAGAGATGCTTTTTCACGCCCCGCTTAAAGGACCCAGGAGCAAGGGAGGAAGGAAATAACATTTTACAAATACATTTTATCATCATACCACCCGGCCGAAGACACCGGCATAACCTAGTTACGCAAACCTATGTTCTGGTAATATCAACATGAATTTCGCGAAACATCACGGCCGACATCTAATTTAAAGTTTCCCAAACTTTCCCGGTGAGTGTGAGCGTAGTTGCCTTACTGAAACAGTAATTGTAAGCGGCGCTCTATTTGCTTGCCATGACCACATAATGCTTATTGCTTTTCACCATGATGTTATATGTTATTTATATTTAATTTAATGTAAAATAAATTATACACAGATATTCATCAATTGCAGCTAAAGACCACTCCGATTGCATCAGCATCTATCAAAGTTAAAAAGCACTTACGTCACAACGTGGCGCTTATCAACGTTTTTACTGAAGAACTATCGTAAGCAACTTTTACGATAGTTCTTCCTTACATTTATTGCAATGTTTAAGGAGGGAGAATCATGAGAAACAATGAACACTCAAACTCATGGGCCACTCTTTTAAATAGCCCATTTATTTGCCAAAAGCCAAAGTCGGTCATGCTAGCTAAGTGTGGACCTGGCTTCACGTGTCTTTCAAGAATATTATGAAAAACTCTCGGACATGCAGACTCTTCACGATGTCTTCCTTCACCGATTGAGAAGCTATTTATCAATTTAAGACATACTTCGAAAATTAGGTGGAATGGATTTGAACAAGAGACCCTTTGCGTAGCAGTCGGTTAATCTCTCCACTAGGCTTCCTCCCTTCTCCCTCATTTAACTCTTCCTCCTTTTCCTTTTCCCAAACCAAAAGGCGGCAGCGATTTGAGACTCCTATGGTATTGCTTGTGCCCATGGCGGCGGTAATCGCTTAGGTACCATCAGGCGATCCGTCTGCTCATTTGCTGCCTATAACATGAAAAAAATTGTCGCGTTAGATCTGAAAATCAGCATCGAATATGCGAGGGCGGGAGGTATTCTATCAGATACTGTGTGGGCTGTCCTTGTTTCATATGGTTTATTTTCTTTCATCGTATGAGCCGTGACGGGTGGTAGGTGTTAAGTTTTCTTTACAGAGATACTATATAAAGATAACTATATAAAGTAATAGTATAAATAGGTGTACCTAAATATAATCATGTGTACCTATTTAATCAGTGTACCTATCTATTGCTGGATTGGAAATAGTATTGTAGTGTAAGTAGGTTATGCATATAACTATCCATACCTCGCGAGGCTCGCGATTTCACCCGCACATAGGCTTCTCGTAGTTTGCGTCACAATATCGTCATGACTCAATAGTCCTCCTTCATCATCAGCCTCTAACAGTCCACTGCTGGACTAGGCCTCTCCTTTCAAAGGAGGAATTGGCCTACTATAGGTACCACGCTGGCCAAACGGGTTGGTATAGGGTTTGTATCAAGTTTTCCTTCTCTTACAGTGTTGTTCTCTGTATACCTAATATACTCCCTCTGTCGGCTCTTACGACACCCATGGGATGATACGGGGTGGTGACATTTTGTATTCTTAATCCGTCACCACACGGAAAGCAAATAGTCCTCCTATTGCTTTACTAATACAAGAAGCTTTCCCTAAAAAGAATTGCATAAATTCGTTCTTGGCTACCATCTGCTACATTAAAAATGGTGCAAGGTCGGTTCTATAAATTTACGTGTACCTACCTAATCTCGCAAGACGTGATACTATATCATGTTAATTCCAGTTCATTTGTCGGTCCATTCATGAAGCTCATTGAATCTGAGTCCCGTTACGAGTGAGATATAATGTTAGCTCATCTCACTAAGATTGTTGCTAGTCGAGTAATTTTGTTTGTTTCAAGGCTTTAGGCGTTTGTCCCACTGCAGATGAATGAGCGACTTATTAACTCATTTCGTAGTTAACAAATGTACAAAATTAAAAAAAAATACAGGTTTAAAACCGCCGTAAAAATTTACAAGCCCAGTTTGACTGCCTTTAGATAGGCATATCTTCCAGATGAATAAAAAATTGCAATGTTTGTATGATGTTATTTGCCAATTCATATTTTTGGTACTTATCGGGCAGTGGTGAAAATGGATCTAAAGGCTTAACACACATAGTCCAAGATCCCAGGGCCTCCAGACCTTACCTACTTATTTTCTCAGAAACGAAATGTATAGAATAATGTAGTGTTAGTATCAAAGGCAGCGATAGCCTAGTGGAGATACCAACGGACTGCCATGCAGAGGGTATCGGGTTCGAATCCACGGCGCGCACCACTGACTTTTCGGAGTTATGTGCATATTGAATTGTTAATTATCGCTTGTCTCGTGCCTCGGGGAGCACGTTAAGCTGTCGGTCCCGGTTGTCATGAAGATCTTTGACAGTCATTATAGGGCGTCAATACCTCTAAAATAAACTGACACTAGTTCGAACCCTGGAATATCGCTATCCCTTCGGGTTGCGGATGTCAGACAAGCAGTCGCTCCGTGGAAAAGCTAATATTCCGCCAAATCCGGTTAGACTAGAAAGCGAACCCCAGGTTGAGACTGGGATAACGCTAGTAGGATGATGATGAATGTAGTATTAGTATGTGTCATGAGTGAACACATACCTACTTGTTAGCTTGGATCGTGGGCCAATTTTTAGGTACGAGGTGCTAAAGTTAGGTAAAAATAGTAACCTCATAACTAAAAATTGGCCCACGATCTAAGCTAGCAAGTATGCGCACACTCATAGCAGATACTAACACTACATTATTCTATATACATTTCGTTTCTGAGAAAATAAAGCCGCCGGCTTTGCCGCACGAAGGAGCCGCCGGCATGGCCGCACGGGTAGGCCAGTGTGCCGCGCGGGTTGCAACTTGCTACTTGTGTGTGGTCGTTCTATACAGCTGGAATGATGCCCGGCGGCGTCCTACGGCAGATGCCGGCGGCATCGACGCCCAGCACTGTGTGTAACAGCCTTAAGATTCCAAAAATATATAGAGGGAAAAGTACCAATTATGGAATATGTCCCTCATATCGAATATTATTATATTTTCAAGTCCAAGTGCCACGAATATTCCAAAATTTTGGAATTGGATAATATAACATTTATTTTGGATGTACTTAGTCCATAATTTGTACCTTTACTCTTACTAAAACAAATTTTGGAATAATCGTGGCTTCAAAATTTAACGTATTCCACAGTAGAAACATATGCCTTAATTGGTACCTTTCCTCTACGCCTTGCATTTTTTACTGTTCTGCTTAATTACTTGAAAATGCCATAGCAAGCAATCAAGACTTTCAAGTAAGAACCCAGGGTTAGCTATTTAGTCCAGATTATTTGACAGAATATTAGCTTTGTCTCATAGCTAATGACGTCTGACGGCCGAGGGACTTAAAATTTTAATACAAATTGGTGTACCAAGTATCGATGTCTTCTATGTCCTAAACTTATAAACTATCGAACGAATCATAGTTTATTGTTTTCACCTATAAATAGTGTTATTACTGTTTCACGCGGGTGGAGCCAAAGGCGAAATCTAGTCCAATAAATTGTCAATCATCGTGCTAATTTTAGCAATATGACGCAAATAAATACTATTTATAGCCTAAAAATCAAAGCCTCTCATTAGTCACAAGTCTAAATAAAACCCAACACTGCCCACAATATACACAAGTCAGTAAAGTAGTCAGTAATGTCTTGTGGAGATTAGATCGGATACGACGTCCGGCCACCTCGATGACCGAGCCGGTACGTGGAACCGCTAAGATTACGCCATGTCACCACCGAGGCCAAGTAAATGGTATTATGTTTTAGTACACAAATGTCTGACACAGTTGAGTCACTAATAGGTGTACAAAACGTAGTCAGTACCTAACTAGTAAGTTACCAAGATTTTCTTTGTCTTTATTCGCATTTTTCACAGTGTTAGTAAGAGTAGGTAGCGATATCAGCATACGACTGAACAGAATATAAATAAGTTTAGTACTATTATGGCGAAGCTGACGAACGAACACTAACCACGGAACTACGAAGGCAAGAAACGATTGAAGAGTCATCAATTCCGCTGATAAATTACAAGATTGCATTATGCTTAAGTTTGTTTTTAAGTTTTCATCTCACTTTCTGCTTCATAACTGTATCTACATATAAAAAGAATAAATAAGTTTCTTTTAGCTTTCTGTCTACTCATAAAATTGCTCTTTAAGCAATTTCTCGACCGCGTCCGTCGTGATGCGGTCAACCGGTTAGGATCACCTAACGTGGTACGAGGATCTTTTAGAGGAACATCACTCTATCTTTCACAAATAAAACCACCACCCCATTCCATTTCGTGGTAATCGTAAGGGGCGACTTAAGCCACAAAACTCGACATCAAACTGTACAACAACCCATCCGGCCCACTGCACCACGATGGCCAGATGGGTTGTGGTGGTTAACCCAAATCTGCCTACTTTAAATGCTTTTAAATCAGTTAATATTATCATCATCCTCTTAGCGTTATACCAGTTTCATTCTGGGGTCCACTTTCTAGTCCAACCGGCTTTGGCTGAATATTAGCTTTTTCCACAGAGCGACTGCCTGTCTGACCTCCGCAACCCGAAGGGATAGCGATATTCCATGGTTTAGAGTTTAGACTAGTGTCAGTTAATTTAGAAGGTACTGACGCCCTGTAACGACTGTCAAAGATCTGCCTGACAACCGGGACCGACGGCTTAACGTGCTCTCCGAGGTACGGGACAAGCGATAATTAACAATTCAATACGCACATAACTCCGAAGTCATTGGTGCGCGCCGTGGGTTCAAACCCGATACCCTCTGCATGGCAGTCTGTTGGTATATCCACTCGGTTATCGCTGCCTACAATCAGTTAATATTATGTACCTCCTTAATGTAATGGCTCACTACGCGTTTTGGGCAACTGTAAGTGTAGTGAGCAGTTGTACTAAATAAATAAATGCTTTTGTGACGCAAATTAAGATTGGGCCTATCTTCAGCTGTGGCTTGCGCAATGCTGTATTATGATGATTCCCTGAAGGAGGAGGAGGAGGTTTAAGATCGCTATTCGAAATATAAAAGTGACAATTTACTGTTGGCTCAGATTATACTGTTGGAATCAAATTAAGAAATTAATTTCGACGATAAGATACATTAATGGCCTTATAGATCAGGATTGAGAGCATTGACTTTTTATATTAACTTGCCAATAACAATAATGAAAATTATGTAGTGGTGGTGAAATTCTACGATAACATAATTTAAATTGTTTTTAATAAAATTGCAATGAACTTATTCATAACAGCTAATGAAAACGCAGCAGGTAGCCTATTCGATTGCACCTATTTATTTTTTAAGTTCGATAGGGCTTGGCGCGCTCATGGTAAAGTGGCGACTAGAGTGAAGTTACTTCAATAGCTTTCAACTTACTCTTAATTTAAGTGATTTTTTTTTAATAGACTCACGCCTGTATCCCTGTAGGGGTAGGCAGTGGTGTATTATTACACCCACATTTCGCCATGAATTTTTAGGTCCCACGTAATAGGGGGCGAACCTATTGCCGTTACCGGGCACATCACCAGACTCCGTGCTGCTACTGAGAATTCGGAAAACCCAGTAACACTTTTGCCCGACCCGGGAATCGAACCCGGGACCTCCGATCAGCAGTCGCATACGCTATCCACTGGACCACGGAGGCAGTCAAGTGAAATAAGTAATTTGTATAATTTATTCTCTAATTTTAAATACCATTAAAACTACATTCAGTTACTTAAACCAATGAAACAGGTATTCCACACTTATAATCATACATACATAGACTCACGCCTGTTTCCCGGAGGGGTAGGCAGAAACTAGGGAACTCCATTTGCAGCGATCCTGACTATGCTATTCCTGACATATCTTTCTTGCTTAATTCACTCCCATCAGATTCCTCATGCATGCACTTCTGTTCAGGTTACTTTTAACCTGTCCTTTTTTTAGGATGTCTCCAATCTGGTCAGAGAACGACCGCCTAGGTCCTCCCCTTCGTCCTGTCCCATTCACACTTGCCTTGTATATCTGCTTGGCCAGTCTTTTGTCATCCATCCTCTCCACGTGCCCAAACCACCTTAGCATACCTTTCTCGATGCTTGTCACTACATCTTCTTTTACCCCACAACAGTGTCTTATCACACAATTCTTTACTCTGTCAGTCAAAGACACACCACACATACTTCTCAGTGCTCTCATTTCTACAGCATTTATTCTTCTTTCATGACTCTTCTGCCATACCCAACTTTCACTACCATACGTAAGCGAAGGTACTAACACCCCTCTATGCAGAGCCAAACATGCCTTTTTGGACACGTTTTGGCTATTCATAAACGCCCTCAGAGCTCCATATTTATCGACTATTTATTTATCCATACTTATAATCATAATCGTTTATTTGTGTAAACGTTGGTAAAACACAGATCTTTTACATCAACAGTGTCTGCTATATTATGTTTTCACCATCACCATCAGCTCTACATATTATATACTGTCCCACTGCTGGGCACGGGCCTCTTCTCACTATGAGAAGGGAAAGGCCACCACGCTGGCCAAGTGCGGGTTGGTAGATTTCATATGTCTGTCGAACAAATTCTGGAGAATTCTCAGACATGTAGGTTTCCTCACGATGTAGACCATACATACATTATACCTGGTTTACAAATTAAATAGGTAGACACAAAATATAATGCTACCACTTGATTTTATAAGTACGAAAATTTCGAAAAAATCACTCTTATTATCGTTCGTTTTCAACCGAACGGTTTTTTTTTATAGTATAAGGCGGCAAACGAGCAGACGGATCGCCGGATGGTAAGCAATTACCGCCGCCCATGGACACAAGCAACACCACAGGAGTCACAAGTACGTTGCCGCCCCTTGGGGTTAGAAAAAGGGATAGGATAAGGAGTGGGATGAGGGTGAAGGAATAGGGGATAGGGCCTCCGGCACTCTCACTCACCGAACGAAACGCAACAGTTCAGGTACTGTTAATTTAGGTCGATTTTCAGTGAGAGGGTAGTACTTCCCCGGTCGAGCCGGCCCATTCATGCTGAAATCAGCAAGGCTCTACTACCTAGAAAATGGTAATGAAATTTCGCTTCTACGGTTAACTTAATATTGCTTATAGGCAGAAATACGCTATTTTTATTTTACTTCGTTACGAAATCGTATTCGCAGCGGATAACAATTTAATAAATAAAAAAATGCACCTGTGAAAGTTTATATTTACTTTGGGGAAAACTTTTTGTAAAATAATCTACATAAGGATCATTGCTCAGGTCAGATTAAATAAACATATTAATTACACACAGGCTGACTTAATCATAATCCACACCACATAACGACGTTTTTAGGGTTAGAATTTAATCCACAGGCCAAGCTTATACAAGTTTATATAGCATACGTACCTTACCTCAAAAACGATCCCATGAACCTGTGTGCTCGTCATTGCAAACTTTGGACTTACATGCGAAGACATCCGTTATTCTGAATTAATAGGTAAATGAACACACTAAATTCCACCAACAACCAAGACTCGTAAACTTCTCAAACTCTCTCCTTCAACACGCAGCTGAAGGAATCTACGACATAGTCCTTGCCTACGAGGGCTAAGATTAATTAAACATGAACTAACTTAGGCGTCGATGGCGCA
Source organism: Euclidia mi (assembly GCA_944739405.2). NCBI lineage: Eukaryota > Metazoa > Arthropoda > Insecta > Lepidoptera > Erebidae > Euclidia > Euclidia mi. Next base: position 106,618,796 of record OX123182.2, read on the forward strand.
CCTTTGAGCTTCATTAAATAAGTTGCTTAGTTGACTTTAACTTAGACTAGCGACGACGCTACACCCGAAGGACTTTGCTCTCCAATATTATCTTGTCCCTGTTATCCTTTATAAACTTTGCATAGAGTTTTTAGTTAAAACTTCGCTGTTTCCTTTACCTTTGTGAAACCCAACACGTATAAGTCTAAGATTGTACTGCAAGATTTCTACATGCCTTTGTTTTTAATCAAAATACATGTTTTATAAATATACTAATTGGTACGGATACGCAAGATTGCATGTGAAAAGATGGTTATTAAAATATGTATATTATAAGTAAAATATTGCAGTAGGCTTTCCTACTAGGTATACCTATTTATTTTTAACTAGATGAGCCCGCGGTTACACCCACGTTATTTAAGGCTACTGCTCCGCACCCGTGGCTCATAGCGTGATGTTATATAGCCTATAGCCTTTCTCAATAAATGGGCTATCTAACACTGAAAGAATTTTTGAAATCGGTCCAGTAGTTCCTGAGATTAGCGCGTTCAACCAAACAAACAAACAAAAAAACTCTTCAGCTTTATTTATATTAGTATAAGCACGTATAAGATAAGATAAGATAAGGTGTTGAGCAGACGAGAACTTATTTTTCTGCAGCACAAGTGTTTTTGATCGTTTTTGTCTTGCCCACTGCCTGTGCCATCAGCCTAAAACATAGTTAACATACAAATTTCGGTCTACAATGTTCATATGATGTACCTACCTAGGGAAACTTAAGAATGTTGCTAATCGCTTTAAAACAAAAATAAAATAACACGAATCTGATGACAATACGGCAACAACACTATCTAGTGACATCCTTAGCACTTAGTACCACGACGTAGCTCCACGGGGACTATCGCACCTGCGCAATAGATTCAAATAGAAACAGAGGAGGCTCCATCTCCTTTTCCTTTTCCCTCATTCAACTTCTCTTCCTATTCCTTTTCCCATTCTAAAGGGCGGCAACGCACTGGTGACTCCTCTGGTGTTCCTTTTGTCCATGAGCGGCGGTAATCACTTACCATTAGGTGATCCGTCAACTCGTTTGAAGCCTATTACATAAAGAAAAATGAAGAAAGAAAGAGCGCTTATAGCGTATTTAATTTGCTTTTCTTAACATATCGCCAAAATAAAGAAACGTTGGCAGAGTTGCTTATTATCCAATTAGTTTAATAAAAACTAAACACTATGTTTACCAAGATGAATGTTGATGCTTGATTGCACAAAGTCACCACAAACTAACAAGTATATTATGTTTTATTCGGAAGGACTGACCTTCCCAGTAAAAACTGTTCCATTGAACCGGACTCAGGTCAATTCCGCTGAAACCGCAATGTAAATTTACAAAGTATGATAATAGCATCTAAATTTTTAATGTAAGCAGAACATTTTATAATTCCATGAATTTGATTTAATGTTTACCTATATTTGGTCATATGAATATATCTGCCATTTCATTTGAATTTTAATCGAAACGAAATTACTTTGACTGGTTCGGCGAATCGATTCGCTTTAGTAATGCGCATTACAATTTTATTGGAAACTTATCGAGATTTTTTATAGTTGCGCCAAATGTTGGAGGAAAGAGGAAAAAGTTGTTCGGAATTCCGGACCGGTTTGAGTTACCTTGTTTGTGCTATCGCATAGTTGAGAACATAAACGGTATATTGGGAGATTCGGTGTACGATACTCCAAAAGTGTACAGGCTAAGTATTACCTGCTGGTTTTTCCTGGTAGGAATTTTTTTCGAACGAAGGTATACCTATAGGAACGTGTTAGGTTTGCTGTGTTAAATTGCTTTGTTGTGTCCTATATCCTATACGTACGTAATTATTTAATCTAGCCTTGTCAGCAGCTAGGTAATCTTGCCTTGTGGCCCAGTCTGACGGTTACCTACTGATCACATCATAAAAACGTGTATTATTATGTGTAGTAATGGCATGTGTAACTGCTAATATATGAATAATCCTATATCGCGGGGTGTATTACAAAGTCATAAGTCATTTATTTCTTGTATATTTGACACATTTGTGTTGAACATATAGTTGCAAGCTTCTTATACTAATACACATTTACACACACAATTATTACACAATAAAAAAACATACATGCATTAAACAATATCTAACAAAGAACAATCAGACTCGTAACAAAAAATTGTAGATAGTATAGTCTTGTCCCGTGTCTGAATGGAACCTACACCATTCAGAGCAGTACCAAACGGTGAGAAGGCTGCTTAAACATCTATGCAACGCGTGTAGTTCTAATCACAGAAATTGAGCTAGATGGTATTCTGTGTTCCAGTTCATAATTGTAAACTTTCAAGAACTCTATTACCATAGACTAATGACTGGTCTCGCTCTGCTCTACTATTGCTATTGGTAGGTATAGCGAAGCGATACCAATAATTTGTCTAAGTCTATAACGTTCTCTGTAATTGGAAGATATCGATCAAAAATGTCACGAATGTCGATACTAGGAATCAATAAGTACAGATTATTTAATCTGTCAACACCAGAAGCTAGCAAATATTTGACGTAACCAAACCACAGTAAATTGAAAACCGGTTCTCGATTGAATCATTCTCGATAAATTTTACTGTTTAATATATACGAGTTATTATGCTAACGCATTCATGCAAGGCATTCCTAGATGAGTAATTTATTAGCACACAATAGTGTTGGCGTCTAAATAGTCTAGCTCAGCATTTCTCAAACAATTGGCGATGCAAAGATTATCCGCGCGCCTCTTGTGGCGAATTTAGGAGTTGTTAATGAACGACACTTTTGACAGCTTTCAATACAACTTTGCTTCGAGTTTATGGTAGTAATTGTATTAGAGCTGTCAAAAGTAGTAGTGATCTGTTATTAGACAACTTCTAAATAGGGAAGTTTCCTGCAAGTGAAATAAATTATACACGTATTTTTATCTAGTGAAGCATGTCAAAATAATAGTAGTTTCATTCATCAATTAATGTTAAAACTTTATTCCATATTTTTATCGTCAATTTATTGATAATAAGTATTCTACTTGACAGCAAAACACTATGATGTCACTACGTCATATTTCATACAAAACCCTTGGCAGAGGTCGTTTTTGACATTTCATTTAAAAGTGCTTGATTTGACTAGTTGGAAACAACCCTATTGCACCGCTAGAGTCGTTACTAAGAATCTTAGCATCGCCAATGGGTCGCGAATCACTGGTGGGCTGCGAGCGAATATTGAGCGGTCGTATGTACGGCGATGCTGATTCTTATTAGGATAAATAACACAGCGTTCAGTTGTCCCGCTACTTGCCAGGGTACCTGAGCATTTTACTAGTATTTAAGGTCACTTTTTTTCTTACCCAGCTAGAGATGGTTTCATTCTTGGTATTTTTGTTTAATGAATCGGAGCTCATGCAACTTTGGGAACCACTGGTCTAGCTCAATACATATACCTACTTATTAACTGCTCAAGTCTTTAATAGCGTCGAGTTTTGGAACTGTCATTGCTACATACTAATCTCAGTTCAGCTACATTATAACTTTTTGCAGTGATGACCTCATCAACCCGAAGAGTCCAAGAAGCGCGTTTCTTAATGAAATATATAATAAAATATTAATACCTTCTTGTAAGATACGCGATATTTCTGGTATCTGTGGCGGTATAACTGGATCTTATTAACTTAGTATAAGATCTAATACTCAAGTTTGATTATTGTTTGGCGTATATTGTCTTTATTTATTAATATAATAAAGCTTATGAATTTGTGATCGGATTTTAAACTTTCCAACTCTTCTTTCGTCGCTGCTGGAAGCCCAATCGTTAAGCATGGTTATCGGCAATATAATACCTATAAGGCAACGACATGCAGTAGATGAGCAAAGAGTAAAAAATACAATACCGATGTAAGAGAAAGTAGACAAGTGTGGACACGATTAGTCACACTATATTAAATTTTTTAAGGGTCGTTATTGGCAATATAACATCACGCAACGACAACCAGGAGTTGAACAGAAAGTAAAAAATACAGTGCATAGGTACTTATCTAGGCACTGTATTTTTTTGGAAAATCAGCAAATGTGGACACAGTCACGTTGTGGTATTTTTTTTTTTAGATCTCGCACTACTAGTACCTACAGATAAAATAAGGAAGTATTTGGTAGATAAGAATACAAAACATTACGTCACACTATAACACAAAGCATGCATTTTAATATAAAAGTTATTATTTATTCCTTTTTTGTAGACAGGCTGTCTGATTTCCCTTTGCCTACTGTACTAATGACTTCTGATAATACCCACGCATCGTTCCAATAGCCATTATTATAAAATAATATGCAGTTCGCTCAATTTTTTACTCTATACAGTAAAGTCTTAAGGTGTATTATACATTGGCGTGTTCTCTTAACGATCACAATTCTTCCGCGAATTTGTACTGGATCATCTTCGTTGGAATTGATGTAGGAAAGTTGGAATATTTCCGCTGGCATTATAATGTCATGAGGAATTTGTCATATAAATGCTGAATAATGAGTATGGAAATGTTATATTAATGCGAAGTGAGAGGCGATTTTCGTTTAGAAATATGTGCTTCCTCTCGTATAAAGTGTGCGGATGAAATTACTCCTTAACTGATGTCGGTCACGGACAATTTACATGTGTTTGTTTGTATATGAGACCGAAGTACGCGTCACCAGCTTAAAGAGAATAGAATTGGCAAATATACCATGGTATAGGTTATTGATCTACGGAATTGGCTCATCTTATGTTATTGAGCTGCCAAAGAGTACATTTCATTTACAGGAATTGTGCTTTGACTGCAGAAAAAATATTAGAAGTTTTAAGTTTTAAGTCAATCGGTTTTAAATACGGGGTGTAAAAGACCCTTAACAACAATTAAAATCGCGTGTTGTACCAATTAATTATAGCACACTTCGGTACCATACCTGGGAAATTACTCATTCAGGAGATATATCGACGTAAAGTAACAGTACTTAAACTGTTTCGTTTCATTCGGTGAGTGAGAGTGCCGGAGGCGCTATCCCCTATTCCTTCTCCCTCATCCCACTCCTCATCCTAGCCCTTTTCCCAAACCCAAGGGGCGGCAACGCACCTGTGACTGTGGTGTTGCTTGTGTCCATGGGCGGCGGTAATTGCTGGCGATCCGTCTGCTCGTTCGCCGCCTACTACCTACTATAAAAAAAAATCAGGACAGGCTCAATGGCACCATATGTCCTATGCACCCATGGATAGGTAAGTATCTCGAGCATTGCACGCAAGCACTTTACATTACGGTCTAACAAATGAATCTATTAAAAAAATCTTTTCGCTTAGTATGACTTGGCATGATGTGCAAAGCAAATATATTTCGGCTTGTCGATGGTTCTTTTGAAACCATGTATACCTAGTTGGTTTTAAAAAGTGATATATTTTTATACTGTGATATAATAGGGAAGTTTCCTGCAAGTGAAATAAATTACCTATACAAAAATTTTTATCTTGTGAAGTATGTCAAAATAATGGTAGCTTCATTCATCAATTAATGTTAAAACTTTATTTTTTTTATCGACAAATTATTGATAATAAGTATTCTATTTGACAGCAAAAAACTATGACGTCACTAGGTCTTATTTCATACAAACGCCGTAGCAAAGGTCGTTTTTGACATTTCATTAAAAGTGCTTGATTTGACTAGTTGGAAACAACCCTATTATCATTTATGAAGCCATCATGCCCCCTTTCTATTTTCATCGTGGTTGCGTTTCCAGGAATAATTTAGTTGCGGTATATTGTAAAACCCCAAACACTCATGGTTATAATAAAATTTTACCCTCATTGCCTATGTTTCCGATATTGCTAAGGTAAAATAAAGCATTTTGTAATAGACTAACTAATCAACTAGTTAACTACGAACCGCTCTTGTAGTTGTTATGAAGAAATAATAGGTTAGGTATGTTTAGAATGCTACGCAAACTTAAATATCAACCATTAAACGAATTCTTGCCCTCTAATACCATAATTCAATTAAGAAATGAGGCTATTATATGTTATTAAATGCAATTATACCATTCCAAATAATTAGCCACAGCCAACACGTGTCCAAAATATTTGTAATATTCAACCAATTAACTTTTTTCTTTATTTGGCTACGTACCTATTGAAAGAAATGGCCCGACTAACATCAAAAGTTCCTTTTAAGAACGTAACATAATTATTATTTCCTTTAAAACAAGCCATGTTATATTCCATGTAAACAATTACAATGTTATTATAAATTAAAAACTTAAAAGAAAAATGAGCGCAATTAATAAAAGTAAATGCAAAAAAAGGTGGGTTTTTAAGTTTTTAATTAGTTGTCTGTTCAAAACAACGGTGTGCCATAACTTCGAAAGAGGTGAGTTCCAAATTCCAATTAAGAGAAAAAAAGTAAAAAAATTCGGATTAAAGTGCATTCGATGATTATTCACATTTCGGTGAAGCGATAGCGACTAAATGAATTCTTGTAATTGGCGTTGGAATTTTGTAGTAATAACGTTATACGGGAATATTCATATGATGTTCGTTTATTTTATTTTGAATAAAATAATTTGGCTTTTCCATTGGTGATGGTAATGGTTGGTTGGATTAATTTAAACTGATTAGGTTTAATTTAAACCGCTTCGGCGCATGGATTTTTACGATATAAAGCATGTAAATTCCATCTATATATTACCTAGCTTAGAGAGTAGCAGAAGGTACTGCTAGCCCGTGCGGATTTAGTGTCAGTGTTTGATGAATGATTTTTTCGAAGGCTGTGTGCACCTCACCGACGCCCGGCCTTTCCAAAATATCCTTATACATAGGATCCTTATACATCTAATGCCAAGATTAAGACAATAATTTGCCTAAGCTGGTAAGGATGCAATTTTAATCACGGGCAAAAAGATCTTACATCACAAATGAGACAATGTGGGGGTGATGATAAATTACTTAGAAAGGAACTAAGCGGTATAGCAGATGACTCAAGATCGCGCAATCGGTATCGATGACCCCGCGGGTCGCATGTTACACGAGTCACCTGCATTCAGATCTGCAGCCAATCAGAAGAAACCGGATATGACACACCCACTACTGTTACTTTACCTGCATGAGTTCATCTTTGCAGAATTTGATATCAGATATACTACTTAAATATTATTATTGCGGCAGTTTCTCAGAATGGATGAATGGAAGTTTGCTTCCCTTTCATGCAACGTATAGAGAAGAGATTTGATGTAAGTTTACAGTGATATAGCTTATACGCTAATTATACTTCCTAACGTGCGTGTTTTTGCGGACGGACGCACGCGCGGCACCTTTGAAATTACTTGGCGGTCAGGTAACAATAAAGGTGCCGCGCGCGTGCGTCCGCAAATCCACGCACCGTAAGAAGCCGGCTTTAGAAAAGCACATAGACGCGGGCAGACCCGCGAACAGTTAGTAGTTCACAATATTGCTACATAAATATATAAGACCCTGCATAGGGTTCCCACCAAGAACTTAGGGTCCCAAGCCAACCTCACCTGCAAGTGGTGCACCTGCCTATCAACGAACGAGGCTCTGGCAAACAAAATGTCCCAATAAGCGGCAATAGGCTCGCCACCTATTACGTGGGATCAAAACACTGGCGAAAAGTGGGCGTTTAATATGCCTCTGCCTACCCCTTCGGGGAAACAGGCGTGAGTCTATGTATGTATGTATGTAAATATATAAGACTTGGCAAACGACTAGGTAGACCGCAATAATCTAACGTAGGTCCGTCTGTTCCAATCTCCAGTTCAAAGAAAATGGTATTGCGACTTCGTTTTATCAAAGCACAACCATTTCTTACGAACAACATGGAGTCTGAACGTTGTCGACTGAAAACGTCGATGTATCCACGCTAAACTTAATTCTCTGTTGGGCGCTAAAGCTCTCGCTTTTGTGTATAAATAAGTAGGTATCTGGTGGTCTGAAGAGTTCATGTATTGTAGGTACATACATATATGTAAATACATGTTTTGTGGCGGAATCAGATTTTTTTTGGAAGGGGGAAAAGACTTATTTTGAACATGGTGAAGCAATGTTTTATTGAGGGAAATACTACAAATTCATTTTCCTTTGGCAGAAAACAACTTTCTTCTTCTTGAGGCCTTGCAAATTGTAGCCAATGAAAATATTTTTGTGGCAGTCTGACTACACCTGCCATTTAGAATAACGGTAACGGTAACAGGCGTTTCAAAATACTGGAGCATTTTGTGAAATTTAAAATCGATATAAAGGTAGTCCATACCTTAGTATATACCAGATACGAGACAATACAAAGACAGAAATAAAAGAAACCTAGAAAATGATATGTGACGTTTTCGCAAAGCCTTCCTTTCTTCTTTTTCACCTTAATTTCTTCCAGGCGACTTTGACTGCTCAGATATGTCATGAGTACAGTTCAAAGTCGCGGTTGAAGTGGTCGCATCGCCACTTGCCTTTGTGCCGAGTGTTAAGTGTCATGTCCGTTATTTATTCTTAGTCTGAAATATAATTAGTGTATATCTACAACAAAATTTTGTTTCAAATCAGGGCTTGCTATTTGACACATCGTTTATCTATCGTGCAGTACCTATAGTTATCTTTAAAAACATTGTTTAATTCCAAATCGTGTAATACAGCTCAAGAAGTGAGTTTGGTACTTTGTAATGTTATAATTTTAAACGTTTCGCAGAGCGAGTGTCTGAAATAATTTCGTGACGTTGGCTTCATTGATGAATGACGTACATACAAGTATGACGCTGATCTTGTTATTCTTAGTTCTTTAAAAGCAATATGTAGTGCGTAAATGGCAACATATTGATAACAATATAATTATCGTTATATTTTATTATATATCTTCTTCATAATACATATGAATGAAATTGATTTCCACGTGCTTTACACTGTCGAGACATACACAAATGTTTTTTTTTTTTTGTCCGTCTGGCCTTCCATCTCTCGTTCCGTTCATTCGTGGTAATCCCTATAGAATCTCATTTACAATGTAAATAAAAGTCACGAATTTAGAGTTTCACTGGAAGGTAGGGAGAGTTTGAAGCGCTCGAAAATTGAAAATCTTGTGTAAAATTTCGTAAGATAAGAATTTGCTTATAAAACCAAAACCAACTAAAGTGATACAGAAAACAACACGGCTGTAACGGGGGGCAACAGCTAGTACTATTGTATGTATGAAACACTTTCAAAATACCCCGTGATTAATTTCACACGAATTTACATTTATTGACGATTGTCGTGAATAAATTTATACGTGAATAAAAACCCTTTGTAAAATCTCTAAAAACAGAAAGTGCGGGTTTTCAAACAATCTCAAATCCATTATTTAACCCTTTGACGGGTGGAGTATTACAGACTGTTCCACTCAGAGGCATCTAAATGTTTCTAAATTCAATATTTTGTCTCCTTTATGGTATGCCAGTTCGTACAACTGATTTTATAAACGAGTATCATAATTTTAATCATATTCCTAGTGTTATCTTGGCTGCAACTATTAGACGTTCGCTTTGAAGCTCGAAATCCGCTTACTAGTCTAATCTTTGACAGAATATTAGCATATTAATATAAGTTACTACTAAAGTAACTGTTTCTTCCTGATACCGTGGATAAACCCTTTTGAGTGCTCCCCTCTACTCCGAACGCTACTACACTACTACGTACTCTTCAAGGAACATGCATAGGTATCAAACAGCATCTACTCCCAGTAGTTTTGGTAGTACGTTGTCTGTCATACATACGATAGCGCAAGAATTTCATATCATCATCATCATATCAGCCGAAAGACGTCCACTGCTGGACAAAGGCCTCCCCAAGGCTCTCCGGATCGACCGATCCTGAGCCACCCGCATCCATCCGCTGCCCGCGACCCCAACAAGATCGTCAGTCCACCTTGCGGGAGGCCTACCTCTGCTACGACGTCCTGTGCGTGGCTGCCACTCCAGAACCTATAGAAATTCATATATACAGATATTAATATAATTTTCTATATCGTTATCAATACGTTTCCATTTACGCACAACATGTTTGCTTTTGAACTAAAAATAACAAAAACGTCGTCATACTCGTAAAATCGTCATAAAATTATGTACATAATAATATACATGTATTGATATTATTATGATGGTAAATGCCTGTCTGGAGACTAAGGATGCCATCCTAACATGATACATAGGTATTCTGGTCACTGGTTAACTGGTCACTCATGGTCTTTAAAATATAGTGGTATTATAAAGCTTTTATGTTACAAAAGCCACGTTACTGCATCTCAACGAAACCTATTATGGAATCTTGCATCCCGCTGCAGTGAGACTTTACATAAAAGTTTAAATTATTTTTTATTGAAGATATGGCGAAGTCTGAATGAAATAAAAAATAAATATAAAAAACTGTAAGCATGGCGCTGATACATCTGAGCATTCACTTGTAACAGAACAACGTCGTTGTTTTTTGTTTTATTGAACCGAACAACGAACAGTGCCGAACATTGCTACGAACATTTTCAAAATCTTTCTAGTGTACACTTTAATCAGCAAAATGGTCGAAACTAATTTACTGCCCAAAAAATACTCGTTTGCTTTTCTGTTATGTAACATTCGCAAGAATGCTTATTACAGATGAAAGCTCAAGTGTAGCACAATTCCCCCCTGTGGGATCTCCATCTTGTCGTGGTGTGGGCTCAGTAACCGTGGTTACTCACGGTGAAGCTAAGTGAGATCCCGGGAGTGGACGCACCGCGTGGATTTGATGGAGGCCTGCGCAGGATGCGTCCAACGGTACGGGTGCGGGGGACAGTTCTTTCTATCCCTCGCAGTCGGGCGAGGTCGCGGGAGGAGAGGTGCGTCGGTGTTACGTGGCCGCGCACCCTATCTCCCGCGACCAAATAGGGGCGCACCAATTGTTGCGTCGCGGTGGGACCGCAGAGGAAGAGGCGATTCGATGTTGTCAGGTTGCCGTCCTCCCTATCCTCTGTGGCCGTTTTAGTGCCTGCGCCTGCGGATGGCGAGCGCTGGGACTGATCCCCGTCCGCCAAGGAGGCGGCGTAGTGTCCGCGCCAACTTCTAAGTCATAACGAGACAGGGCTCGCCAACACCAACGGCGGGCCAATTCCGGGCGGGGTCACGGAAAAGTATGCTATCCGCGAAACGCGTGACCCCATCACTACACGGGACCCATAGGAACACCGCGGTGGTTTTAGTGGGTATGCCCCTCGAGTTGAGATGGCTCCTAAGGAGAGTTTCCAAAGTAGCGAAAAAAAAAGTGTAGCACCATTAGGAGCATAACGCCATGAGCTTCGAGTCCTGTGCTCACCTAGTACATAATATACGTAAAGTGGCATGGTTGTTGGACCACGCAATTGCCCTTTCTGCCAATGAAATTTATTTATCTCCGTTTCCACCGAGTTGAAGAGGAAATTCTCTTGAACAAACCCAAATTACTTCACAGAAATGCGGATTTCCTCAGGATAAACCATCACGCGCTATACTGAATTACTTCTTAGAATGGCGGACTTCCTTAAAAGAAACCGTCATGGAGAATAACAAACTTAATTAACTTTCGCGATTCGTATAGCTACATTATACGGTATTTATTGATGGGTCTTAGGCCGTCCTCACATTGGGTGTGCGCGTTTCTCGAGCGGGTGCCCGGCGTTTGCTCGGCTTACTCTGTAGTTCAAAGCGTACGCCAGGCGCACGCCTAACGTACGCCGACCTCACGCGGCTCACACTAATCGGACGCCGGTAACACGCCGATTGCACGCATGAGGAACGAGCATGCCCAATATGAGGGAGACAAATAAGGCATATTTTATTTGCCTACCTCCATAGTTAAAACGTAGCGGCAAATTAGAGATATTTTACTTTTTTAGGGTTCCGTACCTGGAAATGAAAATCGCAACCCTTATAGGATCACTTTGTTGTCCGTCCGCCTGTCAAGACCCATTTTTTTTTCAGTAAGTCACAAGGTATGAACGCGTTAAATATAAAAATGTTTGCATATTTAATTTTGTGCCGACGCTTCGTACAGCTTACATTGGTCAAAGTCACAGCAAAATTGGTGATAGATGAATGGTACCGTTGCTGTGTATTTCGACAACTATTGTCGATATGTACCTATCAACTAACTATCTAACTTTAGTGTCGGAACATAGTGTCATGTGCAGAAATCTCGTCAACAACAAGTTCAAAACAATGTTATTTAATTTCTATTATACATATTATTATAATATTTTTAAAGTTTTATGTGTGTGACGTGACTATCCCGTAGACTACTGTACCGGTGTAATGTACAATCAAACAAGTCGGCGCTGGACCAGTTTGATAAAAATCTCTTGGCTAGCTCATAGAGTCGAGGCACACTAGTAACTGCTTTTGTATACGATTGTCAATGTGTGTGTAAAGTAGCACTGGAAGCGACTATGTCTTGCTGAGCGATTCTCGTCCTTATGGAGGTCTAGCAGGAAGTTGTTCGACTGCAAGTACTTACATAGGTATATTATATTGAGGAGACTCTTGCATATGCTTGCATTGAGAGGAACGACCATCTTTAACAAAGAGATAATATTATGAGGCTTATACAATACATGATAATTTGCACACCAATAATGTGCTATATTTTTTGTAACACCTATATATGTACCTGTATTTGCAAATAAAGTGATTTGATTTGATTAGATTTGACTTATTATAATCCCAACAATTACAACAAAAACAATTTTATAATGACAATGTGATGAACTTCACCACATATGTATATAAAACAAGGTAAAATCTTTATTAATATTCCTTTTATTATAGCTTATCAATACCAAGAAATATTAATATATAAGTGTAAATTAAAAACTATGATACGGTTGAAGTTTACCTGAAAACTGCTTACAAAACCTCTCTAGTTGCAACTCTGTCACACCTACGTAAAACGACAGTGAGAGCTATACACGAGGTCATTCGCTTCGTAAATAAAATTAATCTACGATTTGCTTCATAAGAATCAGCAATTTATATTTAGTATTAATTTCGCCGAGCCTTATCCTTTCGTACAATAATAATAAAACTAAATTGCTTTATAACGGTGAAATTAGCTTAATTGTCTAAGTACGTAGATATTAAATTTATGCACGGACAAGATTAACAAATAATTGCGATGGAATTTATTCTGAGAAAACTAATTACAAGCGAAATGGCTACTCAAAGTTAATAATTAAATAAATTTTAAACACTTTTCTAAGAGTACCTCTTTATAAAAAACGAATAAGCAGTATTAAGATCGATGTTTCATCAACAAAAGATAATTTTGTGTCTTTCTGACGCTTACAAGGCTACTAGTTAGTACTATCTATTCTGTGCTAATACACTGAAACGATTTTTATGAAATAGAATAGTTAATGGGTGTCCCAAAATTAACGCAAGATTTGAATTAAATAGAAAACACAGTTTACAGTCTTTTGATTGCTTGATAAGATAATTATGGAATAACACATAGGGCAACTGACCTCCACGGCTTTGCGTGCATGTTTGTCGAAATTTGCTATGACAATTTTGCACAAATATGACTGAATTTCGTTGATGCAGCGTTGTATCTCCTCCTTTAATGCACGGTTGGTTGTGGGCTTGTTGACAAGGACTTGTGGTTTCAAATAACCCCATAAAAATAAATCGAATGGTGTAAAAGTATAGAGGGCTTCTTGAAATTTGCTATTCTTGTCCAAGACGCCGAATTGAGATTCCTCGATTATCACCGAAATTCTCATGCACCTTGGATATTAGTGTGTTTTGGCGTCTTCAACGGATCCAGTCTCCCCGAATTTCTTAATTAATCTCTTCATAATTGACGAAATTTTCGACCATATGAAGTTTTCGAAACGCGGCCGCCAAATTTTAATTGTTTTGAAATATTGTTCTATATTGAAGATAACCCTCAACTGCCTGGTATCGAATTGCCTGTTTTTTTAAAGTTGCCAACACTTGAATGCACAAATGGTGACAAATTCAAATCTTGCATTAATTTTGCGGCACCAGTTGTATATAATCAAACTTCATTTGCAAGATACAAAGCAATATTTTGCGTAATAAGTGAAACATTTGTGAAGCAACAGTGTATAACATGACATTACCTAACATTAGATTCCATACTTGCAAGTTTCTTCGTAAAATCACGTTTCTGAGTAAGCAAAACCACAGGAAACAATTAGTAGTGGCATGACTGTCATTTGCGGCCCGGATGCAAATGTTGAGCAAGAAGCCGACGTATTCCACGAACCGAGAGCAATCATGAAGCATCCCAATAATAAGAGCAAAAGAAACAAATTTTGATATAACTATTTATTCCTGTATAAAAAAAAAGGTAGTGATAGCCTAGTGGAGATACGAATAAATTGCAAAAAGGGTTCAAATTTACGGCACGCATCACTAATTTTTCAAAGTTACGAGCGCATTGACTTGTTAATTATATTATCGCTTACCTGTGACTAGGAGAGCACGTTAGGTTAGTATGATAAACAGAACTTAGTACGAGTTTTGTTTAAAAGGCGTCTCGCCTCGATTCGATGTGTTTTCTTTGCATTGATTGGGTAATTTCCAATTGAAACGATCTGGCCTTCATACTAGCTAGTCAGGGCGCCAATTGGTAGTGGTTTATGCGGTCGCCTTGTCATTGCCAGATCGCCGCTTGAGGTGAAGTGAATTCGTTTCTTACACAGGACGGTATCAGGAGTCACAACACTATGTATCATCCGCTATAGCAGTTTTTCATTCTAGCTATATTTAGTGTCCGCTGTTTTAATATTTGATAAGTGGCGTGAGGAGGTTAGAGAGTTCTAAGAATCTTCCGAATCTTCATTCTCTTTATTCAATCAATTCTCTTCAATTAATCTTCATTCTTCTCTGAAGTGGCGGCCACCCACCAGACGATGCAGCAGGAGTAGGCCCCTTAAGGTGCACCAACGATCTCATTAGGATCGCGGGATGCGGGCAGTTCAACGTGGGTTTCTATGGTAAACCTTCAGCAGTGGACTTCCGTTGGCTGAAATGATGATGATGATACAACAATATCTATAATATCCTCAGACAACTTATCTATACGTTTGATGCCAAACTAGGCACAGCATGTGCTGATGAAAATACTAGTTAATATTTATTTAACGATACTTGTGCAGGTGAGGGTTCAGGGACCTTGCCCAGTGTGAAAGTGGTGAACTGGAGCAAACAATGGATTACTTGTTGATATGACCTTCTTGCCCTAGCACCTGCACTGCATCTGGGAGGCAACTCCTAACGCAGTTAGAGTGCCCGAGTGATATGCAGGTCTCATATACATAGTTAAAACCGCTGACACGACGAAGAAGAATTTGTATTTACACATTTATACCTACATATTTAGGTAAACACAAACTACGCCCAGATATGTACAATAATAGAGCATCACGTTCAACATACCAATACCTACTTACCTGTGCGGGATTTGAACCCATCACCTTTGGCTTAGCAATCAGACTCACTTTCTGTGGCCAACAGGAAAGTCCCCGCAAAAGAGCAATTCATTTTAGCATGGGTGTTGTCTAAAAAATGTGCTCCGTTTAAAAACCCACGATCACTTCTGAGTATTCGAAATGGTCGGAAATTGTTCAACCATATTCTTTATATTATTCATAAATGATTTGCCTGCCTTCGTTCAAAATATTATGCCGGATATTAGACTGGTTCTTTTTGCTGATGACACTAGTGCGGTTATAGCCAGTAAACATATACAAGACCTAGAATGTAAGATCAACAAGTTGTTGTCAATTTTTGAAAACTGGTTTTCTGCTAATAACCTTATGATAAATATTAAAAAAACAAAATGCATGTTATTTAAAACCACTGTTAGACAAAACGAAGTGCTAGAATTGGTATCTTTACAAAATAAAGTGGACATAGTAGAAAATTTCAAATTTTTAGGTGTAGAGATTGATTGTTTTTTGAATTGGAAGAAAGAACTTGCAGTAATTACAAACACGTTAAGTAGTGCATGTTATGCCATACGAACGTTGAGAGACGAACTCACTGTGTCACAAATTCGTCCAGTCTATTTCGCTTTGATAGAATCAAAATTGAGATACAGTATAATGTTCTGGGGTAACAGTTTCATGTATAATATATCTGCAGCATTTGTTATGCAAAAAAGGGCAATTAGGACTATGCTCCGAATTGAACAAACCGAATCATGCCGAGATCACTCCATAGAACTACAGATTCTTACTGCACCGTGTCTATACATTCTTGTACTGCTGGTCAATTTGGTTAAAAACCTTAATAACCTTGAAACGATAGGGGATAGAACAACTAGATTAGCAACTCGAAGAAAAGATTTACCGAACTCTATACAGCACAAATTAAATGTGGTCAAGCACTGCTCACGCGTACAATCCATTATTCTCTTTAACAAGTTGCCAATTGAATTTAAGACTATACATAATTATAATATTTTCAAGTACAAATTTAAGGCTTATTTATTACAGAAAGCTTATTATAGTGTGGATGAGTACATTAAAGACAAGCATCATTGACATTGATTTTATATACTTACAATTATTATCTCAACTATTTGTTTTCCAATGTTTTTTGAATACTATGACATTCCAACGCAATTAATTTTTATATTTATATAGATACATATTATTAATAGTAATTTTAAGTTGACTTGTTGTTATTGATGTAAATTCTTGGGTTTGACTTTGACATTTTTTTTTTCTTTTTGACATTTGTAATTGACATCCTATGCATTATTAATATCTTATTTTTATATTATTAATTATATCACTTTGTCAAGTTCAATGAGAATCCACAAATTTATATCAAAAGTACTATTGTAATAAATAAATATTTGTTTTTTTTAGGTTTATAACAATGTTCGACACAAATTAATTTTGTAATGAATAAATGAATAAATAAATAAATAAACCGTAGCGAATGCTGAGTAGGAGTTAGAGCAACTTTTTATTACCTTTGTAAAAGAAAACTATTGTTATTCCTTTGTGAACAACTTGTAAATACTTCTGTAGAAAACAGTAAAACCAATAATGTAGGTACTTGGACCTCTCTGTTACAGGAATTGAAGACGGATAACAGTGGATATCGAGAAATTTAACAAGAAATTTAAGGTCTTTGACCTACTGTAAATACATAATGAATCAATTGATCAGACCGCACGCTCGTGGAATGCGTTGCCAATAGATATTAGCCGAGCAAAATTGCTAGTCATATTCTAAATTGCATTAAAACAACTGACATTCCACATCCATACTGCTAAGGTTGCCTGGAAGAAATTACGGCCTATTATTCAATTTGTATTGTGAACTTTAATTTTTATGTCGCTGATCTTGCATCTGGTGAATAATAAAATTATAATTAGTCTGTTATACACTTATTTCAAAATGTATTAGACATGTATGCAGCGATATAGTATGTACTTTTAAAGTAACTTAAAAATGCAGATATTTTATATGTATATAATTTATCAATAACAGAAGCAAGTTGACTCAACGCATACAAAGAGGGATATTTAATTTATTTAATTGATAATAATTAATAAAATCATCATCATGCGCTTGTACGCGTATCACTTGTCGATATTGCCGGGAGAGATAGCTTTCAACGTAATTGCGAAGCTCTCAATGAAATCAATTGAACAATAATACAACGGCGGCTTACATCTGGTCACTTATATTAATTAGTTCGGCAATCAACCGAGAGACCAGTACATACAACCATATTAATGTTATAAATATACTTAGATCATCATCATTCTCTTAGCGTTATCCGAGTTTTAATCTGGGGTCCGCTTACTAGTCTAACCGGATTTGGCTGAATATTAGCTTTTCCACGTAGCGACTGCCTGTCTGACCTCCGCAACCCGAAGGGATAGCGATATTCTATGGTTTAGACCAGTGTCAGTTTATTTAGCAGGTACTGACGCCCTGTAACGACTGTCAAAGATCTTCATGACAACCGGGACCGACGGCTTAACGTGCTCTCCGAGGCACGGGACAAGCGATAATTAACAATTCATTACGCACATAACTCCGAAAAGTCATTGGTGCTCGCCGTGGATTCGATACTTACTTGATGGCACGGGCTGTTTCCGCAACTCCACGTCTTGGCGCGTATTTTGCGTGCGGGTGGGAATGGTGTCTTCATTCGAGCCACCCCAGCTCTTCGAGGAAGGCCAGCAGACTCTTGATGTGGCCCACGGCCTCCCTCAGGGTGCTGTATCTGGTCAGGTACTGCTGCCTGTACTGTGCGACCTCAGGGCAGTCGAGGAGCAGGTGGGCTGCCGTCTCGTCTGCTGCTATACAGGCCCTGCACAGCGGGCTGTCGGTGATACCTATAGTAAATAGGTGTTTATTAAAGAATCCGTGTCCTGTGTAGGCGGCCGTGACTGTCCGTAGTTGTTGTTTGGACAGCCGGAGGATTTGTTTGGCTATCTTACCGTCTACTGCGGGAAGAGCCTCCTTGGCCTGCCTACATGTTTCAATACCAATGCCGTGGATTCGAGCCCGATACACTCTGCATGGCAGTCTGTTGGTATCTCCACTAGGCTATCGTTATATATTTATAATATACTTAGATAAATATGATATAATTATTTTAATTTTAGTTGTAGGTTTATACGTTAGAGTGGCGATAGCTTAGTGGTGTACGTAACGGACTGCCGAGACGATGGTCTCGGGTTCGATACCCAGGTACACATCTCTGACTTTTCGAAGTTATGTATGTATAAAAAAAAAATTGATTATCAGTCGCTCGCTTAACAATGCGCCCGGTAGATGGCAATAGGCTTGCCCCCTATTACATTGGGACCGAAACATAACTGGTGAAGTGTGTAATAACCCTCTGCCTATCCCCTCGGGGATAAAGGCGTGAAGTTATGTTATGTTTATACGTATAGTTTTAATTGTAAATAATATAATGTAAATAACAAAAGTAAAGGTTATGTAAATATGAAAGTGTGTTTATTTCCTTCTTTCATGTCGCAATGGAGTGATGTTATGGTATACTTGGTACTTGGTAAGGTAAGTACCAAGTACCAAGATGGTATGGTTTTGTGCGTGGAGATAATTAGGAGACGGGAGAGTGTCAGAGGCCGGTCTTTACCGCGATAACTGGCTTTTACGCAGGCGGAACCGCAGGCAAAGTCTATATGTCTATAGTACATGAGTACCTGTATCTCATCACATTGAATGAAACTTATCCGCGAACTGTTTGCAATTTGATACGATTGCTGTCTGTTTGACGTGGATATTGCATCAAAGTTGTGATATTTGTCAATATTACTTCTGATATAATATCTGAATATACAGGAAATTGTAGGAATTTTATACGTATTTGATACTGGTTTTGTTTTAGAATTTATATTAATAGAAACTTGCCCGCAGCTTCGCCCGCCAGAAGTAATAAAATATTCATAAAACCTCTGCCCTTTATGAAGAAATTTTCCAAAAATCCTCTTTTTGGAAATTACCCCTCTAACGTGTTAGTGACTAGTGCTCCTCTATGCTTCCCAGGCAAAATACATACATAGCTGCACTATAGTTTCTGCTGAGCTTTGTCTGTCAGTCAGCCAGTAGGTAACCGAACAGTCTTAGGTATATGTCCAGAAGGCTGGTAGCATTGCCATGCTCATTACAATGCTTATCTCTGTGGCAGAATGGTGCGTGTGATAACCGAGTAGAGAGACCATCACCGTGCTACGGAGAGGGTCTCGAGTTCAAATCCACGGCACGCACCACTGACTTTTCGAAGTTGAGTGCGTATCAATTTGTTATTTAACGCTTGCTTAAGTGCTATGATAGGGGTGAAGGAAAACGTCGTGAGGAAACCTGCATGTCTGAGAATTCTCCACATCTAATATTCTTGAAAGACGTGAAGTCTGCCATCCCTAACTTGGCCAGCGCGGTGGACTATGGCCTTACCCTTCTCATAGTGAGAAGAGGCCCGTGCCCAGCAGTGGTACAGTATTTATACAGGGCTGATGATGATAACTGATACATAAACGAAAAAAAACAGCATATTACTTTACGAACAAAATGTTTACACTAAAATGTATCTCTAACGCCCACTTATATTTCGATGAATGAAACTTGAATCGTTATCAAGATTGAAGATACGCCCGTACAAGTTAATTGACCATTAGTTGCTTGCTTTTTATCTTTACACACTGTCTTTATGACGGCGAAAGAATTTTAAAAATGAATTTATAAAATAAAGAGACATAACAGTTGAACTGAGTAAGGCACCGGACATATTACATCATCATTATCGCCGTCCTAGCGTTATTTTGGTTACATTTTGCATCAAACACTTTCATTTTGCAGGCAGTGGTCTGCTTTCTAGTCGATTATCGTCTGGCCTCCGCAACCCAAAAGGATAGACCCTCCAAAATACCAATGCTAGTATACCTATTCAAGTGAACTCTCCATAACGACTGTCAAAGATGAGAGCTATAAAACGACGCATTAATGTCCTTTGCGAGGCACGAGATATAGCCTCGTTGACCTGGACCATAACTGCCTTGCCGGGGTCGCGACAAACTATGCTAACTGCAAAAGCCACGACGACTCTACAAGGTATCGGCGGGCGCAGTGGTTTTAGTGGGTTCGCCAAGGACATCTGTACGCTTAAGGCATTTGAGGCATCTCAAAAGATAGAATATACTCAGTATTAGGGTTGCCTCAGTGAAGGTTAACAAACAAGGGCTGCAATTTTCATGGTGGATACTTAAAGTGACCGAAATTAGCAACTCTGTCACACCATTTCAGTTCTCTTCACAAACGATACTCAGATTAGTTACGGCTATTCACTGCAGCAGCACTTCACTGCTGCAACAGTGATATCTATTCATATGGACGGCGGCATACCCTCTTCAGTGGAACTGTTCAGGCGTAGTATATCAAAGGCTGGCGCGAATGAACCGAGTTTATGAAGTTCATTCAACTCTTGGGCCGGGATCACTGTTTGCACACGAATTAGACCTCGATTCTGAAAGCAGCTCGTACTCACGCATTTGATTCCTGAACGAAAATAGAATTAATTGAGGGCGAAAACTTAATTGAAGAACGAAATTTCCATTTTCTATGTACGCAATTTCGGTTTGGCGAAATGGTTCTCGAAATACGAGTATTTATTCAAAACTCGTGTAATATAATCTTATTGCTTCGTAAATAGGTTATATTTTATTAACTTCAAAATTCTAGCTTTGACCTCCGGGAGCTTATGCGATGTTGTGCAGGCTTTATTATGAGAGCGTCAGTATAAATATTAAAAATATTATATAATACACAGGCTGTCACAAGACCCATCACCAAGCCGAAGTCTACTCGTTATAGACATCATGCCAAGCAAATGCCAAGTCATACTAACCAAAAATAATACTTGGGAAACGATATTTTTTTTAAGTTTTCACATTTTTTATACCGCAATTAAAAGCACACGCATGCAATACCCCATGGATAAGTCGGTATTCCGAATACCGACTTATCCATGGGGTCATGGGGGCATCTAAAGAACATATTGGCGGGGCAAATGCATCGATTTTGTACCTAATTAGAAAAAAATCA
This sequence comes from Euclidia mi, assembly GCA_944739405.2. Taxonomy (NCBI): domain Eukaryota; kingdom Metazoa; phylum Arthropoda; class Insecta; order Lepidoptera; family Erebidae; genus Euclidia; species Euclidia mi. The sequence continues at coordinate 106,640,435 of OX123182.2, forward strand.
TACTAACTTTGAGCCTCAATATCTATTGAACCAGTAATTTCCCAGGTATGGTGCCGAAGTAAAAAACTGTTCGTAGTGATTGGTACAACATGGGATATAAAATTTAATTTAGTGTGATATTCGGAAGCGTGATTTATCTGAATAATTGAATATTTTTAAGTTCAATCTAAAGTAATTTTTATAGAATACAAGGAGCGAATTTCGGCGATTGGATAAATAAAGAGGTTACGATCCACTCCCTCATATGTTGAAGTTTTCTCATGATTGATCGCCTGTCGCCTTTGAATCTGGCTCTATCTGAGTCTGAATGACTGTGCGTAGGGCGTAGTAGTTTCAGCGGTCGCTACGCCGTTCAGCACAGCGCCGAGTGTTGTGAGATGCGATAACACTTTCTGTGATCCACAATTTGTTGTTTCGAGTACTTTGTGTCCTATAACTAAATGTTTTAAAAGTCCTTTGCATCACAGGATTTAGCCACTGCGGGAGTACTCTTTAAGAAAAAACTACATGTGTAGTATGACGGCGGATTATACGAAATTAGTAAAGTTTTTTTCAATTAATTAATAATACTCAGTAAGCTAAGATTCTAACGACAGATCTACTAAATGGATAATTCTGACAATGAAATGAAATCTGCAGCAATGACTGTGTGTTTATTTGTCGGTGACATGTGTTCGGTCGGCTTTGTCATGGGAGAATCAATCTTCGTGACCGCACTTTGCACAGGCGATACTGTACGTCCAATTCAAGCACTTTACGTTAACTATACTAGGTATGTAGGCTACCTGCAGATAGGTACTTGGGTGCGGTTGCAATTCGTTTTAGGCTGTTTTTTTTATAGTAATAGGCGGCAAACGAGCAGACGGATCGCCTGATGGTAAGCAATTACCGCCGCCCATGGACAAAAGCAACACCACAGGAGTCACAAGTGCGTTGCCGCCCCTTGGGATTGGGAAAAGGGGTAGAATGAGGAGTGGTATGAGGGAGAAGGAATAGGGGATAGGGCCTCCGGCACTCTCACTCACCGAACGAAACGCAACAGTTTAGGTACTGTTACTTTACGTCGATTTTATGTGAAAGGGTAGTACTTCCCCGGTCGAGCCGGCCCATTCATGCTGAAATCAGCAAGGCCTGTCTAAATATATGGAAATACCTGTACCTGGATAAATCAAAGGTAATGTTGTCAATGCATTGATATTAGTAAGCATGTGGTAATGTGGTGTCTGTCAGAGGACAACAATAATAACAGCTTGAGAGTTGAAATTATACAGTATGTTCTTATTGTCGCTATAACAACATGCTTTCTTAGTATTAAAGCTAGTACGATGGTGCAAAACATGTGTGGTTTAGACCGGCTGGTATTAGAGTAGTTTTTACTATTTCTATTATTGTTATTCTATGAAATAAATAATTATAGCCGACTTGGTATGAAATTCATAGGTACATAATTTACTATTGAGACATCAGTTAACCCGCAAAGTTGAAAACGTTCAATAAATATGTACCAAAGAAGATATTATTTGCATTTCCTTTTACAATTGGTTTAATGAAATTAAACGTAAATATCCTCCGGTATTCAGTGCGTTTGGGGCATTTCGTGGAGGATGATTTAGATGATGTTAAAGGAAATTAAGCATAAAACCGAAAACTGGGTACCTACATATTAAATTGCCAATTAGTTGACTAGCAGAAAGGAACATTATTTATTTTAACATCAGTAAAACTAAAACACATCACATCAGCCTGTTGCAGTCCACTGAGGGTCGTAGACTCCCACAAGACTCAATCTCCCGATTTACCCATCCAGCCACTACCAGCTACCCTTCTCAAGTCGTCGGTCCATCTTGCGAAGGAGCGTCGAACACTACGCGTAGCGAGACGTGGTCTCCACTCGAGAGCCTGCCTGCTCCGCCGCCCAGTGGTTCTGCAAAGAATATTATGCAGAGAACAGCACTGTAAGAGAAGGAAAACTTGATACAAACCCTATACCAACCCGTTCGGCCAGCGTGGTATAGTAGGCCAATTCCTCCTTTCAAAGGAGAGGCCTAGTCCAGCAGTGGACTGTTAAGGGCTGATGATGATGATGATGAATTCAGTTTGAATAGTACTTATTGTTAGCTCACAGAAACCAACATTACTTAATTTATAAACGATTTATAGTTTACTAGAGGACGCCAGCAGCTACGCCTGCAATTTTTTTAAATTTACCCGTTTTGGACGATCCCGTGGGAATTTCGGGAAATCCCTTCTTAGTGCACCCCTACGGTCCCCAAGGAACATACATGCCAAATTTCAGCTTCCTGCGCCCAATAGTTTCGGCTGTAGCGTGTCTGTCAGTCAGTCAGTAACGCAAGGATTTTATATATTAAGATTTTTAAAGTTCGTTAGACTTAAAAGTTAGTAGCTGCGCAACTTGTTTAAGTTTTATGTTTGTGTGTGTTGTTTCTGTACCAATTGAAATTTTTGTACTGGGTCCAGCCTATTAACAGACTACATAGATAAGTTTTCATAAACACCCATGGCATCAAACTGAAATGAAAATATGTCAGATTATAGCATATTTCTGCCCAGCGTACTATACAGGTTAGTGAGTGAGGCAATACAATGAGTTTCCTTTCTGAAAGTATTTTATTTTCCTCACGCGTCTTAAGCTTCGGCCATACAGCGTGCATACGTGGCGTGGAGGTTAGGTACACTGCAGGCGTAATACTTTTCACGCCAAGCGTAACGATGTATGTGATGTCTTCTTTATATTATTTTAACTACTAAATTATGACTGTGAGTAGGAAAGAGTATCACATCGTTATCTCGTCCTTGTCTTGTCACAATTTTGTTGTATTCATGTGGTGTCTTCTTTATAAACTAGTACATTATATGAGTAAAGTGTCTCGTCGCCTTGCATAGTTGTCTCGCGCAGCGAACCTGCTGTATTAACAACGGGCGTAGCGTTGACGTGACGCTTTGTGTATAAACTAGTTCATAATATCTGTGAGTAGCTCAGAATATCACGTTGCCACCGCAGTGTCGTGTTGTGTGACGTTTTCTATATATACTAAGTATGCCAGATTCCACCCACAGCTCCGTCGGAAGGTCGCCTGTTTTTCTGATGTACCTTTATTAGTGAAGCTATTAGCTTATGTCATATTATTACTGCAAAATTTCATCATAATCGCCCAGTAGCCTTTACATGAAAGAGTGACAGACATCCATGCAAGCTTTCGTATTAATATTAAATTGTAAAAATAGTAGATTACAGCTGATCCTGTCACGCTGTTGGCGTCGTTGCTATCCCGCTACGCTCACTGCGACGATAGCTTTGATTGAGCCTAAATTATCCGTCTTGAATACAACAGTGTGTACTATATACATAAGTTCGTCATTATAGAAATAAAAGCACTCATTATTTCCATTTAATAGAGTTGTCTCTTTGAATGAATATGATGTTTTCTCATAACAATTGCATTAGAGAAATATCTTGCTGAGATTATAGATTATTTACAAAAAAAGCGTGCAGAACACACATTCTTAAATAAAAACATAATTAAAAACGTAGCTACATCATCTTGCTAGCTTTTAATATCGAAGCTATAGAAATAAATGTGCCTTTGTGTCTGCAGTCTGTCGCCAATAGCCGATTGATCGCCCGCAGCTTGTGCTACGACAAGTTGTGCTATTGGGTTTTCCGCTGGGATATTCTGAAATCATTCGAGAAATTTTGGTTACTACTAAGGAAAATGTCTAAACTTGGTCATGAAATTGTCAATCTTTTTGTTCTATCTTTGAAGCAAGATTATGAAAGGATAAACTCGAACACGTAAACTTTACCTGTTTTCCTATGCCTTGTGTCATTTTTTATTCATAAGAATTGATTTTCTATTGTGTTCCTCGCTGGACAGTAAATGGGTTAAAATATATAAGTGAAAAGTAAAGGATGGGGTGCTGTCGTAAAGAAAAACATATCTGCGTATACCAATCCTGCAACATGACGAGCGCGAACGCTCTGTTAAGAGCGCAATTAATAAGAACAGGGCATATGTAGTGTATCTATAGGATTTTTCGTACTATTTAGATATGGAGCAAAGCAAACACGTCAGCCAACGAAACGTTACATTTAATATCATAAACATATTGACATTGTCAAGCCATTCAGTCTACGGCGACCGCCTTATCACTTCGACCTGTACCACGAAACTTACGCGAATAACAATCTCGTTTCCGCACAGCGGAATTCTTGGAAATAAGGCGATAACGCAGTATGGGGCCTTCGGTTGAACACAGACAGATGCTCCCTATCGATTTATCTGTTAGATTAAAATACACGGTAACTATATTCTCATACCACCTGCAAGGTCGGCAGCCTCAATTCAATAAGTATTTCCTGGCAGTAATTTTCCTTCTCCCTCTTTTTCATGTTGCCTTGACAACTCATACCTATTCGGTCACCTGATAAAGTCTTCCAAATTAAGTTAAGCCATTATTGTTAATTAGTTATTTCTATATTTATTATCCTAAGAACTTGAAGGCCAATCAAAGTCAGTCATTACTTCAGTAATGACAAAGAGAAGACTGTCGCGTCTACGAGTAGGTTATCTAGCTATTTACCGACTGTTAGGTCATTGACACGTCTGCTACCATATTACATGTATGTCCATGTCCATGGTCCATACATACATATAGTTTCACGCCTTTATACCAGAAGAGGAAGGCAGAGGTATATTACTACACCCACTTTTTGCCAGATTTATTTTAGTCCTACGTAATAGGGGGCGAGCCTATTGCCGTCTGCTACCAAAATATGCAAAACTAAGGTAAGGATAAATCCTTTCTCATACGAAAGTACTTAGTGAGAAAAACACTCAGTCTACAAAATGTACACTGTCAGATAAACTAAAAAGTATTATCGTCTTGGTGTCTTAAACCAAGCAGTTCCGATTCTGTTCAACTCATAAAGTAATATATAGTCTAAGGTTCCACTAGTCACTTGACATGACATGTAATTTTCTTGTTTTTTTTTTATCGCGAAGCAAGTGAGAAATGGTCTAGTGTCGGTTGGATTCGCACATGAAGGAGAGCATCGTGGAAGATCGAAGTAGTATAAATATTTCTTTTATAATTAGAATACTTTTGCGTGCAAGGTCGACTCTATAAGAAGTCATACACATTTTATGATTATTAAACTTTTCCACCAATTCGTCATAGGCCCTGTATACAAACTGTCCCACTGCTGGGCACGGGCCTCTTTTCACTATGAGTAGGGTAAGACCACAGTACACCACGCTGGCAAAGTGCGGGCTGGCAGACTTCACATGTCTTTCCAGAAGATTATGGAGAACTCTCAGACATGCCAGTTTGTTCACGATGTTTTCCTTCACCGTTTAGCAAGCGATAATTAACAATTTAATACGCACATCATTTCGAAAAGTCATTGGTGCGCGCCGTGGATTTGAACCAGAGACCCTCTGCGTAGCAATCCGTCGGTCTCTCCACTAGGCTATTGCTGCTATAAATATTTATTTTTTAATTAGAATTCTTTTGCGTGCGAGATCGACTCCAACTAGTCGGAATCCCATTGGTTACGTGTAAGTCATTAAGTATAACGGCTAAAGAAGTCATACACATTGTGTGATAATGAAAATTTTTACCAATTACCTACGGATGAAAGCATGGCCTATGGAGGCTTACTAATTAAGTCATATTGCCCTTTCAGTAGTAACTTAAGAACGGAACCCTAAAACCTGTAACGAGAGAAATATTCTGTGGTCTTTTTCGACATTTTTTTTTGTAGCTTCTCCGAAATGCATTACCAGACTTAATCTACAATCGATGTGAGTGTTCTGGGAAGCAGCGGCGAATGAACTGTCAATGTCGACGAGAACAGCCTTGACTGGAATTCTGAGAGCATTATCACTTCAGTGTTATCCATCTCGGACAGCGGCGCCCAAAGTTTGTATTTAAATGGTATTTATTGGGCTTACGCGAATGTTACACATTAAAATCAACCTACGGTTTACGGATTCTATCGCCATGTCAGCCGTGCGTGACCACGGCTCCTGTAAAATAGCCGAAATGTCGCATTGTAATAAATAATGTAGTTTCTTCATCATTCGGTTTTAATGTACCTGAAGTCAATAAAACTTATATAAATAGCGATAAGATCAGTGAACCGTAACTTGATGTCAATTTATATTTAAATTAGGTACATAGGTACATACTTAAATATTTTAAGTCTTTTTCGTGATTGCTATTCAGAGTTATGACATCATGGTATTATTATGAAATTGATGTAATATATTATCTCATATTTATCTTTATCTAAGAAATACTTAGACTTGTTGTTCATGAACTTCAAGCTTATGACAATACCAATGTAATCAGACGTATTAATAATCATTAATGTCAGTGTAATCTTCGTCTTTCAGTGTCGGTTTTACTTCGTCACTTCATTACAACCCTAGTAAATAAGGTATTTATACCTGCTAGGGTTGTTGAGAATATCGGGGCCAGACCCCGCAGATCTAGTCACAACTTGATCTTAAAAGAGTGTAGATTATACGACACTTAGCAGGATGTATCACACAAGAAGAAAGATTAAAGATCGTGAATCCTGCTATAAGAAGATATACACGTGATTACTGTATATACATAAATTGTGTCAGCGGCCCTACACGTGCGTTCTAACATGCACTATTTCTTAGCCTGGCCAGTTGATGCTCCCTCTAGTTCGACGATCATCACACCTTGTTTCGCCATTATCAAATTATTGGAAATTACTTAACATTATAGTACTATTTTATTATATAAATATATTAAATAAACATAATATTAAAAACGCCGAGCGATAAAAATCGTTAGTCAATACATTTAAGGTGTTTGAATACCTAATTTCAACTTTAAAAATCTGATCGCTTTAAGTTAAACTTCGTACCACCTAACAGGCGATTCTTAAATATATATTTTTTAATTTTTTTTCTCCATAAGAACCGTCTTCATACTTTAAGGAATATTAAAATAAAATAATAGCGAAATCGGTTCAGCTGCTCTCGAGATTTGCGCTTAGCAACATATTCAGCGATTCATTTTTATATTATAGACTAGACTTTTCTAGACGATGCCCGTCAGCAGATTGTTTTTTAATGTAACCGTTTCTCCCATCCCAACAGAATTTCGGAAAATCCATTGTTAGTGCCCCAACGCTGACCTTAGAACATACTCGCTGAATTTCAGCTTTTTACGCCAAGTACTTTCGGCTGTGCGCTGTCCATATCTGTCTGTCAGTTAGTCAATAATGGCAGAATTGTATGCTGTTATATTATATTTTTTTATTGTATTATATACTATCCACATAGATGATTATAGATATATGATTTCAAGCTTCTAAATGGCGAAGATTTAGTTGTAGGTAACTTGGCAACTTGGAAAATACAGATATAATGACTAATTTTAGTAAAATTTATTTTATACTTACTTTGCATTCTTGTGTTTAATTAAACTTAGATGTCGTTCTCTATTGTATCCCAAGTATGAACTTATAAGGTAGGTAGATATTAACTAATTTAGCGAAAAACATGTTTCATGTTTAGTAGAATATATTACCTAAGTTCGACACTAATATTAAACTTAATATCAAGATGATTTTGGTATGCTTAATATTTTCTAATATGTACTAAAACTTACTAAACTTTTAAGTATTTGTTACATTTTACAGGTTATTGTATGTTTTTGAAAACAACTACCAAATTATTATACAATGTATAACGTTGTTAATATTAGTTAGATTCCTGTAGAATACACTAGAATCTAGCTAAATTAACCGTCTTAAGGTACTTAAGCACCTCAATTGTGATCTTATTGAATTTAATATTAAATAACTTTACATACAATTCACTTAGATCACATTTCTGAATGCTACGCCGAATGACGACCGGTTGGCGCAGCGGGAGTGTAAGCGACTGCTACGCCGAAGGTCGCGGGTTCGATTCCCGCTCAAGTCAAACATTTGTGTGCATGAACATGGATGTTTGTCTTGGTCTGGGTGTTTCTATGTATAATATGTATGTATTTACAAAAAAAAGTATATAAGTATGTTTATCCATTATCTAGTACCCATAGTACAAGCTCTGCTTAGTTTGGGAGTAGATGGTGATGTGTGTATGTGGTAGAATATTATTTTGACCGTCAGGTTCGTCAAACATACATCATATCCTCATGTCACTACTCATAAAAAAGTTACTCCATATTTGTAAATTACAACAAAACTTTGAGAGTCGTAGATCTGATAATAAAACATGTTTTTATGTGATAATACTGAGAATTGGGTATTTCTATTTGGTTCGTAGTATTGATAAGGTGTTATCAGGCAAGTACGAGAATCGCGGCACTCGAATATTGTAACTATGCGTAGAGCCTTATCGATCGAATCACTAGTAGTTTATTACTTGCATTATACGCACAGCTTCGCATTACATGATATGCAAATGTTATTCTCTAGTCTAGATAATTCATCATCATCATCACGTCAGCCTAGAGATGTCCACTGCTGGACATAGGTCCCCCAAAGTTCTCCGCACAGTCCAATTTTGAGCCGCCCGCATCCAACCGCTTCCCGCGATCTTTACCAGATCGTCAGACCACCTTGCGGGAGGCCTACCCCTGCTGCGTCGTACGGTACGTGGTCGCCACTCCAGAACCCGCCTGCCCCAGCGGCCATCGGTCTTTCGCGCTATGTGCCCTGCCCATTGCCACTTAGTAATTACTTCGAATTAATTAAATTGAATAAGGTATTTAATATGTTGAAGGAAATAATGCGAAAATGCCTTCAAAAACTAATTTGGAGAACGCATACCCGAAAATGTTAACATAATATTATGTCGTCATTAAACTTTTGTCCAGTATTAGCCGCGCCGCGTCTGTATCTGTTTTATTCTTATCTTTATTCTTAGTCTGTTGAACCGTCTTCAGACTATTTGCTGTACTTTATTTATAACATTCATTGATAAAGTTTGTATTAATGAAATAAGAAGAATTGTAAAATTAAATGATGCTTGTTTATTGTTCAGCCTGACTTTATCATCAAGGTGTTAAGATATTATGCGTGGTATCTTAGGCCGCCCTCACATTGGGCGTTAGCGTCAACACAGCGACACCTCGGCGTCGATGCCGCGTAGACGCCGCGTTTTCGTCGCGTCAGCCGAGATTTCTTCAAATCATAATATACGAGCACAGAGCTTTCAATATACTACCATACACAGCTTATGTTTCCGTCAAATTATAAAACTCTTTTAAGCTAATTTTAGCTAAACAATTTCTAGGGTTTCTACCACGATCAAGTAGATCCCTAATAGCATCGCGGCCTACTAATAGCAAAGTAACAAAAATATTGCAACTGTATACATACAAATATTTAATCTAAGCAATCGTTCACATATATATGCAGTCAGCCTGCACCCAAGTGATAACTGTTCGCGTTAATAACTGTACTGTTTGGTGGCGAGCCGCACAGCAAGCATAGGAATCTTGTTTTCAGTAACAGCCGTGCACCGTTGTGTACCCGCTTAATTAATTCCTAAGAAACCAATATTCTAACACGTCCGTGGAAAAAGCAATAACTATGCAGTTATTATATATATACTAGTCATCGCCAGCGGGTCTGCTCGCGCGGGAGTCAGTTATTGCACTGAGAGGTAGCCTATGTCACTCTCCACATTCCTAACTTGACGACCCGGTGGCGTAGCGGGAGTGTAACCGACTGCCACGCCGAAGATCCCGAGTTCGATTCTCGCTCAAGTCAATTGCGTGAACATTAATGTTTGTCTTGGTCTGTTACTATGTGTAGTATTTGCTATCACAGCAAATATAATCACTACACGAATCGATGTAACACTGGCTCACCACTACACACAGATCCGAGCGCAAGTGCATGTCCAACCCGCACCGTGTCTAACTACCGACTGACTGTCCGCCGTAGTGACAGCTATGACGTGACGGCTACTCCCTCTACTGGTGTCCATAAGACAATGTATTATATCTATTGTATAGATACAAACACTACACTATGTACAATATGAATTTATTTAAGCTTTGTGTGATCCATAAATTTTTGTTTCGAGTCTGGGTGTTTATTGTGTCGGTTAGTTGCACGTTCGTAAAGTTCCCCGCGACACAGGATTTACTCTTAGTGCGGGAGATGATTTAAAAATGAAACAAACAGACAAATACACTTTCGCATTAATAATATTAGTATGGATTTATTGGAACCGTCAATAAGGAGCCGCAGCATGATGCAGCCACATCCAATCATATTGAATACGAAGAATCAAGATTTTCAAAGAATTTTCTTAGTGCCACTGAGGTAATACGTTTCTAATTACTGTGGCGCTATTCACAAGTTTACATGTAATATGATGTAATATTTACCGTAGTCCAACTTGGAATGACCTATGATTAATAAATGTACTAGAATATTCTGAGTATGCCTTAGGTTTGTCATTGTAATAGCCTCTTTAGGTGTAATGATATGATGTAATACACAGAATACACTTCACCGGTAGTTGTTGTTGGTGGCCCAAAGGAGTTGGTGCTGTCCCAGTGTGTATCCAGACTAATTTACATTCCAAACAATCAAAAGTGTGTCCTGTTAATGAGAACCTCTTTAATGAACAAGTTGTTTCCTAAAATCTATTACAATATCAACTACACCATTGATAATATCTAATCCGGCACTTAACCGACTGTTAGTTTGATGAGTATCGGAAAAACCTAATTCTCACGAATTCATTATAATAATAGATAATAAAGATAACAGATATAAATAGAGAATACACAAGATAAGCGAATCAATACTTACTCCAATGTGGAAATAACATAACTTCACGTCTTTTTATCCCCGAAGGAGTAGGCAGAGATGTATTACACACCCACACTTCGCCAGTTATGTCGGTCCCAATGTTATAGGGGCATGTTATATGGTATATAATATATTGCCATCTACCGGGCACATTGTTAAGCGAGCGATACATAACTTTGAAAAATCAGGGGTGTGTTCCCGGGGTAACTGAGGATCAAATCCGAGACCATCGTCTCGGCAGTCCGTTACGTACACCACTGGGCTATCGCCGCTTATATGTATTGTATATTTTTAGTAGCGGTGCCTAAGGGCCAGTTTCGACAGGTCTTGATTAAACCCTATCTCCTGGAAAAATTCAAAATAGGAATGAAATTTCTTTGAGCTATGTAACCCATTAATTTAAAACTAACTTATCAAACAGTGGTGAAACAGGCCATAAATATTTAGTCAAAAATGTACAGTAAAAAACAAATCGAAAATGAAAACTTTACAGTAATTGCTTTCATGGCATACCAGTTAGTAAAAGGCACCTCATAATTAAGATGAAATAAATTAACCTTATTATAGTCCGTCTGGTGACGGATTAAGAATACGGAATGTCACCACCCCATATCATCCCATGGGTGTCGTGTCCGACAGAGGGAGCATATTATGCAGAGAACAGCACTGTAAGAGAAGGAAAACTTGATACAAACCCTATACCAACCCGTTTGGCCAGCGTGGTATAGTAGGCCAATTCCTCCTTTTAAAGGAGAGGCCTAGTCCAGCAGTGGACTGTTAAAGGCTGATGATGATGATAGCCTTACTCTTCTCATAGTAAGAAAATGCCAGTGCTAACGATAGGGAGGCTGTTGAAGTGATAGACCGCCGTGTGCCATTGGTCAGTGCACCAGTGATGATGCCAGCAGATGAAAAAGATGCTGAGGTTAAATCAGTATTCCTAATATTTTATAGACGTCATCATTTTCGCGCTGTTCCTCTAATTGAGCGGTGGTCTGCAATGCAGTGTGCGGTCAAGCGTCTTGAGGATGAGGATAAGAGCAATTGATCAAATTCGGTTGTCAAATGGCGAGTTTTTCCGTAATGGCTCGCAATAATTGAAAAAATATAGGTACCATTATTTTAGCTCAGAAAACGGTAATGCATGGGTAACGCTGGTCACGAATCGGTGATATCTAGCAAACACTTTTTAAAATCATTTTTATATTATCATTTTCTTAGAGCGGCCTATGTCCTGAAGTGATGATTTTAGCAGGTTAATTCATCTTTTTACTAACAATATTATTGGGTTATTTATCAGGCCGAAAATTCTAGTAATCTCAAAAATGTGTGTAGATATTCTTCATTATGTATTATCAGTAATTTTACATGGAAGGACCTAATATTAGCTTTAACATTCCAGGTACTGGGTTCAAATACAGCATACCTGAAACTTCAAATCCAAGAAATGCGAGATTAGAGCTTTGACGGCAACCTAAAGATCCTTCCGTGAAACGGAACGACGCCCGTACCCCGCTTCCTGCAATGCGTTTCATATTCAGTTTGTGGAGCAGAATTGTGAAATTGTAATGCAGAGGAGGTGGCATTTGCCTTTGTTAACATAAGTAGCAGTGACAATATCATGTTTGTCATGTGGAACTTTTAGTGAAAGTCGAAGGACTCGAAGGTCTAATAGACCGACCCTCACGTCTACATGGATCATTATTGTAGTCCTTGCGCTATCCCAGTTGCACCAGCGTTTTCGTTTTGGAGTCCGGTAGTCCGCTTACTGGTCTAACTAGATTTGACAAAATATTGGCTTTGCCACAGAGCGACTGTCAACTACCATCTGACCTCCGCAATCCGTATGGCTTAACGTGCTCAACTGACAGTACTGGAGATTCTGTTACTGTTAACAAAGAAATCAAGTTTATTATCTCCTTTCATCATGGACGTCTGTTCAGCATTATGACACGCATATATTCCTAGTAGCATTAAGGATGAGTACATCCGTGAACATGGCGCTTGCAACAGTGCCGAAATATCGGTTACTCCAAACAAAGGTACGTGGTATATACCCCGAAAAACAATTTAAATTAAGTTTAAATGACCACGAAAGTTTAAATTCCTATATTAAGGATCATATTCACAAATTATACCTGTTCTGTGATTTGATTACTTACTGTTGACTGCAAGTTTGCGTATGTTTGTAATTACTTCTAAGTCTGCGTATGTTTCTAATTACAGGTAATTATAGGTATATATTAAGCCATGGAATCCGATCACTCGCGTATATCTTATAGAAGCCTTGAAATATATTATACCAGGCCTCGCTCGTGGCTCCGCCCTCTTGAATTATACACCTAAATCTTATACTATATTTGTGAAAACCGTACAAAAAGTAAATACAATCCGTTCATACTTACAGACAGCCTAGGCGCGGCAGAAACTTTATTTTATAATATGTATAGGTGTAAGGTACACTTCGGAGGCTCGCAATTTACATTCGCAAAACTTTCCCATTAAATCTTCAATGTTTAAGCTGGGCAGAATGCATCATACCTACTTTTATTCCGGCAGCCATGTTTTAACAAGTTAGGCGAGGTAAGCCCAGTATACCTAATAGAAACGGTTTCAAGAGTCAGTCTCCTCAAAAATTTATTTGTTTAAGTTGCGCTGTAAGAATTTAAAATCAAGTTAATATTCTTACAGATCTAGTTAGACTAGAAAGCGCAGCCTCGACTCCTATAGTACTGATGATACACTTGAGCATTCACCTGTAATGAGCATTCTTGCGAATGTTACAAACATAAAAACAAACGAGTGTGTTTTAGCGAGTATTCCGCTGAACATTCGGGCGAAATTTCTACCGAATCTATACCTACATATTAATAAAATTTGAGTGTCTGTTTGTAATATTAAAATAACCACTTTGTACTAAATGCATATGGATGTATAAACGGTACATATACCGAAATTACATTTTTTATTTTATTTTGTCAGTCTGTCTGCATGTCTGTTCTCGCTAATATCTGGAACGGCTGAAATGAACCGATTTTGACGGGGCTTTCACTGGCGGATAGCTGATGTACCAAGGAGTAACTTAGGCTAAATTAGCCGAGTACGCGAAGTAGTTCGCTCAGGACGCGGGTGAAACCGCGGGAAACAGTAAGTGGACAGTAAATTTGCTTCGACCTTTTTACTGATTAGAGCGTTCGCTAGAAAGGTCGTGAAAATGTTCGTTGTTCAGTTTGGCAAAACAAAAAACGGCGAATGCTCGTTGTTATGTTACAAGTAAATGCTTAAATATATCAGCACCATAAGGCGAAAGTTTTGCAAGTGTGCCAGGACGATAACGCTGATAAGATTTCAAAGAAATGTGTGTAAAACCCGATTCACGGGACGACTACAGATAGGCGTCAATTTAAAATATTATACCGACTGGCTTTATATTTTATTTTTTGTAGGCGACGACCGCACTATTAAACCCTATGTCTCAGTGTTAACATTTCATCCACGGAGTCAAAGTAAACTTATACACAACAATGTGTGTTTCTCACAAAGTGTTGTCTCGTGGGAGGATCGACGCTACAATACTTGGAGCAGTATGCGGGGAGACGACAGGGAAGGAAATGGAAACTTGAACTTTATTTTTAACTGCACTTCTATATCTGTGACTGCACTATTCAGAATGTTCAAATTCCAATTTCCTTCTACAGTACTGATGTGTCGACTAACTAGGCGGCATTGGTAAGGCAAATTGTCCTCCTGAAGGTGCGAAGTACCTATCCGATATTACAGCACTGTAATTATTCAGGTTGTTACGTTAGTTGTAACATACCTATGTTACAACTAACCGAAACGGAAAGAGCATTTTTAGGGTTGATCATTAGGGTTGCTTCAGATATCATCATCATCAGACCATTATACTGTCCCACTGCTGGGCACGGGCCTCTTCTCATTACGAGAAGGGTAAGGCGTCCACCACGCTGGCCAAGTACGGGTTGGCAGACTTCACATGTCTTTCGAGAACATTATGGAGAACTCTCAGACATGCAGGTTTCCTCACGATGTTTCCTTCACCGTTCAGCAAGCGATAATTAACAATTTAATACGCACATAACTTCGAAAAGTCATTGGTGCCCGCCGTGGATTCGAACCCGAGACCCTCTGCGTGGCAGTCCGTCGGTCTCTCCACTCAGCTATTGCTGCTCAGATATCAATGAATCAATAAGCAATAAATAAACATTTCATATTTGAACAATATTTATTTGTGCAACAAGAGAGCAAAGTTGTTTTTTGTTTCGAGTGCTGATTTTGAGTCCTGAGCCAGCGAAGGATTCTATGATTGATTCACGAGCGTAGCGAGTGAATCAAAGTTAGAATCCTGAGCGTAGTGAGGGACTCAACAGCACGAAATACAAAAAACTTTGCTGTCGTGTAGCACACATAACTTTTCACCACAGCAGTGAGAACACATACCAATTACTTAGGAGGCAGAAATGAACAGGAATAGATTGAATTCTGCATTAATCACTTGTTGATTTAACTCTTCTGGTGTTAAAGTACAGTCATCATCGCTAGTTTCACTCATCTTTTTAGATTATTTTATATATTAATATAATTTAACACGTTACGTTATACTGTACTTAGTACTTCCCCGGTCGAGCCGGCCCATTCATGCTGAAATCAGCAAGGCTCTACTACCTAAAAAAACATTTTTTATTTAAACAATTAACTGATGAAGCTATCAAAACATGTTGGTCACTTAAAGTTATATGTATAGAAAATACTAAACCATTTTAATATACCTATAGTCTGTTCAAGATACGAAAAAATAAAAGGTAAACAATGAAACCAATGATTTTCAAACTTTAATAAGTTAGCACGATAACCGATCGGGATAACCCGGCCTAATTAAAAATTAGCCCCTGTCATGCGAAACGGTTACTTTGGGTGTAGTGCGTATGACAGGATAATAAATAAATTGACATTTTAGAATCATTGGCTTTTTAGGTTCTTTATCATGTAAAATAGTTTATTAGCATAACTAATACATTAAAAAATATATACGTTATAATAATGATGAACAATACAGGAAAAATAATAAATATGCTGTACCATTTATAAATTGAAGGGACAGGCGTATTTTAAAAACTAACTGAATCTTTCGGTTGGAGTATTTAACTTAAATCTACTTTTATTGCGAAGGCGACATTAAAATAACCATTTTATGGTTTGTTTACATTTTATTTTTTCTTATCTTGAACAGACTATAGTCGTTGCATCGTTTGGTCCGCCGCATCCAATGCCCGAAGCATTCGTTCGGTTGCCGAACCGAAATGAAATTCCGTGCCTACCGAGGCACGGTTTTTTATCGATAGACTGATAGACAGATACACTGTTATACACAAGTAAAAGGCTAGCTTATTATTCTTTATTTATTTCGCGTTCAGAAGCTTATTTGTGTTTATATTTAGTTTGCAGATACGGGTGGCAAACCTACAAATCTATGGATTGATAAGGTTAAGCATATTTAAATAATTTAGTCATAAACTTTGTTACTTGTTTATGTTTTCATTTTGTTTTATTTTATATTTTCTTTTATTATGTTGCTTTTTTACTTTTTTTCCTTCTGATCTATATTTTGTCTTAACCCTTTGGTGTTTTCCATTTGAGGCAGAATAAATATTTATTTTCTTTATTTTTCGTTCAATTTTATTTACAGCTCCGCTCACAAAAGCGTGGCGCGTCGGCAAGTAGGTATGCAAAACCTTCAGTCAATCACAGCTACCATGCAGAGCTAAGATGATCGTTATAAGGAGCTAGTTCCGCTAACATTACGTATCTAACATGGCCATCTCTTTGGGTTACAGAAGTGATACCGCAGTCGTTCAGTGGTAAGCTATTGTTCTGTAAGGTCTAGCTAGATACTGGATTCCAAATAATCTTACTACGAGGAGCCGAAATCTTGAATGCAACCGAGATAACTGTAATGTAATGATAATGACACAGGTGAAAGGTAGCAAGTAGTAGTAGTAAGTAGCTTTTCCACAGAGTGATTAGGCAGTCACTAGGTTAGACAGGCGTCTAACCTCCGTAACCCGAAGCGATAGCCATATGCCATGGTCATGGAAGAATAACTAAAGCATGGAATGAACGATATTTTTATGAACAAATTGAATATAGCTACACTCTTCACTCATATGACAAATTAGAGTTGCCAGAAGAAGATGGCACTATGTTTGTCAGTTAGGGCTAAAGATAATTTGAACACAAATTTCGTAACTTTTAAATTTTTTGGTGATTAAGCAAATCCGCTATCGATATCGATCAAAGTTTTAATAATATAGGTTCAAAATCAAACAGACTTGTAAAAGTAAGTATGTACATGTTATACATTCCCTAAGTTTGTGTCCACAGCAGTCAGAACGCTAGTTACATACATACATACATAACGTCACGCCTTTTATCCCCGAAGGGGTAGGCAGAGGTGTATTTCTACACCCACTTTTCGCCAGATATACTTTAGTCCCACGTAATAAGGGGCGAGCCTATTGCCGAACCGGGCACATTTCCAGACTCCGTGCTGCTACTGAGATTTTCGTGACAGAAAAATCCAATAACACTGCCCGACCCAGGAATCGAACCCGGGACCTCCCGATCCCACGCGCACATTTATGCCGCGAGACCAACGAGGCAGTCGTATAGGGTTTGATGTCGAGTTTTCCGTCTATACGCAAAGATGGTATTTGCATCGTGTTATCCCTTAGTCGCCTCTTACGACACCCACGGGAAGATAGGGGGTGGTGACACTTGTATTCTATGCCGTCAACCACACGGCGAGTTACAGAACGCTAGTTAAGGGATAGTATTTATATAATTATTACACAAACTTGCATTTTTAAACGGAATCTATATTTTTTTGTTTCAAATGGGTACTCAGTAGCACATAATAATGAAGCGTCACAGCATTTTTTTTAACTTCAAGCTAATCTCACGTGTTTTGTCACCAGCCGCGCGTGAAAGGTATTTTTTAATAACACTGTTATTTTTCACGTGATCTAAAATTATCAAATCCTTCTTCACGATATTTTCGTTTTGCAAACTATCAAGTATATATGGGCGCAAATTAATATTTAATGATTATATTGTTACGAAAATGTTAATAATATTTAAGATTTAAATAACTATTTGTGAACACAGAACTGAGAACTTCACTACTTTAGAATATTAGACACTGTATTGACTGCTTCACTGTTTTATAAATATTGGGTATTTAATTTATCGCTTAATAATTAAGATAACTCCAGAAACTTTCAAAGTAAAATCAATTAGTATTAAATAACATTATTCTGATACTTTTATGTTAACGGTAATAAATAACCTGCGCTTATATTTACATCCTGTTGATAGCATCCCATCACCATCTGTTGCGAATGTTGTAAAGCAGCGTTTGATTATAACAATAGATTTGTTATTAGTATAAAATAAATCATATGGTGTTGTGCAATATTCATAACAATATTAATGTTGATTTTTGATAATTAATTGTACAGTAATTTCAATTATATGTTGAAAAGGAAGTGGCAGTTGTTAACATTAAGTGTAATGACGGTTAGTTTATAAAAAGGATTGTAGGTCACATTTTAATTCAATTCTGTGCTAGAAATCGTCTGAAAATAAACCAAGTAATATTACGTGAGTCTTTTTATTATAATGGAGTCTGGACTGGACACGATAACCCTGGCGTATCGCCGACATATACGTGAATTCATAGCAATGATCTTTTTCATCAGACGTTTAGAACGTTGTCTTAAATAGGTAATTAATTTTTAACAAACGTCTTTTAACAAGCTGCTCAAGGTGAAAAACTTCTTTTTGTAGTTTTTCTATTGTACGTAAGTGTTTAGCGCACACGATTTTCATCGCTTCTGTACCTACTGGCGGAGAAATTGTAACCAACGTAGGCGCTTTAGTGCTGGTTGTCGGAGAAACAGAAGATGTCTCATTTATGGAAGGCGCACGCGTACACTAAAGAAAGAAAAAAGCCACGTTTTAATGCAAAGCAGTATTTTAAAATAAATAAGCATACCCTTTGTGTTTGCCACCCTAGCAATCACTGATGATACCTGAAGCTTGATTTATAGGCCAAAGCCGATTGATAAAAAGTACCTTACACCTTTTTCTGTACCTACTCCCATTACTCCCAGCAACGTGCATTGAACTTTTTATGATCGATTGAGTAGTCAAAATGTGAAAGCTTAACAAATAAATAAATTCACTTACATTTATAATAGGTATTAGTAAGGATATAGTAAAACTATGAAATGAGTGGATGTCGTCTAACAGCCTGGCCACGAACGGCCGCGACACGCTGAGCGACAAGCGATTTCAATGTTCATGCCGCTCTCTATTCTGCCGCCGGCGCTGTCACCTCAGTGCAGAACTAAACTGCACAAATAAACATCGAAATCGCTTGTCGCTTAGCGTGTCGTGGCTTTTCCTGGCAACAGTGTAACTGCAGGTAGCTGGCTGAATATTGTTTATAACATACATACATAGGCTCACGCCTGATTCCCCGAAGGGGTAGACAGAGGCATATTAAACGCCCACTTTTTGCCAGACTTTTGATCCCACGTAATAGGTGGCGAGCCTAAGGTTTTGTTTGCCAGAGCCTCATCCGTTGATAAGCAGGTACACCACTTGCAGGTGAGGTTGGCTTGGGACCCTACGTGCTTGGTGGGAACCCTATGCACTGATAATAAAATTGTAGAATATATTAAAATTAAATTATTCCTTTGGTCGAGACATCGAATGGAGCCCAAGATCCGACTCCTGTTTGGCGCTGCTACCCTAATAAAAGTAAAAGCAAGTAATTATTTAAACACTCACACTGATACGTTTAGAATGGAGGAGTAATGTTGGCACAGAATTTTCTTTTAGTCTGCGTCATCTGTCATTACTATAAAAACATTCCGCAGTAAAATGCTTGGAACAAATTCTATGGTGCTTTCTAGGCACCCAATTTTCTCCACGACATACTGCAGCAATCCACTTATTTTATAAATCTTTATCACGTGCACAAAGAATCTAAAAAATAACGAGATAATAATAAACGGTGGATAGACATATCGATAAGATTTCTTACAACACTTGAAAAGTCGATATAAATATTATACGGCTGAATTCAAAATCATGATAGAACTGTCATATAAGATGAATCACTAAAGTTGTATAATTTGATGGCATTAAATTGTCTAAATTGTATCTTACACGTCAGTTGACTGTGTTCAATTTTTCAGTACTAGGGCTACCTCTATGTATTATATATCCAATCTCTTTGGCCATGGTTTAGACTAGTGTCAGTTTATTTAGAAGGTACTGACGCACTATAACGACTGTCAAAGATCTTCATGACAATCGGGACCGACAGCTTCACGTGCTCTCCGAGGCACAGGGCAAGCGATAATTTATAATGCATGACAAATATGTATCTCAAATCTCTAAATCCATTAATAAATCGAATTCTAAAACCGGCCGTATATGACATGTGTTTAGAGCGTATAAAGTACCTAGTGGGTACGCCGCACATCATAGGCCTACTTTTGTCCGATCGATTATAATTATTTATAATTTGGTAGTTAGCTTCTTTATTAATATGGAATGCCGTCGACATGTAATGTGCTTTAAATAATTGTGTTAGTATTAGCTGTAATAAGTATTCGTTTTTAGGCCTATTGAAGGGCAAATGAGCCGTTTATTGAGGGAAAAGCATTACCAGGCCAAATCAGCTTAGCATCAGGGTGAGATCAGATTTGCGGAACCTGAATACACAAGTTTTATTGTTAAGCAATTTTACGGCCATCCTTTAGTTCGAACTATGTATATTATTTAACAATTTGTTTTTTTATATGATAATATTTCAGAGTAGGTACTTATATTGATCACGATATAAGCACATAATTGTGAATCTACTTTTGTATTGAATTTTAATGAAAAAACATATAGGTAGGTACATATGTTTGCTTCAGCTTACTAGGTTATGTCTTGTGTAATTATTTTTATTTTCCACGTGTAAAGCCATCAAAAACCCTAACAAATGTTTTTCTTGCAAAATCCGCAGTAGGTTGCCACATCTTCCACTTCGTAGAAAAACAAAACGTATTCATGTTTTACTTCATTAAATTATTTGGAAGAGCCTTAACATTTCGAAACACTTTATGAGAAAATATTTTGTAAAGTTACCGTTTGTAAGACTTCGATACAAACACGGTTAATTAGCGAAACATTCCAAGGTAAAGTAATAAATACGAAAAGTTCTTTTTTTATATGTTTATGTTTTTTTTTCCGAGAAGAGATCCATCTATATCTGTAACATGGCTGGGACTCTTTGAGAAGTTTTTAGACATCTCGACGGGGTTGTAAACGCGTGCGGTTGCTCAATGGCGGGCGATAAACGTGCGAACTCTCTTGAATCTTTTCTGCCTTTCTTTCTGTAGTACGACGTGAATGTGTTTCATTATCATAATTTAAATTAATAACCAAATGGCCATACCAACGTGGTATTAACCATAGAATATCGCTATCCCCTTGGGTTGCGGAGATCAGACACTCGCTCTGTGCAGAAGATAACATTCTGTCAAATTGGATTAAATTACTGCTCTAACTCTAGAACGATGATGAGTAGATCGCCGATAATTTTATATGTGAATTAACAATAATTCTATATACAAATATACCTCGAGTATTTTTAATAAATAATATTCGTGTCCAAATAACGAATTTCACATTTCATTTGCTGAGTGGCCAGCTATAGTCTCCGTCACGAGAAGCTATTATTTTTTTATTTATAGACTCACGTCTGTATCCCCGAAGGGGTAGGCAGAGGCGTAATATTACACCCACATTTCGCCATGAATTTTTAGGTCCCACGTAATAGGGGGTGAGCCTATTGCCGTTACCGGGCACATCACCAGACTCCGTGCTGCTACTTAACTGCGAATTCGGAAAAACCTAGTAACACTTTTGCCCGACCCGGAAATCGAACCCGGGACCTCCGATCAGCAGTCGCTTACGCTATCTACTGTACCACGGAGGCAGTCAGAAGGAGAAGCTAAATATATTCGTTTATTATTGTAAACTAACAGTTGCTTGCGGATTCGGTTGCCCAAACTTACTGTCTTAGGGGTGGCATACCAAAAATCCTTCCTTCATAACCGTTCCGTCATAAAAGGAACCCGCTGTCCAAAAATCATATTTTTAGCTTCAGTTATTTGGGCTCTGCGATAAAAGATATCTAGTCGACATTTTACAATTGTATTCGCGAAATATTTAACAGCCTAGTTTCATTGTACGAAACTTTTTGTTTGTGACTCGCCGCGAGTCGCTCACAGCGGCAGTTTATTTTTAATTTTTATTCGGCGTTTTTATCTGTCTATGCCACTCGCTTAGCGCGTTTTCCTTTTATACACCTACAGTGGGTAGGGATTTATTAAAAAATCCATTTCACCTATCGCTATTTTCCAACGATTCGGATGTTTTGGATATCTACCTATACTATGTTGGTATGTATGTAATAATACATACATTCTAAAGTAGGTACTTAAATATAACTAGAGGACGCCAGCAGCTACGCTTGCAATTTTTTTAAATTTACTCGTTTTGGCTGATCCCGTGGGAATTTCGGGAAATCCCTTCTTAATGCACCCCTACGGTCCACAAGGAACATACATGCCAAATTTCAGCTTCCTGCGCCCAATAGTTTCAGCTGTAGCGTGTCTGTCAGTCAGTAAGTAACACAAGGATTTTATATATTACTAGCTTTCGCCCGCGGCTTCGCCCGCATGAAATTTTAATAAAGAGTAGCCGTTGTACTTCCTCAGGTTTCAGACTATCCATATCAAATTTCATCCGAAAAGGATCTGCACATTAGCCGTGTAGCATACATATAAACAGATAATACCTACTTAAAATTACTTTTGTTTTCATAGTCGTCAAACTTTAGGTAAAGATTACTATGTAGGTATATTATTAATGTTAATGAAGAGCTTATGTATCTACTGAATAGAATAGCAGCAAAAATAAAAACTGAAAGCATTACCACAAAGTACATAATCAGACCGTCCCTCTGCCCCGCTGCGCTTAAGCGCGCCAACTCATAGGAAGCGCTTTGATTGACGCTGCGCTTATATCAATTATATCGTGATAACTTTTAAACTATTCGTCCAAACTACTTACTGTAAAGACAAAGTTCATCTACATTAAATACTAAAGACAATAAATATATCAATTTTGAAAACAATTTGATAACTACACTACTTTAGAATGAGCATTGTAAAAAACATATTTTTTGTGTTACACTGTTTTATTACAATAAAAATGATCTAGTTAGGTTATGTACCAAAAGCTAAAAAGTAATTCGGTAAGTCCTAGCTGCCAGATCGCACCAAACTTCTCATCAATCTGGGGTATTGATCAGACAAATATAAAATCGTTGGGCAAGTGAAATTTCTATCATAATGTTTATTCTGGATACGCTACGCCCAAAATTAAAATAAAGCTTTTTTTTAGTTTATTATATTTTCAAGTTTTTAGTTTTGTTTGTTAATACTTCTCATTCTGTTTCCATAGTGAGGTCTATTCTACCAATCAAGCCCTTTCATTCGATACCCATATTGAGGTATTTGTGGAAAATAAGTTATCTGCCATTTTGTGGCGGCGGCCGTCTTGGATTTTAATAGTAAGATCTATTCTACCAATCAAGCCTTTTCATTTGATTCCCATATTGAGGTATTTGTGGAAAATATGTAATAAGCCATTTTGTGGCGACAGCCATACCTATTGGATTTTTCATAGTGAGCCTATTCTACCAATCAATCCCTTTCATTCGATACCCATATTGAGGTATTTGTGGCAAATATGTAATCCGCCATTTTGCGGCGACAGCCATCTTGGATTTTTTATAGTAAGCCCTATTCTACGAATCAAGCCCTTTTATTTGATACCCGTATTGAGGTATTTTGTGGAAAATAAGTAATCCGCTATTTTGTGACGGCAGCCATCTTGAATTTTTCATAGTGAGCCTCTATGATAAACAATTTCACCGTACATTATCTTCAAGTTACTTTTAGGGCTTAGGCAACGTACGCGAAGACAGCTTTCAGAGTTCAGGATTTTTGCCGCATTAGTTGATACTTTTCCTTATATTATGGCAACATTATACAAAATCTTTATAAATTGTAGCATATGTGTTATTCTGATGTATAAACTATATTACTCTAAAGTTTCATCCAAATCCGTTCCGTAGTTTTTGCGTGAAAGAGTAACAAACATACATCCATCCATCCATCCATCCATCTATCCTTCTATACATACATCTTCACAAACTTTCACATTTATAATATTAGTAGGATTAAATTTCAACAAAAACGGAACACACATACATACATACACACTTTCGATTTTATAATATTAGACGGGAAGTAGGGATAGTAGGGATATTATAAGAGACTTTCTTTATACACAACATTATCTCTCTGTTTTACCACCTTCATATAGAACATGTAAATTCTTTTTACCGCTTACTCGTGAACATGCCACATATAACTGCCCATGTGAAAAACAACATGTTCGGAGGTCGATTCCAGCTGTTTCAAGTCTGTCCCTGCGATTTATTTAGAAAATACACACAGGGCTACGAATATTCAGCCCTGCCGAAAGTAAGATAGCCCCGTTGAGTTACTCAAGAGTTATCTGAATTCAGGCCTCAGTCTCCCACCCACGGATTCCCACGTACGTGAGGTGTGGGAATTTGGGAATAATGAGACACCTGTATAAGTACAGAACACCAACGAACGAAAGAAATCAAAGAAACACATCCACATTAATTATTCAAAAGAAACGACTAAGACACCAATCCGACGAAAACGAAAGAAAATTAACCGAGAACCTCATCAATCCACGGCGAATCTTAACACCGTCATTCAGAAAACGCCATCTATGTTTACATATACAAACCAACTGAGATAGAAAATAATATGGACTAATCGACAATTTATTGAAAAAAGGATCTATGGTAATTGTTTTTATCATTTAAAATAAAATGAAATGATTATATAACTATTATATAAACATAATAATTTTAAATAAATGAGATTGACCGTTTAAATTATGTGGACATTGTAATAAATTTTGACTCAGAGACTTTTTGTTTATGAATGCCGAATATTATAATCTATTATTTTTTTAATAAAAAGATACCCGACACATAATTATTGCCTTTTTTGCAAGAAACATTTATTTTGCTAGAAAATTATTTGAAAATAGTGACATCTATCGGTCGGAAGAATAACTATAAATATCCTCGGTTCCAGTAATTTATTTATCGAAAATACGTAAAAATATAGGTACTGACAAAATTAAGAATCACCTCCGTTTTTAAAGTCGGGTAAATAACCATAAAACACTTCGAAGGTACCTTTTTAGACTAACTATACTTTTACTAACAAACTTATAATGATCATAGATGGCATCACATATATAACCAGTTTTGGATGATCCCTGTTTTGTTTGGGACTACGTACAAAGGAGAGGTCAAGCTGTACACCGAAAACCACTCAACCGATTTTGATGTAACATATACTATTTTATAGGTTTGAGTATCCTTTGTACATGAGTGTAAATTTTATTGAAATCAATTCCGCCATTTTAGAGATCTTTAGCAACATAGGGAAAGACGTCGGACAGACAGACAGACAGACATAAATTCAAAAAATTATCAATTATTGCTTTTTAGCATTTTCCTAGATTTTTTAGCTAATTTTCGTCAAAATATCTTTAATGTACAGACTTTTTCACCTCTACAGTTTTATTATAGTATAGATTATCAGTTATCTGCTATATATATATGGCTCGGATGACGGTTGTCTTTGAATATTTTGTATTCATATACCCTAGGATATATAAATAACAACTACAAAACATGTTACCCTTGTAAACTCACTCAAACTAGCACAAGCAAGCAGATAGAAATAAATGTTGCAACTTAGAGCAATTTTCATCCGAGAAAATAGTACGCGCAAAATAAGCACATGACTACGAGTACATGAGTCAGTGTGTATGATAATTCCGACGTATAATGTTTTCCATTATGTGTTTCTGAGAACTTACGTAGCGTGTTTATATTATGTCATTGTTATTAAACATAATTATAATATTTACGCCTTTGTTATTGTTGTTTTGAATATGTTTCCGTTGAAAAAGGAAGTTTATAGCGTATTGTAGAGAAAGGAAAAGCTGTTTGTTATCATTGTTAATAAATTGTGAATAGTTAACTCGTTAGTGTGCCAATGTTTTCGCTCGCACGTGTATATTGTAAGTTATGATGATAGTCTTCTTGTGATGTGTAATGCTGTACTTTATTTTCATTTGCAAGAGTGTCGCGAACTAATTGGCTATTTTTGCATATCATCTCTTAAACAACGTGAATGAGTCCGACATAATTGAGTCTCGGCAATCTCTCTTCTGTCATATAAATAATGAAAAGAATAAATATTTGGTTAAAGCGAACGCGGTGCCTCCAATCACATACCGAGTTAGCTTTTGCTTTCTTGCAATCTTTCTTTATCACAATAAGCTGTGTTGAAGTGTGCGGGGTACGGGCAGAGAAATAATCCAAAACGTGTGTACGATATGAACCGTTTATTGCAACTAAAAACATGACTGTCCATCATTTACTTAATACTAACTTATGCTATCTTACTCTACTACAGGGTCTTCAAAGCATTTTTTGACGTTGTTAGTGTTTCATACATACCTACACAGTCTCACGCCTATCTCCACGAAGAGGTAGGCAGAGGTATATTGCTACACCCACTTTTCGCCAGATTTATTTTAGTCCCACGTTGTTGCTAGTGTTTCATCATTATTCTAATTAATAGCCTGCCGTTTCACTGTCATAGTGCTATTACTTTTTGAAAATAACAAAGTTGATGAGCTTGTACTACTTACCATCAGATAGTCGTGGTCTTTCCAAAAAACTATTATTACGACTTTTTGTTAAGACGTTGTCAAGATCAAAGATTGAAAAATGAAAATAAAATCTCATCTCAGATCGTAACTAGCTTGTTTTATGTAAAAATAATATTTATTGCTGATAATTATGCAACGACACATTACACCTGTTTATTTAAATAAAAGATGGCGTGCAGTGAACAATGCAACACCTGTCAGCTCAAAATTACTGTCACGAATATCGCCAGCTGTTGTACGCGTTTTAAGACAAACACACATTATGCACATACACATATACTTATTGTCTGAAAAAAAAGGTAGTGTGAATGTGAAAGAATGGGCATAAGAAAACCCAAATCTGAAGCATACATTTTTGATCAAACTGACATTCAACAATTATGATTTAAATTATTCATTAGTGGCACACGTATGGGAGACCGGGTATGGTTGTCACGCGGGTTGGTTGTCACAGCGGCGATAACAAAAAACCGCATGATGGAATAAGTAAATTAAACGGTCTATATCCGAAAACACTGTACGGACGGTAAGGAGGACGGTATTGTGACAACCAACCTGTGTGACAACCATACCCGGTCTCCCCTACATGTTACAACTAATAACTTTACAGTTTGATATTAGGCACATTTAGAAAACAACTAAAACAGTACCTTATTGACGCGCAATGACGGCATGGCAATATTAACACCGACTTGTCATTTATTTAAATATCCTAAACCATATTATTATTGTTTCATATAATTTATATTCGTAAATATTTTATCACTGCCCGTAAAATATTTTTTATGTACATATATAAGATACCTACTATTATCATTTATTATCCTATCCACATTATATTTATGTATTTACGTATATTAATGGTATATTTATATATTCATAAAAGCAGATATCATGGAGGAAACTTAAACTTCTACTTTGGCTACTCTTATTGGCTTCCGAACGGCATTTTCTAGTAGGCCCAGTGGAAGATCAGCGCTCGGTCTTTGTAACCCAGCAAATGCTGAACTAGGGTCCTGATTGCTGCACAGCTGTGGGACACATACTTAGTCACACTACAATGTTAATATGTGTATTATCTATTATTTAATTTTTTCAACACTGTGTTTTTGTTTTCTTTTTTTTGTCTTTTGATATATGTACTTCCCTTTGTCTTTGTTGTATGAGTGACTTTTCCTGATGTATTGTTATTTTTTTTGTGTGCAGTAATAAAATTTTTCATTTTCATTCATTTTCATTTATATACCAGTATGATTTGCTTTGTAAAAGATACAAGAATAATTTTATTCTAAAGAAGAACAAAACAGATTCACTTAATCGCAATTTCAGTAAAATCAGTTAATGCGATAATTTCATCTCATATGCAAGCAAAATAAAAACAGGATTTGATATACTCCTGACGTGCTGGTAAAGTGCAATCAAATCCAATTTAACGGCCCGGTCACGACCTACTACCTGGGTGGGGGTAATCACATCATCAGGTACGTGTATGATAGGGTACGTTTGGTACCCTATTATAAAAATAATCACGATTTTAAGATCTTGAGCCACCCGCATCCAACCACTTCCCATAATCTTAACTAAATAGTCGGTCCAACTTGTGGGAGGCCTACCACTGCTGCGTCGTCCAGTACGTGGTGGTGACTCCAGAACCCTCCTGCCCCAATGGCCATCGGTTCTTCGAGCTTAGTAATCGCCACTTCCATAATCGCTTACTATCAGGCAATTTGTGTACTTGTTTAACCTCGTTTCCTGCCTCTTCAATAAAAAAACGTATATTATATAAAGATAAATTGTCGTGACTGACATATAATCTCAGAGCCCTAACTGCTAATGATAGGAATTAAATTTGGACAGTGCATTCTCTTTAGGACATATGCATATTGCATAGGGGTTTTAAAGTTCATTTCGGACCCACTGAATTTGATCTAGCAAATAAAAAAAAACATTTAACCATTAATTGTTTTAGCTAGATAGCTGTCTTACTCTTCGGCAATCGTCAGTTGAGCTCAATGGCCTGTTCTATTAAAATAGCATATTTCACGACGCCATGACAGTTAGCCTGCGATGTTTATCTCGATCTAGGTCAGCGTGCCACGTGGCTTCGCCTCGTTACTATGAAGTGTTATCGAACGGGAACATGGAATAATGGGACAATGGAGGTGCCTGTGTGACATTATTTTTAAGACATCCGCTAGCACATTTTTTGTATCCTGTATCGCGGAGGACTTGACAGACCTACAGCCGACGGACACAATGAACACCTAGACTCGAAACAACAATTTATGAATCACACAAAGTATGGTCTCGTGTGGGAATTCAATCCACAACACTCACGCGCAGAGCCAGTGCGGCAGGCGACTGCTTAAACCACTTCGCCAACCATGCAGTCAGTGAGACGAGCTGTTTCAGAGTGATGTTGCTAGTAGACACACAGACTTAAGAAGACTTAGAAACTATGTATATTTAGATTGGAGTGTAATCTATACTATAATAAAACTGTAGAGGTGAAAAAGTCTGTACATTAAAGATATTTTGACGAAAATTAGCTAAAAAATCTAGGAAAATGCTAAAAAGCAATAATTGATAATTTTTTGAATTTATGTCTGTCTGTCTGTCTGTCCGACGTCTTTCCCTATGTTGCTAAAGATCTCTAAAATGGCGGAATTGATTTCAATAAAATTTACACTCATGTACAAAGGATACTCAAACCTATAAAATAGTATATGTTACATCAAAATCGGTTGAGTGGTTTTCGGTGTACAGCTTGACCTCTCCTTTGTACGTAGTCCCAAACAAAACAGGGATCATCCAAAACTGGTTATATATGTGATGCCATCTATGATCATTATAAGTTTGTTAGTAAAAGTATAGTTAGTCTAAAAAGGTACCTTCGAAGTGTTTTATGGTTATTTACCCGACTTTAAAAACGGAGGTGATTCTTAATTTTGTCAGTACCTATATTTTTACGTATTTTCGATAAATAAATTACTGGAACCGAGGATATTTATAGTTATTCTTCCGACCGATAGATGTCACTATTTTCAAATAATTTTCTAGCAAAATAAATGTTTCTTGCAAAAAAGGCAATAATTATGTGTCGGGTATCTTTTTATTAAAAAAATAATAGATTATAATATTCGGCATTCATAAACAAAAAGTCTCTGAGTCAAAATTTATTACAATGTCCACATAATTTAAACGGTCAATCTCATTTATTTAAAATTATTATGTTTATATAATAGTTATATAATCATTTCATTTTATTTTAAATGATAAAAACAATTACCATAGATCCTTTTTTCAATAAATTGTCGATTAGTCCATATTATTTTCTATCTCAGTTGGTTTGTATATGTAAACATAGATGGCGTTTTCTGAATGACGGTGTTAAGATTCGCCGTGGATTGATGAGGTTCTCGGTTAATTTTCTTTCGTTTTCGTCGGATTGGTGTCTTAGTCGTTTCTTTTGAATAATTAATGTGGATGTGTTTCTTTGATTTCTTTCGTTCGTTGGTGTTCTGTACTTATACAGGTGTCTCATTATTCCCAAATTCCCACACCTCACGTACGTGGGAATCCGTGGGTGGGAGACTGAGGCCTGAATTCAGATAACTCTTGAGTAACTCAACGGGGCTATCTTACTTTCGGCAGGGCTGAATATTCGTAGCCCTGTGTGTATTTTCTAAATAAATCGCAGGGACAGACTTGAAACAGCTGGAATCGACCTCCGAACATGTTGTTTTTCACATGGGCAGTTATATGTGGCATGTTCACGAGTAAGCGGTAAAAAGAATTTACATGTTCTATATGAAGGTGGTAAAACAGAGAGATAATGTTGTGTATAAAGAAAGTCTCTTATAATATCCCTACTATCCCTACTTCCCGTCTAATATTATAAAATCGAAAGTGTGTATGTATGTATGTGTGTTCCGTTTTTGTTGAAATTTAATCCTACTAATATTATAAATGTGAAAGTTTGTGAAGATGTATGTATAGAAGGATAGATGGATGGATGGATGGATGGATGTATGTTTGTTACTCTTTCACGCAAAAACTACGGAACGGATTTGGATGAAACTTTAGAGTAATATAGTTTATACATCAGAATAACACATATGCTACAATTTATAAAGATTTTGTATAATGTTGCCATAATATAAGGAAAAGTATCAACTAATGCGGCAAAAATCCTGAACTCTGAAAGCTGTCTTCGCGTACGTTGCCTAAGCCCTAAAAGTAACTTGAAGATAATGTACGGTGAAATTGTTTATCATAGAGGCTCACTATGAAAAATTCAAGATGGCTGCCGTCACAAAATAGCGGATTACTTATTTTCCACAAAATACCTCAATACGGGTATCAAATAAAAGGGCTTGATTCGTAGAATAGGGCTTACTATAAAAAATCCAAGATGGCTGTCGCCGCAAAATGGCGGATTACATATTTGCCACAAATACCTCAATATGGGTATCGAATGAAAGGGATTGATTGGTAGAATAGGCTCACTATGAAAAATCCAATAGGTATGGCTGTCGCCACAAAATGGCTTATTACATATTTTCCACAAATACCTCAATATGGGAATCAAATGAAAAGGCTTGATTGGTAGAATAGATCTTACTATTAAAATCCAAGACGGCCGCCGCCACAAAATGGCAGATAACTTATTTTCCACAAATACCTCAATATGGGTATCGAATGAAAGGGCTTGATTGGTAGAATAGACCTCACTATGGAAACAGAATGAGAAGTATTAACAAACAAAACTAAAAACTTGAAAATATAATAAACTAAAAAAAAGCTTTATTTTAATTTTGGGCGTAGCGTATCCAGAATAAACATTATGATAGAAATTTCACTTGCCCAACGATTTTATATTTGTCTGATCAATACCCCAGATTGATGAGAAGTTTGGTGCGATCTGGCAGCTAGGACTTACCGAATTACTTTTTAGCTTTTGGTACATAACCTAACTAGATCATTTTTATTGTAATAAAACAGTGTAACACAAAAAATATGTTTTTTACAATGCTCATTCTAAAGTAGTGTAGTTATCAAATTGTTTTCAAAATTGATATATTTATTGTCTTTAGTATTTAATGTAGATGAACTTTGTCTTTACAGTAAGTAGTTTGGACGAATAGTTTAAAAGTTATCACGATATAATTGATATAAGCGCAGCGTCAATCAAAGCGCTTCCTATGAGTTGGCGCGCTTAAGCGCAGCGGGGCAGAGGGACGGTCTGATTATGTACTTTGTGGTAATGCTTTCAGTTTTTATTTTTGCTGCTATTCTATTCAGTAGATACATAAGCTCTTCATTAACATTAATAATATACCTACATAGTAATCTTTACCTAAAGTTTGACGACTATGAAAACAAAAGTAATTTTAAGTAGGTATTATCTGTTTATATGTATGCTACACGGCTAATGTGCAGATCCTTTTCGGATGAAATTTGATATGGATAGTCTGAAACCTGAGGAAGTACAACGGCTACTCTTTATTAAAATTTCATGCGGGCGAAGCCGCGGGCGAAAGCTAGTCTGTATATATAAAATCCTTGCGTTACTGACTGACTGACAGACAAGCTACAGCAAAAACTATAAGGCGTAGGAAACTGAAATTTGGCATGTATGTTCCTTGGGGATCGTAGAGATGCACTAAAAAGGGATTTCCTGAAATTCCCAAGGATCGGGCAGAAACGGTTAAATAAAAAAAAAAATTGCAAGCGTAGCTGCGGGCGTCCTCTAGTTATTTACATTTATATAACTTTCGTTAGATACTATGCACCTAATAAGCATAACAACACCTATTTAGTATATAAAAAAATCGTGCCACAGTGTGTGTTAACGAACTCCTTCGGAACAAGCCGTTTTGGCTTTAAAGTAGTAGGTAGGTTTTTAATGAATAGGCATCATAAAAGTCCTTATAAATAAAATCTATCATCTTATTAAACGATAATTATACGTATCAACAGATTTGTTTTCTAGCCCTAAGGAAATATCGTACCTACAGGGAAACCATCCATTATAATCAATATTAAACGCATTGTCATCCTAAGAGAAGGCCAAGTCACGCGTGAATCCTTCGTCCGAAGATAAATGCGCTTGCGTGTGTGTAAGTGTGTCATCTTATCCATGCCCATGAATTTAATGAGTTTACAGAAATTTCATGAGTCGTGTGTATGCCGTCTCGTGTACCTATGCCGTGCTGTGACTACTGAGAAGCTACTTCCTACATAAAATAGAGACGCAAAATATAAAAGTAGGTAAGTACAAAGAAGGAAATATAATAATTTATAGTAGGTATCCGGTAGGTAAAGGTAAGACTTACACAGTCACAGGATTGGAAAGCGTATTAAGTAAGCAAAGTATTTCAAAATAATCATACTCATAAAATAAAGATTAGGATTTATATCAATAGAAAAACTGACCATATGACAGCGACGCGTTCAGTCAGAGTTCATCATCATCATCATAGAGTAAGGTATTTCTTTTTTTGTTAGCTTATGGTGTCCCACTGCTGGGCAAAGGCATCTCCCCTCGATTTCCATAAATCTCGGAAGGTATTTCACCTTTATTTTCATCATCATCATTATTTATTTTAAAATCATAAAAATACAAAGTTATTATTTAAAAAGCTGGCCACATGCCGGCTTTGCGGCACGTTAAGCGCCAGGTGTACGTCATAGCCTTCGTCGCTCCACAGCACAATAATTAAAGAACGCCATATGATGTTATCACGCACTTTGTTCGCAGTATGTCAATTAAGTATTAAACAGCTGGGGCATAAATGCTAGTATTAGGCTTATTTAGAGTGTGAAGTACTGTGAAATTCTTTGATGATCTCGATGCATTAATTGATAGTTACACTGTAAGTAAGCAACAAATTTTGTACCAGTTGTAGTGCGTTCGAAAATGCCCCAGAACGGCCAGAATCTAACATGCCTCCTTAATGAGATCCTATTCAGTAAAATATCATCCTCTTAAGTATCCGTCCAATAGGTTTTGGCCCAGTTTCTTTCAAGGGAAATGGGCAAAAATTTATGGAACGTGGTACCCGCTCCAATAGTCATCATTAATATATCATCGAAAAGACATTTTGATGCAAAAAACGTCTACCATGGCGCCTGTCCCTATTCACGTTTGGGAAGCAGAAATCTCACTAAGTTTTATAAATGAGACTTTACTACAAAATACTTATATTAGTAAAATAAAGCTGAAATAAGATAGAATTTGACATTGATATAACACACTTAGGATTCTATTATTAAAAGAAGTAAGAAAACCAGCTTTCTTCAAATAAAAATCATATATTTTAGCAATAAGTGAGTAGATTTAAAACATTACATATCGGTATCAACTACAACAGCATTGAGGAAAGATGCCGGAGCAGTAAATCCCGTATGCCTCGCATAGCCTAGGTACCATACGATGGACACTATATGTGCACAAGTGCCCATCGTACGTCGCCAGGTTAAACATGTGCAATACTGTTGGACAATATTATTTGCACTGTTGATCAATATATAACAAAAATATGTTTTTTATACGGACATGTCGCGACTGGTTTCGTCCACGCAAAGGCAGGCATCTACGTGTATGCCATAGTCAGGCAGATCTTCAAGTGCTCCCTCTCTGTTCGTTTCAATTATAATATACAGACCATTTGATAAATGCTCGGCACAGTAAGATCTTACCAGCTTGAGTTGGTATGTACCTAGCGCTAGTACAATAGGGAAGTTTCCTGCAAATGAAATAAATTATACAAGTATTTTTATCCAGTGAAATATGACAAAATATATCGACAATTTATTGATAATAAGTATTCTATTTGACAGCAAAAAACTATGACGTCACTAGGTCTTATTTCATACAAACGCCGTAGCAAAGGTCGTTTTAAACATTTCATTAATAGTGCTTGATTTGACTAGTTGGAAAAAATCCTATTATATCTTCCTCCGTCATTGAAGGAAAGTTTTCTGTCTGGCTCGCTTCCATCCTCTGAAAATCTACTCTTCTGTGATTAAGCAGTTTCTCTCTACATACATATGCAGAAAATTCGGGGTATCTATTTTCTGCCTTATGATATTGACGAATTCGTCTACGAAGGAGGGGTGCATGGCAAAGTCTTACGTAAACGCGTTAGTAATAGAAAACATGAACGGAAATGCAGAAAATATTACCTTGGTACTCATTTTCTTACATAGATAAGTGGTACCTAATATACTCGTTATGTATGTTTATCTCCGGGGCCATGGGACTGTCTAAACAGGTTACAGTGGCCCTGGAACGCGAAGGGAAACCGAAGGAACAGGGTTTTTATTAGTTAGTAAGACTGTCGTTTATCTCCAAATGCAATGAGATTTGAGACTGGTGGCTACAGTAAATATTGTTCCTCTTGGTAAGACCTTTTAAACGACACTACAATCATATCTATTGGAGCCGGGTACCATTTTGCCCATTCTCCTTGTATGAATTACCTAACAAATTAATTTAACAGGAACTTATCAGACAGTAGTGAAACTGGCCCGTAATATTCTAAATTCTTCTTTTCTTGAGCACTAGGACTAAATCCTGTGTCGCGGGGGACTTTACAAACATACAACTAACGGACACAATGAACACCCAGACTCGAAACAACAATTTATGAATCACACAGTGTTGTCTCGTGTGGGGATCGAACCCACAGCACTCTGCACAGTGTCAAGCGGCGTGGCGGCCGCTTAAACCACTACGCCAATCGTGCCGTCTACAATATCTTGGATACTGTTATCCGTTTTTGGAATATAATACAATGAGTAGCATTCGTTTTATTTCTAAATAATGTTTTCGGCTGATGTAACCATCCAAGCTGTGTCAATTAATTTTGAAAGACTATAGTTACCGAACTTCACTCGCTAATACCAGTATAATTTTGTCAATCAATAATTTTGATCGCCTCTGGTCAATTAGGAAGTAATTCTTGGCTCCAATGTAGATAATGGTCGTAGTCTCAACTATAAAGAAAAGGCTGGTTCTGAAAACAAAAAAACACGACGTGTAAATAGCCTGAGCATCGGTCTATGGCTACGGCTTTTCCTCGACCAATGCAAGATAGACATATCTACTCAAAGAGAGCGGTAGGGCTGACACTGGTGTGACGAGCAACGTTTATTTGGCGTTAGCTAGACTTGTTGGTGATGCGTCAATTTCTAGTAACTGGTACATGCCAAATGGTTTAAAATCTGGGGGAAGAGTAGGCAAAAGAAACCAACGTGGACAGTAGAGGGCACCGATAGACATGGACGGATTAAAAAAGGTATACCTAGTAGTTCTCAGTAGCTCTAAAAGAGCAGCATCGTTGTCATAAAAAACAACGGTAGATACTTCGTCTTTCGACGACCCGGTGGCTTAGCAAAAGTGTAACCGCCTGCCACGCCGCAGGTTGCGGGTTCGATTCCCGCTCAAATCAAACATTTATATGCGTGAGCATGAAGATTTGGCTTGGTCTGGGTCTTTCTATGTAAAATATTATGTATGTACTTATTAACAAAAATTAAATCGGTAGGTATGAATGTCTACCCATTATCTAGTACCTACCCATAGCAAATGTTCTATTTAGTACGAGACAGAGAGTGTTGTATATTATGTGGATAGATAGGCTGATACGTACCTATAGATAGGTAGGAGTTCAACAGTGTTCTGGAGTTGTTTACAGTTGTGCACGGTTGAATAATTGTCAGTATACACCCTACACACAATACAGCGCTAGAGCCTGATCATAATTAATGAATTGGGTAACTAATGGCCGGTCCGTATATACGATATATCCATGGGTTTAGAGATGAAAGATACATATGTACTTGACATATTTAGTATGGAGCTTATGTCAAATATGCATCTCAAATTTCCAAAAAAAAATTAAGATTGGATACTGAATTCACCGGTATCTAAATCACACGATATCAAAACGAACATCTAGATTCTAGAAAATTCTCCATACACTACTATTTCTTTTTTTTATAGACTCACGCTTGTATCCCCGAAGGGGTAGGCAGATATGTAATATTACACCCACATTTCGCCATGAATTTTTAGGTCCCACGTAATAGGGGGCGAGCCTATTGTTACCGGGCACATCACCAGACTCCGTGCTGCTACTGAGAATACGGGAAAATCCAGTAACACTTTGCCCGACCCGGGAATCGAAGCCGGAACCTCCGATCAGCAATCGCATACGCTATCCACTGGACCACGGAGGTAGTTCGCTACCATATTTAATTATCACGTAATTCGAACTACTACTTTATATTTACTTCAACGAATTAATTTACTGAAAGTGTCGAAGTTCCCCACTGTGACGCTTTGCTGAGGTAACTAAACGGTAACTAGTAGGTAACGAAGTTATTTCTGCTCTACTGACGCAAAGCCACAGAAATAAATAGTAATAGAACGGTGACATGGGCGTGGTGCGCGTGTCAAACTATTGCACTATAGCGCATGTGTTTACACATGTTGTACAACATTATTCTGCCTGACAATCAGCAATGGTCAGTTTTTATATAAACAATAACATAATTTCATTTTCCACAGCTACATCACACACACACATCGATAATAATTCCTTAGTGTCCCCTCATTATCTATACGTCACTGTGGGCGGGGCTTGCTGAAATGTGGCACGCGCGAAATGTACGCGATGACGTGACATTTACCATTCTATTACTATTTATTTCTGTGCGCAAAGCTGTTTGTTTACACAGACGACGAAATAAACTGGATAAACAAATTTTGTGTCATCAGCCCTCTTTACTGTCCCACTGCTGGGCACGGGCCTCTTCTCACTGTGAAAGAGGTTAGGCCATAGTCCACCACGCTGGCCAAGTGCGGGTTGGCAGACTTCACAAGTCTTTCGAGAACATTTTGGAAAACTCTCAGGCATGCAGGTTTCCTCACGATGTTTTCCTTCACCGATAAGCAAGCGATAATGAACAATTTAATACGCACTTAACTTCGAAAAGTCATTGGTGCGTGCCTTGGATTCGAACCCGAGACCCCTGCGTAGCAGTCTATCGGTCTCACCACTCGGCTATCGCTGCTCGACTACAACTAAACAAATACCAAAAATATATTCTGTCTCCGGAATCACACTAGGTATCTATTGGTGAAAAACCGTACAAATGTCCGTTCGGTAGTTCGTGGGTAGTTCAGATAGATATGACGACAATGGGACTTCATCTAATCTTAATATATAAAATCCTTGCTTTACTGACTGACTGACAGACACGCTACAGCCGAAACTATTAGGCGCAGGAAGCTGAAATTTGGCATGTATGTTCCTTGGGGACCGTAGGGGTGCACTAAGAAGGGATTTCCCGAAATTCCCACGGGATTGGGCAAAGCGAGTAAATTAAAAAAAATTGCAGGCGTAGCTGCTGGCGTCCTCTAGTACTAATATATTAAGCTGAAGAGTTTGTTTGTTTGCTTGAACGCGCTAATCTCAGGAACTACAGGTCCGATTTGAAAAAGTATTTCAGTGTTAGATAGCCCATTTATCCAGAAATGCTATAGGCTATATTATAACATCACGCTATTAGCCACTGGAGCGGAGCAGTAGCCATAAATTATTATGAAACGATAAATATCTACATCTAGTTTTAGATATAGATATTTATCGTTTCAGTTATTTGTTAGCTCAAGCCTTATGCTGGAGGTAAATGAACAATATTTAATCTTAATATATAAAATCCTTGCGTTACTGACTGACTGACAGACACGCTACAGCCGAAACTATTGGGCGCAGGAAGCTGAAATTTGGCATGTATGTTCCTTGGGGACCGTAGGGGTGCACTAAGAAGGGATTTCCCGAAATTCCCACGGGATCGGCCAAAACGGGTAAATTAGAAAAAATGCAGGCGTAGCTGCTGGCGTCCTCTAGTCTATACTAATATAATAAAGAGGAAGAGTTTGTTTGTTTGTTTGAACGCGCTAATCTCAGGAACTACCGGTCGGATCTGAAAAATTCTTTTTGTATACGATAGCCCAGTTATTCCGGAAGGTTATAGGCTATATAACATAACGCTTCGACCCTTTGGGGCCGGGCAAAAGGCTAAAAAGGCTAAAACATAATGTCGGCTAATCTCAGGAACTAGCAGTCGGATTTTAAAAATTGTTATTGCCTATGATACGAGGGTCAAACTGAAAGTTCTTAGAACTGGCCACTTATAAACAATATAATAAAAAAATATTCTAAAATTTGAAAATAGAATTCTTTGCCAATATTACTGAGTATATATTTCATTCATTTGTCATTTGTTTTACGATTTGGCGGCAAATTGAAAATTGTCTGTGTCACGTCAACATGAATTTAACACGAGAAAATTTTCGTGCAATGATTTTTTATGACTTTCGATGTCATTTAAGTCAACAAGAAAGTTATGATAGACTACGATTGGCCTTTCACGATGAAGCCCCATCTCGTGCGACTGTTTACAACTGGTTTAATGAGTTTAAACGTGG
Organism: Euclidia mi; assembly: GCA_944739405.2. Lineage (NCBI taxonomy): Eukaryota > Metazoa > Arthropoda > Insecta > Lepidoptera > Erebidae > Euclidia > Euclidia mi. The sequence goes on from OX123182.2 coordinate 106,679,794, forward strand.
TCGCACTAATCTCACTGATGATGTACGTGAGGGACGGCCTTCTACGGCGACGACTGAAAATAACATCTGTGTTGTGCGGCGTATGATAGAGACTGACAAAAGAGTGACCTATCAGCAGATTCGGACAAGCTTAGGCATCGGTATGAGTCAAGTGCACAAAATCCTCCACGAACATTTAGCGGTCAGGAAGCTTTGCGCCCGGTGGATACCTCATAATTTGACTAAGGCTCAAAAACTCCATCGTGTGGATTGGTGCCGTAAAATGATTGAAAGATTTAACGGAGGTGACTCAAATGCTGTGTTCGACATACTAACAGGTGACGAAAGCTGGATTTACTGTTATGATCCTGAAACCAAAAGACAATCTGCTCAGTGGGTGTTTCCTTTCGAGGAGTTGCCAACTAAAGTGAAGAGAGATCGAAGTGCGGGAAAAAAAATGGTGGCCTCGTTCTTTGGAAGGATAGGTCATTTCGCAACAATTGTGTTAGAGGATCAAAAAACAGTTTCTGCAGAATGGTACACTACCAATTGTTTGCCACTTGTCTTGGAAAAAGTTCGAGAGAAACGACCTCGCAGTAGGATCCTCCTTCACCACGACAACGCCTCGTCGCACACCGCCAAGCGAACGATCGACTATTTGGCGACATCAAACGTTGAATTACTGGGTCACCCGCCGTATAGCCCCGACCTCGCGCCTTGTGATTATTATTTATTTCCAAAAATTAAAGAAAAACTTAAAGGAAAGCGGTTTATGAATGCTGAAGAAGCGGTGGCTGCGTATCGCGATGCCATTGAAGAGACCCCTAAGGACGAGTGGGCAAAGTACTTTTCCCAGTGGTTCCATCGCATGCAGCGGTGTATTGACGTCAATGGACAATATTTTGAAAAGATATAATAAAACTAATAACTGGCTAATGTAATCAGTTTTTGATTTTCTAAGAACTTTCAGTTTGACCCTCGTAGCCCAATTATTCCGAAAGGCTATAGGCTATATAAAATTACGCCACAACTTTTAGGGGCCAGACAAAAATAATAAAATGGTCAAACGAGAAGGGGGAGGGTTGGGTCAAAGGCAAAAAAGGCTAAACGAATTGGATACAATTGACATGGGAATCATTTTCGAGATTTTCGGGACGCTGATTAATAATATGAAATTTATTTTGTGATCCAAGATGGCGGACGGGAAATCAAAGATGGCGGATGAGAAAATCTTAAATATCAATATGGGTATCGCCTTCGATATTTTAAAGGGTGGAGAATCGAAATACAACATCTATATCGTGATCAAAGATGGCGGATGGGCAATCAAAGATTGTGGATGGGAAAATTAAAAAAAAAACAATATTGGTATCGTCTCCGATGTTTAAAGGGATGGGGAATCCAAATACAACGTCTATTTCGTGATTCAAGATGGCGGATGTGAAATCAAAAATGGCGGATGGGAAAAATTAAAAAAATCAAAATGGGTATCGTCTCTAATGATTTAAGGGATGGTGAATCCAAATACAACATCGATTTCGTGATCAAAGATGGCGGATAGGAAATCAAAGATGGCGGACGGGATTTTTTTTAAAGTCGATATGGGTATCGTCTCCGATATTTTAAGGAATGGAGAATTCAAAACCACCATCTATTTTGTGATCAAAGATGGCGGATGAGAAATCAAAGATGGCGGATGGAAAAGTTTTAAAAAATCAATATGGTTATCGTCTCCGATGTTTTAAGGGATGGCGAATCTAAATACAACATCTATTTCGTGATCAAAGATGGCGGATAGGAAATCAAAGATGGCGGACGGGATTTTTTTAAAAGTCGATATGGGTATCGTCTCCTATATTTTAAGCAATGGGAAATTCAAAAACACCATCTTTTTCGTGATCAAAGATGGCGGATGCGATTTTTTTTTAGAAATCAATATGGGTATCGTCTCCGATGTTTGAAGGGATGGGGAATCCAAATACAACATCTATTTCATGATTCAAGATGGCGGATGGGAAATGAAAGATGGCGGATGGGAAAAAATTTAAAAATCAATATGGGTATCGTCTCTGATGATGTAAGGGATGGTGAATCCAAATAAAACATCTATTTCGTGATCAAAGATGGCGGATAGGAAATTAAAGATGGCGGACGGGATTTTTTTTTAAAGTCGATATGGGTATCGTCTCCGATATTTTAAGGAATGGGCAATTCAATATTATATAAAAATCTATGTTTGATTTGCATCATTTATAAACCCTGAAATGATAAGAGATTAAGCGCTAAGTCAGTGGTAACTTTAGAAAAGGGGCTTGGAAAAAAGGGAATTCAATAAAACTCTTAAAAAGGCGATACGGAGTTCGCTGGGTCAGCTAGTTTAAAATATACTTAAATACTGCAATGAAAAGGCAAAACAAAAGCGATCCATTGTATTTCGATTAAAACAGCATTGCCGCGGTACTTTACAATAAAACGATAACATTTTATTAAAAGGGTTCCACTTCTTAATTGTACATTTCAATGTTATAAAATTCGTTTTAATTATAACTCATTAAAAAGGTTCCGTTATTAAAATGAAAATACCGATCTGGTTGCGGCTGCGTGTATAAGATCCGTCGATTTTAATAAAAAAATAACGATTCGTTTTAATGCCATTGTGAATTGTATACGTACAAGTGATGCCACCTATCTTACATTGCATTGCCGAAGACTATCAACACTGGCGACATCTCGCGGAAGTCGGAGTAACGAGATCCTGAATCGCGCTATGAAAGTTCTCGCAGTTATTCATATTTCGCAAATCGTGAAAAATACATATATCAGCTGTTCCATTAATTTGTTGAGAATAAATTTCCTTGTTTGTCTCTGAGTTGTGTTTGAATACTGTGTAAAACTTGCTTTACATGACATTACCTTTGTACAATACAATTGTATATAGCTGGTTACATAGCTGATTCATTGGTTTCGTATTTCCAAGCACTAATTATGCAATATCCTCTGTCGCATGGTAAGAACGTAATATAATATTCACAGCATTATCTGCACAATCAATATAACTTAAAACAAACCTGTTGTGTATGTTATTAATGTATTGTTGTATAGTCACTGGTGGTCCTCAAATAAATAAATAAATAACTTTACATATGTAATATTATCTTCATGTTTAATATACTACACGTATAAAGGTCTTTACCTACTTGACTTTAATGGGTAGAAACCCAATCTATCCGTTCTGATAGAATCTAATGAATTTGGTCGTAGATTTTCACAAGTAATTGATATTTCTAGTATTAAACAAGTTTGGACTTTGCAATGTGTATACGTGCATTATATAAGATTTTTGAACGGGTTTTGTTACCTCAAACATAGATTTTATTGTAGCTAAGAGCTAAGAACCATTTCGGGCACGCCAGCTATCAAACAAAAATAATGGTCCATTTGTTTTGGAGCTACAATGCCAAAGACACAAACACAGATATACAGAGACGTCAAACTTACGATAGTGCTTTTTGCGTCGAAATATAAAAAAGCATCACTACCTATGCAAATTTCCCTGGCATGAAAACACTTCGAATATCTGTAATACGGAATACCCAGTAGTTTTCACTCGAGTTTGTGGACGAAAGCATACAATAGCAGTTCAGATATTGAATAGTCCAACCAATTTGCACGAGTCAATTGCAGGAAGCGCCCTATCTTCGGTGCCTACTAAACGCTTGTTATCTGGTGAAATTGAATTGACTGTAGACCGACGCCGCCGTTTGATGTCATTCAGTTAAACCTGAGTGAACTCGGGGTCAACAATTGGCGAGAGATTGAACAAGGCCAGAGGAAATGGCAATATTTTGGTCTAAATCAAATGTTCGGCATGCTTGATGCTCCTAACGTTTGACTAGCACTAACCTTGCGCACAGGCGATGCTTCCATTCGGCACGCTTGTATAAGTCAACGTTGTGAAGTTAAGCGCCATGTTTCAAAGCTTTTATAGTTTTGATTTGAGCTACCTCTAACCTCCTCATCATTTCAGATGTCGAAGTGAATCAAAGTGTATCGAACCCTGATTGAATCGAGGTGAGATACTTTAGATCTCATCCGACTGGAGTCGTACTAATCCGTCATCAGGAACGCGACGTGTTTCCGCGTTCACGTACATAGCATCAGCGCTGGATGGAGCTTAGCTTTACAAAAGTTTCTATTCCGATACTACCCCAACAGACACTTAAGTCGCACGCGACTAAGAATTTGACCTTATAAGTAAAACTTCTCGGTCAAGTTCAAGTATAAACTAACCTAACACAAGACAAAGTACAGTCACACTACTCACACTTATATTTAGATTTCAACGTCATGAGCCTCAACTTCCCATAACTGTTTATTAATACAGGAAAACATCAATTAAGATGTCACGCATATACTAACCGCAAAAGGGAAAAAAGATGAAATAATTCTACGTAAAGAAATTCTCATCATAGTGACGTTAGTCTTGATACAGTCATCGCGTGCTGTAAGCACGTGGGTTAATTCAACAGTTCTGGTTGCGTAGGTCCTAAACTGGGAAATTATGAGGATAAAACTGTTACATTGAACTACGTATTATACGAGGTTTTGTTCCGACATGTCCTGTCACGTGGCTTTTGGATTTATCCATCTTTCATAAAGTCTGTCTGGTATAGTCCTCAGTCAGACAGTACATTAAGTAGAAATATTTTACTAAAGGAATCAATGCTGAAACCCGTGCGGCAAAATTTCTACGATCCACAAATAGCTTTTTCGGTCTGTGTTCTATTTTTGTTTTATTTGATGTTTGTCACCGCTATAGTCATACTTCTATTTTGGAAGTTGACTTTCTAAATTAGAATCCTCACAATGAATAAGGCTCATTTTAACGCTGGGCCTCGCTGAGTTTGAGTTCTGAGTATTTTACTTCGCCATATATAACTCGACTAAATTACCATGGATTCATGTGTACACACATGAATCCATGGTAATTTAGTCGAGTAGTAAAGAGAATGAAAAAAAATAATGCGACAATAAAGAAAACCGAAAGCTACTATATTACGACGCGACGTTGCCACTCTAAATGTGAAAAAGCTTTTTTTAGGGTTCCGTACCTAAAAGGTAAAAAACGGAACCCTATTACTAAGCCTCCGCTGTCTGTCTGTCTGTCTGTCTGTCTGTCTGTCTGTCTGTCACCAGGCTGTATCTCATAAACCCTGATAGCTAGAAAGCTGAAATTTTCACAAGTTATGTATTTCGGTTGCCGCTATAACAACAAATACTAAAAATAAAAAAAATGAAAATATTAAGGGGGGGTCCCATACAAAAAACCTGTTTTTTTTCGTATTTTTGCTCAAAATTACTAACTGTAACAGGTAGACGTTTTAAATTTTCACGGAATATGTAGTTGTATATTACCTTTCAAAATAAATAATTAAATTTAATAAAAGTAAATAATAAAGGGGGGCTCCCATACAACAAACGTAATTTTTAAGCAATTTGTTACTCGATCTTAATAAACAGGTAGAAACTTATAAAGTATTTAAGTATACATACAACGAACGTGATTTTCTTTTATAGATGATGGTACGGAACCCTTCGTGCGCGAGTCCGACTCGCACTTGCCCAATTTTAGTTTAACTTTGTATGTACATACATACGTGTCAAATGTCATCCAAATAAAAATAAACCATCAGGTTTCATTGGTAAGCCCAAAATTCCTTTGATTAGGAGCTCCAAACTAGCTCGAACTATCTCAGTTTCCAGCACGTCAATAACAGGTTATTTCTATTATTTTCCTATGACATTACTAGTAATAGGTGGGAGGATAATGGTACCGATTAAACCCCAGGTTGTTGACGGGCAATACCTGCGATTTTGTTATTTATGGCAATTTTCTGCGAAAGCGTTGGCTCTACCCCAGAAAGACCGTTCGGTTTAAATATGCTACTAATCCTTCCGGTGGTCGGATATAGTCACCCTTGCTCCGTACTATGGCACTTGCGCGCTTTGACTCACTGTACGAAATGAAGCAGTAAGTATACTGCTACTTGAATAATTTTAAACCTAAAACCCACAAATAGTACGGGTTATGACGACGTATCCACTGCAATATTGAAACATGTCTCTACTAAACTGTCCAACGTACTGAGTTATTTAATTAATTTGTGTATTTCATATGGTGTATTTCCTGATGAATTAAAAGTAACCATTATAAAACCGCTCTTTAAGAAAGGTAATAGAAATGATTTAAGTTGTTACAGACCAATAGCATTGGTTCCGGTGATATCCAAGATATTTGAGAAAGTTATCCATGAAGCCCTATATAATTATTTTGAAACCAATGGTTTACTTGCAGAAGAACAGGTTGGGTTTCGGAAAAATAAAAACATTAATGTTGCAATTTATAATTTTCTCAGTGCAGTTATGACTGCAATTGATAAAAAAAGGTACGCCACTGCAATCTATATGGATTTAACTAAGGCTTTTGACTATGTTGATCACTTAACCTTGCTGAACAAACTATATGCCTACGGAGTGCGAGGCAACATATATGAATTAATAAAATCTTATTTAAGTGACAGAATACAGACAACACGCATTTCTGAAATCTGTCAAAGTAATAAAATCTTAGTTAACTATTCATCTGAACAGAGGAAAGTTGTTTTTGGTGTTCCTCAAGGAAGTGTATTGGGGCCTCTTTTATTTATTATTTATATTAATGATCTACCTAAAGTAATTAACCACAAGACTATACTTTTTGCAGATGACAGTACCATTATATTTACTGGTGATAATAAACAACAAATTGAACATGACATGAATACTACTTTAAATAAAACAATTAAATGGCTAGAAATGAATAATTTGAAAGTAAATTTAAATAAAACTAACATAATGACATTCCGTAATAGAGTAAATAAATTAACTAACTTAGATATAAGATATGACAATAATCAAATAGGACAAGTACACCATACAGTTTTTTTAGGACTAAATATAGATGATAGTCTGGATTGGAAGTCTCATGTAGAATCCCTGTGTTCCAAAATAAATAAACACTGCTATGCTCTTAGAGTACTGTCGAAAACAGCCAGTAAACACACTATCATAACTGCATACCACGGCTATGTGTCGTCAATCCTTAATTATGGTATCATATTCTGGGGAAACTCCACTGATTCTGAAAGAGTTTTTGTGTCACAGAAGAAATGTATCAGGATTATTTGTAATATAAAGCTCCCAGAAAGTTGTAAACCTCATTTCCTAGCATTAAAGATTTTGACTGTTCCTTGTTTATATATATTAGAGATAGTGTTATTTGTAAGGAATAATATGCATTTTTTTAATAAACTGAGGAGTAAAAGACATCATATTAAAATATCCTGTCCACCGAACACCACAGCCTATTTAAATAAAAGTATATTGTGCATGGCTTCAAAAATTTATAACCACCTACCAAAATGTATACTGGAAATTACAAGTACCAGCGTTTTTAAGAGTAGAGTAAGGTGCCTTCTTTTAAAAAAAGTGTATTATTCTGTTGACGAATATCTTAAAGATAAATATCTTACATGAAATATTATATTATTTGATAATTTATTAATGTGAATTGTAATTTATATAACTTATTAGTTCTATGTAATTTGATTTTTAAGCTGCAATAATTTATTTTAGTTTAATGTTGACATTCCTGCACATATACTTTTTCTTTTTTTGCATGCCGTGAGGCAAAATATAGTGTTTCTATATACATATGTACCTACCATCTCTTTGTACCTATATTTGGCGAAATAAAGCATTTGAATTTGAATTTGAATTTGAATTCACCTACTCAAAAACAGACAGACAAATTATGCAACGGATGACTAATATGGGAATACCTAACACATAATTTATTATTATTCCAATATCTTGCTTGTTTACCTCCTGGGTTTTACAGGAAAATGCATTAGCGCGATGACAAATGGTTACGTAATTACTAAAGCAATATTACGGTAATAATCACGGGCAATTAATTTTTAGCAGGAAATCGTTTCCTAAATTGGGAATGACATTTAGTAATATGACTTTATATGGGTGTATCCTCATCCGTACTTCCTTTACCGTAAATAAGTAGAGGTTGGCATTATTAATTATAACTATATAATAAAATAAGAATGAAGCTTTCTTAATTGGCAGCAGTTAAATACAACATACAAAAGTGGGTCAAGGGGAGGGATGAGTTATAAAAATAAATACATGGGACCAGTTGCCACCAAAATGAAGAAGAGAGGAGGATATTTACATATCTCCCTCCAGCTTCGGTAAACATTACGTGGAGAGAACAGAGGATGTGATGCTGCTATAAAAAAAGGCTATGAGTTCTTTTACGTGATAGGTTACCAAGAAGTTTATATTACACTCTCATCGAGAATAGTGTGTACTGTCAGTGTACTGTGCCGATTGCACTCATAATATTTCTTCCTTTTCAGTAACCATAAACGGTGTAAAAGGCTGATGATGATGAAACGGTGTATTTTCGGAGGGCTATGAATGCAGCCATTGTTACCCTGTTATATTATGTTACAGGAGGCAAACGAGCCCACGCCTGATGGTAAGCGATTACCACCGCCACAGAACACTCACAACACTAGAGGAGTACCAGCACCGTTGCCGACCTTTAGGCATAGTAATAGGATGAGAAACGGGATGACGGAAAAAGAAAGGAGATGGGGGCCTTAGGCTTTCTCACTCACTGAACGAAACGAAACAGTATAAATACTGCCTCGTTGGTCTCGCGGCATAAATGCGCGCGTGGGATTGGAAGGTCTCGGGTTCGGTTCCAGTCCCGGGTCGGGCAAAGTGTTATTGGCTTTTCCCGTTAGGAAATTCTCAGTAACAGCACGGAGTCTGGTAATGTGCCCGGTACCTATTACGTGGGACCTAAAAATTCATGGCGTAATATGTGTGTAATATTACGCCTCTGCCTACTCCTTCGGGGATAAAGGCGTGAGTCTATAAAAATATATATTACATATTTACAGTTTATCAGAATTAAACAAGCCCCGGCCTGCAATATATTAAATCATATCTATTCCAAGAAAGGCACTCTGTTTGTTTGCTACCGTTCCCTACCTGCATATTGAATTGATTTTAATGAAATTTGCCGACGGATAACGCTACGAATGGATATAAAATGCGAATGAAATTGTCGGTACACTACAAGACAGAGTTTTCCTTTTGCCAAGGCACAAGGAAGGAAATGTAATGGGGTTTTAAATTTCGTGGTTCCGTCCTATTTGTATGAACGGGATGAACTCAAACTGTTTTTGTACGGCTTTTGCCCATAACTATTGTGATTGCTGGGGAAAGTTTAGGTGCACAATTCAAGTGGGTGGAGCCGCGGGCGCATTAGTAATAAGAGCAGATCTTTCTACGCAAGGACATACACTCGGCCTTTTCATAAGCAGGATGATGAGATTAATATTGATTGTTATGGCCGGCCTTCCCCGTTAGAAATCCCCCTAAGTGTAAACATGTATTTTTATGGAATTAGACATCAAGGTTAATACTTATCAGCAATTGCTTTTATGAGAGTATTTATAGTGAAGCGCATTATAGGTATGTACATCGTAACATTAGATAGTATACATGGTATGCACTAGAGACAAATACTGTGGTATAATAAAATGATTTGCTGCTGTTAGTCCCATATGGAATTTAAATTTGATCTTCATGCTAGAAAAAATTAAATTCACGAAGCGTATTTAAGTTTGACTATTCCGTCCAGTGTGTGAATATTTTTTATTTTTTTCACGGTAAAATATTGTCCTTAGTGTAAAAATCTTTTCAAAATTGCGTTTGAACTAAATAACAGCAAAGGTCACCTTACGTCTGGTTGCGTAGGTAATCCCTGTCATGTCATGCAATAAAAAAAACCCACTCAATTATTTTATTTAATTTTCTAATAAAATTGGGCTTCTTATCAAACTAAAGCAAACATCCCACACTAAAATATGTTGTGAGTTAAATCTGCACGTGTTCTATGTCAGTAATGCTATCATGTTCAAGGATATAATAGTCTAATCATATGTCTTCTAGACAGATTGGCAAACTGGCGACAGATTCTGGGAACAGAGTTGACGACAAATTTATTAGCGCTATAATGATGTACTGGGGACACAGGTGGTCACAGCTGGTACATTCAGATATATCTTCGTTATTTCCGGAGGTGAATAAGGAAGTATTCATTTTATTCACGGTAATAGCTGGCAGTTTTTCTCATTAGCTTTTTTATCCAATAACATTAAATGAGCGACATTCATATGAGATACTGAGAATATAGTTTTTTTTTGTTACCTTTACTGCAAACGGCGCCAGTTGGCAAACGATTTAATAATAAGATAATTATACCGATACATTATGTGGTAAGTCATAAAAAAGGCAGAAGGCAGACTGAAAGAGGATAAAGAGACAGAAAAAAAGTACAAATAGGCCTTGGATGATTACACTCTATTGCTACATATGTATTAAGTCCAACTGAACTAATTATTTAATTATCACTTTTCGCTCCAAGTTTTCAGGGCTAGCCGTAGGTAGCGGTGGAGCTACACAAATCGCGATAAGCATATTACACCGTGATTCCACTGGGATCGGACCACCTCCTGGCGGGTCTTGTCATATTCTTGTCGCTACTCTGGGATGCGCACGTGGTCATGACACCGCGCCAAAGAGCTCGGATATTTACATAGAGGCGCATTTTCTATGGGCGCTCTGAAGACAAACTTTCTGTGACCCAAATTGCCGGTTGGCGGCGTGGCAGTCGCGCTGTGACAGCTGTCTCTACGAGAGCAAGAGAGACGAACGTTCCTTCTGTGTATCTTAACTACAAGAGCAAGAGAGTCGGAGAACGACGCCAGCGCCGCCAACGGCGCCAACTACGAACTAAACTGGAGACAGTCCCCACTTGGAAAAGGCACACGAAATCCTTAAGAACTGCGCTTTTATGTAAATCTATATTTATTGACCGCGCTTACTTCCTTGGTTTAGTGACAATAGTGACGGACAAAGCGGTCCCACTAACTCGCTGTCAAGTCTAGTTTGAAGAAGTTCTTTTTTTGGACCATACTATGTTAAGTGGTAATGTCTATTGATCATCATCAAAATGGGTATTTTTATTTTGTTACTTTTTTCGAACTAGGAATAAAGTCTGTGTACAAAAATTCAATCAACGAATACATATAACAGCGAGACTCGCAACAACAATCTGTGGATCGCAAAAAGTTTTGTCTGTTGGGAGATCAAATCCACATCACTCGCGCGCTGTGCTAGACAGTGAGGTGACTGTTTCAACTACACCATTGGTGCAGTCATGTTCTTTTAACCTTACGAAATCAATAACAAGAAAAGTATTTGAAGCCGGCGCTCACTTTCTGAAAGAAAACGTAACGGTTAGCAGTGTGTTTCTTAGCTCCGTAATTCTAAAAGAGGTTATTCCTTCCCAGGTTCAGCTAGCCCATTAGAAACAGCAAGACTGCAACGCTGCATAGCGTTAATTCACCCTGCCATCGAGAATATTGCGAAGGAAAACTCTAACTTGGTTTAACCGGAATCGTACTCCGAACAACAAGTTTGATATAACAGGAGCTAATAAAATACGTTTATAATTGTATACTTAGTAATCGTAGAATTAGCCGTCAATCATCTAAAACGGCATCACAAAGAGATTTCATTCCCCGAAGTAGAGGAAACAATACAAGTATGGCGACGTACGGGCCGTTTCTCCGCAAGATGCTCGTGACACACAGTAAAGCGATGCGATGCGAAACGATGGCAAAGCGCTATGAATGACGAACCTGGTTGGAAGCGCACACCGGTTCATATTGTAGTTGTAATTACATATAATTAGCATAAATTATCAATACATAAAAATTTTGCGTTACTGATTGGCTGACAGATAAGCCGCGTCCAAAACTATCATGCAACACGCTGAAATTTTGCATGTATGTTCATTAGAGACCGTAGGGTGTAATAAGAAAGGATTTTGCAATATTCCCACGGGATTGGGCAAAAATGGGCGAGCGTAGCTGCGGGCACCCTATAGTTTATCATACAATGTCGAAGACTGGTGACATCTAAAAAAATCAAAGAAACTCTCAAGACAAGATTGGAGATCCTGAATAACTATCTATCTATAGTCACGCCTGTCTCCCATTGGGTAGGCAGAGACTATGGAACGCCAAATGCTCCGGTTCAAACACACGTCTTTCGCTTCCACGACATTCATAAACCTCATCATACATGCTCGCTGGTTATGGGCACTTTTAAATTGGCCCTTTTTTAGTACGTCACCTATTTGGTCGGCGTAAGTTCGTCTTGGGCGTCCCCTACTGACATCTCCATTGATACTTACACGATATACTTCTTTCGTATTTTTTTATTTTTTATTCTTGTCACTACATCTTCTTTTAGACCACACTTCTCTCGTATCACACCTGAATGCCCTTAATAAAATGATATACCTACTAGCTGTTTCCCGCGGTTTCACCCACGTCTCGAGGTAACTCAATTCTCAACTCAATTCAATTTATTTAAATAAGTACCTACATACACAATACATATATTATACACGCATCACCATTTAGTCTCAAACTAAGCAGAGCTTGTGCTATGGGTACTAGACAATGGGTTGACATACATATTTTTATTAAGATACATACCTTACATACTAACAGACATACAATGTACAATTTTTGTTAGTAAATATACTTATATACTATGTTAATATTGCTTCACTTACGGCCACGATATTGTTATTGCACTATGATGCTTGTGGCACTTGTCCGCGGAAGCGACGGGAAACCACACGTTTCGGCCAAAAGTACTGCTTCATAACAACAGGCAGAAAGCACGTCGGGATCCGCACCACAAACGCCTTGAAGTTGACGTTGCGTCGCGACTCCAGCAGCTGTACTCTCGGCATGTAGTTCGACTTTTGGCGCACGTACTCCGCGATGTCCTCCGCCTTAGTGGTGTAGTGCAGGCGAGAGATATACACGGGTGTGTTCGGCGCGGCAGCGCGCAGGGTTGTACCTGGCTCCATAGGAGCCGTGCCGCAACAGTTCTTGACGGTCTTCTGACGACGCTTCCTCCTCTGCACCGTCACAAAACCATCATCTGCTACGTTAGCCTGTTTTGTCGCCTTTTCCGGCTTGGACTTCGCAGCTACAGGGGTGCTCGCAGTTTCCTGCTGAACTACTTCGCGTACTCGGTTAATTTAGCCTAAGTTACTCCTTCGTACGTAAGCTGTCCGCCAGTGAAAGTCCCGTCAAAATCGGTCAAGCCGTTCCAGAGATTAGAGAGAACAAACAGACAGACAGACTTAAATTGTAAAAAATTCTTTTCGTTATATGTACCGAGTATAAATCCATATGCATTTAGTAAAAAGCGGTTATTTTAATATTATGAACAGACACTCCAATTTTATTTATGTGTATAGATTGAAGTTTTCGACGAAATTCGTCAGGACGCAGTTCACCAGGCATTCAATATACCTAATCCGCTTTACATAAATCTCGTCACGCGTAGCCAATACCGAGACATGTTGTATAGATCCATACACCGTGTTTTTTATTGGTTTTGGGTAAAAATACCACAACAGAAAAAGTTTTTAAAAAGAATAAAACTCATTATCTTAATATATAAAGTCCTCGCGTTACTGACTGACTGACAGACACGCTACAACTACTGGTCACAAGAAAATGAAATTTACCATGTATGTTGCTTGAAGAGTGTAGGGTAGCACTAAGAGAGGATTTTTGGAAATTCCACTCTAAGGGGGTAAAACTGGTGGTCAAAGTTTGTATAAAACTTTTTATTCCTTCAATAGATTTACTCCAAACTTTGTATATTAGTTCCCCAAACGACGATAGTGAACACTAAGAATAATCTTTCTGGAAATTCCTTCCCTAATTGGGGGTAAGATAAGGGGTCAAAGTTCGTATGTAACTTTTTATTCCTTTAATGGATTGAGTTCAAACTTTGTATATTGTTTCCTCAAACGATGATAGTGAACACAAAAATATTTTTTTTGAAATTTCTTACCCTCAGGGGTAAGACAGGGGTTCAAAGTGTGTATTAAACGAATTTTATTATTCCTTCATTGGAGTAACTTCAAACTTTGTATATAGGTTCCTCAAATGACGTTAGCTAGTGAACACCAAGAAAGGAGTTTTTGAAGTCACTCCCCTATGGGGCTTAAGAAAGGGTGTCCCATTTTGTATTATATAGAAAACATCTCAATGGATTCACTTGAAACTTTGTATATCGATTCCTCAAATGACGTTTGTGAATTCACCACTAAAACGGGGAGTTCAAAAAGTTTGTATTAAACTTTTAATTCCTTCACTTGATTTTTTTTCATCGTCCCTGATGTGCATTTAATTTTCAATAATTTAAATTTATGCGGCTGGCTCTCATCTAAGCGCTCTTCATCTTCACTAACTTAAATGTGGGATGGTTCTTTATATGACCAATAGAAGCCAAAATACTTAGAATCGTTATTTTGCTATTTTTATTTATTTTTAAGCAGGTAAGCACTTTTTATCAGATATCTGCTTTGTCCAACTGCTGACCAAGGCTTCTCTCATTTCTTTAACCAAAATATTAAGAAAGGGTTTTTGAACTTGGATAATTTAATTAATTTTTTTTTACAATGTCGCTGAGATATACAAATGTATACTGCCACGGAATCCTTGACTAATTTAATTTTAACAAGCTTTTGCAAGCAGCTACGCCTAAATGAAATTTTCATAGTTTTTTCGAGACTTTTCATGAATCATTAGTAAAATACACATCTAAATTGATTCAGCCATTTTTAAGATTACCCTGAATAAATAGACAGACAAAAACAATCTTAACAATTCATTGGGTTACTGGGAACGGGTTAGCAATAATATGCAATACAGTTATTTTGAGATTACAGACAGTTTTTTTTTTCATAGTCGCACGCCTGTATCCTCGGAGGGGTAGGCAGAGGTGTAATATTACACCCACATTTCGCCATGTTGCATATTAGGTCCCACGTAATAGGGGGTGGGCCTATTGCCGTTACCGGGCACATTGGCAGACTCCGTGCTGCTACTGAGAATTGGGCAAAACTCAGTACTTTTGCGCGACCCGGTAATCGAACTCGAGACCTCCCGTTTAGCAAACGCATACGCTATCCAATGTACCACGGAGGCAGGTATTTATTTGTATAATCTGTCTGTTTATAAAATCCTTGCGTTACTGATTGATTGACAAACATGTTACAGCCGAAACAACTGAGCGCAAGTAGATGTTTAGCATGTAGGTATGTTCCTTGAGGTGTGTAGACACACACTACACAAAGAGAGGATTTTTGGAAATTCCTGCCCTAAAGGGGTTAAACTGGTTGTCAGAATTTGTATGCAACTTTTTATTCCCTTAATGGATTAACTTCAAACTTGGTAGTCCTATTGGTTCCACAAATGACGTTAGCGAACATGCGACATTTATTTTGGAAATTTTCCCCTAAGAGGGTGGAAAAGGGATTCAGTTTGTGTAAAAACTTTTATTTTTTCAATGGAATCACTTCAATCTGTGTATATTACAGACAGACACATTACAGACAGACACATTACAGTCGTAAATACTGGGCGCAAGAAGGTTAAATTTAGCATGTATGTTCTTTGAGGAGGGTTTTAGTACAAAATATTTTCATCTAATCGTAATTTACGCGTGCGAAGCAGTGGGCAAAAAAACCATTACAGAAGGATTCTATGTAAACAACAAATGTATTAATTATCTAATTAATACATTTGTTTTTTACATGGAATCCTTCTGTAATGGTTCTTTCTTGGTTCTTTTGCTATGATCAGCGCACCAAACACTGTGAGTTCAAAAATATATCTATCTAGACAGTTTTTCTTAAACAGAGATTTTGTATCTACACAATCTCTGTTTAAGAAAAACTGTCTAGATAGAACAAAACCTCGCTCCTCGTTGCCTGAAAAAAGAGTAAAGAACATACATATAGGTTCGCCAGCATGGTATCTATATACATAGGTGCGATGCTGGCAAACCGATGGTCACGGTTTCGATTCCAGCTCAAGTCAAAGTTTTATGCACGCACACAAATGTAATATGTATGTTTTTAAATAAATAGTATATATTTATGTTTCTACGTTCTCTATTACACATAGTACTATATAGGTAGGTATACGACCAGGTCGATGACAGCAGGTAAATGTGATGTACCTAGAGTTCGTAATTACTATGGCGCCAGAACCTTAAGAAAACACGTTACCTAACTATTAAATACTTTGCCTGTTGACATCAGACAGGAAGATAATAAATCAAAATTCGCACGTAAGCTTAAGAGATATTTACTAGATACTATGTAAGTGTAGGTATTAAGTATATATAGGTATAGATGTACCTGATATTATGTTATGGTAAGAGAGGCTCACCGATCTCACAGTTAAACGGCGTAAGCATTTTTGTAGGGCAATATATATAGTCTTTTTAAGATTTTTTTTATTGGAATAAATCATTCATTCATTTAATACAGTATATACATAGTACTCTGTTTTGTTTGGGACAAGATGGTGTTGAGTGTATGTGGTAGAATATTATAATTATATAGATATAATAATACACGCCTGCCCTCGTTTTCGCCGAAATACGTAACCGGTGACATTATTAGATGTTCCTAGAACCGAAGATCCTGATGCGTATATGTGGAACGTTTATATTACGCAGTTTCTACGTCACACTTGTTTGCTATCATTTTGTCATTCTGAGAATCACCAAATTTGCCATTAGAGCTATCGACGTAACGTTATGCTTACGTCTATAAATCTGTTCGATATTTTTACACAGACTTGTAAGCGCCCGTTTTGCATAATAGAATATACTTGCTTACGCACTTTATTTAGTGTTTTGACAAGGTTACATTGCAATCTGATGCTTGTTGCTTAGAATGAGGTGTCGACCGGTTAACGGATAAGGTTTCTAGGCAAGCAACTGGTAGCTGGGTAAATGACTTGGCCTAATACGAGTTATACCTAGTAACCACAGGCCACTAGTATATGAAAGAGATGTTTAGTATGCGTCTGCAAAATTGTAATGTCAAGATAAGTATTCAATCCACTCATAGTTTAAGAGAAAACCGTTCAAAGCTCTTTTAGTTGTATACCGGTGTGTATTGCTGAATTTTATGTCATATGCCTGATCAATGAAAAGAAAATCATAAGCCGCATATTATTACAGCTTTTAAAGGGAACAGGTAAGGTCAAACAAGACACCAAAGCATATAATTGTATATCCAAGTAAATGTTGTATCGCATCGCATGTTGTCGCTGTGTACCAGCCCTAATAAACCTGCGCGGGCGCTGCACGTTCGAGGAACCCGCGTCGCGCCGCACAATGTGGCCGGCCAGCCTTCCTGGTACGCGGTTACCGTGTAAAAACGTTTTACAACATTATTTGTAAGTTTACACTTAGGCATCATGCCAATCGGAACGGCCCGGTTGCGATTCCTTAGTATTATAGTGCAATCAACTTGTGATGCTATGCAATATCTATGGCTTCGATCAAAAGTATATTTGATCGAAGAGTATGGCTTTTTAATTTCAGTAGAATTGCCTTGTGGAGATACCAACAGACAACCATGCAGAGAGTATCGGGTTCGAAACCACGGCGCGCACCACTGACTTTGAGAGTTACCTATGTGCGTCTTGGATTGTTAACTAGGTGCCAAGGTTATATCGCGGTTCAAAGGAAACAAAGAACACCAAGTATTAATAAACTATGTATGCAATACATTTCAGCCAACCTTTTCTGCGATATAAAAGCGTAAAGTAATTGATATATAATCAACATCAGTTGATTACAATATTCTCCTTCAACAGATTTCTGACAATGGTCTCCGCGATTAATTCACAACAATGGATGCTATGTACTCACGAATCGACTACCTATCGATGTATGTAACGCAGGACAAAGGGCCGTAGGGATGAAGGATGATATACTTATACATATTAGTAGGTATATGTTGGCGATTGTCAATTTCGGGACACCAACATTGTGGTGTGTTGGCGAACTTCACTAGCGTGGTACCTCTAAAGCATTCCATTTTTTTATAGACTCACGGCTGTATACCCAAAGGGGTAGGCGGAGGTGTAAATATTACACCCACATTTCGCCATGAATTTTTAGGTCCCACGTTTTATTTTCTTTTTATACGGGTAAAGAGGGATTGGGCTATCTATATAATATCATTTACCTATATATTGTTACCTGTGTTTCTGCCCGATCTTGAGGGAATTTCGGGCAATCCCTTCTTAGTGCTCCCCTACGGTCCCCTAGGAACATACATGCCAATTTTCAACTTCCTGCGTTTAATAGTTTTGGCTGTAGCTTGACTGTCAGTCATTCATTATCGCAAGAATTTTGATAAATAAGTACAGCTTTGATAAGGTGCAGAGTATGTTAATGTTATAGCGCATGCTGTGATGGTTCAATGAACAAGCGCTATGTGTTAAGTACAATCTATGAGGTTTGTATATAATAAAAAAAACATAAAAATATACAAAACTCGTGTTCGTTTGCTACTGTGTTAGAATTCACATTCTGTGTTACCAGCAAACCATGGGCCATAACAGCTTGCTACCCTACTACCGGACAAGAATATAATAATGGAAATGAATGAATTCGAAATGAAATCTCATTAGCTCGTAAGCTACAACGAATCATAGATATAACATAGGGGCACTGTATTCCTCTCTTTCATCTAAGTAATTCTGTTCTGTTTGCTAGTTTAGTATTGTTTTTAGAAGGAGTACTAGGAAATTACAATTACACGCCGGCATAACCAAAACCCGAGCATGTTTTGTGTTTCTAATTAAAGGCAGTGTTTGCACCAACTTCAGGCTACACCGAAAAGTTTGCCTTTCAACAACGAACAAACACCAGCATGAACTAATACTTAGAATTATTTTGTGCAGCCATGTGAGTGCCTTGGTACACAGGGTTTCGTTGTAATTAGTTGAGTGACAAAGTTTGAAAGAGCTTTACAATATTGTACGTGTTATTTTTGTCTCGAATATTACATTTCATTATCAACAGCTCTGTATATAGGCAGTCCCACTGCTGGGCACGAGCCTTTTCTCAACTATGAGATAAGACCCAACTCTTCTCTAGGGTTTTTTAATAATAATTTTTCATTGAAAACTATTGGTTCGATCGCAACATTACAGATTCCATTGTGAATCTAAATTATTCCCAACTCAAAACATACGCAACAAATTGAATCAAAATCATTGTCATTCCAATCAGACAGGCAATTAATTGGAATACCAGCGAAATGAACGCAAAATACGGGTAGCAGGAATAAATTAGGTAAATAAGGCATAGTATGATGTGACGCATCTGTTAGTCCCATAAAGTAGTCAGGAGTAGAGTTCAGAGTGTCCGCCGGCGACACATACGTTGCCTCATTAAAGATACGTGCTGTGACTTCGTAAATAACTTTATTTATGCAACGCCACAACATAGGGGTCAGGAAGCGCTCTTTGTTTCGTTTATTATTATATTTTTAATAAAAGACTGGGTGAGCACGTTTCTTTTGTCTAAAGTAAGGCAAGTTTAGTACGTCTAACTGATTCTGACAGGTTATCCTAACTAATGAGAGTGAAGTTCAATATTAAGAATATTTGTTTTTGTTGACTTTGCTGACCAAGGTTGCTGACAAAATAATTGACATCTTGAAGTATGCCAAGTTCTGTGTAGAAAATTCTATATATAGTTACAAGAAAATGTCATTCTAGCTTTTAACTTACCTAGTTTTCACCACAAAAACAAATAATTCCATGCTGCTTGTTACTATTACATTAACTAACAGTATTAATACAGTACTGACAAACATGCGGTAAGTTCGTATGAGTTATGACTTATCCAAGACAAGTTAATTAGACAAATATAATATGGCACTCATAAACAAAATAATCTTCTGCCTGAACTTAAAATTCTGCTCAATTTCTACCGTTAGCATCATCCATGTGTGTAATATTCAACTTACAAGATTATACATTCTCGCGTGATATCGGAAAAATATAAGAATATACATTGCCATGGTTTCTTTAAAGCTCGTTGCTTCTTTCGAATAAAACTGCTCAGAATATGACCAAAATATTCCGATGCACTTTTATGTTATAAATGGCATGCAGCATACGACCGGAGCGTGCTCAGTGCGTGACCGGCACAGCACTGCACGAAGCCTTACTCCTTAAAATTTAATTACTCATTGTTCCGCACCGAATCATCGACCATCATATTCATATTCTCTTGGCATTTAAATGAGATGAATTTCAAGGGCGCCGGTGCCACAAATAAACAGAACGATGTTTGCCCGATGCTTGTAAACAAGAATAGCGTTTCTCGGAAATCTAATTAACTGTTTTATTTAGCGATGGCGCCGGCTGCGACGCAATTAGACAGTGTGTAAGTATTTTGCGTAAGTTTTTTGTGCATGAAGTGAATCACTGGATAATGTGCGGCTTACGGACTGTTGGTATGCGGCACGACTTATGAGGTTATTTCGGATGTGCCGTGACGTATGGTCGCGTCATCTGGCTGCCGTTGAAGAATACTTACTTATAATGAATTATCTTTATTTTGTTGTTTATTTATAATTCGTTTCGTAAGACGTGTGACGTCAATATCGTTGGAACAAAGCGTTGCTTCCGATTATGTTTGTAAGTAACCCGGTTAGGTCACATGTTCGATAAGTGACAACAGCAGAGCCCGCTTGTATCAGTGAGTTTGAGTAGTCCTCAACATAATGAGGGATGCTAGAGAGACTACACAATATGGGCGACAAGTATTATGCTCCTCTTATGGTAACAGGTTAACCTAACCTGCAAAAAAGCGTTTAAGCGGGCTGCACCGTCTCGCCTCAATTCCTGCGGTATTCGGAGGACTGATTTTCTCACGCAGAGTTCTACAAGTAATCAATTTTGCAGCAGACCAATGAGTGTGAAGAACTCCGATCGAGTCATGAAGATATCTGAAGTGGCTAAAGTCATACCAAGCCCCCTGGTATTAGTAGCATTTATCTATTTTAAGAGAGCAAGGCAATACATTAGGCTGTTAGGTTCCGTTCTTATTGTTTGGAGTTTGTGTACGTCGTATGGGATTGTAGCAAGTTTTCATGCTTATTCATAATAGTAGAGAGATTAGATAATGAATTCGGCGGTGCTGACGTTTAGAACTGCGATTTTAAGCAATATTATCAGCACTTAATATCCAGGTCTTAAGGGCAACTGCGTAACGTGGCATTGGACACGGTTCAGAACGTACTAGATCTGCTTATTTATTTGTAAGTCATGATGGAAGGAGTGTATGATGCAAAAATATACTGCATTGTCTTATAACTATCAGGTAAAAATGATGCAGAGAAAACACAGACAAGCCACTGTCTATTAGGAAAAAGAGAGTTGAGTGCGGGATGATGGCTGAAGATGGATATGGACATGGATTTCAGAACCTCTAGCAACTGTACAGATTTTGCTATTTTACGTTAATTGTACAAGGCGATATGGCCCATACATACCGATATTTGCAACACAAATTAAAAAAGACTGAAGCTTAATTGATAAAACATTAATATTATATGCCTGGGTACTCCAAAACAATATAAACAAGACTTTAGTTTCTGTACATATTATAAAAATGAAATCACATATTCTGTATCTGTATAAATGAACGCGACAAACTAAAAATGTACCGAATTAATTTATGTACGGTTTTCACTAATAAGTAGAGAGTGTGATTTCTGAGGAAGGTTTAAATGGACTCGGTCGAAGTCTCATCATCATCAGCCTTTGACAGTCCACTGCTGGACTAGGCCTCTCCTTTGAAAGGAGGAATTGGCCTACTATACCACGCTGGGCACGGGTTGGTATAGGGTTTGTATCAAGGTTTCCTTCTCTTACAGTGCTGTTCTCTGCATAATATGCTCCCTCTGTCGGCTCTTACGGCACCCATGGGATGATATGGGGTGGTGACAATCCGTATTCTTAATCCGTCACCACACGGACGAAGTCTAGTTAATACATAAATATGTCTCTACCCACCACTTTAAGCATATCCAGTACATGAATGGTTTCTCGGTAATCTTAATTACGTACGTTACGGTATTCTCTTTTCTACGTTTTAAAATCCAGTAATGACGTTGTCAGCGCCTAATTAGAACATGTTCTTGGTAAAATTATTTTAAAGACATATATTTTTGCATTTACTTGCTTATTGTTTTTTCTTTAAAGAGAATTAAACCATTGCGTATTTTCCATATGGCGAGTACACACTTGAGCATTTTCTTGTAGCAGAATTATGAGCTCTAAGGTATCGACCTTTAACGAACTTGGAGCATCACAGACTAATATTTATGCAACACCTCTCAGTCATGTGATTATTTTAAAATAAAGATGCCTTCTATTTGCCCTAAAGTTCGTGAATAGTAATCCTAAGATCACTCTCAGCTGGAAACGAGGCAATTGATTGCACGTATGGATTATTGGTATAAGTGGTGGCCTCCCCTCTTTAGAGTGTTGCGGGTTTGAGCCTGACTTAAGACAATGCTTTGTGTAATCCACAAATTCTTCGAGTGTATGTGTACTGTGGTGCGTCCAATAAGTATTATGTTTGGAAAGACCGCACGAAACAAGATTGGTCTTGTGCAGAAGTTAGCTTTATAAACATAGAAAAAGCAAATTGACTGCCTCGTTGGTCTCGCGGCATAAATGTGCGCGTGGGATTGGGAGGTCTCGGGTTCGATTCCCGGGTCGGGCCAATCGTTATTGGGTTTTCCGTTATTCCGAAATTCTCAGTAGCAGCGCGGAGTCTGGTAATGTGCCCGGTTCGGCAATAGGCTCGCCCGCTATTACGTGGGACCTTAAAATCATGGCGAAATGTGGGTGTAATATTACACCTCTGCCTAGCCCTTCGGGGATACAGGCGTGAGTCTACAAAAAAAATAACAAATTAGAAGGTACTTTACTACTACTTACTTTATTTTCGAATGATTACGCCATTGAAACTATTGATATTGTACCCGATGCATAAATATTAGTACCATACTCGACGTGTTTATAGCTATTACAAGCTAGTTTTACAAATCAGCAGGCGTATCGGTGTAACATTTTGTCACAGCCCACTGAAATATGAATGAAGATAGAAAGAAAAATAACTAGTAAATGCTTACTCGCTGTGAGCATGATGTTGATACGTCGAACGCAGCTTTGAACATTCATAGAAAAGTTACAATACATTGAAATGCTTTTTAAACTGAGCTGTTCCCTGTATTAAACCATGTGTTAGAATTTTACATGCCAGGGAAATACTGAGTTCTGTTATCGCTAGAAGAGTACGGTGGATTACAAATGTTTCTTGCCTGATTCTTCTCGGTAAAGCTCTACTTCTTAAACAGGCACTTATTTTCTTTTTCAGGGTTTCGTTATGCTATTTTGTATTTAAAAGTTTTTTCATTTTCTAAGACCTCCATAATTGTGTTTATCCTGTCGAAATATTATGGTTTTTGTTTTAGGTTTATTGTTTCGAAGTTGTTTGAAGGTTGTAGGAACAGGTCACCTAGCTCTCTGCATGAATCCCCTTTCACAGAAGTGGATTGTTTCCCAAGGATAGCGAGAATAAAGTGTGTCTGTTGTGTATGTTTACCATATAAAATCATTTACCTTCAGTTCTTTTGTAGGTATATTTTCGTAGATTTAATTTTGATTTCGCAACTTTAAATGATACGCTCGGAGCGCTCGGATAAGCTTTTGAAATTAAATGACTTTAGGGCGGTTTCAGATTAGCATATTTTTATGCGCGTATACGGTCGTTTCTACTTCTAGTTAAGCAGCGATAGCCGAGTGGAGAGACTGACAGACTGCTACGCAGAGAGTCTCGGGTTCGAATCCACGGCACGCACCAATGACTTTTCGAAGTTAAGTGCGTATTAAATTGTTAATTATCGCTTGCTTATTGGTGAAGGAAAACATCGTGACCTGCATGTCTGAGAGTTCTCCATAATGTTCTCGAAAGACATGTGAAGTCTGCCAACTTGCACTTGGCCAGCGTGGTGGACTATGGCCTTACTCTTTTCTTCGTAAGAAGAGGCTCGTGCCCAGCAGTGGGACAGTATAAAGGGCTGATGATGATGATACGGTCGTTTCAGCATACGCGGTTACACGCGCGCTACATTACGCGCTTAAAAAAAAACATAAACGGGCATATTTCGGCGTGTTCGTTCGAAACGGTAGTGACATCTTGTCAGTGTCAACATGAATTCTGATTCTGCTTAGAAGCGCGTCAACGCTCGTACGAGTTGCGCGTGTACCAAAAGGCGCGCCTATACGCGTCTACATGCGCTTCCTAAAACGAGCTTATACGCGCGTATAAAACGCTAAGTAATCTGAAACCGCCCTTATTCTCGGACTCTGAATATAGTATTACAGTTGTCAAACTATACATAACTCATTAATCCATAATATTTGAATACTGTTAATTTACCGTACCTTGTACAGTGACCTTTCGCCCGAATTTTAATATTATACTTAAAAATAGTTTATTTTTGGTAATGCGTAGGTACCTCAAAAGTCGGCAAATAAAAAACATTCGATGCGCAATATAGATTCGCACTTCCAAAATAAATAAAAATCGCTTAATTGTTCCAATTTCCAATTGACGACCGGTTGGCGCAGTGGGAGTGTATGCGACTGCTACGCCGAAGGTCGCGGGTTCGATTCCCGCTCAAGTCAAACATTTGCGTGCATGAACATGGATGTGATGTCTTGGTCTGGGTGTTTCTATGTATAATATGTATGTATTTACAAAACAAAGTATATAATATGTATGTTTGTCCATTGTCCCATAGTACAAGCTCTGCTTAGTTTGGGACTAGATGGTGTTGTGTGAAAGTGGTAGAATATTATAAAAAGAAAAAAAACAGTTTATATCACACAACATGTGAATTCTTCATGGTAAAGATTATTCACAGAACAGATCGCTACGTCGGCTGTTGTCGGGTTTAGCTAGAAAACACGTAATTAAACATTCCAACGGAGCAGATATTTTAACCGATACTACTTCTCACGAACGTTAATAATCTTGTTTGTGCAATATTCTTGGCAAATAAAACGGAATAATAATATATTTCACAAACTTAAGAGTCGCTTGTGGAATCTTATTATAATACTAGAGGACGCCAGCAGCTACGCCTACAATTTTTTTTCAATTTACCCGTTTTGGCCGATCCCGTGGGAATTTCGGGAAATCCCTTCTTAGTGCACCCCTACGGTCCCCAAGAAACATACATGCCAAATTTCAGCTTCCTGCGTCCTATAGTTTCGGCTGCAGCGTGTCTGTCAGTCAGTCAGTAACGCAAGGATTTTATATATGTAGATATCATTGTACTAACAAATGATTATTTGCCACTGTACGAAAAGCTCTGATCGGCGCCGTCGTTGAGACAGTCTTGAGCTGATTGGCTTAAATATCAAGGTCGTTCAGATCGTTGTTAAACACAGGGCGAGGCAAACAACGAAATCCAAAAACTTCTCAATCACAAGGCGCCAGTAGCGGTTATGATATGTAGATAGATAGATATACTCTTTATTGTACACCAAATAATATTGAACAGTTCACATTTTGTGAAGAAACATCCTCTTTTACATGTTATTCTATTTTTATAATATTTACCAAAGGTCGTATTATAAAAATTAATAAGCACAACATACCACAAAAATAAACTAGGTATATAATATAATTATATGTTTCAATTCTGACTCATTTCAGTTACAGTAATTCGCACAAAACCTCTAGCTGTATAATATCACGAAGAAATCAATTTACTGGAAAACGAACAAAAAAGCATAATAATTTAACTGCACAATTTTGTAATAAAAACAAAGAAATAGACTGTATCCGTGCTCGAGTTTCTAGTTAAGTAATTGTATACCAAGTTGCAGGTAAATATATTTCAAGGAGGGTGTTAATTCAAGCGTTCAGAACCAATAATTTGTTCCTACACACTAACACATCAAGCTCAGATTTCCAGCATAAGCTGACCTAAAATTGTACAGACTTATCGTTCAAAGATAGGCCTAGTTATATAAGTTATTTTTGTGTGTAGTGGTCGTATTGAACGGGTGTCATGTCCAATTGTTTCTGCGAAAAGCTTGTATAAACAGACATAATTAATTGCTTTCGCACTTCACTGTATTGGCGGTTGGTCGAAACGTTTTGAAAGGAATTTACGCTTCAGTAATGTTTGTTTTCCTTTATTGGTACTAGGAATGTGAAAAGTATCTAATCGGTTTTTGTGAAACGTATTATTGGCTGGTGGAGCGAGAAGGCAGAAATAGAATACGTGTTTTTATTTAAAAGCTCAATTTTATTTCTTTATTTTTTCATGGATAGGAATTAATAGTGTTTTACTTACTATAGTTATTATGGTTTTCTTAATCCTGTTTATGATACCGAGTAATTTCTCATTTTCGGTGTCCGTTTACCAGAAACATCGTTTTTGCTTTTTAATGTATTTCGAGACTGGTAATTGAATCTCGGTAATACAGGGTGGCGCAAAAGTAATGACCCTATTTGGTTCAGCTACAACTTCGTTTCTAAATTAGAAAACTAGAATTAGCTTTTTGAATATATATATTTGTGCCATGAAATTTAGTTGCATTATGATTTAAATATGGTGTCTATTAGGTAAATGTTGACCTCCACAGTTAAAGTACATTTGAGCCCTATTTATGACATTTTCCATAACTAGCCGTAACACTTCCTGCGATATGTTTCTTATTTCTTGGTGTATGTTTACGTTTAAAGATTTTTAGCTATTTCAATGTTTTGTTTATGCTTTGTCTGTCAGTCAGTCAGTGACGCAATAATTTTATATATGAATATTGATCGATAGATTAAAATTATTTTTAGTTCTGAGTACCATTTTTCTTTCACTCTTAGATTCCATTGTGTCATATTGTGGGCGTGTATATGTAGGCGATGCTATTACCGTTATACAAATAATATGAGAGTACTTTATTTAAATATATCTTGGTAAATAACAAGAGATCTGTTGTCCGACATAGTTGAGATTGTTCACAGAATCGAACTACGTCAAGTTGAAGTTTAGCCAGAACACACGCAACAAAACATTATAATGAAACAACTGTTCAATTGAAATTATTTCTTACGTAGAACGCGTGCCTAAGACGTGAGCTTCAAGTTCAATTTAGCATCAGGTCAATTCGTGAACTGAATTACGAATAAATTGAT